>OU906957.1:5000000-6250000 GCA_918317495.1 Synanthedon vespiformis
AATTTGTGTTTGAGGTATTAGGAAATAACTCAGGACTGAGTTTACATGCTAACATAATAGGCACGGCTACATATCAGTACACCAATTAAATCGTACAATGTTCTGTCCCGAATAATCCACTCATACCTAAATTGACGTAGCCAGTCTATTTATTGATTAATGTCGAAATACATAAATGCGGAGACAACCCTCCGGGGAACTATCCTCTTCCTTAATTAACGAAGGAATCTGATCCTTGTTTGACAGTTCAGTTTAAGCACTCTTGACTGTAATAAAATCTAAATATACTTAAATTAAATGTTGGAAATGAAGGATTCGGTTTAGTTAGAGTGAAGCTCTAATAAATAATATTGATTTGCCTACCACACTTCATGGAATGTGGCCAGGAATAAAATTTGTTTGATTGTATTTTTGTTACACTTTCACGCCTTATCTATTCAAAGGATCATCATTTAATTTTGCATGCACGTTGTCAGGGATACAGAAAAGGTACTGTCACCTGTTTTACCTAGAAAAAACTTCTGTTTCCAAGGAATCACGTAAGAATATAAAAAAATCAAAAAATATATGAGGGACTAGAGTCTAGTCTAGTCTAGTCACTAACATAGACGCATCATAACCTAAATGTGTTGGACAGCCTAATCGTATAAACGCGTAATGACCTTAAAAGCATACGACAAGCAATTAAGGTTGATATTAACACCTAAAAACGAGGCGCGGACGAAGTCGCTGGCAAAATCTATTTTTTTTTAAAGATAAGAAATATGTTACAATCTTCTTTCACGAGCCAACCTATATTAATCTGTTGAATTTAAATTCAATGCTGACAAAATATAAAACGGTCACGCACAGAGAAAAGTAGTGATAAGGGAGTTGTTAAATTTTAACCGCACTCAAAGAGCGCAAGTAGGGTGTTGGCTATATAGCACTATACAACCGTCTTTATTGCCGAGCTTATTCCCAGGGCGGTGTTGCCTCTGCGAAATCGGAACATCCGCATATTATTAACTTGTTATTTCACACAACACAAAGCTCGCAGCCTGTTGAATCGGAAATATCCCCCATTCAATCTAACCCGATGATATCCATATATCTTTCATATGCGATTATTTCGTGATATACGGCTTTGTTTCAGCGTTTCAGTACATTTGTTTGTTTGGTTTAAGTGTTGCACAAATGTGAAAGTTTGTATGTTTGTTACTCAATCATGCAAAAACGGCTGAACATAATGGGATGAAATTTGGCACACAGGTAGTTTATTACCTGGATTAACATATGGGATAATTTTATCCTAGAAAAATATTATTTTCAAAAAATTATCTAAAGCGCGTACGAAGTTGCAGAATGGAAGAGTTTATGTATGATATTAATTTGCTGAAAAATATGCGAATCCGGGGCAAGTCGCTAGTTTATTACATAAAAACTCGTTGCTACATTTTTGCTCCATCCAAAAAAGATTTATTTTTAATAAATGCTACATAATTTGTACGACCATAAAAGTCGTTTTTGCCTTAAACTTGCCTTTAATACTTGAAAAATTATACCTCTCATTGTCAAAAATATCTCAGGGGAGCAATGGCGACTGAACGTGATTTATCAGCATCAAGCGATGACGTCGTTCAATGGAGATAAATTTCGGCCTATCTTTCACTCCATTTTATACTCAGCCTCATTTATAAATAGACACAAGAAAACACATTATTTTCTTCCGCCTCAGGATTATAATAAATGCAAAAAAAATGGAGTACTATTATTTTGCCGGAGCGTAGGTATACACTTCCTTCCGTATACTCACGTTAGAATCGTTACTGCGGGCTTATTATAATAAAGTTAAACCATTTTTCATTTTCTTACTTTGGGGAAATTTACACATATACCTTACATATACTAAAGTATCATAAAAGTTTAAAATTTTACCAAGATGCATTACCAGGTTTCGAAAAAGAACTGTTAAAAATTTTGCTTATAATTTTTCTTAGATATTTCCTCGGCAACAGTACCGGGATGAAATTACGATTATTACTAATATTGGAGTGAATGTATGTATAATTAGTTCTAAGCGAGCTACTGTCATTTTTAATATAAATTCTATGCATTTTTATGTATTCTTTCAATTGATCTTTAATGTATTTATACAACTTAGAAACAACATAATTTAATGTCGGTGAAGCTTAAATGTGGAGATGGCCCGAGTGCGGTACCTATAGCTGTTTGAGTGGAAGGCAACTTACAACGTTGTGTACTTAGCTGAGAGACGTGTGCTTTGAATGTGTATAGGGCGAGGAGTACGGAGTGTGTAAGGTGAGGTGAGGCCGGATCGTTAGCGATGCCGCCCACGGGCGACGAACGAACGCGCGGTCGCTCGCCACCCAAATCACTTTGATTGAGCTCTCCCTCAATACGTTCACTTTATACCGTTTCGCTTTTACAATATGTACAGTATGCATTTGCATTAAACTTTTTAATTGCTAACTCTAAAGTATACAGATATTATATTATTTTCTTATACATAGTATACAAAGGAAAATCATTCTAAAGTGTACAAAGAAAAGAGTAAAATATCGAAAAAGTAACCATTAAAATATCGAAAAAATTAACGAAATAAATAATAATTAAAAACAGAAAATTACCATAGAAATAAATTGTACTGTCAAATCACTTAGTCTCGTGTTATTATAAATATTATTTAACAATGAAATTCGCCGGGTCAGCTCGTTTTACATATGTTTGAAATCTTTGATTTATTATTTAATTATTTGATTTATGTGCAGATCGTCAAACTACTCTTCTGAATGGCACATACCAGTTCCACGACAATTCATATACGCTTAGTTTTACAAGTATAGGTATATTTTATTACAAGCATCAGCTATCATTCAATAGTTAATTGGTATTAATGTTGTCTAACAATAGAGTACTCGCAGACGTGTTGTATGTGCAAATGTACAGTATACTCGTATATATATACTTAAATACAGATGTACGTGTAATATGCGCGGTGGAAGTTCTCGAAACATTGAGTATAACGCCCGAACAATAAAATTATTCGAGCAGTATATTACCCCAATATCTCTACGTCTCTTAGCGTCAACTCGGCTTGATTTGCGACAAGTTCTTTTAAGGAGTTCTTGCAAAGTTAAACAGACTTGCTTAAATAAGACGAAAGGAAACTAAATAAATCATCACGACAGTTACGTTTTATTAAATATTTATAGCTATTTACTTGTTACCTATGCTATTTTACTATTTTAATAATATAACCTATGTTTATTTTTGAAATTTTATATTCATTTGTACGACGGACATCTAGATTGCATCCAAATCTTTTTGATTTTGATCCAAACATTTTTGATTATTTCGCGGCGATGTTCTATAAGAGGGCAGATACAGTTGTTAGATTCTCCATAATTTCCTAAGTGCATTGTAGTGTAAACCGTACATAATCCGTTTTGGGTGGTTTAGAAGAAGTTAGCAAAAAAACACACGCCAATTTCATTCTTGTAGACTTTTCCGTAGTAACCCCTATAATATCAAAATCTAATTTGTAAACTTACATTCTGTTTGCAGAATATACGAATACTGTAAAACCATAATGATGATGATCGTGAAAAGTCAAAATGACAAGATATAACAATCTTTATGCAAAGCGCCAAGATTCATAGTAAGTGCCCGCAGGTGCTACGAAAGCGTTACGAGTGTGCTACGAGCTACGTAAAACCACACTAGAGCGACTTTGAGAACGCAAGCGACATATTCATTTTACAAAGAAAAATACTTGAGGCATTTAAATAACGTTGACACTTAAGTAAGAATGTTGAAAAGATCTGAATCCAAACTGTACATTATTATTTTAAGATAACAATAGTGATGATAAGAAAACAGTAGTATTTCAAAGTGGTATTTTGTATGACGCCATACTTTCCAAATTCAAAGCAGAGCTAAATATAATATGAAAAGTTATTTTCCAGAGTTGACCTCGCCGGGATTCGAACCCGGGATCCCTGAGACGTTAGGCAAGTACCCTTACCACTCATCCAACGGGCTCGTCAAATAATATTATAATGATATTAATGTGATGCCACAGAATTCACTACATGGCCTACGTGAGTAGCAACAGCCGAAAAATGAAATGCTCTCTAAATAAAAGATGTCGCTCATAAGAGCCATCACAACTCGGATACTCGCCAAATGGCGGACACGTAATGGCAGCCACTCACATCCGCGAGACGACCGTTCGGCGTCTGTGTTTACGCTAAGTTGTCTTTGAATAATTTACGTAGGTTACAGGTATTGGAAAGGTCATTCCTTGACCGTCTGCGGACTATTTATTTATAGACCCCAACCAAAGGTAAAAAAATATATTAAATACTCCCAAAGTTTAGTACGTCGACTTATCTGTATTTTATATATAGATTAATCCACAAATAAAATTGTGTAATAATAAGTAAAGCTCCATAATAAATAAGAATTGGTTGAGCTCGATTGTCTTAATAAATTTGTTTCGCCTTTATCGCACAGCATGAGCTTAAGATGGATTTGTCGTTTATTTGTTAGAGAAAATATTGATTTGGCGTTTGAACTTTTTCTCTCATTATTGAGATACGGTTATAGTAAAGTTTACTAAAATATTTTTAATATTTCCACTTGATATTAAAATTAAAAAAATTAGAATAAGGTAAAACAACGATATTATATAATTGTAGAATATCGTGGGCGTAAAACAAAACCGAATTGTAAATTATTTATGACCTTAAATGCTTCTAAATCAAGCAAAAAAAATCAGAAAGAATACTTGAAAGCGCGTACGGTCGATGAAAAGCGACACGTTGGGTAAATATACTAATCACATAAACATATTAGTATTTTGTAAGGCTAGAGCACACTATGATTTGCACTTATTTTAAAAGCCTTTAGTCACGTGACGACATGACGCTTTACTCTTTAGAATTATGACATAAATAAAGTACGGTCTGATCATTGAAACCTCATGGAAAGAGGTCACCATGCGTGATACCACAAATCTATTAGCAACCTATTTTCACGGACCCCTTACACAATAATGTAGCGGGAAACACTTGCGAAATACGATGATCTATTTGCGAAATATGTATATTCAAAATTTTTATGTATAGGAAGGCGCGGCCGTGACCGAATTCATCGTGACCGATATCCGTGCACCTGTACCTACCCGGCCCCCGTGGTCGCCCCTACCCCACTCTTACCCCTACACAGAGACCTAATATTGCATGCATTTTGTTAATTGCTTCACATTATGTTCAAACTTTGTAAACATCGTTTTTATTTTTTGTGTCGAAACCATTTTTATTTTTTGCTAAAATACATTTTCATGAATAAATCTGACTCTGTTTAAATGGGCAAGGTAATTGCTTCTTTAGGCACGTTGTGCACTTTTGATATGGGGAAAAATAAGAAGGTTGGCAAGAGACTTTAAAATCTCTAACTCATTCACCGAAAGCTTTGAAGACGTGAAAAGTAAAGTCTTTTACAAGGTAAAAAACTATATTTATAACAACTTATGTATAACTTATATATATTTAGGAAATAAATTATTTTTGAATTTGAATTTGAATTAAGATGCAATATATTAGAATTGGATGCAACAACCAATTTTTGTAGCTTCTTGGGGATAACTGAACAGATATAAGTTTAATTAATAAGATCTCAGAGTTTTTTAAAATATAAATTCAGAATTTTTTTAAATATAGTCTATCATGCTCTGTATTTTTATATATATCTGTGTTTTAATTTAACTATAACAAGTCAAATTAGGCGACTAAAATAACGTTTTCCTGCTAAACCATCGCCTTAAATAAATACTCTTCAGATGACTCTACAATAAAGAAGAACCGGACAATATGCGTGCCTCTTTTTATTTAATTTAAATGTCAGGGCAAATGTTAAGCAGTCACGATACGACAACATGTAAAACCGAATTGTTTTCGGCTGTTTCTTTGTTAAAATTTTCGTTACAATAATGTGGCCGTGACTGTTTATATGTTGTACATCATTTGAAGCATTATAGGGAACCCGCGAACCCTTGCTAGGCATCGCTCGCCGGGGCTTGCCGTGGTTTATCCGGGCGTCTGAATTTAATGACGCCGGCACGTGTGCTCGTCGACCACTGGATTTGCATAATTTGAAAAGCCCCGACGTAATTAAGACATCAGACTTCACTTGACACGACCTTCAGTTTTGGAAAGTAAATTAATAAATTAAAAATTCACTGTAGAACAATGAGTTATTTTTATACTAAAACTAAAATTAAAATCTCCATACGTATTTATTACATTATACATAATATGTACATTACACGGAAATTTTATGAAATTAAAGTTAAATGCTCTTGTATTAACTTTAATTTAATCATAAATGATTAAATTATTTCTATCTATGCGTGTTTTATCTATGAGATTTGATTTTGTAATTCTTGACATACTTCTGTAAAATAAAATATACTTAGCGCGCTATATTCGCTCTTTATATAAACGTAAATTACTTTAGTTAGCCTGTCAATGGTTACTTATCATGTAGATTTTTTTTCAATGTATAATACTTTTAAGTTTAAAGATTCACGATTAATAATAAAATTAAAGAAGAAAGCATTAACAACTCCTTTACAAAAACAACCGTGAAATAACAGCACGTGTGTTTCTTTTCAATCTTTTTCAAGTTTCCCTATCTCTTTTCAATCCCTTATCCTTGATCCTACTGTCCTGTGGTGCATCAGCACCTTGTGGCTTTACTTGTAATATAAGCGACCTACCTTCAAGAGTAAAGAATAGCAATGACCTTATTTCCATTTTTCTTTAAACTCATACACCTGCTATTGAATATAGTTCTGCAAACAGTTAAATTTAGGAGACAAGCCGCACCAGAGCGGGCAGAGGCCACCGCCATTCATCTCCACGAACTCAATTCAACATTAAGCCTTGGATTAAGTGTAGTCGACTCGCCGTACTGCCGAAACTAAGAGACAGTACCTAGTTACCTAAACGTACCATATAATACACTGTTTCACATTAGGAGATAATTATCTTTTCAGATACTCCATTTTTAACGTGAATACGCCTTTAAAGGAAACCAGTTTGTTTTGTTTTGAAATCAGGCTATTAGTCTATTTTCGTTTTAACGTTTGAAACTTTTGTCATTAGGATTATGGATAGAAGAAATTATAGATTTTACTGGGAAAATATCGAGTAATTTGGTAATGGAGTTTCATAATGGGGTTCACTCATGGGCAATTGGGTAATGTTTAAGTTTGAAAGTTTACGTTGAAATACAAGTTTCAGTTTCATATACATATTTTTTAATCTGAAAAATTTATAATCTGTATTTTAATAAATTTGAAATGTTCATAGAAAATTACTGAAATTATGAAAGACTTTTGTTACCAGATTCACAGCAACGCCACAGCAACGACCTTTGTAGGAATTAGGATAAGGGATTAGAAAGGCATATATAAATGGGCTCTGGCATTCCTTACTCACTCATTGAAGCACAACAGCAGACATGCTATTATTTCACGATGGTCCTCTGTAAGGGGGTGGCGACCAAACGGGCCATTACTTATAATTACTTCAACACCTAAATCATTTCTAAAGTTGGCTTTTCCGTAAATCTAACACGGAACCCTTGAGTCTTACTCAAGGCAAGCCACCTTGACCAGTCGACCAAAATACTTTATTTGGGCTGGGCATAACCCAAATCTTTTCAAAGTTCGAATGAATTAGGCATCTTCCGGGTGAGCTCGCTCCATCATAGGCCTCATCTTCGCTACACGACTAGATGCTAACCAAGAGCAACCCCATCTATAATAAAATAAAATAAAATAAAATAAAAAGTTTATTTTGAAAATGCACATCAAAGAAGAAGTATCTTAGTGTTCCTCTATCATCGTATTTATGGTCTTCATTATTAATTGAAATTAGTAAAAGTAAAATACCAATTTCATAAATATCAAGATCCAATTATAAAAAAAAATCACGAATAAAATTTGACACTACGAGTACTGTCAAAATCAAATTAACTTTTGATACTTTTGTACTGTGCTTTTGTCGACAGTTTTAACAGAACGGAAAGAAATCAAAACATGACTTTTGTTTTAAACTCTCTGAAATGTCACATTTACGTATAATTTTATTTACATTAAGATTATATCAAACGACGCATATCTTTAATGAATCATTGTCCATTAAAGGTGAAAGGAAAACCTTGTATCAAATTAACAACGAATCGACATATTTTATATACGAACATATCTTATTCATTATTTATTACTTGTATCTAACAATTACTAAAAACAAATAATAAGGCCAGTTTTGTATTCGGAAAGAAATAAATAAAAGAGTAGTGGATATGAAATGATAAATTCTCAAGGGATCGTCTAAAAATATAAAAAATTGGACGACAACGTCGCCGTGGCGGCGCCACCGTCGTCACAGCGATATTTTCACGGGTGTTATATTTTTCATTTTTGAAGTCGCGGGTCCAAACTTGTATAATACATTATTGTATTTTAAAATCCTTTTTTTAAAAGCTCATGTTTTCTTTGTAAATAATTTCTCCTAAAATATGCTAAAACAATAAAACATTTTATTTAAAAATAAGACCCTGCGATGGATAAAGTTAAATAAGAATACTTTGAAAACAGAAATACGGCCGCAACCGACGCAACTCGAGTTTTATAAATTATTTTGCATAAATACAAGAAAAAATTTGAGTTACCATTTTGGTTTTGATTTGTTAATTCTAGAAAAAAGGACAAGTAAAAAGCAGATAAAATCTCAGACCAAATAAGAACTAAGATTTTCATGAAACTTGGTAGATAAACATTTAGAAGTACGGGACACGTGATAGGCTACTTTTTATCTTTTTTAACGCGGACAGAGTTGCGGGCAACAGCTAGTTAATACAATAATTTTCCTCAGTGCCTTAACTTTTTCGACCAATGTAGGTTGCCAATGAACGCTGATATGTTACACTGCGAGATTAAATTACTGACCGATTTTAATTCTGTCTTCACTCATGGATTACCTATCCAGGGAAGGTTTTTACGTAAAAAAATGCAACCCGGGCGAAGCCGGGAGCGGGTCGCTAGTAGTGAATAATTGAAAAAATATTGCCATTCAATAATAATAATGTAATAAATTAACTTTATTTCAGACTTATTTGTCCAAAGCTTAAATATACACAAAATATTATACAAATAGACAGAATTTTGCGGACAACATAGTGAAGCCGGTTTTATAAGCATGTGTGCGTAGGCCATTTACTGTATTGAGATTTTGTGTTTCAAGCTATAACATCAATTTTTACTTAGTTTTATTGAAAATATTGGTTTCCAAATTTACTTACGTGTGAAATGTGATTTCATCCTGCTTTTATTGTTTGAAGACTGGATTTTACAGCCTTTCACTACGCAATTCGGCATTTTCACTAGTAAATCATGATTATCAATCAATCAATACTAATAATAAATCTGTAAGTGTAGGTATTGTTTGTATGTATAATTGTATGTATGTTCCTCCTTAATTCTTAAACGAACTGGTTTTTATGAAACTTGGCAGATAAACATTTAGACGTACAGGACACAGGATAGGCTACTTTTTTCTTTTTCAACGCGGACGAAGTCGCGAGCGCCAGCTAGTATTTTAATAAGGCGAGGCGTAATTTGACTGCATTTATTCGCGTGTTAAACCGTGTATTACACGGCGAAGGCGTAGTTTTACCGGCTTCTCTTTACCGTCAACAGGGCTCTATCTTTAGTTCTTATTTTATCTGAGATTAAAATAAAACAAAGGATATTATCAAATTAAAACCAGTGGAGGTAAATAATGATGATAATATTTTCCAGTTGGTAAGTTTACAATGTCGTACCCATGATTAACTTTAATGTGAGATGAAAGCATTTTTACTAAAGCAGGATGTTTAATGGAAAAAGTTTTAATGGGATTTGATGAACGAAACGATTCAAAAGTCGCTTTCGGTACAAATTTCTTAAAAGCAATTTTCTTAGTACGGTCGGTGCTCCGAATCAACGAATGTCTGATTCAGAGTTGTTTCGATTTAGACATCCGTAACCGTATATGCAATAATCAATGCGAATGTAAAACCGAAAGATTAATTGTTGTATTGTATTTTTGTAATAAATAAACTCAAAAACTAGTAGAACAATTTTAAAAATTCTTTCACCAATAAAAAGCTACATTATCAGCGAGTGACATAGGCTATATTTTATAAAGTTAGGCGGACGAAGTCGCGTACAAGAGCTAGTTATCAATCAATACTAATAATAAATCTGTAAGTGTAGGTACTGTATGTATCTAATAATATGTTCCTCCATAACTCTTAAACGAATTAATTGATTTTCATGAAACTTGGTAGATAAACATTTAGACGTATGGGACACAGTATAGGCTACTTTTTTACTTTTTCAACGCGGACGAAGTCGCGGCGCGCGAATACATATTTATATAGGGGTTTATTTCTATTAAAAAAACTAGCTTCTGCCCGCGACTTCGCCTGTGTAACTTTGTAAATTATATACTAAAACCTTCCTCGAGAACCACTCTATCCATTGGTGAAAACAGCATGAAAATCAGTGCAGTAGTTTTTCATTTTATCGCGAACAGACAGACAGACAGACGCGGTAGAGGACTTTGTTTTATAATATGTATAGGTAAGGATAAAAGCGGACAATATAATGAGGAAACATTTTAGCCTGCTCTTTCAGGTTTCAGGTAACTCATTATTCTGTTGCACATAGTTTTTAATGTTGCTCAGTGTAAAATTATTAACGCGAAGAAATTAAATCACTTTTAACATTATAAAAAATGTATGTATTAGGTCGTCGTAATGGCTACCGTCGTAACCGTCGCCAGTAAACACGAAATAAACCATAAGAGATAAAAATACACATTTCATTACATTAGTTAGGAATTTAAGGAATAAAAAGTGGTCTATAAAATAAAATTAATTATTATTTATCGTGCCATTATCTACTAACTTCTTAATTATTGCGTATCCTTTATTTTTCATACATATTGTAATTCTTCTTTTCCTACATAATTTCACTTGTTTAGTTTTATAAATTTATAACCTATATAATATTTATATATGTTGTGGGCAGATCGTAAAGTATGAAATCAAAAATCTTTCACCATAAAGTCAAAAATAGGTGCTACGAGGAGCGGAGCGAAGCAAAGCGAGGAGCAGCGTGTTAGGTTTACATGGAAAAAAATTTGGGGAGCCGAGCGAAGCGGAGCGGAGTGAGGCGACCCTTTCAGGTCAGACCCTTAGGTGACAATATGATATAAAACGATATTATATCAAGAATTCTTTAAAACAAACTCATATTATGATTGTTGAATTTTGTGAAGATCTTCAGATATTTGTTCCCGCTAAATGGATTCGGATGAAACATAGAATACAAATTATGCGAGGGTTTAAAACTGTTGAAAGTAAAAGAAATGAATTTTTCATTACTTCGAACAGTCCGCAAACTTATTTCAAAAAGGGAAACAGGATAAAATATTCTCTCAATAAGCTCGAAAAGAAATAATATTTTTTTATTAACCTTGTCGGTTTCATATTTAAAAAAAATATATTTACTAAATAAATTAATTGGGAAAAAAACATTAAAATTATTACATTAATAAGATATTTATTTATTATTTATATTTTTTATTATTATTAATTGTTATCATCATAAATATTATAAGTGTAAACTCTAAAACAATATGACTCTTTGTGACGCTCAACTGAAAGTTGACTTTGTTAATATATGTAGGTTTTTCAACAATGTTTTTTTATGCTAAGATCGACAGACAGACTGACACTTCACTTGTTTGTATGTGGCTACCGTCGCCTATAACACAAACAACACCATGTGTAGGTACTTACTACAAGTGCGATGGCGGCCATGTAGTAGAATTAAGGTGACACAAGTCAGCTTTTCTCCATACAAACGTTTAAAGATTATTACTTAGCTGTTTTAAGTATTACAAAAGTAATATTTATCTTGTCGTTAAATAGGTTCAAATGCATACAAACTTTAAAAAAGTATTAATTTAAAATATATGAACTTTCAAAAATCCATATTTTAACACAAGTTTTAATGCAAGTTTTAATACAAAAACTCCAAATTACTTTGAATATAAACATTGATTAGTTATTCATGAGTTCAAATAACTTTACACGAAATACACGCTACTAATAGCCACTAGACCAAACGTGTCGTCAAAGTTTAAGACACAAGTATTAATTCTTTATTATTCACTGCTTTAATTTCGTATTTTGATGTCTAGTTATTTGTTACTCAGTCACGTATCATCAACAAGAGTTAAACCTTGGATCAAACTTAGCACACAGATCGATTATGTCCTGGATTAACACATTAAAATACTTTTAATCCTGGTAATAATTCTCGGAATTAATTTTCGAGTTCCCACGGAATAACATTTACAATTTAGTTCTGAAATTAATCGTAAATATCATAGCTAGAGTCATAGCTATATAATTATATATTAATATGGATTTGATACATAACACGTGACACAGAAAGAGAGAAATAAAACGAAATTAAAACTAGTAGATCCCGAGACTGCTTTTTCCCGAGACTTTGATTTTTCCAAAACAAGTATGTCAAGTCCGAAGTAGTCAGGTCAAATAATTCGCCCATATTAAAGAGGCGGTAAAATTAATCTTAAGATTGTCATCAAAGTTTCAGATCACACACCAATGTATGTATGTATTGTGTTGAGGTTAATAGTGAAGTATATAGGTGACATTACAGTTGAGCCAGCAAATAGGTATACGTGTAATTCCGGAGGTCAAGTCGCAGTTCACCACGTAAAGGTTCCAGGCCGCGCCGCCGGTACACCATACGAACATAAATTAACAAAGAATGGCCCAAGTTACGACTCTAATGCCAGATTGAACAGATTAAACGCCTTTAAGAGGAAAACGCGCCGATCGCTGTGAAATGGGTCACATTTCCTCGCTAACTTGTTTTTGCTCAGATTGTTTTATACTCATACTTGTATATGCGCACATACTTTGAGTGTGAATGTTCCCGATATGTAGAGGATTTTATACGTTATTTCTGTGTAAATATCGCCTGGCAAGTTGAAGGTTCACTCGTTCGTAGGTGACACCTATAACCGTAAGTGATTGGAAATGGAAAAGGACTCTGGCATTCCTTCCTCAATTACCGAAACACATGCTGTTATTTCACAGTGGTCTTCAGTAAGTGGGTGGTTACCACTGATAGATTGCCTTGCTTAGAATGCGAAACTCCTCTGAGTTTCGCCATACTAATACTGAAGAAAATGGCATCGAAAGGTGACGACCATTTGAAGGTCAATGTGAGGCTCGGTTTTAAAGCTATATTTTTGGTTTCAAATTGTCAAAAATCAAACCAATTCGGTTTGTGAGTTCGGCTTCGATATATGAGTTAGGGATGCCAGAGCCCATTTCCCTATTCCATTGCCTTTATCCTCAATAACCATAGATCTAGAATTACTACCGTTCTTGTCAATAACACTGGTTGACAGCGCACCTAGTGCTACTATAGGCGTAGCCAAAAATCACCAAATAGTCTATAGACCTTAAAATAATAAAAAAAATGAACTACTAAAGAAGTTCAACCGAAGGCCAAAGTTTAGCCAAATGTTGACGTCGCTACGTCAACAGCCGGTCTCACCCGCGGCAAAAGATATTTCACATCAATAATCAATATACGCCCAAGGTCACAAGCGAATGAAATATGTAAAAAAACAAAGAAAATCTTAATCAGTCTCGTAATACATACCCTCGGTGGATAATTAAGTGGAGAAGGAGACAGCAGGGGTGTTGAACGCGCTTGCCAACGTGAGGCCCTGCAAATAAATAATGTTTATTTAGGATTAATTCCTCACAGAAATACATGTCGCCTACGAGGGACGTTCAAAGAAATTAGCATTTATATGTTTAGGTTCAGCCCTAAGTGTTTGGTGCACCTGTTCAATGTTTAATTTTTACTTTTTAAATAACAATAGTCAATTGAAATCGATACACTGATAAATGATTTTATATGATTAAAATTATAAGCAAATTAAGCTGCTAGATCATTAGCTTAATATTAATAACCCAGCGGGCTTAAAAATCATATTAGAAGCTCTAGGCCTGCTCTAGGCACACAATCGATAGACAACAATCGAACTAGCAAATGACAAAGATGGCCGGGAAATGAGTGTTGCACTGAATTGTATTATTTGTACTGAATATTTACAAACAAAGAGAACTATTTTTTCTTCACAAATTATTTCGATATTCTCCAATTACAAAGAAGTATATTAATACGAAACGTAACATTTTTGAGGCAATACAACTCTATTAAAAGTTAGGTCGATCCATGCACAGAAGCTCTCTATGCAAGCCGTAATGTTCAGTCCGCTTGAAGTGGGTCGTTTGTGGCTCCGACCGACTTTACATCCTCAAGAGATTTAGTACAACGGAACCACAGACAAAAGACGCTATAATGCGTATTATACCGGTGTAGGATAGTGTGTCTCTACTATGTAGGTACAAAGATACCATATTTATCATTATATGGGTGCATTTGGGTAGCTTATAAATATAGCCAATGTCCTATTTGAAACTGTGTACTATTTAAATAGTAAACGAAATACACATATACCTAAACAAACTTAAAAAATCCTTATGGAAAAACATTTTAAATGAAAGAAGAACACTATTCATGTTCTTCGGAAACCGTCCACCACCTTAAAAATTGCTTTAAAAATGTTTCGGGACTCTTATTTTTTTATATAGGTATTTAAAAATACCAATATTTTATATATACCTCATATAAAAATATTGCAGTCGCATCGTCCCCACAAATTTAGGGGCGATGGACTAATTTTTACCCATATACCTGGGGACGAACTCCCTGGGACTAAGTAGAATAAAACATGCTGCAATAAAATAAAACACGAACGATTTTGATTACATTAATGTTGAATTTGTAAGAAACATGTTGTGGATATTGTGATACAACCTTCTTTACATTGTAGCCCCGAGGCTTCAGCGAAAATAACTCAACAACTCTATATTCCTTATTTTATATTTTGTGAGCGTATTGATGTTTGATATTAAAAAGACGATATAATGTCAGTAAGTCGACCGAGGGAACACGAGTTTATGTAGGCGTCATACATTCGGAGACTAATAAGAATTTATGTGAACATAAATATTTCTTTCTTTCTTCTTTTCATACGAGAGATATTCTAGCTTCAAACTGGCTCAGACTTTTAAGCATAATTTATTTATTTATTTATTTACAATAACATATATATTTTAGTTAATTAGCTATGTATCGTGTGCTTCATGAATTATAATTTAATTTATAAATAAAAATAAAAATATTAATTACAATAATAACAAATTATAAATTACTAAGTATAGGTACACTAAATTAAGGTACAACATATAAAAGTAAATGACACAATAAATTTAGAATAAATGAATTAAATACTTCCAATATATCCATATTTGTAAAATATGTAATTGTTTGTATCATCAATCATCAATCAATCAATATTAATAATAAATCTGTAAGTGTAGGTATTGTATGTATGTATGTTCCTCCATAACTCTTAAACTAATTAACTGGTTTTCATGAAACTTGGTATATAAACATTTAGACTTACAGGACACAAGATAGGCTACTTTTTCTTTTTTAACGCGGACAAAGTCGCGGGCGCCAGCTAGTTCCGTAATAAAATAAAATAAAGTACAGTTAATAATTGAGTGGTCGTTATCCTCTTTAACTGTGCCGAATATTTTTCGACATGCTTAAGAAATATGGTAAATTGATCCAAGTTGCCAAGCAATTATTTCTTTTGGGAAACTCTCTTAAACTGTCAAATATAAATTATATTGAACAGAACAGAAATATCTCTTTCTTGGTGCGATTTTATTTTAACTTTAAAACTTTTTTACCTTTTTATACGATTGAAGTCGGAGTAAATTATGTTGGTGTAAGAAAGTAACTTTGATGACGCTCGCGCTTCTATTCCGAATTCCTTTAATTTCGAACTCTTTCAAATTTTCATTTTGTATATCCTTATATATTATAAAACAAAGTCCCCAGCCTCGCTGTCAGTCTGTAAGTTTGTGTGTATCATCATAAATAATATACTGTTAAGTATGTAATATGTATGTTTGCAATGATCTCAAAAACTACTGATTGGACTTTCATGCGCTTTTCACTAATAGAAATGTATGTATGTATGTATGTATGTTCCTCCTTAACTCTTAAACGAATAACTGATTTTTATGAAACTTGGTAGATAAACATTTAGACGTACAGGACACAAGATAGGCTACTTTTTCTTTTTCAACGCGGACGAAGTCGCGGGCGCCAGCTAGTTATTTATAAATTTCTAGGTGCCAAAGACCTGTTAAAAAGGAAAGTACGAGATGAATTCCATGAAAAATAAATTACACCAATTAAAACTGTTTGAGGCTTCATAAATTATTCGCAAAGATTTTAAGAAATGAAGTGGCAGGAAATGAAGTTTCGTCTTTATTCATTCGAAATTGGACATTGTTGACAAGGAGGAAAATGAAGACTTATGAGGGAAAAAACTCTCTTGCAAGTATATTATAATATTAATAATACAAATGATTTGAAAGACATAGTCGAATGTGTTTTAAAGGAAAAATAAATCATCATAATAATAAATTGGTCTTGTCGTGGTCTCGTCATCGTCAGTCCCATAGCGTCATGTCGTTTTTAACAAAAAATAAATCGACTTCAAACCGCCTCGTGGTCTTTTCTCATTGATTCCATTGTAAGAACTGGACCAAATTGAAATGGGACCACACGGGAAGCACCAGTTTTCAAATAAAAAAAGAATCATCAAATGTGTTTCACCCAGTCGAAAGTGATGAGGTAACAAACATAAAAAAAAGGTTCCGCTCGATTTCTCTGGGAGGCTACCATCAGATCCTGGTTTCGACAACAAATGTTATCGACAACAAACTTATAATATAACTAGCTGTTGCACGCGACTTCGCCCGCATATCTTTATTAAATATAGTCTATGTTACTCGCTAATGAGTGAAAGAATTTTTAAAATCGATCCAGTAATATTGAGTTTATTTATTATGAACATATAAAAATACAAATCTTCTCTCTTTACAATAATTATTAATATAGATACTAAGTACCTTAAACCGATATAATTTAATCTATTATGTATTGAAGTTTATTTTTAGCTTTCTGAACTAAATGAGATACAGAAACCGTTGACAAGTACATACCATCAAAGCATTATAATATAATTGGAATCATTCCTCGGTTTTCATTTCAAAGTATTACTCCAATTAAGTATTATGAATAAGTCATAAAAAAAAATAAACATTTGAGAGCGGCTCTTTTGGAGAGCTTATTTTATTTAGCTCTCTATCGTCTGCGTCGCAGTTACTTATTTTTCAACCGACGAAAACGAAAAAACAAAAATGGAAGAGGTTCTCAATTCGACGCGTATATATTTTTTTATGTATTATCACGCATAACTTCTTACAGAGTAGTCCGATTTTCATAATTCTTTTTTTATTTGAAAGGGTGTAACCCCAAGGTGGGGTTCCATATAAATTTGGAAAAATATTCTAACCCTAGAGGTAGGAAAACAGGGGATGATTGATTGTTCACTCACTGATTGTAGTGTATTACCACGCATAACTTTTTACAAAGTAGTCCGATTTTGATAATTCCTTCTTTAATGGATCGAAGTTGGCCCCTTATAAATTTGAAAAATATAAATAAGTACTTGAAAAATCCTAATTTGGAAAATATGGGTGATTTATTGTTTACTGACACATTTTAATGCTGTGAGTTGAGTAAATAGTAGAAAAATTATAAAATAAAACTTTTAACAAAAAATTAAACAGCCGAAAAAACTGAAAAGCAAAAAATAATTTCATTTAAAGTTATAATAACTAATTTCTTAAAGTAATGTAAGTACACCAAAGTAATTTTGAGTCGGCGCCAAACAAGCAAATTACTTAGGTATACTTACATTAGTTTAAGAACTTTAGTTATTAAGGTTAAATAAAATTATTTTTGCTTTTCACGTTTTTCGGCGGTTTAATTTTTTGTTAAAAAGTTTTTCGTATCTACGGTTCATTTCGTTGCGGCTCAATTATACGTTCTCTTTTTCATCTATCTCTGCCTTCAAAGCCCTTGATTCACGAACACACCGTTAACGAAACCGAAATGAAATTTATTCTATCAGGAACACTCACCCCGGGACGGAATTGCCGAGACCGACTATAAAGGCAAAGATGTGCCCTCTTCAACGTTATTGCTGGTGTTGGTAGGTATATTATTTATTTCAACACGTTTAGTTTGTGAGTTTTTTTTATTTATAAACTATCTTTCGCCCGCGTCTTCGTCCGCGCCCAAAAAATATTATATTATATTTCTGTCGGAGGTTGAAATTTTAATTTTTTTAGCCTTATTCCGTATCAATCTAACTATAAAATAGTAGGCTTAAGAAAGTATAGGTGAATTATTATATTATGGTTCGAAGGCGGGACTTGTGGGGGAATCGGCGCATGTGTACAATTGCGAACAAAATTGCTAAGGAAAATGTCATTTTTTTTTCTTATTTCGTAATTTTTCACCTCACTAACTTAACATTACAGGCAGTGTTGATATTCTCTCCATAAAATCATCGTGCGATGTCGAAGAAGAACGTTTTTTTTTGGCATTTATTCACCATGACGTATTACTAATACGATAAAACAATCTGTACGCAACAGTACCCAAGAGACCCGAGACGCGCGAACGAAGTGCGAGAGAGAAAGAGCGACTGAGTCTACCAATAACGTGTCGGCATACCGACGCGCACCCGCCCCTCACGTTCCTCTGCCCCCTCAAAGACCTAAAAATAGAATTCTGTGCACATTTGCCGAGAAGTCTTTATTCGCTACACGAACTATACCCATTTGACTAAGCGCCTTAATATTGTTGATAATAATATTGTTTGATGGTTGATTTTTACATGCAATATACTAAGTCTAATGAACAATGTGAACGTTGTGATATGATATTGAACGATATAATCGGCTTACACTTGATAAAATTGACTTTTAAATTGTTGGTTTTTTTTTTTTTTTTTCGAATTATTTTTATTTAATATTTTTAATAAATTATTTTTGTTGATATTGTGAAAAATTACATTTGACACTATTTTAAAATAGATTTGAATTGTACGTTTAACTAATTATGTCTTCAGCTAAACTTGACTTGCACGTTGACCTTTTAATGTTATATTAGTACGTTTAGTATGTTGCTGAATATTCATTTCACGTTAGTTAGGTTCTAACCTACATAGTGTGGATGTAAGATCTTTTACAATAATAGAATCCAATAGCTTATAAGATCCTGCGAGCTGTGTGGTTGTAAAATATTATCTAAATAAACAGCTATTAAATCTTCATGTTTAAAAGTCAAATAAATTACGTCTAAAAACTCTAAGTTTCAAATAAAACACTTTTTTTTTTATTAATAACCTTCATATACCTATTACTGAATAAAACTTTTTCTGCCAATACCTCAAAATTTTACTTATTTTATTTAATTAGACTGCATATAGATGCACTTATGCGAGCCGGCTGAATGTTGGAGTGGGACAAGCGGGTGCGTTGGATGTATTAAAGATGTAATAATATTAATAGCTGCCAACAAATTATGTACTTATTGTTTTTGTAGTATTTCTGTGTTATGTTTGTAATTATATATGATGTATTTTCTATTATTATGGACAACTCAGGTGTACGCTAGAAACTTAACCGAGTTTATAGTGCACCTTATCTGTATACCATTTATTGTTTTGTGTAAATAAATAAATAAATAAATAAAAGACAACGACGATATATTAAATGGACCGTCAACCTACATTGTCAACTTATACATATAAAAAAAAACATGTAAACTAACTAAAAGCTATTAAAAATATACAAAACAGAAGTGAACACATAAAGCTCTGAAAGCGGCAGGTCGCTTTTAATGTTATTACTCGTCTGCTGTCCCTGCACACAATATTATATAGCCAGCGCTTACTGCAAACTTGTCGGGCTTAATGTTCTTACAAATCGATATTTGCTGTCATCATGGCACGGCCACATTTCAGCATAATATTGAATTTACACGCGTAACTAACTGGTATTCCCTATTCCCTTTGGCTCCGTCGAGTAAGCAAATGCTAACTCATATATGCTATACTCTTTGAAAACTATAGCTATAGCAATTATAAAAAACAAACATAGTAAAAAGTGTTTTTTATTTTTTATTTTTTGGTATGGCACACCACTTCGAATCAAAAAAAAAAGTGTTATATATGAAAGTATAAAGCTTCTAAAAAATATATTCCATAATTTTGCTTAATTTTTTAAATTATATCATAATTTAAAAAAAGATTTTTGAATAAAATAATTTATTTTCACTGGTTATTGAAATCGTATAAGGCTGTTATTTTGTCCTAAGGTAGCCTTTATATAACCTTACAACATACTAAAATTTTATTAAAATTGATTAAGCCATTCCTGAGTAAAAAATTTTTTGTCTATTTTTCAGTATTTATTGATATTCTCGAAAACCAAAAATGTGAAACTTTCAGGATGTTAGTATATTATCAATACCTATATATCCACAAAGTATCAATCAAATATTCCACGCGGGCATTTTCAGTACGGTATGCTTATCTCCCTAGGCCTTTAAAACGTTATTTTAGTTTAAATATTTTTTAATGTTAAGGTCAGCAGACAGGCAGACGGTTAGCTTGATAACTTAACAATGATAACCTTCATCTATAACACAAGCAAAGCCACAGCCGCCGATAGGGTTAAGCTTTCGGATAGAAAAGAATCGATTGACGTATTATTTTTCCTATAATAGATCTATTTTAGCTCCGTAGCAACTCGACAGTTTCTTAAGCGGACAGATTCACTACTGGACCGATTAATTTCTAGAAAGTGGGAGAGAAAATATTGTTACCATTACTATGTACATTAAATTGGTACCTTGTTAGATAATTAATTAATCAGATGTATTCAAACATATGTAATTTGAAACGAGTGTGATATAATTGTTATTACGTGATGTCAGATATTTATCTACCACATTAGGTGACACATTTACCTGACCTTACGATTATTAATTCTTATCACAAATAAATGTTTATTGAATTTTGATGACATTATTTGATGTTAAAGGGCCGGATGCGAAGGTCAGAGGACCGTGAGTGGTGGCGAGCCTTGGGTGAAGCCTATATCCAGCACTGGCCACTCATTTTGGCGACCGTGGGTAGCAACACCTACGTCGCCAGCGAGGTGGCCGTGGTGTCCCGGAATAAGACCGTGTGGTCCTGCCTTATTGCCACCAGACGGTTACTCAGTTTATGACTTGCAATGCAGTGTGTCCTGCCACTAATATATTGTATTCGGTATTAATATTTTATTAGTACTGAATAATACTAATAAAAGAGAGATGGACCTGGCTGGAAATAAAATAAAATTCGAAAGGAAATGGGACTTAGGGAGGCTTGCATTTCAAACATTAAATTTATTTATTTTTAGTTTTATACTTATTTGATATTTTTGTAATAAATAAGCACATACAATATTATATTAAAATGGCATTTTAATAATTGTTCTTTATGAATACATATTAGCTTCAGAAAAAAAGCCTTTCAAAATATTTTAAATAAAACGTTTACACGACTGAGCAAACACTGACCTTAACAAACAAAACAAATGAATTTGTTTTATAAAGGTATAGGGTATAAGTACTCGTAGCTACAAGCAAAAGGGATAATCATAAACCAGGGGCGTGTCGAGCATGCAATCACTGGGGTTGCAAAATTATTTCATAACACATTTTCTGTTTCTTTTCTGTTTTTTATTATAGACGTAATGTCGACCCTTCTTACTGGTAATGGTGATAGAATAAGTGGATTTTTGATATTTTTATACCCACATTATTATTTTTAAATTTCGAGAAATTCTACAATATGGTATGGACTGTTCATGTAACTATACTAAGAGATGAACTCCAGTGTACCTTGCTTTCAGACACTCAAAGCCGATGCTTGCTGAATGTTCTTCAGTTTTGGTTTAGCAATCAAACCAATTACTTGAATTGGAGTAATTGGGGAACCGTACAGATTGGGGTAAAGTGTATAGAGACAACAGGAAAGTCGTTGAGTCCCCTGCTATCGAGAGCTGATGAAATTGCTGAACGTGTCTGCTAAGGCTAAGGCTAAGGTGTATAACTCAAAACGTCATAGCCTCGATTATGAACCCAAAGAAAAGCTATTGCAAATATTCTGTTATTTCATATCGTATTGTTCATCTGTAAAAGAGCTGCCCCTAAATGGACGCCCACTTTATGTCATGATTGGGAAGAACCGAAATCTACAGTCTAAAACACATATTAAAAGTTACTGCTTTCAAATTATTTAAAATTTGATAGATTTGTTTGACTAACCTTCATGTTATATTAGGGAATTACATAGTTTATATCTGTTATTCTTATATCTCAAAATTATTATAAGTATATGGTGATAAAGCCAATCTTTTGATTTATAAGTACCCAGAATGTACCTAAACCCCCAATTTCCTTTCATTTCTATCGTAAAAACACGGCGAATCTCATTTACATACACTTTGCTGACCCATCTTCGATAAAAACCCTTTTTTATCGCACTAAGAAAAGATTTCGAAGGTCCTAAAAGAATTCTTTACAATCTGGTATAATTACTCGATAGATATAAAATAGACAATTGAAAAGCTCTTAATCGTGGTAACTGTTTTGACAGACGTTTGTTAATTTCAAAATGTTATCAGGTATCCTAAGTAGGTGTATGCTTAGTCTTTTAGAAAAAACTTTATAGGACGCTATTAGAACTTACAGTAGGTTGTGTAGATACACAATAAACACAAGAAAAAGGCCAATCATAAGTTGGTTGTTCTGTAGGAACTGCTTCAATGACTTCCCTGCTACTACAGGGCTAATAAATCGTATTCTTCAAAACTTATCTTTACTTTATGGAAATTTATGGAACCATAAATCCGGGCTGTATGGTGTGCCATTAGTTCTAAATATGAGGTCTTCAAATACGAATTAGTTAGGTTAGAGACATGTGAGGGCGCGTTATCACATTGAGCAAGTAAGGGTTGACTTTTCGCTATATTCAAGCTATATTGCATATACTCAAGGTTTGTTCTCTGTATTTTTTATAATTTTCCACTATAGATCAGTAATCTTAAATCAGTAGAATATACAATAAGAGATTAAAAGGGATTCAAAAAAAGTGCTCTGGCATGGCCTTACTTACTCACTTACTCAAGTACATACTTCAAGATACTTTATATCTTCAAGTTCAGTAGGACTAAAACGACGATTAAATCACTACATCACCTACATATTATTTAAAAAAATCAAAAACTACTGCACGAATTTTCATGCTGTTTGAGTGCATGGACCAATAGATAGAGTTGTTTTCGAGGAAGGTTTTCTATACTAATCTATACGAGTACTAATATTATAAAGAGGAAAGATTTGATTGTTTGTTCGTATAGAATAGGCTCCGAAACTACTGGACCGATTTGAAAAATTCTTTTACCATTAGAAGCCGACATTATTTGTGATGAACATAGGATACTTTTTACCGCGGGAAAAAGCTTCATTCCTACGGGAAAACGGGTAAAAGGAAAACGGGTTGTAAGAATTATCCTTCCATACTTAACTTCTTTTTCACATAACTTCTAAACGGCTGAACCGATTGGGTTGAAATTTTATATGGGTATTTCGATGATTTCCTGGATGATTTAAAAATTGGACCCGGTAGGTGGCGCTGCTGTCGGTATGTCAACTACTAAACGGCTTGACCGATTGGGTTGAAATTTTGTATGTGTATTTCCATGGTTTCACAGACACGAATGTATTATGTTTTATAAAGTTACGCGGACGAAGTCGCGTGCAACACCTAGTTAGTATATAATTTACAAAGTTTCGCGGGCGATGTCGCGGGCAGCAGCTAGTTTAAAATAAATATGATAAACGTAGGTACTAAAAATATATTAATGTAATGTTTTAAACGAATCCCCTCAAATGAATTGTTGCACAGAAGTTGGATTTGGGCGATAAAAATTCGCTGATCATAGAACATTGGGTGGGTCGACGTCGAACAAACGACGAGGCGTGCCCGCCTTACCATTATTTCTCGATTGTTCCACCAAATAATACCAATGAAAATCCAAAAGTTCATTGCAAGTTGTAATCACAGTTAAAATCCACTCCACACAGGGTTTTTGTACACACATATAAAGTTATCTCAAATAGAGAAATCGATTATCCAATGCTTATGTATGTATGTGTTAGAGGTCACCTTTTGTGACTTACACAGATAGCTGTTGAGCTATCTAAAATCTAATACATATAATTGAAGTGTCCATTTAATTTTGTAATCTATACCAATATGTAAAGCTGAAGAATTTGTTTGTTTGTTTGTTTGGTTGTACTCGCTAATCTCAGGAACTACTGGTTCGAATTGAAAATAGAAAAAACAAGTTACAAAGTTATCTTGTGTCCTGTACGTCTAAATGTTTTATCTACCAAGTTTCATGAATACATACATAGGTACAGAAAAAAAAATCTAAAAATCGTCAATTTAGTTTCAGTATCTCGTTTAAAGCCTATAAACACGATATATCTGAAAACAAACTAACTTACTCCATTACCAACCCTTACAGATTTATTGTTAGTATTGATATATTGATGAGTTTAAGTAACCCGACATAAGTAGGCAGTGGCGGCCTTACCCATTGCGAGGCTCCGGGCGGCAGGTCTTTGCGAGGCCCTTTGTCCTTCGTGAAAAGTATGTGATGCGATAGTAGGTCTGGTTGTTTAGTTTAGGTATTTATGTCATGTTTGACGACAAATGCTAAAGTTATACAAAAAAAAATTGAGTTTTAAAATATTTTACATTTACAAAATTAACAAATAAATTTAAAAATTGATGTTTGCGGCTTTTCCTAAGACTAAAATCTTTAATTAAAGCACAATTAAATAATGAATTTTTCAATGAAGTTTTGAATGAATGAATTAGTTAACTATCTTTATTTTAATTTACCTAATTAATTTTTATTTTATAACCTGCATAAATAGGTATCAAAATCAAGTTTTAAATAAAAATAATAGTTGAAAAATCTATATTTTTTCAAATTTGCTTGGGTTGTTGCGCGAGGCCCCTGCAAGAGCGAGGCCCAGAGCGATTGCCCCGTTCGCCACCCCCTAAGGTCGCCACTGTAAGTAGGCATCACTAAAATACATCAATAGTCAAATTAGTCAACGCAAACAGTAATCCATAAAAGCTAAATAAGGAAAATAAACAACTTAGATAATCTGTGGTACGGGAGATAAACGGCTGAACCGATTATGTTGAAATTTTATATGGGTATTTCGATGATTTCCTGGATGATTTAAATATTGGACCCGGTAGGTGGCGCTGCTGTCGGTATGTCAACTACTAAACGGCTTGACCGATTGGGTTGAAATTTTGTATGTGTATTTCCATGGTTTCACAGACACGAATGTATTATATTTTATAAAGTTACGCGGACGAAGTCGCGTGCAATAGCTAGTATTTTATAAAAATCATATGGGCGAAGTCACATACAACAGTGATTCATATTATAAAGTTGGACCAACTACTTGTGTTACCGTAATATACTTAAATCCTATATGGCAACTGAAAAAAAAAACTATTAAAAAAACCTTGTTAGAATCAGCACAATAAACTTTCCCTCGGGAACTTAGTATGTTAATCCAGATAATAAACTATCTGTTTTCCTAAACTTATGATAAACTTATGAGTGAAAGAGCAACAAACATCCATCCATCTATCCTAACAAACGTTCGCATCAATATCAATCATAATCAATCAATACTAATAATAAATCTGTAAGTGTAGGTATTGCATGTATGTGTATGTTCCTCCATAACTCTTAAACGAATTAAGTGATTTTCATGAAACTTGGCAGATAAACATTTAGACGTACAGGACACAGGATATAGGCTACTTCGCGATATAGGCTAGGAAGTCGCGGCACCAGATAATATTAGTAGTGATGTATCCCACCCAACCTACTTTTAAAATGCATGCGAGAAATAAAAAAAAATCGGCCAGGATTTTGAAAGTTGAATTCTTATCTTGAATAGCTGTTGTCTGGGTATCGTATTCACGCAATGCTCCCCAGCGAGAATCAATAGTTACAAAACACCTTTATACGAACCCATCTCACGTTCTGCAACGTCATCCTTTTCTGTCTGACTTCTAAATTTACTATCTTAACGGATCTCATCAGAGCAAACAATGAATCCGAAGAACAATAGCTCGAGCCGACTCTTCAAACGCGATGGCGTCATTAAGGGCCCCGGTGTTGTACTAATGCAAAGAGATTAAGCTATTTCAGAAGAAAAACCAACAAATTGAAACTGAAACCCCCCTCGGAAAAGTGCGAGTAAAAGTATTTACTTATGTAACACAAGAATTTAAAGCTGACATTTTTAAACTAGACCAGTGAAATTAGACGTTTTTGAGGAAAAATGATGGAATCCAGTTAAGTTGCGATACGATAACTCGGAGTTCACCCTCGAACTTTGACATTACTTATGAAGATACAATAATAATATGTTAACATCATTGTAAGAAATATATTTATAAAAAAAATTATAGAACAAAAGAATTACTCGCCTTTAAAAAAATTTGTATCCAAAAATCGCCACTTTTAGGCCTTAGACCAAAAATATAATTCAAATTTGATCAATAACTGGATTCCAGTGTATAAACTTAATAATTGCACCGGTTTTTTTCTGTGTGTTGTAGTTACCGAGTTAATGGTCAAGTCGTAACGGAAAGAAATTAAGCTATTTCAGAAAAAAAACCAACAAATGGAATCTAATTATTTATTTGATCTACTTATAACATAAGAAAATGCTGAGATATATTTTTTCTTGACTATCATAAAAAAGTTTCACCCCTTGATATCATAAAGGGACACGAGAGACGGCAGAAAATGAAACGTTAAAATCTCATTTTAGGGGCAAAACATCCCATTGGCAATAAGTCCCGTAAAATGAGAGGGCATTAGAAAATAATGGCCACATGGCCTGAGTGACCGTCGCAATTCGCCCTATTAAATTGAGTGTAGAATTTGTGAATCGCCGCTGAAACGATATTAATTACGAACCTATTTGGACCGTTCAAATCTCTCGTAAAAATATATCGTTGTTTTCATTTGAGGTGTTATATTGTTTAACTACACACGTGTTTAGCAAGGTGGCGATCCCAGCTTTAGAAGGTTCAACAGCATTAACATTTTGCTTATTTTTTTAAAAAAGAATAACACTTTTCCTCTCGAGCACATTTTTCAAAAGGTTATTTTTTTAAATTAAAAAAATGAATACTTTGATCGTACATAGAACAGATAAGACACAATTCTCTTAAAAGTAACTCGTTGAAAATTGATACGATATTAATGATGTTGTGATAAAAGCATTAGAAAAATAGCAAAGCTTTAAATCAAGTTTTAAGAAAACATATATTTTTCTGTTGAAGCTTCTAGAAGTATGGTCTGCACATAAATCAGTATTACATTTTGTACCCGAATGAATAGATATTAATCATGTTATATATGTATACTCATCAAGGTACAGTCGGGGTACGAAAACCTTCGTCAGTTTTCAAATTTATTCCTTTATCAAGATTTAGACTCTTAGTACCTTTTAAAACTTTTCATATGAAATTTTGGCATTTTTGGTAATTGCCCTGGTCCAAGCAAATGTGGCCTTTAAGTTGACGAATTTTTTTTACCCCGACTACATCTAGATTATTATAAAATAAAGTCGCTGTCTGCTTCTGTCTGTTTCTCCGCTAACTTCTAAACCACCCAATTGATTTTGATACGATTTTCAGCAGGTTAGATCTATAAGCGAAAAAGGTTTGTGAAGGTATATATAATTTCTAGAAAATAATTGCATCCGTGCCAAGCCGGGGGGCGGGCTAGTATACACACAACATTAACTTGTGTTGAATTTATATAGACGAGTTCACCAGTTAATATTTAAGTATGAATAGCGTATGTAAACTTACAGAAGTGATTTCTCTTAAATTCAAAAGTTAGCTAAAATTCTGCTACGTATAATATTTCGTCTTTATTTTTGTCTTGCATACGCTTACAAAGTGCAGTTACTTGTTATCTATTGGCCGCAGACAAAGCTCTCACTAATCCTAGCTGAACATGAAAACGTGCTAATATTTTGAATTATTAATGCCACTTTGTCAGTGAGTTTAAATGAGTATTTTAAACATGTAGTAACACTTGTATCTGTTTACACCTGCGATTAAACTGAGTAAATATATCAATAACTATCTGTTGCACACGACTTCGTCCGCGTGACTTTGTAAAATATTGTCTATGTTACTCGTTGATAATGTAGCAAACAAAGAAAGAGAATCATGGTTCTATCTATATTTCGATGATTTTAGCGATGAGTCAAATGGACCTTAGTTATTACTATCAACAAACAAAAAAACATTATTCTATCTATATCTAGATGATTTTAGCTTTGAGTCAAATAAGGACCATGTCAGTTATTGCCATGTCACACGGTCTTCGCCATGTATAGCATGCCACTACCCAATTAATGAACGTCAAAACACGAAACCTTTTTAAAACTTTCTTCACGCAACTGCGATTTAATTGAATTTTATACGAACATTTAACTTTTTATTTCTATTAACAAACACGAGAAAAATAAACCTTATGTGGTACATTATTATGTTATGTTTTAAAAAATGTGAATAATGAACCTACTAATAAATGTAATACGAACATGAAAGCGTTCTGAAAGTTCTCGTAATTCTATTAAAAAATGGATTATCTCAATTTTAAATTTTAAAGCGTGACCAGCATAAAAAATTCAACTTTCAATGCGACGTCCTTTTTAAAAATTAACTACAGGAAATTTTCCCTCTATGATTTTTTTTGTAAATTAAGTCAATTTGATCTAAAACTTCAATTGAAATTCATTGATGAAGTGCAATCGGGTAGCTCTGACTATTTTTGATTCAGTGCATATAAGCCTAAAGGTCAATCGGCGACTGTTTCACCATTTCTAATAATAATTATTATTATACAAGAGCATTGTTTCCTTGTTTTGTCGAATAATTAGTGCACGAATACCACCTAGCATTATTCGTCAGTTTCAGTCCGTTCTACTTGCTGGCATTTCAAAAATAATGAAAAATAATTGCACGAATGCACGCGAACAAAGCATTGATTTGTACTAAAAAACATCCATCGGAGGAAGACTAGCGAATATATCCAAATAGTTTGTTTACATACACGTATTATGCGTCTGTTTTCACCGTCAATCTAAATTTGCATGACATGAAAGTGAAACTAACCCAATAATGCTACATAGTACAACTCTCAGATGAAATAAGAACTATAGATAGAGCCATGGGGACGACGGAGTGGAGTCGTTTATACACAGAAACACGTACACAAATTAAATCAAACTATGCCTTGCCTTACTGAAATATCATTACTAAAGAAAATACTGAATTTTGTGGTGAGAGTGTAAAAATTAGCTTTCAAAAAATAAATTGAATCACATTTCAGACGTTAGTAAACTTGGAAACCAATATTTTCAATATAAATAAACAAAAATTGAGTTATACTTTCGAACACAAAATCTCAATACAGTAAACGACTTAAGCACACATGTTTATAAAGCCGGACTATGTTGTTGTCCGCAAATTCTGTCTATAGTTATTATTTAGTCTGAGATTTGTACTAAAAAAAACTACATCGATCTACAGAACTACAGAATAACAAGCGAATGTATCCGAATAGTTCGTTTACATTCTCTTATTATTCGTCTGTTTTTCCCGTTAATATATACAATTGGACTATAATAAATTAATATTATAAATAGAGAAGATTTGTATGTTTGTAATGTAATAAACTCAAAAACTACTGGACCAATTTTGAAAATTCTTTCATCTATAGAAAGCTACATTATCAGCGAGTAACATATCTATTTTATAAAGTTACACGGGCGAACACGCGTGCAACAGCTAGTATAGCATAGCGTGAAACTAACCCGAGATAAAACTAGTACATTTTTTGAAGTGAGCAATCAGCGCAATGGAATAAAGAAATTAACTTTGTTGGAAACCATTGGATTTGATAACGAACGGAAAGAATTGAAGGTAGAGTGCAGCCTTTCGCAACTATAATCAGATTTTATTGTCTCCCGGCGTCGCAGCCCTGTAGCCATTACCTTTTTATTGTCAGTCAGGACGGGTATTAGCAATATGCTCCGCCAAGTTATTGCTTAATCGTGGCAAACTTGAAGGGAGCATTAATTACATTTGTTAGGACAAGCGGTACGGGGTATATCACTGTAACAAAAACTGATATTACTTTGAACTTGAACGAAACACTTTGTGAATTTTTCAAATAATGAACGGTTTTTTTTAACAGACTTCAAAAAAGGAGGAGGTTCTCAATTCGACCGTATATTTGTTTTTTTTTTCACTTACACATTGAGTAACAATATTAAATTAAGTTAGGTACCTACTGTTAAAACAAATCCTAGTAAATCAAAAGTCCTAAGACGCAATTAAAATATTAAGTATTAAGAAAAAAAAGGGACGTAACTATGAAATTAAACACCGAGTTTGTTATTGATTGTTATTGTTGTCATTATGTAAGGGTTTTTGTTATATTAAAAATAAATTCCAGATCAGTTTCACACCAATTTAGAAGATTTGGTTACTTCTATTTATTTTTTATATGCTATAAGATATATGGTTATATGGTTATCGTAACTGTGAATCTTATAAGCGTTATATACGTATAAAAATTCCTCCAAAAGGTACACTCGTAAAATATTATTTTTCTTTTGGTAACAAAGCTCTATTGAGTTGCAAAGAAGTCAGATTTCACCAACTTTCACAAAGGGTTCCGAAAAGGTTCTACTGTGGAACATATTGACTAGACAGTAATATCGACCAAAACTGACTTGCCTTTGCATATCAGCAAATTTTGATATTAATAAATTTGTCGTAATTTACCGAAAGATAATAATTTATTAGTTAATTATGTGTTTAAATAAGTATCATTTTATAAAAAAAATCTACACAAATTAATATTTTAAATAAGATTTTATATTAAATAAATTTATTTCAAAATCTTGTGTCGAAATATTTTTGCAATTTCGAAGAGCTGCTAAAAAAATTCAGAAAAATTCTAAATTCGGATTTATTTCAGCATAATTATAACAATAATAGGATGCAGTGATTTTTGAATTATGTTATAGTAAAAAAAATATTCTTGACTATTTTATCCTTATCCTTTGTCAATTAAAATCTAATTAAAATACCAAAAGTATTCGTGCGCAGCTGAAGTGGCGCATTCGCTTCTATCAATGAATTCAAACTTATATATCAATCGAAAGCTTTATAACGAAAAATGAAACAAAAGGTACAAAGAGAACATCTCGTTCGACACGTCATACATTCAACAGGTACACCATTGTAATGATAGCGGACATATTCATCAAAGTGTGAAAGAGCTTTTACGACGCCTGGCTACGGTACGCGGCGACTACGGCTGAACCGAACGGCCGTCAACCGAGGGCGGGCGGGGGTTACGCGCTCACTCTCTATGGACTCGATGCTTCGTAACCGGATTTTAATAGAGAAATTTATTTATTTCTTTATGCTTTACTTACGCGAGTAGCGCGTTCAGTACCGAGGCGCGACACTTGTGGCGTGTGTGAGGCCGCGTGGCCGGGCTGCGGCAGACTGTTGCTCCCAGGGCTGCTTCACTTGTTACTTGCCACCCGCCGCCCTGCGCACCCGCCCGCCCTCGTACCTCACCCCCGCCCCCTGCCAAGCCCCGCAGCCGTCCACCAATATACGAATCCTTCACTTCACAGCATCCTTCTTGCACACCTACGTACAAATTTCACCCCTTAAATAGCTTGCCTTTTTGCAGGTAAGTTTTGCGTAGTGTTTTTCGTCCCACGAGATAATAAAGACGGGGGAATCTCGTTGTCTTTTGATTGTAGGTAGAAATGAAGGGAATATGGTTTTTTATGACACAAATAGTAAGTTATTGTATCTATAGCATTATCCTACTAATGTTATAAATGCGAAAGTTTGTATTTTTGGACGTTTGTTAATCACGTAAAAACTACTGAACAGATTTGGATGAAATTTAGCATACAGATATTTTATTACCAAGTGGTGTGGCTAGTATGTAGATAATTAAGTGGACTGTATTTTTGATGGTGCGTGCAATCAAAGGGGCTAGGAAAAGATTTTTTTTTTTTTTTTTTTTTTTATGTTAAGGTCGACAGACAGGCTGACGGTCCACTTGATGGTAGGTGGCTACCGTCGCCTATAACACAAGCAACGCCATAAGTGCTACAAGTGCGCTGCCGACCATAGAAGGATTAAGGATAAGGGATAAGGAAGGAAAGGGGTAATAGGCTCTGGCATCCCTTACTCACTCACCGAAACACAACAGCACATAATGCTGTTATTTCACGGTATAGCATACTTTTTATCACACAAAAATGTTAGGCTCCCAAGAGTCCCAAGGGATCGTCTAAAAATATTTTAAAAAATAAGCCGCCACCTATGTCACAGCGATAACGTCAAATATTTTCACAGGTGTTAGTTTTTCGACATGTCGCAGGCACTAACAAATTAGTAAATTACTTACTTCATGTTGTAATGTTTGTAATGTCAAAATAACTGCTTTTTACTAAATGTACGAGTATATCATGAATATACTATACTATTAAGAAGAAGAAAAAACAATTTTTTATAGCTCTAGCTAGACGGGCCTTTTAGACTTTCACTGCAAAAAAGATGATGTTATAAATAGTCATATAGGCTACTCTTATTTTAGAAACAAATAAAAAATCTATACCCATATATAAAGCTGACAAGTTTGTTTGGTTGTACGCGCTATTCTCAGGAACTAATAGTTTTAATTGAAAAATTATTTTTGTGTTGGATAATCCATTTATCGAGGAAGGCTATAGGCTACAGAGAACGCGGACGAAGTCGCGGGTACAACTAGTATAATATATAGGCAAGGTCCAATATCGCGCTCGCTAAACGCGCACGCCCGCCATAGCGTAGTGTGGCCGGTTTTAGCTAATTTTAATATTATAAAAGCGATAGGAAACCATGTTGTATGTATGCAACGTCTTCGTAGCTAGACTGCTAGACACAATTTTAGGAAAATTTACATGAAGATAGTTTAAAGTTTAAACTATCAGCACGTATGCTGAAATATGCTTCGTTATGTTACATGCGGGCGAAGCTCATGCAATAATAGTTAATTGATCGCTAAATAATCGATCACAAGAACATTCTTATAAATTATGAATTCCCAATCTTTTACTAGTAGTGCCGCTAGCTTATCACTTTTTTCCTAAATAAATAAATAAAACTCTATTCGTATTGCCAGCAGAATTCATGATACGTTTATATGTGTATATGTTGTAATTTTTTTAGCTGTATACTAGCGACCCGCCCCAGATTTGTACGAGTGCAATTGACTAAAAACCTGATTAAATTATAATTTATTACATTCATGAATATTTCATTACCGTAACCAAGTACGCTGAAAAGTGCGCTTATTTTGATAAAATTTCGTCATTTCTTACTGTACATATTTTTTTATTTAGAACAGCCTTCCTGAAGTGAAGTATTTCTCAGTGATAGTGCAAGCCATCCAAGCCCAATGAACTTGAAAAATATATTGTCTTGATGGCGTAAACAGAATTAATATTAGTTGCATTGCATACTTATATTGAAACAAGAATATAACACGGAGAAAGACACAGATCTCTAATTCATATTTATAGTAGAGATCTTAAAGAAAATAGAAAAGAAAGTAGGTAAAAGCGCCTACACACGGCTCTAAAAACGGTGGCAATATCGGGGAGCTTCCTAGATCGCTCTCTTGATCGCCTCATGTGTAAACAAATCGTGAACATAATAATAGGCGATTTAGGGAGCTATCTAGGGGAGGCCCCACCACTGCCTGGATATTGCCCCCGATTTTAGGGCCGTATGTATAGACGCCTTTAAGGGAGAAATGGGAAAAACCTATATAGAAACGTTTTAAATTACTTGTGGTAATTTCACTAATCATTTTGAACTAATGAACCACAAGTACAAATAAGTATTTATAAATTATCTACATCTAAATTAAGTAAGTAAGAACTTCCAAGAATACGAGGGCGTTCCAGCTTTCGGTATGGGGTAGGTCGAATTACCTATTACTGTGTAGTTAATACGAAAGCCCAGACGATATTAATAAGTATTAATAAAGATATTTAAAATTTTAGGAAACCAAAAAAGCTAATTACAAGTGCAAATTCGTTTACCTATGCCTGGATTTCCAAGGTAACGTGTAGGTATAATTTGACCCGAATTATATTCCTGTTTGGGTTGGGGCCAAACTTTAGTAATGAAATGGTTGTAGAGTGAAATAAAAACATCATTCTTTATTTAGAAGGCGATAATTATCTGTAAATGACGCCCAGACTTTTCTAGACTTCTTAAATTACACCTATAAGACCAAGTGATCAATATTTCTAAATCAATTCCAATATTAATCCTTTAGTGCCAAAATTATGTCGCAAGTAGGCGATCTGAACAGCGCCCTAGCATTCCCGTTATCCGATGATGCCAAGAAGCTGCACAATATTTACTACTTTACAGTTAATTAATAATGTATAATTTAGTAAATTAGTATTTACGTTAAGTTACAATTTATTAAAATAGTAATGTATATACGACCTTTCCCAATGAGGCGACATGTTCTTCAAAGAAAAATATTAGTCAAAAACAATAGGTATATTACCATACAGCAGATTTATAAAAAAAAAACCCTCTGTATAGTTGTTTTTTCCTAGATTCCTCCTGATAGCGAAATTTTAATGTGTTTTTTCCGCTATAATGTGGAACTTTTCAAAAGAAACCTAACTAAATTCTTGCAGGTTTGTCAGCGCTTCAAGACGCTTTCGCTTTTGACCTTTAACTTTTCAGTTTTTCCATTTTTCAATTCGAATTTTAGTTCCTGAGATTAGCGCGTACAACCAAACAAACAAACTCTTCAACTTTATATATTAGTAAGTATAGATAATATAGATTTATCTTTCACGTGTTTAATTGCGATTGATTGCGTTGTCTATTTCATGTAAATTATTCATAAAACAATGCATATATTTAGTATTTATTTACCCTTTGTTTCCACCTTAGGTGAAAATGTTAGCTTGCAGACCAATTAACTTTTCGCCTGCAAATACATTAGTTTTCAAATGAAAAACGATCAATAGGTAGACAAAGGTGGGCAAATAAAGTAGAAACGCCGTCAATCGCGCCACGTTTTCGTGGAAAGATCTGCGATAATCCGCACAATTAGTGAATGGGCACGTCCATCGTCGCGGTTTCACAGTAGGTACCTACCTAGTACAGATATTCTCAGAACATCAGTCAATTAACCAACATTTAGACATTATTCTTGTATAATCCGATTCAACATATCCACTCAACTCACTTCACTGTACGTGATATTATTTTATGCTTCATAAGAATCTATAAAACTACGTGAAATTGGTTAATTGATTTTTTAAAATTATATTTTATACTTAACTAACTAGTTTTACAATAAGCGACTTGTTCCGACCATCTTTTTCTTATGAGTTGAAATTTTTATTGGCCATACAACTTTCACATGCATGGATTTTTTATATATTTCTATTTTAGATGATTTCTAGGAAACAATAGGTACTTTTCATCTGGTTGAAAGGTATTTAAGACGTACATAAAAGCATATTATTATGTAATAAATTAAATATTTATACATATTTATACCTAGAAAAATATGAGAGATGAATACAAACAAATATCGTGAAGTTCTTTGAACTTCTCGTCTCATGTGTAGAATATAAAACAATTTAGAGAAAATATAACGGTGTAACTGTTTGTTCGGACGGTCCAAAAGGTCTCATGGGCCTCATATACCTCTCCACCAACCGTTTTAGCCCTCCTATTAGGATCAAGTCAGAGAAAATGTCTTCATGCAGCTATCAGTTTCTCGTAGGTAAACGTTAGGTAATATTTTCTCTAAATGATATTTATTCTACAAAACAGAAATTATGTGGCGAACAAACTTGTTGAAAACTTAAAATGTTATAGTCGCAATAGCTGATAAGTATAGAAAGTGTCTACAAACAAAACATCCATGACTCAGGTACAAAGGTAAAAAATATTAACACATAAACATTTGACCCTAGCGGGATTCGAACCCGCGATCGTTTGATTAACAGCTAGAGTTACTAGCCACTAGACCAAACGCGTCGTCAATTGGGCTGTGGCTGTCACTCACTCCTAGAGGATGGCTACTGTTGCCAAAAAGGCTCCTCAATTTGGATCCTAGAAAAACGTACTTAGCGCCCAGCCATTACAAACACTATTGATAAGGCCAATGGCCGTGTGTCGGCGAAAAAAAGGTCTGTAGCGCATTTTGGGGTGGTTCGATTCTGTAATTGAGTTCATCTACATGAAACAAGGCTATTTTTGATATAAGACGCAAAGAAATCTGTGTTGCCCACTATTAAACTATAGTAGTAATTCTAGCATTACATATAATAGGATATGTACCTTTTTTTTTTTTTTTTTTTTTTTTTTTGTCGAGGAGAAATCCTTTTATTGATCCCCTACCGCTGGCTAGGCGGCAGGGGTATGTGGGGGTCGACCAGCAGAACTGGCCCCTACCCACTAAAACTCCCCGGTGTCTCCTTGCCCTTAGAGTGGGGGGTGGACGGGCTCTGCCGAGGCAACTGCTCCGACCCACCCTCCTCGGGCGGCCTAGCCATTGCTGGCTAGGCTGACGCCAACAGGGGGATTGCCCGGAGACACCCGAGCAATCCCCAGGAGACGGAGGAGACCCGTGCAGGCACACACAGCCAGCCAGCCGTGTGCGCAGGTCCCCGAGGGCATTTGAAGACGGGCTGATACCCGCCTTCTCCTGCCCAGCCATCTGCCATGATGTTAAAAGGGAGGACTCAATGGACACCAACAGTGTCCATTGGCTCCCCCCTGTCGCTCCTCTGAGCAGGGGACCAGGGGCCACCCCCCCAGGCCTCCCTGTTCCCCTGAACTCCACCAAAACACCCCGACGACAGCTGACGAGAACATGCATGGAGGGCTACACGTCCCGCCCCAGCCGCCGGGGTGACTTCATCAAAGTGCTCCGCCGCGAGCTCCGCTGAACGGAGCCCGCTCGGAGCACACGGTGTGGGCCTTGTTGGTCCCCAAAAATCCGATGGGACGAGCAAAGGTCGGTGGTTCTGTCTACCACCGGCCCCTGCGACCCCTCGGATCAAGGGTAAGCCCCCCCACCACGACAAGGTCATGGCCCACCTAGGGGGGGATAGGATATGTACCTAATTCTATATAACAGACAATATCAGATTATGTATAAACTGGCTTTGACATGCACTTTGTCGGCGCCTCGTTTTCTTGGGCATTAAGATTTTTTATTCAAAGATCATCTTTCATTCCTCGACACTTTTTTGGTGAATGAAAGATATAATATACGTCCTTTTCTGCGTCCCGTGGCATTACCCACTCAATAGCTAAAGGATTGAAAGATTTTTTGGTACTTATAATTATATGGTATATCCGAATTTTTTGGATATATAATTATATAGGTACCTACATATAATATGCCTACAGAAATGTAGTCCTAACTTAGGGAATCAAATAGAATACATTGTATTCTATTTTATGTTAGTCACACATAAAATTGTTATCTATTAATAAATTTAAGTATCTATACTTTATCTAATTTAGATTCCATTTAATAATGCGTAAGTGGACACGTGTCAGTATTTACTGCCTGTTATGCATTGTAACTACTAGAAGTGAGAATATGTTTGAATTGTTAAGTAGACCACAGTCCGTCAGAACCGTAGATGAACGTCCATATCAGAAGCTTGTATCTACATAATACGTACCTATATCATATCTTATACTAGCTGGTGCTCGCGACTTCGTCTGCGTAGAAAAGTATAAAACGCCATCTACCGTATTTTCGATAGAGTGCGCTATCTCCCGGGCCAAGCCGCTAGTATTTACCTTTATTTTAGATTTCCCGTAGGAATGAAGCATTTTCCCGCGGTAAAAAGTATCCTATGTTCATCACGGATAATGTCGGCTTCTAATGGTAAAATAATTTTTCAAATCGGTCCAGTAGTTTCGGAGGGTATTCTATACAAACAAACAAACAATCAAATCTTTCCTCTTTATAATATTAGTATAGATTACGAGATTCCTGTATCTGTACAAGTATATTTTTATATTTCCATTGCCAAAACAGAATATAAAATAAATCCTATACAAAAGTAGGTATATGTTTACTGTGGTTATAACAAAATATAGACTTTTAATACTTACCTATAGTCAATATAGACATATATATAAAATATTAGTTAATTGTTTCAAATGACTCATTATAGCTATGTAGCTCCATACCATACCTATACTTAAATACTTAGGTACTAAATAATATACTTAAATGCTAATACTAGATAATACACCTACCATTTATTAAGAGCCAACTCTGAGAACGGGATCAATCGTCGAATCCGTCATTCAAAAAAAAATTCGAATGAATTTGAATAAAAAATTTCTGTAAGTTGTTCCCTATATTGTAAAATGATAAATTGCTTATTGTTATGTGTACATGATAGATTTATTGATAAAGATTAATTGCAAAAATAATTGCTACTTTACACGTGTAGAACGATATAATTGTTTGAAATAACGCTAATATCGATGTCACAAGCGAAAAACTCCTCTAGTTCTGACAACTAGGGTTACTATAGGGGCTGGGCAGAAGGCAGATTGTGAAAGTAATATCTACTATAGGCTTGCCAGGAATAAACTAGGAAGGTATTGTTCTAAAAATATCTATGTCATTATAAATTGACTTCGCTACATACAAATCCGATGACATCCATATCCGCTGAATATATATTGAACCCTAGATTATAATATAATCTACTAGCTGGTGCTTGCGACTTCGTCCGCGTAGAAAAGTATAAAACGCCATCTACAGTATTTTGGATAGATGGCGCTATCTCCCGGGCCAAGCTGCTAGTAATTTACTTTTATTTTAGATTACCCGTAGGAATGAAGCATTTTCGGCTTCTAATAGTAAAAGAATTTTTCAAATCGGTCCAGTAGTTTCGGAGCCTATTCTATACAAACAAACAATCAAATCTTTCCTCTTTATAATATTAGTATAGATTTACATTCTATCGGACACTTTCCAAATTAAGATCTATGTGTCTAGACGCAGAGGTGTTCCTATATAACGGAAGCTGGCAAATAGCTTTTGCGATCTCCCGTAGTTTTATTGGCGATGGAAATCACAACGTAAATTTAAGAATTAAAATATCTTTGTTGACTTTTTCTTTCAATCCACAGTAGATAAGTAGTACCACAATCTTCACAATAGCATTATGTAAATTAAATTATTTTTTGAGACCAACTGTGAATCTTGGATTTTTAAATATCGTTGCTCGACAGCGATAAGACAAGACTGGGACTTTTTTCTTTTATGAGTGTATAATACCGATAAACGTTCATAACACTGAGAGTAAGGTTATGTTGTGACCTTGGATCCGCAAGCGGTATCCATGAAAATGCCTTCACGCGGCGTTAATAAATTCATAACACTCGAAGGGCAGATTCCTTGGGCGCGGGGTGTTTCAATGTCCTCCCGCCATTAGCGAAATACGCTGTGTGCATACTTATGACCTGTGTGAACTTGTCTTTAATCTTATTGGAAAAGTTTTCCTTATTCACTGTAATCTACTGATACAAAGAACGAGTTCAATGCAAACCTCATTATAAATTAAGATAACTATATCAATTAAATCAGCTATTATAAATTAAAATATTATATAAGATGTGTATTTACTATTATGCTTGACGTCGTAGAAAAGGACATAAAATGACGGCTTGGCTTGGAAGCTATTTTAATATACTTAGTATCCCAACCTACCTTAATCCTTAATCCTACTGCAGCGCACTAGCAGCGCCTGTGGCGTTGCTTGTGTTAAAAAGGCGATGGTAGCCACCAACTATCAAGTGGACCGTCAGTCTGTCTGCCAACATTAAAAAAAATACCTATTAAAAAAGATCACTGTGAAACAACATAATAATATACACTATTGTTTTCAGTTCTTGAGGTAATACAAATCACTTTTCCTCCATACAAACGTAGAATGTTAATTACTCCGCTGTTTTGTGTTTAATTTACAAAAGTAAGCATGACACCGATTTATCTTGTTGTTAACTAGGATTGTATGCATAATGCACACAAACTTAAAAAAAAGTATTAATTTAAAAGATATGATCCTAGAAAAATCCATATTTTAACACAAGTTTTAATGGAACTTTAAGGGTGAATAGGTCACTCTAGTGTACAAAAACTTCAAAATACTTTGCATACAAACATTGATTAGTTATTCAAGAGTTCAAATAACTTTACACGAAATAGATATATGCAGTAGTTTTGTCAAAAAAAGCGTTGGCCCAAGAGTCTGTTTGTGATTTTATTTTTGGTATGAATGATTGTGCATCTCAGCTGACTGCTCTTCCCGCGCTTTGTGCTGTGAGACCGATGACTTCGGGCCGCCAACTTGTTTCACCTTAATTAGGGGATACCGTAAGTCTGGTTTTCGTCTCACGCTGACCGTCAGCGCCAATGCCTCGACGCATAGCTGTCAGCGCGAGACACTAGTTTTCGTATCGCGCTGACCATAGATCTAGTATTAACTACCGTAGATCTTTGGCGCTGACCGTCAGAGTTGACAGGCCAATATGAAATGATTGTACTTGTCGGCGCTACACGAGAACGCTCACTGAAGACAGAGGCGCGTGGACGGCGGATTAACATTTTTTTAATCTCTTTTCTGAGGTGTTATATGGGCTCTTATATATGGTGTTATATAACCCTCATAGCTGCAATATGAGCTTCTTCAAGTGTGATGTAAACAAATTCCTGCAGGGTCAGCAGCGCCCCTGGTGTTGGTGTCCTTAGGCGACGGTAGCCACCTACCATCAAGTGGACCGTCAGCCTGCCTGCGACCCTTCATATACATATCCTTTGAAAAAAGCTGATAGGAAAAAGTTGAAGGAAATTAAGTACTTTAACCCCTTAGTCGCCAGAGTCGGATTTATCCGACAATTATTTTCGTGTCCATTTCGCCAGAGCCGGATATATAGGTACGACGAATTCCTCTACCTGTATAATGTTTTTTAAATCATTGAATTGTTTTCTCTTTAATTAAAATAAGGGATTAAAAAGGGAAAAGGACTGATAATTTTGAACCGACTTACTTGATCCAATACCATGTGTATTAACCCCATAAAAACTTAGCTTATTATTACAAAACTGTTTACGTCCATTTTGGCAATATTATTATTACACAGACAAACACTTCTCTTTTCGTGTTGTGGATTAAAAACTATAATACCTTGCTATAGTTATTATCTCCAACCCGAGTCATTCGAATTGAGTAATTTAAATGGAAGGACAGTAATTACTATTACGCGTTTTTAAATGGAAATAGCAACAATTAATAAATTTACATTAACACCTATAAATAGTCATAAACAATAATTAGCGGGGGATGTGACCGCAAGAATCATTATCCTTGCACGATAGTTTCTAATCCTTTGTAACTACACTGAAATTATAGTAATTATCGACTGTTTCAGGTCAGCTTTGATTTATGCAAACTCCGCCATTTACTGGACTTATTCGGACTTAGACCAAATAAGAACTATAGACAGAAAACAGAAGCAGATTTTATAAACATGTATACGTACAGGTGAAATATTATATTAAGATTTGAAGGCGACAAATTGCTAAGGAAAATGACATTTTTTTTCTCTTATTTCGTAATTTTTCACCTCACTAACTTAACATTACAGGCAGTGTTGATATTCCTTTCATAAAATCATCGTGCGATGTCGAAGAAGAACGTTTTTTTAGGCATTTATACACCATGACGTATTTACTAATACGATAAAACAATCTGTACGCAACAGTTCAACGAAGTGCGGGAGCGGAAGAGCGACTGAGTCTACCAATAACGTGTCGGCACACGTTATTGGTAGACTCAGCCCCTCACGCTCCTTTGCCCCCTCAATCACCTAAAAATAGAATTCTGCGCACATTTGCCCAAGTCTTTATTCGCTACACGAAGTTTTTACAACCTTTCACTACGCAATACGGCGTTTTTACTAGTAAATCAATACTAATAATAAATCTGTAAGAGTAGGTATTCTATGTATGTATGTTCCTCCATAACTCTTAAAAGAATTAACTGATTTTCATGAAACTTGGTAGATAAACATTTAAACGTACAGGACACAGGATAGGATACTTTTGTCTTTTTCAATGCAGACGATGTCGCGGGCACCAGCTTGTATTTTAATAAGACGAGACATAGTTTGATTGCATTTTTATGTGCAGTTGTGTGCGTGAAGGCTTAATTTTGACGTTCACAGGGCTCTTGGGATCTTGGGATCTCTTAGTTCTTGTTTAATGAGCTCGGAAAAAAAAAAACAAAATGATCCGCCATCGCATTCCTTTAATTGCATGAAAACAGAAAAATCTCATTGACTTTGATAAAATTTTAAAAATTGATATTTTTCGGTAAAAAAAAACTATGTCAAAAAAACAACACATAAAAATTAACAATCTAAATAGAGTAGATAAATTTAAAAATCTCCATTTCCACTGCAACGAATGCGACCTGTCCTCGAATTAAAATTAATGAATGATGAGATAATAGGCGCCACCTGTGACTTCTATGAAAAGAGATGTTACTAATTTTGTTGTATCCCTCAATCGCGAGGCGCGTGTTATGTTATGCTGCTCGAATGTGATGTTCTATTAGATCTGCTCAACCGAGATACAAACAAAACGACATCCAGTCTAAAACTAGCTTAAACCGTAATATAAATTCATCGTGATTTTTTAAAATAATTTAACTCCGTAACTTCATTTTTGAAATGCTATTCAAGATAGAGAGCGTACTATGTATGCTCGTTTGACGATATTCCTTTTTGCTTGAGGCGGCGAATTTTATGCAATTTATTTGATCAGGCCCTTCGCCTTGAAGAGATCGCGCATTAGACCCTTGAGGTAACGTATCTCCCTTTGGAGGTCGCTACACTTGTTGCCGAGATCGGTGTGGCGTTGTCTCAGAACACTCTCCTCGTTCAACAGAACTTCAACCTCGGCCTTCTTCTTTTGGCGGTAGCGGGTCGCTGCGTTTTTGTTTTGCTCCTTCTTGCGCGAGCGCCGATCGTCCACTGGGCGCGAGTACGGCTTCGGACGCGATACCGAACCCCAATCCTCGTCGGTGGAGGACGAACGCGGAGATGACGACGGAGAAGATTGTGGCGACGCGCTCGTACTTGCGTCGGTCAATTGAGATGCGCGGTGACGCAACAGATCCTCGACCTCTTGAAGGTCGCAGTCGTACTGCGGCACGGCGGTCGCACTCCCGGTCCACTGTTCATTGGAAATGACGGGGACAGCCGGCACTATAGCGGGGCACTGGGCCTGTTGGACGTAGCTCAGGAGCAACTGGGTCGCCGGACCCGGGGGGCTCTGCGGCGGTGTCAGGTGAGTCAATTCCACGGCGCCGTAGACGGACTCGAACTCGCGCAGCAGCTCTTCGGTCGGCTGCGGCGCGATAGTGGCCACCGGTACCGGCGCAACTTCTACGTGTTCCGGCACTTGGGGTATGCTCTCAAAAATTGGAATCTCCACTTTCTCCTCAAGCCAGTTGGAAAATATGTTTTCTGTGAACACAAATTAAATAAACCGGTTAGTCACTTAAACTCTTGTTATTAAACAGTTCGTATACATAACTTTAAGAGGAAATCTGGTTTTTTAAGGTTAAAATCTACGGAATTGAAGATAGGTGCCTATGACACAATATTTGGAGAGTATTGGCCTTTATGAAAAGGAGAGGTAGGAAAGCTGACAATTCGCTTATTGTAGCTGGCTACGGTTACCTAAAATAGCAAGTAACCTCGCGGGGGAATTAGGTGGGATAAAGAATGAGGGTGAATTTAGGAAGGAGGTCTAACATATCTCACAGCGTTTACGCTGCAGTTCTGTCCCGTCACTACAGTTTACGCAAAACAGAGTTTTCCACTACAAGATTAATGTGTATCATCAAAGAAATATAAGTCAGTATATGCTACAGCTGAATAAAATACTGAACAAAATACTATCCACGCCTGTCATGTTACCTTATAAATAAGTACGGTATAAATCAACTATTTTCTTAAAGATTAAACCAAGATTTATAGTGCATACTAAAAGTAGATAAATTAATCAAACATTTTAATTTTGCTAATTAGGCTAAACACACGGTAGCTAAAACATGGTGTGTATAAATTTTATTAATATCATCATTTTATTTTTCATTCGATAACACGTAGTAGTTGCAGATAAGTGGACAAAGTTGCAACTTAAGCGCCCTGAACTAAATAAACAAAGTCTCATGTTGCACGCAGCTCGATGCACGCGCAACCAACCCATTGTTCCGAACAAAACCCGATTCGATTTGCGACTTTATCTAAACACAACACGATTGATGCGTTTACTACCTCTTGCAGCGTTGCTTACTCTTGTAAATTTGATTACGGGACAATTTAAAATTAAAAAATACAACGTTTCAAATCAACACTTATCTGTTTTAATTGCACAGCAATTTGTTATTGAAATGTATTCATTTATTCATGATTAATTCAAAAATAATAAATGCATATCGAAGCTGTACAATCATTAATATTATCACAGCTATTTTATGTAGCCTATATCTCTTGTAATTTATTAAACAAAGATATGTATTCAAATAAACTATTTACAAGTAGAAACCATATTTACAAGGGCAATGATTAATAAAAGTACTTGAAGTACAGAGATACTTTTATTAAACACTAGCTGGCGCCCGCGACTTCGTTCGCGTTGAAAAATGAGAATATGAGTAATATAACGCCTGACATATTTATTGCTGTAGCGCCGCCACCCGATTTTTTTATATTTTTAGACAATCTCCTTGGGAACATAAAACTTTCCAGGTTAAAAAGTATCCAAACAATATATGTGCCAAATTTCATCAAAACTTAGTTCAGCCGTTTTAACATGAAAGAGTAACAAATATCAATCCATACATCTAAGCTGTTTTTAAGAATATAATGAAGCTATTATTGCAACAGAGCACCCTAAATACGAAAAAAAATCAAATTGATCAAACAGTCGCACTCGCCAATCAATTGAATGTAATTGGTAACATTGGTCTGGACTTAAAATATAATGCATCGAATTCTTGATCTCCAAACAGTACATTTTCCTTATATATAAAATGCGTAGTTATCTATCCTCTTTGTCTATCCAAAACAACACTATGTATGAGTTTTACAGCTAAGATGTAGCTCGCGGCGGATGGATGACCCCCTGATAACCCTTGCGCGCAATCAGACTATAGTTCGCTAGCACTTCGTCCTCGATAATAATTACCAGAAACTTCGTTCAAATACATACATACAAATTTTTATTAACAAGCTTATAACTTTCAAAAATAATGTTTAAAGATTCATTAACCTTTTAATTATAAATGTTTTGTAAACAATAGAATAAAGTGCCTTACTAGCATTATCTGTTAATCCGATTATCACCGAGCAAACTAACAAATAAACTAAGTAATTGTAGTAGCAAAAATCAAGATATTGTTTAGATGAAGCTGCAAAAAAATGCAAATATCTTGTTGCATTAGGTACAATTTTATTATCATTAAAATTTCTAGCGATAAAGAGATCGCGATAAGACAGGGATTCGAAATTTGTATTGTCAAGAACGAGACTCCATGAATACGAAACCTGCTACATTGTTGTGTAGAAAGGGTACACATACTTTATAACTGTATTAATATGTTGGAATGAAAACAAGTGACCAATAAGTTGGTTTAATTATTGGGCGAGCAGAGAGCGAGGTCGCCTTGTGCGCGAACTGGTTTATCAGATCGGTTGCGGTGCAAGCGTTGAGAGTCAATCCGCCTATAAACAAACAGGGGTGACATAAACGCAATGTCAATAAACATGCTCCGATTAATCGATATCGCTTGTGACATGTACCACCACTTACAAAAAACACCAACGCTCGCTACTTTAACTGCGCCTGGCCACGTGAAATTCCACGTCCAAGTAATATTATGCGTGACAAATAACGCATAAAGCACTTGATTCAATCAATGCATTGCTAATTAAACTATTTTTATAATATTCTATAAACTTTTTATATTATGGGGGATGCCTATGTCTAGCAGTGGACGTCCTGCGGCTGAGATGATGATAATGATGGTGATGATGATGATGATGATGATGATGATGATGATGATGATGATGATGATGATGATGATGATGATGATGATGATGATGATGATGATGATGATGATGATGATGATGATGATGATGATGATGATGATATAAATCATACTAAACTGAAACTGGAACATACATTTAATGGATAAGTAAAGCTTGAATTATGTCCATCGAGATTGTAACATACGCAAAATTTCCTTGTTTACATTTGACATTTATTATTATACTAGCGACCCACTCCTGGCTTCGCATGGGTGCAATGTTTTTCTGCAATTTATTTATAAAAACCTTCCTCGTTTAACACTTTTTCCATTAGTGAAAATGGCATGAAAAATCGTTCCGTAGTTTTTGAGAGCATCGTGAACATACATACAGAACTACAGACAGACAGACGCAGCGGAGGTTGTTTTATAATATGTAACATATATTAATACAAAATTTGGGTATGAATACAGTTATTTAGTATTCAATATGAACCATTTGCATATTTTCTAGATACACTCCTTCCAAATTAGTAGACGCTAAAATTATATCAAGTTATCAGCACAGCTACGAACAGGTTTCTTGCATACCGAAATAAAACGTAGGTATGTGCGTCAACATTCAAAAGCCTGCTAAGCCAAATCGTTTAAACGCTCCAAAAAGAAACTGCTACTAGAATTGATAATTTGTTGTTTGTGACACAATAATGTACCAGTTTACTTGTTCTAATTCATCACCACTACCGAGCAGCAGGAACTAGAGCATTTAGACCTTGAAAACATTTTTCCGCAAGAGTGCCTTTCGATAAATCAACACAAACAAACAATACAGCGTCATATAAAAACAACAAATGTTTACCACGTACCAACGTACAGATCTGCCATTTCGAAGTCAAAACTGATCCAAAACCCTTAACAAACAAAACGTCGAAAATAGTCTCTTTAAATTTCCTTACTCCTAACAATTTTTAATACGATTATATGGGCAGTGGTATTCTATAGACCGGAATCCACGTGGTGCATGCGAATGGTCGTCGATAGAGACTCAGGGGCGGCTCCGGGAGCCTAACGTCTTTTCACAAGTTTCTGTGAGTTGAACACGATTTCCTTGTTCCAAATGCAACGATAATGGCACTTCATTCTAACGGCGTCCAGGTGGCGCATCGACGGCGGCAGACATAGGTCGCGAGCCGAGCGCGAACGCCCGAGATCTACTACTTGTATGGAATTTATTGTCACGGGTGAGGGCGAACAAACGAGCACCTTGCTGGCGCTTCGCGGTACACGTGTCTATCGACTGAGAGAGCGCGCGCGCGTATAACGATTCGACTGATTGCGCCGGCGCAGGGGCCGTCGTCGGACCTCGGCCATTCGCCGCCTTTCCCCTCCACCGAACCAAACGTACGATACCAACAACGTGTACATAATTCACTATTTACCATACTCATTAAACCAATAACAGCTTCTTGTCCTCATGTTCTCACTCTATTCCTTTGAGGAAAATAAATATGTACTTTTAATAACCGTTTAATCAATTAACAAGAGTTTACTTAATACCGCATATTCTCACCCATTTTAATTTTGATGTCTCTTCACAAGGGTCACACCAGAAATTTTAAAAAGAAACCGAAAAGCAGTTGATGTTTTCATTAAAATAACTAACCTCGATTCTTTTCTATGCATCGTCGTTTAAGATGAAAATCATTGAAAAAAACATTGATTAGATCACTCTTCTTTAGATATGTATGCAATGGAAATTTCGGTCGGTCCTCCGCAGCTTTGTTCTACAGGTATCTGACCATAACAGATGTATGTACTCGTATATCAACTTTACAAAATATGTTCTTGCCCAAGCCCTTTAAGAATTTAACCTTCGGTACTGCGTTTAATTCTAATAAAAAGTTCCATTCACCTTGTTAAAAAATTACATCATGTCACCAAGAACAAAAACACGATCGTATCCATTATGAAAATTTGACAAACAGAAACAATAATTTGGTAGTTGCGATGAATAATAAAACACGTCGTAAAATATAAGGAAAATAGTTAAGTAAAATATGCGATGAAATCTCTCTCTCTATCTCTCTTGATAAGTTCAACTTAACTAAAAGTATTTTGTGTAAAGCACATTAATATTGTGGTCGCTGGTTAACAAAATTAGCAATGTCTGTATACAATTATTACAGCGGCCAGTTCGTAGAGAAATGTTCAAGCTAATCCCAACCTACCACAAACCCATTGTGAACTTAAGACTTCCCTAATTACTGCGTGGGAAGAAATCCCTCAAAATTAGATAAAAAATCTCATTCAAAGTATGCGTAATCACATTCAATTCAACCCGTGATAAGAGGAAATACGCGCTACTGATGTTTTATATATTTTAATGTCCTTTTTTATAAAATTTTTGGTGTAACATTTTGATTTAATTAATAAAATTGTCAAAAATGTACGTCCCATTTAATGAATATATTTAGTATACTCCCTGTTATGAAATTTTTGTTGCTTGGGCTACTTTCCGGGCGTAGACTAGCGTAGTAGTAACACTATACTATTGATCAAATTTACTCGATTTTCTTCATTACGTTACGTTATCACAGTTCGTCAAGTGAACAGAGGCGGAAGAACAAACAATTCACGAGCGTACTATCGTATGTGTATAGTAAAATTAATAAAGTACTTTCGTCTTATGAAAATAAAAATAAATGTCCATTACACAAATATAATGTACTAGCTGGTGCCCGCGACTTCGTACGCGATGATAAATTAAAAATATAAAAGCAATTACATCGCTTAACAACTTGTTGCTATAACACATTGGCCAGGCGTTAATTACAGTTTTATATTTTAGATAATCTCTCGGGAACATTACTTTTTTTCTTGGATGAAAGGTACCCCCTATGTCCTTTCTAGTGATCGGAAAGACTTCATTGTGATCGGTTCAGTAGTTTTTGCGTGAAAGCGAGACAGACAGTTGCTTTCGCATTTATAATATTAGTAAGGAAGTAAAAGGATATAGTGGCATCTCTAAAATTAATCAAAAACCAAAAAGTATGCATTAATTCGAATGCTGGATCATTGATGTCAATAGTGGAAACAAAAAGTCTTTTATAGTATAAAGTATAAGGGCATTACCTATAGATATTTTCCGACATCTCTTTCGAGAACAGAAAATCGGAAGAAATTATCAAGATTCTTTGACAAAAATCAAGAGATGCTGTGAAATTTTCTCTTTGTGTGTGTGTCTTTTTGTGTAGTTGCTCGTGATAAACTTATCTAATCGGACCAGTATAGGGCAAAAGGTCCGTTCGAGGGAACTTAAGGGTCAGAGCAATTAATTGTTCAGAGTTATTTAACAGCTAGTTCAGAGTGTCTTTTGAAACGCCATAATATGTTCTTAAAACCTACGTTGGTGCCCAAATTTTCCCCGTGAAGACAAAATACTACAATTCTAGGATTAATATTTACCATACAATCTATTAGGTTTTCAAATATACTTTAAGTATTTCCAAATGAAGTACTATATGTTTTGCGAAGTAAGTGATAAATAAAGGAAAGTTATATAAACATTATGTTTACTCAAGTTTTTTCATTGATTGTAAGCCGCTTTTGACCGGATGAAAATGGTTAAAAAGCAATTTAATCTAATTAAGGTTCAGCCAGCTTAAGACTGACTACCTGAAAATGGTTTTATCGAAGGCTTATTACAAATCAACTTTATCTTTTCAATTCAATATTAATTTTATATCTATGTATGGTGAATACATTTTAGTGACGTAATTAGTTTTATTTCCGCCTTTATTGCGTATTACACGCTGGAATTGTCACGCCTTCTTCCTGCTCGTGTGATATATTTTTTTATTGTCTTTATGCTAACCAATTCGCGGTTTCACTAACTAACTAACTAGTAAATATTGTTGCGATTATTTCATGTATTTGCTAGTTTTGAGTTAATTTTACACATTAGGGTAGGCAAGTTGTAGAAACGGAAACTGTTGGCTACCAAAAGGCGTAAAGTTAATATAAGTAAGGCGTAAAGTGTCACATGTGACGATTGTCAAACCACCTTTTGCTCAGCTACCAGTTTTATACTGGGAATTTCACACCCTATATAAAGAGGAAAGATTTTGATTGTATGTTTGATTGTTTGCATTGAATAGGCTACGAAACTACTGGACCGATTTGAAAAATTCTTTCACTGTTGGGAAGCTATATAATTAGCGAGTAACTTCTATAAGTATCTCACTACCTGTTGCACGCGGCTTCGCCTGCGTAACTTTATAAAATGTAGCAACAAATAATGTCAACGTACATCAAGATGAGAGAAATTCAGTAGTACTATTATCTCTACAGTGAAGTGAGGATTCGATGCTTTTCAATTAGGCCTAGTTAAAGTCGCGTTGAACCGCGCCATGCGGTTTGTGAGAGGCGATGTATTTAAAACGAGAATTGTTTGCTGGTACCGTTTTCATCTACTCATTGAGTTCTTTTCACCACCGATGGATGAATTAGGATTTTTTTCTTGGTGAGAGTTGACAGAATGTCTTTTTCCAGCTTGACCATAACCAGAAATCAACTAACAGTTTAAAATGTCACATTTTTTTTATATCTGATTATGCTGGATCTCAGTTTCCTATTAAACTTTCCTCAAATGAGCCTTTCTGTAGATACATACTTTTCTAAATATTAGTCAACAACATTTTCCACGAACACCAATTCGTGGAAAATGTCGTTCATTGCAATATTATCTCTATTTATATTGGTAGGAGAGCCTACGATGCTAAATGTGGAGTCACTCGAGCGTCGTCGTGGGGACCTATTGGACTTTGAAGATTGGATGGTAAGAAGAAAAAAAGATTACATTAAGTTTTTCATTTCAGCGGTGGGGGGAGCGTCTACAGGCATTCAAAATTTTGTAGGCGCTGTATTTTAAAAAATCCTCTATATAATCGTCAGATTAAGAATCAGCACGATCAGGAATTCAGGCTGAACCGTCTGTATGAAAATCTGACGAGCTCGAGTAGGTATTACAAAATGGCAATGAGTGGTGGGGTTGAGTTGAACCAAACCGTCAGATTAATACATATCCGTTATCGAAGACACGTGGGTAATACACATATTGACAATATCTGACGCGCTCGAGTAAATCCAAAAATCCCTCTTGGGCTTCCACTTTTTTTCTGGGGGGGGGCATCCCTTACTCACACACCAAAAAACACCACAGCACACATAATGATATTTCACGGTGGTCTTCTGTAAGGAGGCGGTTGATTCCGCCGCTACTTTCCATATCCAGATCAGAGCCAACTTTGAAAAGTTTAATTTCAAAGTTAAGACAGAGCATTCCGATCACTCATCCAATGACATACCTATAAATACTTTTACAAATACAAGTGTCCACATGAATGTGGGACTCAAGAAGAACCTACTACTCCAGAAGAACTAGAAACTCAAAAAGAATATATATGTACTGTTTAAATTACACAATGTTCCTCTATGAGAGGTCACTGAGTCAAAGAGATTTCTGAAGAAGATGACAGGAGACGACACGATACTCTCTATAATTGTGTTGGCCTGGTCTGTTGAGTTCTACTAACTATTAACTATTATGGTTGAGTGTTAAGTACCTTGTTTGCACTGGTTGTCTAGCTGCTGCAGAAGATCATTGGCGAGTTCGGCGCGACTTGGCTTACACTCCGGCGGCGACGGCGGATAAAGACTTGCGGACGAATCATCTGGCGCGCACCACTCCCTCGTTTCGATCTTCGTTGCAGCGTTCGGGAAGTTCTTGAGCAGATCTGCACGTCAGAAACACGACTTTAATTATATTATAACACAATACCCCACTAATTAGACAAAGTCTAATAATTTTTAGATTCAATTTCAGAACGTAACATATAATTTAACACAAGTACGTGGCGTTTCACTATAAATGGACCCGGCCACGCTTCTCTGTAGATAATTTTTTATTCTTTTTTCGTTTCCGTTGGAAATTCGGAATTAAAACATCATATTCTTATGTTAAAACGACGCGTTCAAGTCGATCCGTGTGCTAGTTTTCGAGGTTTGTGGATATTACAATATCGAAGCTAAATTTTTCATCAGAATTTCATAAATTTCACATTAGAAAATAATTTAAAAAAAAAATAATGCTCACTCTGCAATATTGTCAACTGGAAATCTCTACATAAATCGCACATTCCGTTATTTTTATTCTTGTAGCAACACATTTCGAACACAAGTAGATAATAAAATAATTGTACTGATACGCAATTTATAACGAGCTAGCTGTAAGAGCAATTGGCGGGAGTATCGGAGGAGCGTCAAGGTAAGAGAAGCTTAGATAAGTAATGGACAAAATACAACGGGGAGTCTCAAGACCTCAATATATATATGAACGATATCTGTCATTCGATATTACGTCAAAGAAACGCCCAGATGTCGTGATGCTTTAAATCTTGTGATGATAATGTCACAACAATCACTTATTATAAAAACATCTTCTACTTAATGTTCCTATCTGTTGCTTTGTACTCTCCCTTGTACTCGTAATATTTAGGACAATAAAATTATTAAAACAATAACTTCGTATGTTTAAAAATAGTACCATAAATATAAATTAAACCACTAAATTAAAACTAGATAAAAAATATTGTTTTTTAGAAGTGATCAATTTAGGATTGAAAAAAATTATTAATCTAAAAAACAACTATCGTTTGTCCTGACTATCAACGCACAGCCAAAACTACAAAGTCTAGAAAGCTGAATATATACTCTAAGAAAGGATTTTTGATCATTTCAACACCATGCGAATACTGGGGCGGGTCGCTAGTTAAATATATTTATTTAAAATGTAAACAAAATAATAGATTAAAACATGTATTATTTAAAACGGGTACTGAGCATTAAAAGAAAAACTGAGGGGATTATGGAACGTAAATCTATATTTTCCCACATTTTGAAATTGAATAATCCAAGAGATGTCTTCGACCTGATGAGGTGTCACAAGAAAACAGTTTAAAAGGTTTATTGTAACATTGAGCGACTAAATTACATAAATCGCATTATCTTGGTAGATAAACTCAATTATATATTATAGGCTCTAATTTATTTCAGTCCGTTCAAAGTCTTAAAGTCAGTCATTCAACTCTAACATGATTTGTGGAAAAATCGCCGATTTTGATAAATGACGGAAACGTTAAATATCTGTTTTGCACCATTAATGATGCAGGTTAGTGGTACAAAAAGTATGGCAAAAATCGTCTGGACAGAAATATTGTTAATTTACTAATTTTATTTAAAAAAGAAAATTAATACAGCCGTAATTGTATGTATGTAATGAGATCAAAAATTTTGTTTGACATAATTATATTGAAGTGAAAACTTCGTTAGACGCGTTGGGCATTTTTGAGATGGGAAAAATGAATTCGCGACCTGTTACTGTTGTGTGTTACTGTTCTTGCGTGGAGTATTGCTCCCATCTCTGGGATGGCTCGGCCAAATACCAACTTGTATTTCCGAGCTCATATAACCCTAATCTTTTCAAAGTTCGAGTGAATAGGCATCTTCTGTGTGAGCTCGCTCCATCTTAGGCATCTCCCTTGCTACCCAACTGGTTGTTGGCCAAGAGCAAACCCATCTCTAACAAAAAAAGCCGAACCGATTAATATAAAAAAAGAACAGATTTTGAGATGGGAAAATACCATTGAACTCGCGACTTGTTACCGTATAACCGACAAATCGGTATTATAAGTATGTACTTTTGTGACGATTCAAAAAATACACACGTAATTGTTCAAGATTTGTATTTTTGTTTGTAATGATTAATGAATAAAGTCTAAAACTACTAGACCGATTTTAAAAATTCTTTCACCTCTATAAAGCTACATTATCGAATACATAGGCTATAATAATGTAAATTAACTAGACACTGATTTTTAAAAACTAAAAAACAGAAATTTTCAGCAGTCGTACAGTCGTACCCTCGTACCCAACGTGTAACACCTTGAAATGCATATTTTTATTTGTTTCAAATAAGATAAGATATAAGATAGTGAGAGCTCTGCTGGTAATTATTGACTGAAGGAAAATACCCAATACCTACATGAAATATGTAACAAAAAAATAATCTCAGTAGTTTCGAATTTTATGTTTGAATTTATTTTATTTGAACTTTTAAATTTACAAATTTAAATTTTTAATTAGTATATTACAATATTCTATGCGTTTCAAATGAGAATAGGATCGCGCTTGCTGCAAACTTCACATGATCCGAGTCATCATAGTAATGTCGTCAAAAAAATCCGAATAACAAAAATATAAATATTTTTTATTTATATTTTATGTAATAAATTTATATATGTATAAATATATATATATATCCTTACTAATATTATAAATGTGAATGTGAGTTTGTTTGTTGGTTTGTTTATTAAATTTAAATTTTACATAAACGTTGTCTGGGACACCAGAAAGGACATAGGGTACCTTTCATCGTTCAACGCGGACGAAATCGCGGACACCAGCTAGTATATAAAAACTATTAAGTAATTAAACTATAAGTGTATTTTTACGATTTTTTCGGCTTTGGTTCTTTTTAGTAAGGCCCTTAAGTTTGCTAACGCGTCTCCACGAGATAAGTAATTCTTTTATGGGTCAGTGTATACGATTTTATAATAAACTAACTGAATAAATAAATCACATTACAAAAATAATAAAATAATAATTACTTCTTGGATTGTTTTTTCTTGCACTCCGTACACATCAGTAATGAAGTTCGTGAGAAATGCGGTGTCAAATGCGAATTTCCAGTCCTATTCTCATTTGACACGCATAGTACAATTATGCACATCATTGTTGAGGCAAATTTTAACTTACGTTTAGAAAAAATGAGATCAGTAGCACTACCATGAGTTGCTATCGAAATCTTACGTTAGTTTACTTCTGTCGATAACGAACCTTTCAATGTGCACGTGAATGATTTAACTACTAACGTTACGGTATTTCTCGAGAGCATCAGTCAAATTTGTAACTCATGGTACCGGTTTTAGTTCTTTGAGTGACCGCTAGAGGCGCTATACAATTTTTCATACAAATATTTTACGTTCTCGCTCATCCCTCGCTAGCGATTTCGGTCGTCATAAACTCATGGTAGTGCTAAAGATATGTATAGGACAATCAAGTTTTATATTAAACTAAAGTATACAGTTCGATAGCCGGAGGATCTCTAACTACTGAACATAAGCTTCCCCATAATTATCCAATAGACCAGTCTACTTAGCCTTGGAATGTTAGGGACACCCAGCCCTATTTTTCTTTTAAAGGACACCCCTAGACGATTTTAACAAGCTCTCAAACATCATTTGTTTTTCATTCAAATTATTTTCATCCTCGGTTATCAATATACCTTTATCAAGTATTGAATATAACAAACAAGTTATTATTCAACATAGAAACCAATAAAGCATATATTTTCTTAAGTTGCTACACGATAAGCAGTGGAAAACTGTTGACTTAGTGTTATCCAAATGAAAACATGCAAAGGGGACTAGTTACTAAAAACAAGCATGTTTTCGAATAAAGTCGTGACGCGATCCTTTATCATAACATAAGCAAGTCACTCGCAGAGCAAATGATTATCAAGACACACCCACACTTTCGGCATAGTAACCAATCGAGAATATTTAAACTTGGCATCCAACTTAACGCCCCGATAAATATTACGTGCGCATACGCAGATACATTTCGGGTCCATTTGTTGCTTATGTAATTAAGGTATCAATCAATAACTTAACTTGCAACAAATAACTGATTATTATATCGCAAATTTAAAAAACTTATGCCCGTTTTCACCAATAGTCACTTGGAGTACTTGGAGTTAAGGAACATATGATAAAGCTGGCCATTCACGGCAGTCACATTCACTTCAGTCGGCTTAAATAGCAGTTAAGACTGTGTTCTCTAACTATAGGTGACTGTTGGTGAAAACGGCCATTAGTCAACCATTTAGCGAACTTTCTTTTTTATATAATTAATAATGGGTAGGCGCACGTGCAGCACCAATGGCGTTGCTTGTGTTATGGGCGACGGTAGCCACCAACCATCATATGGACCGTCAGCCTGTCGACCTTAACTTTAAAAAATCCTACAAAATTATACCATATCTCTTTTTCTATTTTAGAAATACTTGTTATACTTTATTTTAGAAAACAGAAAACAAATCTGAATTATTCACGCTCAATGCACTATGCATAAGCTATGCATGATTTAAATGACAAAAAACGTTACTTTCAGTAAACAAGCGTATTGTCTATGCAAATAGAGCATAATTCATTTTAGTACTATATAAACATCTAGGTGACCCATGTTGATATGTGTCGTTATTTTCACCTTGACTTTTGACACTATGTATTGACCTGATTTATTATTTTATTTATTATTCAAGGTCGACAGACAGGCTGATAAATTTGTGTATGGTAGGTGGCAACCGTCACACGAGTAATGCCACAGGTGTGCAAATGCGCTGCAGACCGCAGTCGGATCAGGGTTAATGGAAATGGGCTCTGGCAACCCTTACCACACCGAAACACAACACATGTGTTGTTGTGTGACGGTGCCGTTATGTGACGGTGGTGCAAGTTCCTTGAAAGTTTCAAGTTAAGTGTTATTCCTGATGCTGAGCAGCATCAACTAGTCTGCGGCGGTAAAAACTCTCTCTCACTCAAGTGAGATTTGATTTACTATCACATGTTAAAACTTGAAACTTGATCACAGTTAAAACTCAAATTATAATGTGCTCACTACATTTTTTTATCATAGGGTCACTGACGTAGATAAAGATATGAATTATATTAAACTCACAATGTTAATAAAAGTAATAACAATACTTTATAAAATTGAGTTTGTCGAAGTGGAAATATACGCAAATTGCTTGTGATAAGATGCTAAATTTATATGACGACCTCGCTATATCGTGTGCATGAGGTTAGTTCGTGGGGGTGCTTGGACATTTCTGCTTCGGATTCTACTCAACATATAAAATCAATTCAGATAAAACTTTATACAACTGCCATATCTAAACACGTCTGATTTTAATTACATGTTGATATTACTGATAGCATAAAAGGTTTTGCCCCCATCGAGTGTAAATACTAAGCTCATTAGCAAAATTTATTTTAAAGTAGATAATTATAAATGTTCTTCATCAAATTAGTGTTAATGTTCATTAATCACCACTTATTTTTTTTTACAGAACAATAAATTAACAACAATTCTACAAGATTAATAATATGGCAAATTTCAAAAATATTATACTAACCCGTTAGTTTTACAATACACATCGCCGTTTCAAGCCTCGTATTCATCATCATCATAAAAGTATGAAACATGAAATTGAAACAATAAAAATTTACCTATTTTTTAAACTCCAAGGTGTTCAAACAATAAAGTACTAATGCAAACGATGATATGCAGAAAAAATAATTATCATTCCGGATATTCTGTCCAATTATACAAATAAGATATTAATTTCTTGTTTAACTACTGTAAGTACACATTACACCATCTTCGTGTAATCTGATAAACAAACACGTTTAGAAATAATAGAGGACTAATAGAATAATAGGAGACGGTTCCTTTAAGGACTAAAAACGATACATTATCGTCTTTTCAAACGCAAAATTTGCTATGTGCAAAATTATACTTTTGAGATTGACAAAAAAGTTATGAAAAATTTTAAAATTAAGAAATAATTGCGGTCTTAATTGACTAATTGAGATTTCATTTTTACAAATTTCCTAAATGTATTCGGTTTTTTCCATAACATATTGTGGCAAAATACAGAATTGTTAAAAGTTTATCGAGATAATGAATACAAGTTCGCAAGGTTATCATTTTTTTATAATCTATTAAAATATGTACTGTCTATACAATCGTCTATTTGCTTTGATAAAAATAGCACAGTTGATCGTTTAGTATGCCTACGTAATTTTATTGTATTTTAAGCGTAATTTTACAAAAGAAAGCCGATTTCTTTGTAATCCAACTCTTTTCATAATGGAAGTTATGTTTAGTAAGCGGTTGTTTTTTGCAATAATGCAAAAAACGCATTAACGAGTGTGAGGTATTATTCGATACCACCGGTGACGCAATTATAAAATGTGTGTACAAGGCGAAAGCAAATAAGTAACACTAACTTAAATGTTAGGCCCTTCGTACACAAAGCTACGCAAATCTTCCATACCCAACGATTTTGGTCTCTAAGCGACTACCGCAATACAAATTCATAGTGGTCCGGACGCGCAACGAATTCGCTGCGTGGACACCATTTTGTACACCCTCGTACAAACGTCTTAAGTCAATTTGTACCAGATGCAAACTCATAAAATGTAAGTCTTAACCTTCTCAGGTAGGAACGAAATTTTTTAGATATGTAATTTTTTATTCGTTTATTAAACAATACAAAGTAGTCGCTCTCTGCCAGTCAATTAATTGATAATGGATGCCCCCAAATTCGTCGATGCTTTCGTTTTCGTCTCCTGCGCCTTCGAAGTAACAAAAGCAACAGCAGTGTTACCTCGACAGAATCTGTTTTGTTACAGTACAGAAAAGCGTTACAGTGCGTTACATGGGGGAGAAGGTGGTCTAAAAATCGTTGAAAATTGCGTTACGTAATACTTGAACGCTCCCTTACGACTAGAGTATGGAACATTCTCGAAAGCTAGAGCGGAACCCTTGGCACATGGAAATTTCCACACGCGCTCCCCACGCCCACGATAGGTAGATGGTGACCACGCCCTTTTTGTAAGTGTCAAAGCAAACTGTTCCTTACGGTTGCGACATAAGGTTCACATTCCACTAACAGCAAAAACATTCCAGAAACTTTATTATAAACATGTTTACGACTTTTAAATTTCTAGTAATTTCTAAAAATATCCGGGCTATATGCGCGAGTTAAATACGGGTGCGATCGCTCGAGAGGAACAGTTCTGCGACAACTAGCGATATGATAACAATACTTGGGAGCTTTTGCAAAGACGACTTTTGGCAAGTTTTACGGTATAATTGGAGAAGCTTTGTAATATTGGAAGTCATCTTGGTCTGCGAAAATAAATCGTGTTCATAAGAACACGATAAACCCCTAAGCGGCATTTTAATTTACCCTGCGCGTAACAATAGCATAACTACGATATATAAGTAGTATAACTTTTAGTAGTGGCACTGCGTTTTGCAGTCATTTCATTTGGGCAGCCTCAGCCTGCCTTTCAGAAGACTACCGTGAAATAACAGCACGTTGGCTCTTGTGTTTCAGTGAATGAGTAAGGGATGCCAGAGACCATTACCCTTTCCCAATATAATTTAATCCAACTGTGGTTGGCAGCGCACTTGCAGCACCTGTGGCTTTGCTTGTGTTATAGATATAGGCGACGGTAGCCACCTACCATCAAGTCGACCGTCACCCTGTCTGTTGACATTAACATAATAATTTAAAAAAAATGTAAGTAAATCTTAAATGTAAATCTTGCTGTAACTCAATAGAATATTATAATTGTTTTGCACAAAGCGATGTTTAAGTCTTGATTTAAGGCATTTTAGAGGGTAGGTATACTTTTACGCCATAACATTGAATCCGCAGCGACACATTTTAACAAAACACAAAAATTAAAAACCAATGCACACTTTATTCTCAACTAGCTGCTACCCGCGACTTCGCCCGCGTAACTTTGTAAATTATATACTAAAACCTTCCTCTCTATCCATTGGTGAAAACAGCATGAAAATCGGTGAAGTAGTTTTTGAGTTTATCGCGAACAGACTGACAGACGCGGCGGAGGACTATGTTATATGATATGTAAGGATAGTAACGCCTCTTTTACGTCCGTCGCAAAACGCAAAGAGCTAGGGAAAGAGCTTAGTGCGTAAAAGCGGTAGTTTTCAAGGTCAAACTCAAACTCCTCTTTTTCGGACCAAGCTCTTTCCCTAGCTCTTTGGAACTCCCTGTGTTTCCGAGCTCATAAATAACTCAAACGTTTTCAAAGTTGGAGTGAATAGGCATCTTCTGGGTGAGCTCGTTCCATCATAGGTCTCATCTTTGCTACACAGCTGGTTGTTGGCCAAGAGCAAACCCATCTCTAATGAAAAAAAAGTTTCATGTCCATTTAAGGAGCCTTTAAAAACTTCTCTAGTTAGCTGCATGCCCTGAACTCTATACTTTTCAACCAGTATCTTAAGCGAAATCTTGCGGTTCTTAATGACCTTAGAATTTAGAAACATCTCATAATATTGTTTAGAAAATCTGCTTGTTGAGATGTTTAGAATATAATAATTTTATATTGATCAGATCAGATCGCATGGTCAGATCTTCAGTACTTTTCAGACGACACGTTTGGTTAGCAGCTAGGGTCTAGCTGCTAACCAAACGGTCGCGGGTTCGAATCCCGCTAGGGGCAAATGTGTAGTGTAGTCAAGGATGTTTGTATTTATTTAGAATATGTATTTACAAAAAAAGAGGAATCTATGTATTATATCAGCTGTCTAGTATCCATAATATAAGTATTAGTTGATTAGTGTGGAACTAGATGGTGCTTTGTGGAATGTGCGAAGATATTATATTATTATATTACTTTCTTGTGGTTATTTTAGTAGTATCATCTGATGTGGTACACAATAACATAATTTGTATGATTTGTGCGAAAATTTAAATTTTTAAAGTTGAATGTGACTGATGTAAAGTTTGTTTGTGGAAATGTTGTAGACATGTTCTCTATGTATCCGATTTCACCAAAATTATATAAAATCTGTGCATAGAGTATAATTATGCTGAACACAACTAGTATGATTTTTTAAATTTTAAAAATTTCAAAACTGACTTTTATACTTTTCCAAAATCAGAGTCATTTTTGACTGAATTTGGAAAGTAGTCGCAGGGCACACTGCGTTTCGCAATCATTTGGGCAGCCTGTCTTTCAGAAGACCACCGTGAATTAACAGCGTACGTGCTGTTGTGTATCGGTGAATGAGTAAGGGATGCCAGAGCCCATTCCTTATCCCTTATCCTTCTATGGTCAGCACAGCAGCGCACTTTCAGCACCTATGGCTTTGCTTGTGTTATGGGCAACGGTAACCACCTACCATCAAGCGGACAGTCAGCCTGTCTGTCGACCTTAACACAAAGGAAAAATGCTTGTGTTTTTTCACACATAGCGGCGCGGAGGAGAGCAGATTTGAAATTGTACTTGAAAGAGAAGCTGTTTCTTTTTTTTTTTTAAATATAGAGGTGGCAGACAGGCAGGCGGCTCACTTGATGGTAGGTGGTTACCGCCGCCTAAGGACACTAGCAACACCAAGGAGAGTGCTAATGCATTGACAGATGGCGCATGCAAATATTAAAAACATGTCAATCACATGACTGCACGTCAGATGTGAAAACTTAGCTTAAAAAAAGCTCAAATAGTTTATTATTTCGACCACAGATGTCGCTGAACCAGCAAGTGGTAACGCGCTATCGTTTCGTTCCTCAACACGAACTACACTTCATACAAATTACTATATGTTTATGTTTTGTGACGATGTTGGCGATGTCGAATTTACTGTCTTACCCTTTTTCCAAATTCTCCTAACAAACTGCCCAAGCTCATTCATGTTTTATTCGAAGATTTATTATACCATAATTGAAATAACTTCTTATATAGTGTTTACATACCATTTTCGATGTCAAAGAAGTCACTATCGAGCAGCATAGAACATTCCTCATTAGTAAGTAGGCTGTCGGCCGAAGCCGAAGCCAACTCCCATTTGTTCGCACTCATTCTTTGAAATGCTCTGAAAACACAACATCTTATGATTACTATACGAGTACTATACGAGTAACCTCCAAACAATTCGTTAATGTACATTGCAAGATATTTAATTCAATTTTACACTGGAAGGTCATACAAATAACATCACATATTATGTGATAAAAATTAGTATTGAATTAGTTAATTCTTTACTAAATTTTGGGTACAATTTATTCTTAACTAGTTTCCAATAGTGAAACCCGCATTAAAATCCGTTGGAGTTTAAAAGATCTAAGTGTACATACAGAAGACCAGACGGCGAGAAGCAACTTTGTTTTATACTATATAAAGATACACACATAATACACTTTTTAAATAAATTTTATTTACGCATACAAAGGCGCAGTTAAAATAGTAAATATAAAGTAAATACTTACCACAGATTGAAGTGTGAACCAAATCAGATGAGAGTCCGGTGATGAAAGACCGATTGATGAAAAATCGGATGAAGGTGGTGGATGCGGTTGAAGGACAAACCTGTCCGGTGAGGGCGCCATTTTGGCACTGAAAAGTTAAAAAAGACACATATAAGTAAAATCACAATCAACTATTATAATTTGACACTAGACTGGGTGACTGGCTGGTGCCAATGAAAGGTTTAAAGTTTTTTTTCATGTAAGAAAGAAAGTCCATGAAACATTATAGGAAAGAAATTCAAGAATACTTGAATTAATAATTAAAAATATTATAAAACGAGCAAGCGGTATTACCTTTGTAACCATTCCATTAAACAAAAAAACTACCTAAAACGAATTTTCTTAAAGATAAGACCCTGTTTCTAAGACCTAAAATACCCCTAACCCTACTTTTTCGTCAAAATCGTTAGAGCCGTTTGCGAGATCGTCGTGGCATACAAGAATTCCTTGTTTAGTATTATAAGGTAAAACATAACTATGTACTAACTAATTAAAGGTGAAAACCACATCAAAATCTGTTGAGTGGTTTAGGAGGAGTTAGTGGCCATAAGACATCGACAGAAAGCAACTTCAAATTATAGTATGGTTTTGTTTGTAATGAATAAACTCAAAAACAACTGGGCAAATTTAAAAAAAAGCTACATTATCAGTGAGTTTATATAGTTACGTGGATGAAGTCGCGTGAACAGTTAGTTATTTTTATGTAATTTCTCATAATTATAAAAAAATAATTAAAATATAAATAAATAGTTGGTTTTAAAATAGCACTTTTAAGTGATGCATAAGGTTCAAAGCAGTATGATCAACTTGTTCCTGTAAAAAATGTTTAAGAAAACTGAGTCAGACATACATTACATATATTTAAATTAAATGAATGTTTGACAAGAACAGACCAATGTAACATTACAAATAAATAACGCGTTTCATGAGTTACGTCATGTACACTTGAGTAACATTACACCATCAAAAAGCCAAGACTTAAAACTTTCAACATAGATTTTCAACTTTCAACATAAATTGAAACTGTTTGGATTACTCAATTCGCATTACAAGATATTGTGCAATATTTTCAACAGTGCTTGCCGTTTGAAATAGAAATAAGATATAATACACTTTTAAAATAATATATAAGTATAGTTTCTTAATACCATAATAGCCAAGCAGTTACACCCAACATATATATATAACTGTTAAAAAAGTGTTATACTATGAAAAGTCACAAGGGACTGGGTGGTGAAAAGTAAAACATTTAGACTAAGGGTGCCTACAAATTAGACCCTTGAAGAGGTGCTGCTGTGGCGCGATACACTTGCTTCATATTGTTTCTATGTAAAATACCTCACTAGTTCAGACCGGCATAGGCGCGCGAGCGTGGCATGACAGGTACACTGTGACAATGCTACTAGAAATAGTATGAATGAAAAGACGTAGTCGTGTCTCAGCATTGCCAGTGTAACACTTTTTCAAGTGTCTAATTTGAAGGCACCCTAAGGCCAACTTCAAAAAGTATAGTACATAATTAACAATTATATGAAAAGCTCCCACTCTACTAATGTCTTGCTAAATATCTAATAAATTAAAATTAATGACTGGGCAGCAGCAAACATCAAGTGGACTATCTGCCAGTCGACCTTAATAATAAAAGGTAATTGATATGTATGTTTATATGGCGGCTTGAGAATTGGTCAGTATATAACATATAGGCCAGCAATGTGTAATTGATTTTTAAATCTTGTTGGCTATCTTTAAAATGTCTTTAATATAAAAATAAATGAAATATCTTTAATACCTGTGTAGTTGTGTGTCAGTGCATAAGTAGTCAAAGCATTGCCAGCACCCTTGTATTTTTGATAATCACTTGCATTGTATTTATAAACTTTTACACTTTCATAGGGATGTAAACCAAGGCCTGGTGACAGTTTAAAGGTCCAAGGACCAAAAGCAAAAAGCATACCCATATGTGTATATATATGCAAACCAGAGTGCTGTTTTGTCGAAAGCATATGTAACCAATGTGTCTTTTAAAGATTCCTCCCCTCATTAAAAAATTATCACATTGAGCACTAGTCACTTCTGTGTTTTGGCAATTTATTGCCAAATTAAAAAAAATGAATAATTATTTTAATAAGTAATTAATTAATCTTTAAAGAATTAAATGTAGAGAATAAAATTGTGAATTACACTAAAATCAGAAATTAAGATAATAATGTTTGTAAACGATAAGTAATGGAATGCATGACCTGAACGTAACCTTATGCGTGAAAGGCAATCTATTGTGATAATGATTATTACATTGTATTATATATATTATCATATTATGGTGCCATGAGTTTCTGCTAGTTGATTAACATTAACAATGTTAAATTAACAGTCTTCTAGTCAATTGATTGATACCGTCAACATGTCACAATTAACATTGTCCCTTCTCATCCATCCTCTCTAAACATTGTTTAGACCGGCGTCTTAGCTGTTTCAGTAAATTGTAAGGGCATGAAACGCCATATTATTTGGATTACAAGACATTGTGGTTTTTTTTTTTTTTTTCATTCCATTGCACTCACTGCATTTTAATTACTACAGCACCATTTCTGTTAACTAAAATACAAATGAGCGTAAATGCTTGAATTAAATGTGGCAACATCAATCAGTAGTATGCAATGCTTGGCAAAGAACAAGTTGGGTTAAAATGTTAATGCAGTGGATAAGCACAGCCCGCCGAACATGTTACAAGACTTGGTCTGTTAACATAGTCGGTGTTTATTATTGTATTGAGTGTAGTGGAAATGTACAGTTAATCACTCGCACAAAGAAAGCATAAATATCGGATCGGAAAGTTACGTGGTTACGTAGGTTACGCGTAGGTTACGTGCAGCTACCCCTTGGCCTATGCCATGCTATGGGAAGCGTTGGCGAGTACCGTATGTATGCATACACATAAATTAGTTGACGATATAAAGACAACTTACAACATGTTTATTACGTGTGGTACGGCACACATTGGTGTGCAAACGCTAGGAGAACTAGTAACCCATCTTAACACAATATTAGCACGAGAAAAACAAAATACACATTCGTTAACTTCGAGCCATTGATGAGTAATAGAAAGAAGCAGACTATACTATAGTCCTTATATGGTCGTTAAGTGACATTGACGTAATGAGTACAGTGAAGTCAAAGTCATTGAACATTGTACATTTAATGCTCTGTGGTTTTAGACTAATATCATTGGGAAAGAAGGTGTACTATGCCGTGTATGCCTCACTATGGAAGAAACTAAGAAAGGTCCCTCTATAATCTGCACACACGGCTTTTGTGCTCGCTATCTCCTTCGACACATTTAGCAAGTACATTGTACAATCCTGTTTGACTACTACATCCATGGCGTTGTTACATGCTAGTTATTATCACAAACTATATAGTAGATACTAACGTATCAGACGGACATCTGCAATACAAATGCTCTAGACATGGGCAAGAGTACTTTACCTTCACCTGATTGGTCATAGCAAGATAGAACATGACATTGGACTTCCCTCGCCCCTCTCACCCCTTTATTTTTTTACGGGCTGAATTTATTTTTAACTATGGGTTTAAAACACAGTAAATAATGGGTACCTATTTATTTTTAGGATATACACAAACATAACATGGACTTAATATACGACTTAAATACAAACTAGAACTGAAATACACCATAAAACATATGTATTAATGATAAACATTTATAGGCATATAGAAAAAAAACACAAACACTAGCACTTTCTCCGATTGTTGAAATAGCGAATAGGTTTCTTTGGAGTCACAAAACGAGTCTCAAAATGTTTGTGGCAGATGGGCGAATTCACTTTTTCTATTCCGTAAAGAATCATCAAGAATAGATTTGAACCATTTTTCGAGTCTTCCTGTCGCGAACTTGGATATCCTGGTACACAGCACTTATAATACATACTTAATATGTATGTATCCAAAGATTTTTATTTATAAATGAGTATAAAATGCAGAAATTAATCTACGCAACAATATAAACAACAACTATCTTAGAAAACAAAATGGCTTCTCTCTTATTAGAAAGGAGGTCAAATCAGGTCAAATGTCATGTTCTATCTTGCTATAACCACAGGCCATAAAATTGCTATGTCTATTGATTTTTCCTTGAAGATTACCAGTTATTATTCTATGTGTTTATGGGACTAACACAGAACACTATATACTCAGTAGTTAAATTTGAGTTAAATAAATAAATAGTATTTTGTCTGTCTGTACTTGGTCTGTCTGTACCAAGTTTGTCCCATGTGGTCCCAAGTCTGTATTGTATCATGATTGTATCCACAGATTACAGTAATATATATTGATTGTATCTGTGCAATATCTGTGACTAGTCTGTGACTGTCTTCTCCACAGATTATAAAGACTATGTGGTCTTCTCATCTTCTGTAACAAAACAACTGACTAATAAATTGATAATTGTGGAAATATTATGGATTAGGATTTTGGAACATATCATATTTTATTTATATATTATTTAATTTATTCTCTGTTAAAATTGTAATATCTCTAATTACCTATTGTGAAGAAAAGTATTATCCTTTACAATAAAAATAAACAATAGGGCCTACTTACCATGTATTCTTTAAGTATGTAAAGTTTGTTCACAAAAATGAGACAGTAGGTATATTATCATTATTTATTAAAAAAACATGTTTATTTATTCTATTATAGATAGTAGAAGAGATAGATCAAGATCTCCCACAAGAATGGAAAATAATCATCGTACACGAGATGTTAAAAATCAGGATGGATCGCCCAAAGTTGAAGAAATGCGTATAAATCAAAATCAAATGAATTCATTGATGATGGCCAATATGTATCCACAAGGTAAATGTAAATATTTGATTGAGACTGCGGTCTTTGCTTTGCTTATATTATTTTTATATAAACTAGAAGAAGTAATAAAAGAATTATCCAAATAAGAGAAAAAATTTACACTGCCAATTTTTTCTAATCCAAATACAGTCTTTGCAATTAAGAGCTAAGTAATTAATAGATTCACTTATTTCAGGAAACATGATGATGAGTGGTATGTATCAAAACATGATGATGCAAGGCAACTTAATGGGGGGACCAATGATACCACCATTGCCACCTGCGGCTATGGAAATGTTGCCTACAGCTGATATGGAGTTAGTTTCATCAGGTCAAATTGATATGAATGCAGTCGGCGGGCCACCCATCCCTCCTACAGGCACTGCCATAGATATAGGAATGATGGGTGGGATGATTATGGACCCTTCAATGATTGGAATGTACTCCGCTATACCGAGCGACATCCCTGAAAAAAAGGAAATCACTTTTAAACATTGCATATTGACTCCGCCTAACCCAAATGTTCCACAAATACCTAAAAGAGCACGTCCCCCGGGCTGCAGAACTATATTTGTCGGTGGATTACCAGATAAAATAAGGGAGTCCACTGTGAGAGAAATATTTGAGAATTATGGGAGAATACAAACCCTGAGATTGTCTAAGAAAAATTTCTGTCATATAAGGTATGAAAGAGAAAGTTGTGTGGACGCAGCTATGGTTTTGTCTGGATATAAACTTCAATTGATTAATAAAAAAGAAAACGATGATATGGATGAAGATGATGATTCCCATGCTTATTCGGGTGTTATACATGTTGATTATGCATTAGTGAGTTTATTATCCTACTATACTAGTATTAATTTTGCCACTGTTGCCATGGCAGCGCCATCGTCGTCACAGCGATAGAGTTGTAAGGTGTTTATTTATTATTTTTCAATGCAAATGAAGTCGCTGGCACCAGTTATAATGTTTTTATCCGCAGGCCCATTTAAGGATTGTAAATGACTCGCACAGGTTATTTTTTTATTATTTGTAAATAGTTATTTCTAAATTATCTTCATAAGAGTTTTCTTTATGTATAGTTAATTGAATAGCTGTTTGCCACTGGGTATGTTTTATTTTAAAGTTTTTTTGTGGGGAATTTATCACTTTTTATCTTCTTTTTGCCTCCAAGGCAAATTATCCAAATTGAAATAAAGCAATTTATGTATTCTATGTTGTTTTCTCTGTTATATTGGTTAAACAGTTAAAGGCATTTTTTACTTCATTTATTTTACAAGTAACTAAGTACATATTTTGCTTAGAGTCGAGACGATCAAAACGAGTTTGACCGACGTCAACGACAGGCTCTAAGATTGCAACAGGCGCAAATGGAACAGCTGAATGCACAACAAGAGATAATAAGTCGACACGTTGATTCACCCCAGAGGAGGTCACCGTCCCCTGTTAGGGTGCAGCCGTACTCACATGGAGCAATTTTACAACTCGCAGATAAAATCAAAACTGAAGAGCAATTTCCTGAAGCATTAACTGTAAGTGTTGGAAATTACAGCTTATAACTTATATACAATGTAGCTAGTATTTTATAAAGCCACAACTTTATAAAATACTAGCTGAACCCAAACACGCTTCAATGTAGTTTTTTTTTTATGTTCAACTATCGTTCAATGGTCAGTGGCTGCCATAACGACGGCTAACTGCCACTTTAAATGTGACAGCGGTTATCATTGGCGAGTGAGTTCTCCTCGCTTTCGACGGATGGCGATGTAAAAAAGCGATTTTTTTCGCAATCGAGATGATATTATTACGCATAAAATAGATATGATCAATCTCTGAAGAGGATTGCATATAGTGTAAACATTTCAAGTCAATATGTCGGCTACTTTTTAAACCAACACAACATTTATATATATATATTATATATATATATATACATACATATAGATAGCCTATTGAAATGTCCATACAAGACACATTGAAAAGAATATGCTCTAAAAGAATATTTAAACGTCATTTGCAGACATTACTCGCATGGCTGGAGAGAGGAAAGTGTTCCAAGAAAAACTCCAATCAGTTTTACACAATGATACAAGTGACAAATTCACATGTTCGTAGGCTTTACAATGATAAAATGCAGGCAGAAGAGGAGTACAACGAGTGTAAAGATAGAATCAAAAAGAATATACAGAAAATTATAGCACAACGTAAGTAGTTTTATTTATTTATGTTACAACTGTATCAAGTCACATTATTTAACCAAAACATATTTTGGTCGCAAATCGTCAATACGCTAATGTATCTATTCGAAGGTATGTATGTTTCATAGTCTTCAAGACAGATAACAGATTTAACACAGTGACAAAAATACACATCCAAAATATCTCTCTAGTTTTTATCACAATCATGTGGTCTCCCAAATGGCATTGCAATTGCAAAACATGCAACAAAAAGCAATCATCAAGTTATCTACTTGTTGCAAACCGAAATAACTTTCTTGTCAACCCAATACATTATACTATGTACAGTGACTATGTCTCGTTACATCTGTTAGTGATTTTGAAATCAGTGGAATAGTCCAAAAAATGTCTCGTGACTAAAAAAATATTTGTGTTTTAAGTTTTAAATTTTAATAAAATTCATAAATTAATTAATATAATTACACGGATGATAATATATTTTATAAGAAGTGTTTAAATTTAAAACATAAAACACTTATGTTTATAAAAAAAGCCAATAAAATAAATATTTTTAATGTAAAAAATGAGGCTGAGAACAAGGACTAAAAAATTGTTGAAGAGCTATTAGAGCACCATACAAAATAGTGCGTAAAATATTATATAATAAATCTGACTTCATACCCCTTGTATGGACTAGCCTAGTATTTTACATTTTATGACTAATACCACCGCTTGGTACTGCAGATTCTATTAGAGAAGTATCTGGCAAGAAACCTGTCTTTATTTATTAAAGAATGACCAAATAGGTCAATAGTCGCCGCTATCAAAAACGCCATAATCGCCTACATTTTATAGCACTATCAATATTTCGTTATTTAGTCCTTGTTCTTTAGAATACAATTTCCAACTGAAATTTCCGGTCACTCTTTATGCTTGCTACGTTGGATCAGAATGGGCCGTGGTTACTGGACAAACCTCTGCAAGCTCTTCTAAATATCTACAGTGTTTTCTTTTTTATAAATTGGGGTCTTAACTATGTAAGTTATTTGTTTTGACAAATTACACATTATACGAAATTCTACGCGTAAATATTTTAACGTAACTACGCCAGCGTCGACGTTCTATCCCTCAGAACGTATTGCCTTTACCTCAATTGTATTTATCTTTAGAATTTAGCGAAACACCAATTAAATTTTCGGATTCGGGATCAGAATTTTGTCTTGGTTCAGGATCTCTAGATTCAGGTTTAACTAACGGGTATTATTCGCATATTTAAATATTGTTCAAACAACATTCAACAACTTCTTATAATGTGTATTTTGCCTTACGCTGCAAAGGATCAATATCTATCTTCGTGTGTCAAAGTCTCACTTTCTATCTCGAGTTCTGGGGCTCTTCATTAAAGTCGCCAAATGGAATTGCGGATAATATTTCATCATATATAGTTTTAGTCTCGTATTCACTAAGCTCGCAAGATCCATGAGTGATACAATTTCTATATGATTCTTTTAAACATTTTATATCGAGGACTCTCGATAGTAATATTCATGGAAATGTTCTATATAAAATTTGTATCACGATTGGGTTATTCACCAGTTTTGCCTTTGGATCGAATCATAGTTCGTTAAAGAAAACGCGTAAATTCTCCACTAAGACATCCACTTTGACAAAATATTTGTGAAAGTAACAGCTCAAGAAGACCGTCCCATGTTCTTGCAGGAGCTACAAAAGATTTAGAGCCGACAGAGCAAGGTAACTAACACATTCATCACATGTCATGATATCATACATCCCAACACATTATTTCAAATGCGTTACGCCGAGAGACATCTATCTAGAATACACCATCTCGAACTGATCACTAAAACACTCTGCATGTCGTTTTCAAATGCGTTACGCCGAGAGACATCTATCTAGAATACACCATCTCGAACTGATCACTAAAACACTCTGCATGTCGTGCGTGAATACGAGACTTTCGCAATTTCGAGGTTTGGCAAAGTCCCGGCATCAGGGTCGACGGTCGCATCTTGGTGAAGATCTGGGCGAAGGGCCCGAATTCAAGTGTTACGTGTGTCACAAATCGCGTCGACACCCGTAACATAATGTTTGTGACTCTCAGTCGAGCAGGTGGCGAAAGTTTTCTCGGCGGCCACACATCAACGCGTCTGGGACCACTTCACAAAGGCGCAGAGGAAAAACATTGAGACGTGGCAGAGATTGGCACAGGTTCGTTACAATTGTACACTCCCATTTCCCCACTAATCTAGGCGATCGCATGGACCGGCGATAGCGGCAACACCATCGATGTGCGTGCAGTTACAGCGTCAAGTAGCTTCACTATATCACGCCCTATATGTACTTGTACACCTCCGGGTTCTACCTTGGCGACCTTTTACAGGGGGTTTTTCAAGGCAAAAGAATTCTACGCATCTTAACTATGGGTTTGTTAGCATAAAAATAGAATAAAATATAAGTCTCTTAACTTAGCAAGAATATGAGAATACACTGTGGAGTTGAAATGTCAAAAATTAATGCAAACAACCAGTCGGAAAATCTTGGCACATCAAAAGAATGCAAGTTGGCATTGGAATTGGAAAGAGTTTATATATTATTTAGATACAAAGCAAACTTAAATTACTTTTGTTGCGAAGTGCCCAGAAATTTCTGATGGATTGTACTCGCGTCAATGATGCGTTGAAGAGACTGCTTTCTCTTGTTAATTAGCAGTTATAAAGTCACATTTGGTTCGTTTGCCAGAAGACAGCTGTGAGGTAAAAGGTAAAATGTATGAACAGGGGTCATGGTAAGATATATTCTGGTCACTCGGTTCGTCATGTTAGTGTTGAGGTCACTTCTACAACAGACGGTGGGTATACGCAACAAGGGCTCTGAAATAGCTAAACTTATGGTCGATTGAAGAGAAAATTCAATAATTCTGTGTAGGTAATCATGATGTAATTTGTTTTCTCCGTGTTGGAATATATTTGTGTGTAAACGCTATTAATTGAGTGTTTAATATTTCAGGAGTTCAGCAATTTGAAAGATGAATTCAACGAGGACAGCGATTTCAGTGACTCCAACAACAAAAGCGTTAAGAACCAAGATAATTATGAAGAATATGAAAAATTAAAGGTAATTGAAACATCAAACATTACGTGAACTATAGTGTGGACATTTAAAACTACACGATTATTAAAATGTAAATAAAACATTGTTGATTTACTTTAATGAAAGTATTACAATAATATAAGTTTAAATAAAACATTTCTGAAGTGAATTTGTTTTTAATTTGGGCAATTTGTATGGGGAATTTTGTAGGAGACAAAATAGGGAATTCGGAGCGGCACTGTGGTTTTTTATACAAAATAAACATATGTGTTTTTTTTTTATTAATATTTCAGAATGAAAACGAGAGTCTTCGATTTCAACTCGAAGCCTACAAAAACGAAGTGGACGTTATCAAGGCGGATTCGGAGAGAGAAATGGAAAAGTTCAAAGCTCAGTTTATAGCAAGGCAAGCGTTACAGGGGGCTAATGTCGATAATAAAATTGTGAGTTTGTTTAAATTTATGAACTAGCTAGATGGTGCCCGCTAATTCTTTCACGTGGACTTCGTCATCTTGAGATGTGAACATTTTATGTAGAACTTAAATGTGAATAATATACTTTTAAAATAAGCTGAGATTCTCATGGAGGTTATCAAAAATGTGAGATAAGTATTATATATTATTATAGGCGTCACCAGCACACGAGGCGGTCTCAGGTGTCGCTAGTTCAGATGCTGAGCCACTTGATTTGGAGTGCGGGGAGGCGAAGCTAATCGGAGTCCTGGCCGCGTTCTTACAGGTACGGATTGGTTATCAGTTTAGAAAAAAACTGATAACGCAAAATATACCTGGGGCCCTAGCCAAGAGCACCCAGTGCAAACGGGAGCGTAGTAGATTGACGAAACAACAGAAAATAAAGCCCGGTGATTGGTTGTGCCCACATAAAATTTTGACAAATCACCGGGCTTTATTTTCTATCGTTCTCTAACTTCGTGAAGGGAAGTAGTAGTGGTAGGGCACACTGCGTTTCGCAGTCATTTGGGCAGCCCATCTGGCGGCAGTAACCACCCCCTTACAGAATACCACCGTGAAATAACAGCATATGTGCTGTTGTGTTTCGGTGAGTGAGTAAGGGATGCCAGAGCCCATTACCCCATCCCTCCCTTATCCTTAATCCTTCCATGGTCGGCAGCGCACTTGTAGCACTTATGGCGTTGCATGTGTTATAGGCGAGGGTAGCCACCTACCATCAAGTGGACCGTGAGCCTGTCTGTCGACCTTAACATAAAAAAAAAATTGATTGATTGATGTGCTCGTGACTAAGGCCCCAGGGGCTCTAGCCAAGAGCACCCAGTGCAAACGGGAGCGTAGTAGATTGACGAAACAACAGAAAATAAAGCCCGGTGATTGGTTGTGCCCACATAAAATTTTGACCAATTACCGGGCTTTATTTTCTGTCGTTTCGTAAATATACGCAACGCTCCCGTTTGCATTGTGCTAGGGGCCCTAGCCAAGAGCACCCAGTGCTAGTGTTACTAGATCCTAGATAACTAAAAGTGGTACCGTTCGGTGTGACAGGTACACCCGCGGGGCGCGAGCCTTGACTACGTGGTGTCGTATGTGCGCGCTTTGTACCCGCGGAGCACACAGGCGCGCGTACTCAAAGTACTGCAACGGCACTCGGACGTGTTCCGCCCGATCACAAGCGGCGTGGGCGCGTCCATCGAGACGCGCTGGACCTTTATCGCCTTAACCGACACCAAGTGAACCGTTAATACTTGCCGTACAGGGCGCCGGTTGTACCGCTTGTAGGTACAGAACTCGGTCGTGTTTGAACGCTCGGCTCGTGAATTTTACAGCGATATCCAATGGCTGCATAGTTTCTCAACCTGACGGTCGCAAAACCTAGGGGGGTCGCAATGTGTTCATTAAGTCCCTTATATTAAATATCTTTTTCATTATATATTTTTAAAACAAGCGTTTTAAAGCAAGTGAAATTGTGAACGCTCTCATAAAAGTTTAAAAATAAATAAGAATCTTAAATCATAATACCGACAATTTTTTACTTATTGCGACACTAAAGGTTGAGAAACAATAGCATTGAGAAATGAAGTTTATTGTTCTTTCGTTTTATTTTTTCTTGTGTCAAGTTAAAATGCCATTGTTAAGTCATCTTAATTACATTTGTATTGTATGACATAAAACATGTTGATGTCTTCTGTAAAAAACTCAAACGTTCGTTTAAACTCTCCGTGTGTCTTTCTTTTAGACATGCTCTTTTATTTTTGCTTGCTGAAAATATAATTCTTATAGATTAAATTAATAGCTCGACTCGAGCGTGTTCCTTCTCGATGTTTTTCTTGAGAACAAATGTGCTTTAATTTAATTGTAGGTAATGATATTTTTTACGATATGTTCTCTTATAAGTACAGTGAGAAATGAAAGTTAAATGCATTTCCACACTTTTACTCTGTGAAAATATTTTAATATTGACAATTTTTCTTTGTTGCGTTGCGGTTGCGCTCCCTGACACTTCAAGTCCGTTATTATTTTAGGTCTAGATGTGTACTCGTATCGTATTAATATCGATAACTCATGTATAGAATAAGTTTTTTTTTTCTATTTTTGATATATTACGTTACGATACACTTTTGTTAAAAATGACGTTGTTAAACTTTGACAAATGTCAGACTTCGAATTAAAAATTGTCTTTTCTATAATGACTATTATTTATCTTATCTTTATCCTCAATCGGTTATTTTTTGTGTGCTGATTATTAAGCTTTATCATTTACGTTAATTTAATTTAACTATTATTAGGTACTTAACGATTTGTTAATGGTCTCAAAATGCAACTCTATAGTATCCCTACATAATAAGTAGAGAGAAAGATAAGTATCGATTTGTTTAGGTTTACTTACAATAAGACTTATTGCATACATTTCTTTGGATTTAAAATTTATATTTTTTTGTACTTAAATAAAGCCGAAATTCGTGGCATCAGAAGCTTTGAGTAATGACAAGTAATCGTTCAAGCTGCATGACGATTGGCTGCCATTACTTTGCCATACTTCATGGACAGAGTGTCACTGGTTTGTATGAAAGCGTACCTAAAACAGGGCCCCTAGCCAAGAGCAAACCAATGCAAACGGGAGTGTTGCGTATTTACGAAGCGATAGAAAATAAAGCCCGGTGATTGGTCAAAATTTTATGTGGGCGTTACAACAACCAATCACCGGGCTTTATTTTCTATCGTTTCGTAAATACACAACGCTCCCGTTTGCACTGGTTTGCTCTTGGCTAGGGCCCCTGTCGTCATTGACGAAAGCGTGCGTTTGAAGAGACGCTACGTGGATAGAAGCCCTTATTGTGTAGGTTGTTGCGCGTTGGTCGCACTACGCAAATCGTCGACCGCCTGCAGGTATTCGGCCTCTGCGTCGCGCAGATCGCGGTCGTCCGTGGCGCCATCTGTGGCCGCCATAGCGCCCCCCGCCCCCGCCCCTAACGCCCCCTCCCGCTCGCGCTCCTGACGCATCCGGAGTCGCAGCTCGCGCGTGCGCGCCTCCAATATGCGCTCGCGTTTGTTTTCTCGATCTAACACCTATGGGTACATAAAATAACATTCTCTAAAGATCATTCATTATTTCAGCAAGAGTACGTCCACTAATTAAAGCATAGGAAGCAACCCGAAATCAATATCCAATATCTACAAGCAAACTTATTGTTTAAATTTATGTATAAACAAAATCATGACTTGTGATAAATTTCTTTTCTGAGCTTCGACACAATTTAGATAGTACGGCAATATAGGATTTTTTTTTTAATTATCATTTGTATTTTTTGCAAAATCGTGCAAAGAAATCATTGAAAGCTATATTAATTTTGTATAGATTACACATAGGTAATAAGTAGGTATATATAAATTATTTATAGAGATAGGTAAATTCTCACGTGTGTTAAAAGTTGCTTGTCATTTTTGTCAGCAGTTCCTAGATTTTGTGACAATTCGGCCAAGTAAACGGTTCCCTTGTTACTGCCGCAAGCTACCAACAGACCCTGCAAATTGATGTTAATAAAACTAATTATTTTCACTAAAAATAAAGGTTTTCTGTTTACTTTTTCAATAGCGTGATTTAAAGCTGAACCAAATAAAATCTAACCCAGTGAATCGTGATTTTTTTTTTGTGTTTTATTACCATTTTCATACTTGTTGTTTGAGATTCCACATCACGTCGGTTACTCTTACATACTAATAAATTAAAAATAAAGTGACTTTCATCGGGTAAATCAATATGAGTTCCTCTTTACCCCCTCGTGAGGTCTAAGGCGTAGCAGAGGCTCGTCACATATCTGCGCGGTGACGATTGGCGCGCTGCGTCTGCGCAGCAAATCCCAACACGACAGGCATCCGTCCCATTGAGTGACTAGCATCAGCGAAAATCTAAACATTTTTGCAATTTATAAAATCTTAATTGTTATACCTACAATATTTTCTTTGCAATTAGACACGTTTCTTTTTTCTTTTCTTTTAATACCTTATAGGGTTCCAAGCCCCGTCAGTCAATTTAGTCTTATGAGAATAAGTCCAAAGAATAGATGACTCTCTACAGTCTTCGCTCCACACCCGAGCGGTCCAGTCCCCCACCGTCATGAAATTTTTCAGGAATGTCGGGTTCCGTTGAAGAGCGTATACCGGGCCTAGGTGTGCCTCATACTAAAACGAAAACTTTTTAAAGTAATATCGAAGTATTATTCGTATCTAGAATCAATTTAGTTACATATATTTGTTGCGGTAAAGTGAACTTTATTAATAAAAATTGCGTGAAATTTATAATAATTATGTCTGTTTCGTGCACTAGAAACGACTTTTTTCCTGTCAATCATGTATAAAATAAGATATAACGGGAAACTATTACAGACACTATAATAAGTATAGATACTAGTAGATATCTACTAGATTAGTAATAAATCTACATAATATAGCAGTTAAATTTAGACATGATACCTAATGTGATTTCATGGATAAGTGACTTACATTTTTTTATCTTACTTTACTTTACATTTACATTTTTTGATCTTTACTTTTACTTGTTTTCTTCTATTTCATTTATGGACGTCCGGAAGATATCTGTTATTATTTTATCTTTTGTTTTATTACTTACCTTAGAAGGCAATTTCTCTATAGGTGTCTTTCCTTTACGATTTCCACCAATTACCAAACCAGTTTCAGTGCCAACCATGAATCTAAAAGTAAAAATTTCATTTCACCTCCACATACTTCAAAAAGTCATTTATTATCGACTTACCTTGTAGGTATTGTAGGTTCATATTCAAGCGCCGATATTCCTAGTGCATTTTCAGTGCTTTGTGTATCGGTTGGCAATTTTACTAAATCTATGATCATTGTGTCTGTTGGTTCATTTAAATTTCTCGTGTCCCACCTGAGTGAAGAGATAATTTAGTTTAGTTAAGTATCTATATACTCGCACCAGCATGATACGCTACGTAATAATATTGTGGTATATTTACCATTTTACGACTCCATCGGGAGAAGATGAAAAGAATTCCGCTCCAGTTTTGGAATTTATGAATAGAACATTTCGAACTAAATCTCGGTGTGCGACGTGTGGAGGACAAATTCCTATTGGTTCTCCTCCTTTGCGAGTATCCCACCAACCTACCTGTGAAACAACTCTCGTACTTAATTTAATATGTTTTTGTATCACATTTGCTTTCAATGGACAAATTTAACAAACACTAACCTGACCATTCATCATCCCACCGACGAGTGTGTGCTGGTCTCTAGGATTGTATTGTAAGTCGAGCAGAGGTTGTGGTGGCTTTATAATAATTTCTGGCGCGTTTGCATTCTCTAAAATTAAACGATCTTATTAAACTTGCATTTTTAGGTCTAGACTGAACAAAGTTTCTAGATTTCCCGCAACCATCGGAATGATTAAAGTATAATAGAGTGTACATCAGTCTAGGATCTTGTCGATTGTCGTCCCGAATTCTCGAAAATAATTATTAAAAGTTGTACGTGAAATATTTGAGGGCTTAATTTAAACGTTCACTGTCATGGATGATTCACAAAAATATTTAGACATAACATATTATTATCTAGAGTATATAATAATGAGACCGAACCAAAGAATTGAAATATAGGTAAGTAAGACCACAAGTCTTACCAATATCCCAGATATAAGAAAAGTGCGTCCCTCTAGTAACACCCAATACGTTGATGTCAGCATGTGCGGCTGCGAGCCTTGCACCTCCGTCCGCCTGCCAGGAAAGCGAACGTACCGCACGCGTTGCCCCCGGCTCGCGGTATACGTTCACAGTGTGGCAACTACTGCGTTCTACTGGTGGTATCGAAGGCAGTTCCGAGTAGTATGACTGGTACATATCTAATGCGTTGTTTTGAAGAATATTGTGCTCCATGCTCTGTTTAAACCATAAGGGAATCTATATTCTAAAGGGGCCAATGGTTGGGTAAGTAATTTATCAAGCCTTAAATACAAGTAGTACTTAGCTAAACTTTCAGAACATATTCCAGCTGATACCTATACACTTATTGGTATAATACTTTTTGTGGCATTTGTAACTACTTACACGTTTGGTACACATACCTACTAGTTGAAATAAGTAAGAGTAGGGTACATAATATAATGCAACCACATACAAATGTTTAAACCTACTTGTTCTGTGGAAGAAAAGAAAAATATTAGTTCTTATTAATTACAGAAGTTTATGAAAATGTACTTCTTACATGTCCCAGATTCATTACAGCATGAATGTAAGCATCGTCTTTCTCAATTTTTCGTCTGTACCGTTGTGTAGCTTCTGGATCGTTCATATTAATGTCTTTCGGCCAACCACCTTCTATGTGGTTTATTCCAGAACTAGTGTACTCAGCTCTAAAACAATCAAAAATCAAATCAGCTCTAAATCAGTTGTAGGTATACACGAGCGACTACGAACTTAACGGTATAACGCAAATATAATTTTACGTTACCTCTCAGAATTGACGCTATGTTCAGACATTGTGCACGAGTTTTGTATAGCTACATGAACGGGGTTTCGTAGTATGTAGTACTTGTATAAAGATGGATTACTGGCTATACTTGCGTTTAACACAGGTCCGTGGTCTTCGAACAAGGTTTGTTTGCCGAATTCCTTTCTCATCTTTGTATATTCGTAAGTTAATTCGTTTTTTTCTTGTTTTTCCATACTCAAAACAAAATTCGTGGGTTTAACTAGTGTCAAGTAACCGTTAGATCAATAATGAGACTTGCTACGGTTTCTACGGCTCGCTGTGTTTTTGTTCTCATAACTTTAATTTTGCAATTTAAATGGGTATTAACTGAAACCTAAAATTTTATTACAACATACGAGTATATTAAGCTAAACAGTTTTAACCGTTCTTCTAATTAACATTAGTTTAAAAGGCAAAATATTCAAGGACAACTCTTTAAATAATATTATATAATGGTGTTACAGTACCAACTCCATTGACGACATTTTGACGAGTCCATTCAAGTCCATTGGACGAGTGATTAAGGTGCTTGCCTTAACGATCTGTGTAAGTAAGGGTCCCAGATTCGATTCCCGGCAGGGCCAACTTTGGAAATTAACTATGATGGAATCATCTGTGCATCGTGTCTTAACATAAAATGCTTGCAAAAAATGAATATAAGTAATAATATATACATAAGCAGGTAATTAAAAAATATCTACTATATAATACGTTGAAAATGCAGTAGAAATTGTGCTCAGAATTTCTGAGTCAGAAAGTAGGATACCCATACCATACGCATTTACCCAACATGCGTAGCTACATTAGCTTAAGACCGAGAAGGTCTAACCAATTAATCGTCTATTTTATCCATCAAGCTCTTGGATAAACGAGTAGATTTCTCATTTCAGAAAACAGTTTCTAGAATAAAGAAAGGCCATAGTTTTTGGAGTTTTTTTTTTTTGAGCCTAGTTCTCTTTCGTCTTTATCTGTACTAATATTATAAAGAGGAAAGATTTGACTGTTTGTTTGTATAGAATAGGCTCCGTAACTACTGGACAGATTTGAAAAATTCTTTTACCATTAGAAGCCGACATTATCCGTGATGAACATAGGCTACTTTTTAGCGCGGGAAAACGGGTAATAGGACAACGGGTAGTAAGAATTATCCTTCCGTACTTATCTTTTTCACATAACTTCAAAACGGCTAAACCGATTGGGTTGAAATTTTATATGGGTATTTCGATGATTTCCTGGATGATTTAAAAATACAATTGGACCCGGTAAAAATACAAAACAAACCTTATCAACATCAAAATATTTATTACATCAAATAGCTCTCAGGAAGATTTATCAAAAGAAACTCAGCATACCCAATTACCTACTAATAATAAATATGTAAGTGTAGGTATTGTATGTCATGTATGTTCCTCCATAGTTAACACTTAAACGAATTAACTGATTTTGAAGAAACTTGGTAGATAAACATTTAGACATAGGATAGGCTACTTTTTCTTTTTCAACCCGACGAAGTCGCGGGCTCTAGCTAGTTTAATCATTTCATGGATTTTAATTCTTCTGCAAGGTGGAGTTGTTCACTCTATTCGCCACTACTCCGATTAATTCCTCTACTCTATGACACTGGGCAAGGCAAAAAGTGCTGCAGTGGACGAAAAAAATTCTGCAACTGGGAAAACTAATGTTTTGAGAATAAAAATCGAAACTATTAACAAATCCTAGATATAGATATAATCTATATTTGAATGTAACTGAACACAATAACTGAAGTTCAATATAATAATGTTCTGTGGTATAATTTGTGAAAAAAAAAAAAACAAGAAGAGAACTACGTTAGTATCTACTATCAGACGGACATCTGCAGTACAAATGCTCTGGACATGGGAACGCTCACCTGATTGGTCATAGCAAGATAGAACATGACATTTGAGTTCCCCCGCCCCTCTCACCCCTTTGTTTTTTTACGGGCTTTAGGGATTCTTGAATTAATTTTTAAATGGATATCATCACACAATTAAAACACAGTAAAGAATGGGTACATATTTATTTTTTAGGATATACACAAACATAACATGGACTTAATATACGACTTAAATACAAACTAGAATTGAAATACACCATAAAACATATTATATTGTATTAATGACGAACATTTATAGGCATGTAGAACAAGAACACAAACACTAAGTACCACTCTCCAAAGACTTCAACGGGATGCCACTCTTCTCCGATTCTTGAAACAGCGATGGATATGCTGTTAAGATTTCTTTGGAGTCACAAAACGAGTTGTGGCAGATGGGAGAATTCACTTTTTCTATTCCGTAAAGAATCATCATTTTTCGAGTCTTTTTTGCACATTGTATATTATCCTGGTACACAGCACTTGTAATACATACTTAGTATGTATGTATCCAAAGATTTTTGTTAATAAATGATTATAAAAATGCGGAAATTAATCTACGCAACAATAAACAACAAAAACAAAATGGCTTCTCTCTCTTTTAGAAGGGCGAGAGTCAAGGTCAAATGTCATGTTCTATTTTGCTATTACCACAGGCCAATAAATTCATATGTCTAGTGATTTTTCTTTGAAGATTACCAGCCGTGGTATCTACTATATAGTTTGTGAAGAGAACACAGAAGGATAACTAGTAAATAGTTAACTGTTTACTCCATGTTTTGACTTAATTTAATTTACTCTGATTTGACTTAAGTAACCCAGCGCCACAGAACATTATATATTATATACTCACCTGACATGACAATTGACACCTCACTCCGGCATTCGCGCGGGTTTTTGGTTTTTGCATGGTTTGTTTTTAATAATTGTAATGTAAAGTATTCTTCTATCTAGCGGTGACTTTTTTATTTGCTTTGCACTTAACTTTTACATTTCTGCAGAGATCTTTGCTTGTGTTTTTATATACACGCAAATAGTTTGTGCATACAAAGCGGTGCAGTGCTGTTATTAATAAAATAAGGTGGAAGATGGCTAACTAGCGGTCCATGATTGTGTCCTTCGAAAATAATACCTATTGTAGAAATATAAACATACCTTTATTTATATAATTAAGTAAAATGTTTTCTAAAGTACTCGAAAAGTCATCTATAAAAGACGAAAATGAGTTCGAAACGACTGATCTTACAAGAACAAATGTTGATTTTAACGACTGTTCAAAAAGATTCTATCAAGTGTCCCGCGATTTCTCAAAACAATATGCACATATTTATGCAGCCAGACTGAATACGTTTAGAAATATATTGGGCAATTTAATCCAGAAGAAATGGTCAAACAAGTACAAAGTGTTAAAGTTATGCGAATTGCGTGACAGAGACACTTGTGTTATCATCGGAACTCTTTTTAAGCACCAGGAATTGAAGCCAAGCATTCTGAAAGAATTGTCTGACGAATTGGAAATTATACCTCAACCGGCAAGGTTTGTTATTTCAAATTGTTACACAAGGAATACAGTGTCAAGGACATAAATTGACCTACTAGCTATTGGTGAAAGAATTTTTAAAATTGGTCTAGTAGTTTTTGAGTTTATACATTACAAACATACAAGGTCAACTGACAGGCTGGCGGTCCACTTGTTAGGTGCCAGTATAAACATCAATCAAACCTATGGAAGTCAGTGAAATCCCTTCGTCGACTAGGAAATGGGGCTGATGATCTTCAAAAGCCTGAACAGATCTTCATAAACTATGGCTAAGATAGCTCTCAAGCAAGCTTTCAAACATGTTAGAGTGGGACAAGTGGGTGTGTTAGTTGTATCTGCCTTCAAATTAGGTACTTCTTTCTTTTGTTTGTATTTCTCTTGTTATGTTTGTAATTGTGTATATTTCTGTTATTGTGGACAACTCGGGTGTATGCTAGAAACTCAACTGAGTTTATAGTACACCTTAAGTGTACCATCTATTGTTAAAATAAAAATATATCAAAATTGGTCCACCTGAACTATGGTTCCATAGACAGAAACACAGATACAACTGGGCCCTGATTCTGTATGACAACTACGATTTCACACTCTTGTCTTACTTTTCCAAATCACGTCCTTGGTCTTGCCTTGTCGTGTCATGGAATTCTTTGGTATGCCTCAAGACAAATTATCTATGGCACGTTATGATTTCACAGAAACCACAGTATACTATTGTATGTATTTAACAATTCCACTGATGCACAGATAACATTATGTTACCTCGGCAATGTTTCACTTTTATTAATATTTTAAATAAAGTGAGTAAATAACGTTTTAATTATCAAATCCTTATAATAATATGATATTATTATTGTTTAGGTGTTTTATCATTTAAATATTATGTAAATAGCAGTTGCCAAATGGCGACGCTAGATGTCGGTGTGCTCAATCAGTCAGTCAGCTTGTTTTGTTTGTTTACATTTTAATTCCAACCAAACTATTGTCTAACTAAAGTATGTTATCATTCATAATCAATTTGTAAGTATATCGGGTGAAGGATTGTGTGTATGTGCGGTGTTTTATTTCTCATTTTTGGAGAGTAAAATCATTTATAAAAGTACCTAATTGTAAGTAGAGGTAGATAAAAAGAAACTTTGATGTTTTATATTACTTTTATAATTATCTAAAAACAGTTATTTCTTAATGTTGGTGTTTATTTTATTAAAATTTGCAGGATTATGTGAACCACGTCCTTAGTCTTGCCTTGTCGTGTCATGGAATTCTATGTCTCTATTCTGTATGCCTTAAGACAAATTATCTATGGCACGTTATGATTTCACAGAAACCACAGTATACTATTGTATGTATTTAACAATTCCACTGATGCACAGATAACATTATGTTACCTCGGCAATGTTTAACTTCTATTAATATTTTAAATAAAGTGAGTAAATAACGTTTTAATTATCAAATCCATATAATAATATGATATTATTATTGTTTAGGTGTTTTATCATTTAAATATTATGTAAATAGCAGTTGCCAAATGGCGACGCTAGATGTCGGTGTGCTCAGTCAGTCAGTCAGCTTGTTTTGTTTGTTTACATTTTAATTCCAACCAAACTGTAGCGACCTCCTTTAACGGACTTTTTGATTTTCGATTTCTTTATTTAAAAGAATCAAAACCAATGTCTTATTTTGTAAATACATGCACTCGCCTTTGTACATAATGTAAATTGTTAATATAACGTTATATGTATAAATGTACAATACTAAAATGTGATATATATATCCTTTAATATCATCCCACAAAACTATTGTCTAACTAAAGTATGTTATCATTCATAATCAATTTGTAAGTATATCGGGTGAAGGATTGTGTGTATGTGCGGTATTTTATTTCTCATTTTTGGAGAGTAAAATCATTTATAAAAGTACCTAATTGTAAGTAGAGGTAGATAAAAAGAAACTTTGATGTTTTATATTACTTTTATAATTATCTATAAAAAGTTATTTCTTAGTGTTGGTGTTTATTTTATTAAAATTTGCAGACAAACGGAGTAAATAACTATGTAATGCACTTATTTCATACGATTCCACACGATTCCGCGTAGTTTAAAAGCGAGGAATTTTTGACAGTTCAAATCGTGCCCTTATCCGTTCATATCGTGCAGTATGTCATAGAGAATAAGATGTCGTAACAATTTAAGGAATAGACGTTGTTTTCACGTAAGGAATCGCGGAATGGCGCGGAATATCGTGCAATATGTCATAGAGAATAAGATGTCGTAACAATTTAAGGAATTGACGTTGTTTTCACGTAAGGAATCGCGGAATGGCGTTACAGAATTAGGGCCCTGCTTTAACTTTTAATAAAACAGCTGTAATTTTCTTACTTTCATTTCAGGAAACACTTTGTTCATGATTCAGACAGCGTTGTATTAGAAGATGAACTACAAAGAATAAAATTAGTTGGAGATTGTATTGATGTTCACCAGGTTGTTACTGGTGTAGTCTGCGCTGTCCTAGGTATTTGAGCCAAAGCACAATGGATGGGATTATTATTTTTTTTTAAAGAAAATAATAATTATACCTACTAACTTTGTTATATTTGCTTTTAGGTTCTGAGGATGAAGATGGTATTTTTACTGTAAAAGATGTGTGCTGGGCTGGATGTAGTGTACAGAAACCTCTGCCTAAACTAAGTGACGATAAGTATGTTTTATTATGCTTAAAACATGGCATACACTATGACTTAAATATCTGTATAGCGGAAGTATACTATCCTATGTCCATTAGAATAAATATTGTACATTCTCTATTTAAAATGTTACACTGAAACTGTTATTTTACAGTGGTCTTTTCTGAGGTGGTATAAAATATATATAAATCTAAAGAGTTTGTTTGGTTGTACGCGCTAATCTCAGGAACTACTGGTTCGAATTGAAATATTATTTTTGTGTTGGATAGTCCATTTATCGAGGAAGGCTATAGAAAATGTGGATGAAGTCGCGGGCACCAGCTAGTATTTAATAAAAATTATTCAAATTTTTATAATCTTTTGTTTATGTTGTTTTGTTTACAGATATGTAGTGATAACGTCTGGTCTAAACATGGCCTCAAAATCTGCAGAACATTGGTTCTCGCTTAACCTGATGCTCGAGTGGATTGCGGGTGCTTCCGGCACTGTCCAGTACCAGGAAGAACTGTCAAAAATTGTCAGAGTTATTGTTGCTGGTAATTCATTTATCTTTATATATACTTATTTATAAAAATTTCATCTCACATGTTTGTTCCAGGTGAACTCCTCAACTAGTGAACCGATTTTGATAAAATTTCTATGTGTAATTTGGTCCAACTTAAAAGATAGGATATATAAATTGCACCATTCATTTTCAAAATTAAAGTGTATTATAAAGCTAAAAATTTACAAGCTTTAATTGATTAAAATTTTAAATAAATGATAAAAGAATGTGACAATTTCAGGTGGAGTATTTGTGAGTAGTTCCAATGAAAAGGAGAACGCTTTGAATGAGGCGGATGTGATATCTTGCGTGGACACAGTTGACTCATTGTGTACTGCCATCTCTTCGGTGGCACCTTTGGATCTGATGCCCGGCTGCAAAGATCCCACCGGTGTCATGTTGCCCCAAAAACCGTTTCATTACTGTAAGTTTATCTAGCTAACGCATAAACAATATAACGCATGACATATCTGGATTGCTCTTACATCTTTGCCGGGTGTTATTTATTTTTTATTTTAGATTTTTTTCTTGCTAAAAGGTACACTAGTCCTTCCCTGACAACGTGTATGCAAAATTTCATGATAATCGGTTGAGTAGTTGAGGCGTGATATAAATTAGTTTCAGTATCATGTATAGAGCCTATAAACCCTAAATCAGAGATTACTTAGTCATTAAACTAATCCACATTTTCAGGTTTATTTCCAAAGTCCATCGAGTACAAGTCTTTTAACAGAGTGTCCAATCCGTATGAATGTGACATTGGAGGTATGTACATTACAATTACATTACAAATACTAAATGAAGAAATGCATTTAAACAAAAAAACCAATGATTTTTTTAAATAAATGTTTCAGGTTTCATATGTTTGGGTTCATCGGGAGAGCCTATCAAAGACATAATGCGGTACAGTAAAGTGGACAAAGAGTTGGAAGTGATGAGGAAGACTCTAGAGTGGCGCCACCTAGCGCCCACCTGCCCCGACACTCTACCCACTACTCCGTGCGTCGATACGGACCCGTTCACTATATACACTTGTCCGTCCGTCTATTTCTCTGGTAACTGCAGCGAGTTTGCAACGGACTTGTATCAAGGTGAGCAACGCGTGAGCTGCTATATTACAATCTATACTACTCTGTTTTTTTTTTAAATAGTTTTTTTTTTCGTAGGGACAGAACGACGACATTTGCAATGACAGCTAGTTTTTATGTAATGTTTTTCCTATGTTACAGGTGACGGAGGCCAGCGCATTAGATTGGTGTGCGTTCCAGATTTTTGTGACACTCAAACTGTGGCATTAGTTAACTTAAATAATTTGGAATGTCATTGTGTAACATTTTCATAGAATTTATAATAAAGGAATTACTATTGAGTGTGTTGTTTGTTTTGTCTGTATTATTTCAAATTTCTTGCATTATAAAATAAAATGTAGTACAAAAAATTAGTAGTATTACTTTTTTTCTGTTGGCTATTGTTGGCTACATTTAACAGGCTCATCTATTACCCCGCCACCACACTACTCGCGAAGTTAACAGGCTCATCACCACACTACACACTCACGTATTCGCCTCGAAAAAGTAGAGGGGGGTGAGAAGAAAAGTGATGTTGCAAAAGAATTTAATTTTGAGCCATTTGATATTTCAAACACTATAATTCGTAATATTGTAAGAGTCCCTCGAGTTTCGAATTAACGTGAGTCGTCTGTATTTATTTAAATGGACAAAGTCGAACGAAAATCTAACTTTTAAAATCGATGTTTTTTTTTAATTCAAACAGACTAGTGTAAAATTGCTCACTGAGTTAAATGTTGTCATTTAATAACTTTGTTCTGTGAAGTCGTTATATGTCAAGTAAATGTCAATGTCAGTTACATTACTTGATCACGAGCGGGCGGGTTTCAAAAATATTTTCTCGCATGGTTTTAATTAATTATTGTTTTTCTATTAAACTAACTTATAAAAATGTTTATCGTAACTTCAATGAAAGACGTTATAAGAGTAACTCCCAATAAATTTCATGAGAAATCGACAGACTCTATTACTACAATATTGAATACAAAACTAGCCAACAAGGTAACGTGGTTTTATTATTTATTTACATTTTTATTTTAATAGTCTTTGCATACGGTAATAAACTTATTTATGTGATAGATATATGGGGAAATATTATGAGTGTTAAAATGCAACGTATCAAAATGTACAAACAATCCACTTAATTCTGGAAATTTAATTTTTAAAACAAATAAAGTATGTAAATCATCGATGTATGTAAACTGTTTTCAAACAGAAATTAATTGCAATTATTGCCTATTCTTTTACAGGTTGTATTAAACGTTGGCTTATGTATAGCTCTATTTGAGATAACTCATATAGGACATTCATATATATTTCCCGGAGATGGTTCATCGCATACAGAAGTAAAATTTCGATATATTGTATTCCGACCAATGGTTGAAGAAATACTTATTGGGAAAATAAAAAATTGCAGCAGAGACGGAGTTCATGGTAAGTAATGATTTTTGAAATTAAATCCCAATTCCCAACACCAATGTTTTGATCACAATTGATGTCGCAAAGTTAAAATAAAATGTTTAATTTTTTTAGTTACATTGGGATTTTTCGATGATATTCTAATCCCAGTGAATGCCCTGCAACATCCTTCAAGGTTTGATGAAACAGATCAAGCATGGGTGTGGGAGTATCCAAAGGAAGATGGTGAAAAACATGATTTGTTCATGGACTCAGGTGTGTTGAAAATGTGTTTTTTATATTAAAAATTTTCTTACAATTTTCTTCTTGCTTGAAGAAGTTGTAAACCTAGAAACATCTTGGAAGGGAATTTGTAAGTTTGCACATCAAATTTCTATTAGCTATGGTTGTTCTTCGATTTTTTCACATAAATCACACCTTAAAATCTTTAAATGACCATACACAAGACATTTTGGACTGTAGACAAAACACATCAACAGAGTTTGATGCAGTTTTCCCTTCATTTAGATATTTTTTTATGGAAGTTGTTAAGTTGCAGGGAAGATTTTTATATATAAAAATTGTCCCCAGGATATATAAGAATTATATATAACAATCCGGGAGCAGGTCGCTAGTATATTATATGATAAGCCTAATTCAGTTTCTATGCAAGTAGAAAAAAATCAAATCGCTGAAACTGTCAGTCTGTTTCTCTGTTAACTGCTTGTAAACCATCTGACGGAATTTAATTCAGTTTTCACTTATACAAAGAGGGATACATGAGGCAGGTTTGTGTTATTAAAAGTTGTATCCAAGCTGAAGTTAGGGGCGAGTCAAGTATAATTTGTATCATATTTTAAAGTAATTTCATTTTGAAATTGTTTTTAACAGGTGAATCGATAAGATTCAGAGTTACAAGTGAAATGTTTCAAGAAAGTTTACCAACTGGACCGCCCGGAAAAGACTGTCCCGTACAAAATGTGGCACCATATAGAATAATAGGAGGCATCAATGAACCTGGACTCGGCTTATTGACTTGGTGGGAGACACAGGGAGGTGATGATGACTATGAAGATGATGAATAATGTTACATTCTATTGAAATTACATAGTTAACGAGTGAGTGTCGATTTATATTGTTAGCAATCCTTACTCTTTAAGAATCGATTTTCATATATAAGTATGAAAATTTATGAGAGTAAAATCAAAATTGCCACAAGGTATGCAGTGCCGAATTAAGAATGTGCGGGGCCATAGCAAATTTTATAAAGAGGCCCTTGGTTTGTATTAGGATCTTTAGTTACAAATAAACTTAACTGGATTTAATGTGAGCAAATTGAGAGATAATACTATTTATCTTGATTTACATCGATTTCTGTGAGCAAATCATATTCTATATTCATCAAGATGAAGTGATTTAGACGTTCTTGGCCCATTGTGTTCCTTAACTCGTTTTTAATACGTTTTAATGTTGAAAAAGAACATTCACTACTGCAGTCTGTGATCATGGGAGACAAATAAATGCCAAGGCAATTTCTGCCAACCAGTGCTAATGTCTATGCACTATGGTTAAAAATATCTGGCCTTTAGCCGTCCAATAATGACCTCATCAATGGGTCATCATTGGATGGCTAAGGGCTCACTATTTTCTTAAGCTCAATATAGGTACTATAGTTGGCCTGTAACTTTATGATTTCTCACAATCATTTTTGATTATTGTTTTAATATCCAGCCAACCTATTAGGAAGAGAACATTTAAAACCATTGGCATTAGAAAACAATGTTAAGCTTGGATACATTTCGACAAGTACAATCAAGACTATGATACTATTTTTTAATGTAAAGGTCAGCAGACAGGTTTCGCTTGATAAAGGAAATTATTAAAATTAATTATGTAAGCTCCGTCCTACATTGAAAGTTATTTCTTATTATTCTAAGATATTATGTAGATGTGGAACTGTGATAAACTGAAAATTGAATAAATCTATGAAATAAGAAATAAATAAATGTGGGTCACTATAAATAAAAGTAAGTAATTTTTAATTTGCAACAATTATTTTATTAATTCTTTTTTTTGTGATTTTTTTTCATTGCTCAACACAACAATAAAGTACTATAAAATATAATATTACACAACATTAAAACATTAGCAATAAGATATACTAGCATTTAATATTCTTAGCTAGAAGCGATATAGTTTAAGTCTCATACTGTCTATTTATATTTTAAGTAATAATTTCGATTGTCAATACACGATTATAATCATAATAAATAAAAAAAAAAAAAACAATTATTATTATCACACATTCAGGAATATAAACCACTCATTTTACATGATTGATTTAATTTAATAAACTATAAAATTAAACTACAATGTTCATGGTCTTAAGATCCGAAGAGAGGTCGTCCTTCATCTGTTTAACAGACGAAAAGTATATTTTATCAATTGTTATCTATGAGAGAATAAATAGCGATTGAGTTGCCTTTTAAAATATGGTCATAGATATAATATATCCCTTAATAAAAAATCATAGCAGCTAGTATTGAAATTGGAAATGTCTTTTCGTTCGCTTCAGTATAGTTAGGCCCCGATTTCACGAAAAAAAAAGTGCGATCTCCTTATATCTCGGAGAGTTGTAAAGATATGATATTTCAAAAAGCGCTCAAAAGACGCTTATTCATGAGAGCTGTAAGGTGCAAAAAGATTTTTTCGAAAAAATCAAAATCGAAAAAAGTTATGGCCGAAAATAGTGAAAAAAAAAAATTTTTGATTTTGGCGCTCGATATTTTGGAAACGAAAAATGATATCAAAAATTCGAGAAAAACTCCTACAATTTGAGCCTAAAATAAAGCTCGATAGTCGTGTGAGGCACGAATCTGTGATATTTTTTAAATAAAATATACTTTTCGTCCGGTAAGGAATAGACTGGTGAAGGAAGACTTTTCTATACGAAACCTATACTATAACGAGTGAGAATGAACTAATTTATATGATAAACTTTTTCACAGCTAACAGCCACTGATATCACAAAATTACAAATGAAATTACTTTTCTAAAAAAATAAAAAAAAAGTAGAGATCATTTTTACTTTCTCTTATATTATATCAATATTACTTAACAGTAAATAAATATAGAATCTTATATAAATTTTAAAATAGTTAAAAACTGTATGTCTGTATATATTAATATGTGTTCCAAATAGATTTTTCTACCATACACAGCCTTCGAAATAAAACCTATGAGACATCTCTTTGGTCAAAAAGAGCACCTTCTAATAAAAAAAATACAAACTTTGCTTTGCTTTAACTATGCTATAAAATTGTTTAAAAACTGGATCGATCAAATTTATATTATGTATAATGTTATATCACATAACAATATATGTAAGTAATTACAAATATTATGAATATAATTTATGATATTTTATAATATTATGTAAAATATTAACTAGGGCTAAATAGGCTACTTTATTCGGCTTGGCCAAGTTGGTAGGGTAGTAAGCATGGATTCGTTTATTTTTTCAGTTTGATTATAATACGATAGGAATACAAGTGGTCTGATTAAAAGAGAGCATACGGTGGACCCAAACAATCAAATGTATTATCAATATTGTATAGCTATTCAACGCTAATAACATATAGCTATTGAAGACCAAAATTGGCATCCTTTTAAAAAAATAAATATCTCGTGACCCAGAAGCAATTAAAGAAAAGCGGCCACATTCCTCTAGCTAGAATCTAGAGATAATATTTTGTAACTTTATAAAAAGTTAGAAAAATTATAGACACACTTACCGAAAGTCCTTATTGAGCCGTCATTCAAATTACTTCTCAGTGATGAGATAATATTTTTTAAAGGAGTAGCACCAGTGTACAGTAGGCCGCAAAAGTCGATTAACACATTGAAAAGTGCAAAACAACTGAACACTCAACGCGCCATAAATCGTTGCTACGACTAGAGAACAAAATAAACTTCACGTACAAACGATCGTAAAAAGCTTAAGTAAGTAAGTTGAGTATTCAGTTGTTTTGCACTTTTGAATGTGTTAATCGACTTATGCGGCCGACTGTACCTGCTCTTAAAGACGCATTCACGGCAAAATGAGGCGCAGAGTGGAGATGTAAAGGGAGTGAGGGAGTCACTTAGACGAAGGTTTAGAGAAGCGGCGAGTCGGTGAAGTGGTGCGTGTTGCGTCACTGCGTCGCGACGGTCGCGCGCGAAACCCACCTCCACCAATAAAGACGTGTAGAGGAGCCTAGACGAAGGTGTAGAGGAGCGGCGAGTCGGTGAAGTGTTGCGTCACTGCGTCGCGACGGTCGCGCGCGAAATCCACCTCCACCAATAAAGACGTGCAGAGGAGCGGCGAGTCGGTGAAGTGGCGCTCGTACGTCGCTGCGTCGAGACGGTCGCACGCGAAACGCACCTCCACCAGTAAAAAAGTGTAGAGGTGCCTAGACGAAGGTGTAGAGGAGCGGCGAGTCGGTAAAGTGGTGCGTGTTGTTGACATGCGCGATGAGTCGGCCGTCGAGCAAGTGGCGCGCGTACGTCGTTGCGTCGCGACGGTCGCGCGCCAAACCCACCTCCACCAGCCAACGCGATAGGCACGCGCCACGGAACGAGCCGCGGTACGTTCGCATGCCGCATCTGTACCAATCAAATCGCCCAAAAACTAATCGATTTGTCTATTGTTAAAATTAAAACATATACAGGGCGTCCCACGACTATGCCACATGGAGGGAAAGTACATTGAATATTGTAGATGGAACATTTTACTGAAAGAAGACATTATTTTAATTTAAACTGCATTCATAGATTTTTAAATAATTACATGGTTGAACCGGGAATCAAACCCGCTACACGAGAAAAAAAATTAGCCTGTAGCTTTATCATACCGATCGAAAGGCTTCATCATAAGGATTATTTTTTGCTAAATAACATAGTGTCATAAATAAAAGGAAGACTATGAATGTATCCAGTCGAATCCGGCGACATACTCTAGCTAGATCATCGTTTCTCAAGCGGGGGGTCGAGTTTGTTGAAAAATAATAAATACATACAAACTACATATAGGTACAAAAGATTCGTTTATTATTGGAATGAATTTTAGTTTGGTAGTGTTATAAAACTAAATATTAAGATGTAATAAAACAGGTTAGAACCAGTGATGGCTAAGATAACGTATAGCTGATAAAAATAGCGCGCTATGTACATATTATTATAATTTTATAGTAACGGGATCGCATACTTTTTGCTTAATTTTTTTGGATTTTTCGTTGTTTGCGACATAAAAATGATTGAGAAACGATGCTCTAGATTGTTCGGTGCATGGACAACATATTTGCTAGTTAGCTTAGTTTAGTTCACTGACTTCCTTTCCAGTTAGTTTAGTTGGCGGTGGACAATCTGTAAGTAACTATTTTCATATTAATACCTGATATCCTTGGCGATAGCTTCCTTACAACGTTCAAGATGATGTGTTATAAACTGATCACACACGTGTTTTGTTTCAAAACTTAGATCATCCACTTTCGGCAACACTACCGTGTCTGCTCCGTACCTGAACCAATCAAAATAGTTGTTACAACACTAAGCGCCTCTTTCACAAACGTCAAGTAGGCTAAACAGTCACTTAAAATCACCTGTCACCGGGAATAATTTAGCTGATATACCTTTGTTTGTACGGTAAACGTCTCAAACATTAAATAGAAAATAATTTTAAAAAAATCGCATATCGAATGATTCAGTAAATAAACCGAGTGCATAATACAATAAAACAGAAAATTATTGCTAAAAGTAACTAACGAACACTTGTATTTGGTGAAAGAGGCGCTAATTATAAAAGCTATATAAATAAAAAATAGATCACTAATGAGGACCAATTTGGCTAATTTTTTTTTTTTTTTTCAAATGTTCGTTGAAATCTAAAGATGCAATTTGGTTCAGCCTGCCTGCCGAACATTACATAAAATAAGGACAAATCCCTTGAACGAGTGGTTAGGGTTCTGTCTTAACACAGAGCCCATTACCCCATCCCTTACCCTTAGTCCTTCTATGGTCGGCAGCTTACTTGCAGCACCTATCTCTTTGCTTGTACTATAGGCCACTGTAGCCACTTACCATCAAGTGGCCCAGTCAGCCTGTCTGTCGATCTTAACATATTAATAAATAAAAAAGTCTCACCATTTCCTCTTCAAGTATCTAATGAGCGGTATGAACGTTTCCTCCAGATCGAGACCAAACAAGACAAACATAATGAGCCCCTGTCCGTAGTTGGCTGCAATGTCGAGGAATTCGATCTCAATGAATACGCCAGTTTTGTCCTTTGTCATCATTGTCCATGTCGCGTACGTTATTCCCTATCGGCAAAAGTAGACGTCTTATTGGAATAATCCGCTATTTGACTAATTATTCTTTATTACATAATAATAAGCACACTAAGCGAATCTTTTTTTAAAATTTTATTATAGCTAGGAACCAAATACCGATCCCGGTCCATCCATTTGACAGCTCCGATTCTACAAAGACACACGTCTAACTTATAACACCCCGTTTTTGCGTAGATATTATATATAATCTAGCGTTAGTATCTGCTATAGAATTTATTTCTTTTCGGGATTCTATTTAAATATCAATATTAAGTCATGGAAGACAACGCAAACTTTGTAAACAAACTTTTAGAATTGAACAAATTGTATGAGTTTTTATAAAGTTACGCGGGCAAAAGATAATGTTGGAATAAACCAAGGCTGTCCAAACCGCGGCCCTCGGTTTATGTTTGTGCGGCCCGCGACGTGTTTTTTATCTACCTATCACAAATACTAAAATATTTGGTAAATTATTTCGCTTTTGTGGTATCCCAAATAAATAAAAATGTGTTTTCTATTATGAATTCTATAACTCAAAAACTACTGCACCGCTTTTCATGCTGTTTTCACCAGTGGATAGAGTGGTTCTCGAGGAAGGTTAGTATATTTCAAAGTCAGACGGGCGAAGTCGCGCGCAACAGCTAGTACAAGATAAGTTTTTCTTAATTTTTTTTAAAGTACCTAGTTGTATCTGCGGCCCTCCAATCCATTTAGTAGGTACGTCTAATCGGCCCGGGTTCGTATCCTGTTTGGACAGCCCTATAAATAAACAATCTAAAAGTGATTGGATACTTTACAATGAACATGTTGAGCGTGTAGAGTATGATGAGCACGGTGTGGCGCAGAGACTGAGCGGAGTGGACGCGGGCGGCCTCGTGCGGCAGCAGACCGAGGCGGGCCGCGTCTCGCGACACCTCCGCCGAGTACGCGCACTCGCCCGACGCCCCCGCGCCTGCGCCCGCGCAGCGAGACGGCGACGGGCACTCGCTGCGCACACAAACTTATTCATTGGACGAGCACATTATGGTGGAGTAGGTTATTCTCACTATGTTGGCCGGTCCAACATCCGCTATTTGACTAATTTTAGAAAATCGTTTTAAATTATCCTATATCACATAATAAGCACACTACATTGATATTTCCGGGAAATCTACTGTATTATGTTTATTTAGTGGAAACTTTGTTGATTTATGTTTTACTTTTATATACGTGTATAATGTGTATCGAGATATTGTATGTTTCCCAAATATAAATAAATAAATAAATTATTAATAAAAATCAATGTTAAAGTTTAAATTTCGCCGCTGGTGTGACGTCACATGCTAGAAAACAAACAGAACTGAATGACGACACAGAGAACTAATATTAAGTGAATATTACACTATTTATTACTCTGTCTGATGATATGTTTACTAGCGTATGACGTCATCAGAGTTGCAACCAGTCACAAGGTGTTTCGGCGCCAAGATAAAATTTCAAAAATTGTGATTTTTTTTCATAGAGTTTGCAAAAAATATACATCATTTAGCTTAAAATTAAGTGACATAATGTTTTTTTTACGCTATTTTCTGATAAGATAACCACAATTTGTAGTATATTTTAAGTCAAGTCAAATAGCCAATTTACCGACCAAATATTCTGTTTTGTTTCCATTCTATAAAAATAAGCCACCAGAAGGAAACTATCAAGCTTGATTTCTAAGTTATAGTAATAAATTGTATATTACAATTTATACTAATATAAATAACAAGGAGAGCGTATTTTACAAGATATTATATATACAATATTATGTGGAAAAAACTTCATCTAATTGAAAAATACTGTCACTAGTTTGAAAGGTAATTTTATTCTAGATGAACAAAGCCTCTATACACCATCCGGTGAATTAATTCTATTTACTCACTTTTCATTTTTAATTATGTCCTCGATATCATTTGAACACGAGTTAATGACGCCATTGTCGCAGTTCGGATCATTGGAGCAACAGCCGTTGACGCTTCTGCTCGGCGACGGAGTTGCAGTTATTGTACCGTAGCAGCCTTTAATACGAATACAAATTAAAAACATAATTTCATTAGGGATTCTATAAAACATATCACCTTTTAGAACTTCTTTGACTGTAAATTCTAAAGTCACTTAGGCGACTCTAAGCGCCCTTACCTCACCGAGACGCCAAGGCCACGTGGCCAACAATTTATATTGAGATGTATGACAGATAACGCACTTGACGGCTTGGAAGCGTGACCACGAACGTCGGCGCTCTGCGTGGATTTTACTGGCGACTCTGGCGACGTCGCCAGTAAAATGTATGCGTGTAAACTGCGTCTCACTCACTCAGTGTCCAAACCGGTGGCCACGCGTGTTCCCAATTTAAAATGTTTAAATTTTGTGTGATTTTATAGTAAAAAGAAATGAGTTTCGATATCGGAGGTTCATTGTTGTAATACAAAAGCGTCCATTCTCTATACGAAAACTGACAGACGGTAGCCAAGACGTCAATGGCCACTCAGTTTGGCGACCGTGGGTAGCCAACTAGGTCGCCAGCGACGTGGCCGTGGCGACCCGGTGAGGTAGCGCTCTAAGACACTACGCGACTCGCTTGGTGACTAACTGTAGGCTCCTACCTTGGCATGTTGTTTGCAACTGCGATAGTGTGCAAGACTCTTGTTCACTAAAATCTGTCACTAAGCGAGTAACTTTTAACTCTTAACGAAGCGAGGCTATTTGTCTAATGAATTCCCGAAATTTTGTTACTAATGTGGTGATTACTTTTGCGTGCTTACACTAATAATGGCGTGATATGTGATCGAACTAGATTGTTTAGCAGTTGAACGTCGTAGGGATTAGATCAAATAATTAGGGTAAAACGACCTAATGTTGGCACCACTCCAATTTATTGGCACCCTAAACTTTTCACTGAAAAATAATAAAACTATTCCATAAACTGTGTTCCCACAAAAAAAAAATCTTAGGTTTATGAGAATTGCTAATACTGAACAGTCGAATGATTTAAACATTGTCAAACTTTAAAATTTTATTTGAGTTGAACCAAAAAATAAAGGTCGAAAGGTGAAAATAAATGGTCGTATTTCTTTTAAAGTGCCAATAATTAATTAGGTATTTTCCCCCAAGTATATCGCTCCTTAAAAACTAAAGCGCCATAAAACAAAAAATCCAAAAATGTTTTTATTGCAAAAATATAATCACAATCTTTCATAATATTGTATGTTGCAAAAAGACTTATGGTTGTATTTAGTATATTTTGATCATTTTTTATATATTCAAAAGTAACTTATATTATGCTTATATCTCTTCTAGTATTCCTTTTATTATAAAACCTTTATGCTACTTAAAAATACGCTTCTAACGATGTATAATACATATTATACATCGTTAGAAGCGTATTTTTCATATATATTTATATACATATATATTTGATATGTATCTAATAAGAAAAAAATTTTTTCGATTAGCTCTCCTGTAAAAAGTGTAATTTTGATTTTTAGCCCTTTAGTTTTTAAGGAGCGATAATAATATGTTGAAAACTGAAAAGTCGAGGTGAAAGCGTGTGGCTCAGTGAAGAAAATAAATTTGGCTAAAAATGTGCACGGTTCATTTACCTTGGTCTTCGAGTCCTGTTGCTGAGGTAACAGAAAGAAAACATTAAATTCGAAAGGCGTACAAAAAGAATTTTTAAAAAAAGGGCTACGTAATGTGAGGTAAACTCACCGTTATTGGAGACCGATTGGGAGTGAGATGTGGACTCTGCGTTGTCTATGAGTCCGCTCAGCTCATCCGACGATCGCTCTGTAGCGGACGTTCGCCGTCCAACGCGTACGTATATTATGGTACTGCTTGAGGTCACTGAAAACAAACACATGACTTAACTAGCTGGTACCCTATGTCCTATCTGGTGTCCCAGACAACGTGTATGCAAAGTTTCACGGTGATCGGTTCAGTAGTTTTTGCGTGAAAGAGTAACGAACATTAATACTAACTTTCGCAGTTATAATATAATATTAGTAGGTACGGATTTGATTACTTGATAAAATGTTTAAATGTGTAATTACATATACAACCCGTGCGGATTCTATTATTACGAATTTGGTTCAATATGGAATCCGCACATTCTATTGAGAATATAATAGAATTATGAATTCTATTATGAAGAAGAGGGCGGGTCTTGTCAATCTCTTTACATATTATATAGAAAACAAAATCCTACGTCGCGTATGTCTGTCTGTTCGCGATAAACTCTTAAAACTACTGCACCGATTTTCATGCTGTTTTCGTCAATGGATAGAGTGGTTCTTGAGGAAAGTTTTCGAGCGAAGTCGAGGGGAAGCGGCTAGTAAAATATAATATATAAATCCAAGCAATAAGTTAAGTTATTGAGGACACAATAACTTTTTTTTTAATATGTCAGCTAAGACTGAACATTGTTCTAGTCGTGTTACTCGCGGATTGTAACACATCGAGCCACTGAACTTCTAACACTGAAAGCCTAATGTAATTTAAGGGACTCCTCCCATCAGTAGACATACCTATGATAGAGAATATCAGCAGACAGAGTCGAATGGCGTTCGCGGCGTTGTTGTTTATGTCTTGGTTCTGTGCGCGAGTGAAGAGCAAGACCCCGGCCATCATCGCTGGCGCACCCCACGCGACGAACGCCAACACCGGCGACACCATAGACACGAAGCATGCCCCGCGACTCTAAACACAAACATGGACGCGCCTTTATAGTGCGCACGCGACTTTATGGAGGCAATGATGACAAACGACAACACAAAACGGCAGCGGACCGCGAGAAGCAAGCCCAGTGAGTTCGTATACTATATTTGTCGACAATGTAAATTGTAAAAAAACACAAAAAACGAAACCATAGTGCAATGGGCATCGCACGATGAATGCGCTTAGTGCTACAACCAAACTTTATATAGTTGGTAGTTAACGTCTATGAATTAGACACTATCGCGGTTTGTAAATTTTAACTGCCTTAAGGTTTATAATTGCAAGTTTATATTTGAAGACGTGAGTGGATGAAGGTGATATGTCACATAATTCCAATTTTGAACAAATAGAGGTTAAAGTTTTACTTTTAATTTTTGAAAGAAGTCGCCACGGAATTGATTTTTGTACTAAATTATGATGCAAAGTTGTGTAAACAACCTAAAATATTAATGTTATGATAGCAATTAAACATTTAATTTAATTTTAATTATTTAATTAAAGAAAGTGAACATAGCTCCCTCTTCCATTAACAAAAGTAAGCTTTTCTGCTCTTTTTAAAATTTACTGTACTTAGACCTTTTTCAACTTTTTATTTTATAAAAAAGTCTTAAATCGACGATCTTAAGGTCTTAATCATTCATATGGACATATTATTACCTTCATCAACCCAAGGAAATGAAAAAAAAAAACCAAAAATGAAACATACCACCTTCACTCACGTCTTCATTTGATTAGGTATAAATTTTTTGTAATGCAGAAATTATATTTTTTTTTTTAAATTGTGTTAATGCAGAATTTCGATGGAATAATTGATAAAACTAACCTGAAGAATAATCAGTCCAACGGCGAGCATAGATGTCCACATCAAACACGAATACACACTGAACATTCTCAACACCTGTTGCAAGGCCGAGTCCCATGTCGGGTTGTAGTCGGTCAGGGGACCTCCCCATATCACGCTCACGGCCAAAAGTAACTGAAATTTATTTTTATGCCCTCAATACAAATACATATAGTTTATTTATGTCAACATTGTATGAAAATACTTTCATCAGGAGACTTCGCTCTTCCATCACCACATTTAAAACTTAGATAGAAGAAAAATGCGTAAGAAAAAGGCTAAGTGTGTGAATGTGTATATTTGAGTAAATTAAGTGTAGCTTTTACACTAGTGTTATTAACTTATTACATAATCAGATAAGTTTTTAGATAATAAATCTATACTAATATTATAAAGAGGAAAAATTTGATTGTTTGTTTGTTTGTATAGAATAGGCTCCGAAACAATTGGACCGATTTGAAAAATTCTTTTACCATTAGAAGGCGACATTATCCGTGATGAACATAGGCTACTTTTTACCGCGGGAAAATGCTTCATTCCTACGGGAGAACGGGTAATAGGACCACGGGTACTTATCTTTTTCACATAACTTCTAAACGGCTAACGTCTTGAACCGATTGGGTTGAAATTTTGTATGTGTATTTCCATGGTTTCACAGACACGAATGTATTAATATTTTATAAAGTTACGCGGACGAAGTCGCGTGCAACAGCTGGTGTATTATATTTATATAAACTAAGCAAAAAATTTTTTTTTTTTACCTGTGACAGTACCAAGCACATTGTGAGCCTGTGCGGCATCCTCTTATACTTTTTGGTTACAATAAACACGATCAAGACCCATAAGGTCGCAATGAATGCAACTATTGACAAGTCATAGCCGAATCGCTTCAATTGCTTTGCATAATCTTGGTTTATTGATATCACCTTTGCCGATATAAACATCATTGGCGCAGACAGAAACGTACAAATCACCATCGAGGAGGCCATCTGAAACATTATTCACTTGATTAATAGTTGTCAAGTTGCATAGCAACGTGAAAAGAAAATTATTAATAGTAGAAGTCTAACTAATTGTCATTCACGGGAATAAACATTTATATTTATTTCAAGAGTTTACTTTCTCTAACATGGTAGCAGAGCTGGTCTCTAACAATCTCTAACAAGATTGGTCACCATAGTTGTGAGTGGTTGTGACGTCATAATGTTAAAGCTATTTTTGAACAGTACAGCGTTTACGCCTATTACACGTGACTTGACAAAACTAACATTATGACGTCACGCGCGCTCGGGTTTGTTCGAGAGCGGTCGGCGGGTCTTCGGTACTGGATTCAAAAATTAATTTAACTTTTGAATTATTGCGAAAAAAATTGTATGCTTCAAAAACTCGAGAATGGGTGAACCGATTTTAATTCGATTTTCACATAATATGAAAAGAGGGGCAAACATTACTTTACTTAGTTGTTTTGGATCATTTTTCGCAATTTTTTGACAAAATAATTTTCATGTTAACAAATACACACAATGTGCATTATATGAAAGCAAGGTGAGGGATGTATATTTGTGTAACTTGTCAAACTTATAACACCCCGTTTTTGCATCGGGCGTATTGAGTTGAAAAATAAAAAAAAAAAAAAAACTTCCACCAGTTAGTTACCAAATCAATCTCGAGCTGATACAAGTTGGAGAAGACGAATACGGCCGGCGCAGTTGGTATCGTGCCGTACAAGAACGCGTACGTTGACAACGAAAGGGTTTCCGACTCGTTGGAGCCCGCGTTCAGGGCGCTGACGAACTCCCTCATTGCTACTGGCAACACTATTCTAAAAAAAAAATATAGGTATATCTATACTAATATTATAAAGAGGAAACATTTGATTGATTGTTTGTTTGTTTGTATAGAATAGGCTCCGAAACTACGGGACCCATTTGAAAAATTCTTTTACCATTAGAAACCGACATTATTCGTGATGAACATAGGATACTTTTTACCGCGGGAAAATGCTTCATTCATACGAGAAATCTAAAATAAAAGTAAATACTAGCGGCTTGGCCCGGGAGATAGCGCCATCTATCCAAAATACGGTAGATGGCGTTTCATACTTTTCTACACGGACGAAGTCGCGAGCATCAGCTAGTATATATATAAAGAGGCAGTCACCAACAGAAGTGAAAATTTAAAACTGAGCGTCCAACGCACACACATACAATCGGGTATAATTATATGCAATGTGTTGGCGTGATCGCGTACGTGGACAGCTAACTGAACATTAGCATGTTGCTGACGCGAACCGATACATTTTTTCCGTACCCAAAGTCGTATAACGCGGCTATAGAAGTTTTCACTTAAAAAAAAAACTACATTACACTTAAGTACACAGGGACTTAACTTGCTTACTGTAAGTAGATACTTTTCCGTCTGTAGCGCAGTATGGAATCATATCTATAATTCAGTACTATACTATAATATCCTTATCAATATAATAAATGTGAATGTGAGTTTGTTTGTTTGTTAAGCTTTCACACAAAAATTATACTGAACCGATCACCCTGAAATGTTGCATACACTTTGTCTAGGAAACCGGAAAGCACATAGGGTAACAACTTTCATCGTTCAACGCGGACTAAGTCGCGGGATGTATATTATCAAGTGGAGAGATTTGTTTGTTTGTTTGCATTGAATAGGCTCCGAAAGTACTGAACCGATTTGAAAAATTCTTACACTATTGTGAAGCTATATATATATTATCAGCGAGTAACAACATAGGCTATATTTTATAAAGTTACGCGGACGAAGTCGCGTGCAACAGGTAGTTAGTTAGAAATAAATTTATCTAACTTATTTTTTTTTAATTTGCATCATGCGATCAGTCCAAGGACTATGCGCAGATTTGTTAAAGGTGTTTAGGGCAAATTTATCTAACTACACCTATAAACTTTTTTGTCCCAACTGACTATTTTTGAAAATTTCATCTTCATACGAAGTCAAGAACGGTATCAGATATCAGAGATTGTCCTGATTGTATATGAGTAACAGCCATTTTTTTTATAGCTGTCAAAGTGAATAACATATTATTGCAATTAGTAAAATAGCAACTATTTTTCTGGCTATAAAAATGTAATTTTATAATAATATCCTCGGATAACATAAGAATTAAAGATAAAAAGCCCTGTGGGCTGCAATCAAAATCCAAAATTCATCTTTCTAGACTTGGTAGTGTTGGCCTGTGCGTTGATAGACAAACGAATATATAAATATAGATCATGAATATGATAAAAACAATGATAATGATAAATACTTACAGTTTAACCATGATCAAAACAGATGGCAAAACTAGAGCAGGTCCCTTCAGTCTGTGAATTTGTCCCACCATACGTAGCCCGAGTAAGAAAAGAGCAGTTGCCGAAAAAGATTGACCAAATACCTGAAATCATATTTTCAAAGATAATCTTTATCTTTATCTTAACATAATTTTTCTTTTCTTGTATCCTATTTTCTATCTATAATACCTCTTTTTAGCGTGAATGATGTCATTGATACTTCCTAAGATGCTTTAAACAACTGGTTTAAAGACTTTGTTGAAAAAATATTTTTGTGTTGGATAGTCCATTCATCGAGGAAGGCTATAGGCTATAGAGAACGCGGACGAAGTCGCGGGCACCAGCTAGTCCTTACATATTGTAAAACAAAATCCTCCGCCACGTCTGTCTGTTCGCAATAAATTCAAAAACTATTGCACCGATTTTCATGCTGTTTTCATCAATGGATAGAGTGGTTTTCAAGGAAGGTTTTAGTATATAATGTATACTTTAGTATAGTTACGCGAGCAGCAGCTAGTCAATACTAATAAGTTTAAGTATTGTATGTATGTAAGTTCCTCCATATTAAGGATAGGGAAATAGGTTCTGGCATCAACAGCACATATGCTGTTATTTGAAGGGCTGCCCAAATGTTTTCCAAATTCATTCATCATTATAATTATTATGTCATCAATTACTAATAATAAAATTAAGAAAAAGAAAATGTTACTTACATCCAAAAGGCCTTCAATGTAAACAGTTAAATTATGGTTGCATATAATATTACCAATTATTCCCAAAATAGTCATAATCGAGATTGGGTTTAAAACAATCCCTTTCACTATTTGTCTGACGAGTTTGCACATATCATTCTTTCTTTGGCCTTCCACCATTATAGTTGGTGTTGTGGCCTCTCTCTGTTTATTTATTTCCATTAAAACAAAAGCCACTGGATTCAGGATTGCCAGTGAGATAGGCGCCATTAGGTAAAGATATAAAGCATAATCTGGATGTGTCTTTTCATATATGGCTTTAACTGAAAAAAATACATATTATTTTACTATTTTGTACACTTTGAATCTAACAGACTGCCCTCTGTCCTTCTGCAAATCAAATCAAATCATTTATTTACAAGTTCTTATTAGTTTTAATATGTATCCTCGTGTACTGCCGTGTCTGGTGTGTAAAATCATAACAATACAATATTACAATAATATAATATTACTTAATTAAAAAATATATAAAACGAAAAAAAAAATAAAAAAAAAAACCAATATAATTAAATGTTTAATACAATATTATACTCACTTATTGGATATCCCAATGCAAAATCATTACTTTGAGTGCAGAAGATTGCAAATATACCCGCTCTTCCTAAATTTATGGGCTTTGAAATAACTACTGTAACTATTATGACAGCAAAAAATACAAGCCCCTTCGCCAACAGTATTGCCAGTAGGAATGACCAATTCACTGTACTAAAATCTAGTCTTGCCAGTGAAAGAAATATAAGTGATGGTAGAGCAAATGTGCCAACAAATGTAGCTATGCCTTTTGATTCTGTTGACGAGACTGCATTAAGACGGCCTGCAATATATCTGAAACGAAAAGTATACAATGAAAATAGGTTCTACTATACCCATCTATACCCTAGGAAACAGCACTTCTGTTATTCCAGGTTGATAAATATATATAAATAAAATTTATGAACATTATAAATGTAATTTGAACATAAACAGCCCATAATATGTTAGTAAAATGCAACTTAAAATCTATGTTAGTGTCCTTATTTCCTTAAACATCGAATAATAATAATAAAAAAGCCTTGTGTAAACTGCTTATTCTGGATTCCCGCAGTCATACAAAGTCTGAAGCAACAGTTCACATATAGGCAGACAAGCTCGCTTGCAGTCCCACACAGAACTTGTTGTGTCAAAATAACTTATTAAAATAAGTTAATTAAAATAATTAAATATTGTTTACAGTAGATCACCATGAAACAAAAGCATTTGTGTTTCGGTGAGTGAATAAGGGATTACTTATCTATTCTATAATCGGCTTATCCTAAAGGTTTCACTTCAGCCAGAAATTGACCTTTGGTCGTACACTGTTTACAAGTTATTCTCAGACCTACCGAATATACACAATAAAATTCATAAAAATCACCGTTTCAGAGGAGTTTTGTTACAAACACTGTAACACAAGAATTTTATATATAAGATATTATGAAGAAAAAACTAAAACAAGTTTACATACCCACATAAGATGATTGTAAAACATTGAAATAGTGCTGGATAGAGGTTGTCTGCTGTTGCATCACCTAAATCAAGATATACTGCTTTTTCCATAGTTAATGTTTGTTTAGTTTTATATCATGGACTACACATACAGCTTATGTCTGAAATAAAAGCCAATTCTTACTAAATAAAATTACAATATCTCTCTGTAACTTATTTGAAGTAGCCACCTAAATTACGACTCTTGTAAAGCCAATAGAAAAATAATTCTAGGCCAAGTTTGCTAAATAGCTAAATGCAGAAGGTACCCTAGAAAAAACAGTACCTACAATAAGGATTACTTTTTATTATAATACATATAACTAGTTTTTTTATTTATATGTGTCTCATCATACATTTACATACAAAGCAAAGTTAAAATAGTTTGTTGTGAAGTGCCGAGAAATTTTCGATGGGTTGTTTTGTTGTACTGAGACATAAAAATGATCATTTCATAAAAGTTTAAATCAGTATGAGTTTAACAATTGAAAACAGATATGGGTAGTTTAAAACCTAACGGAACGGTAGTAATTCTACATCTATGTTTAAAACACACATTTTGTAAGTGAAATTTTCTAAATAAAAAAGAACTAAATTTTTAATTCCATTCACAATGAAATCATAATCGTCCCATGTAAGGAATTCGCTAAATATTATGAAGGAAAAGAGGGAAATGTTTAATTTTATCACGTACATTATCATATCACCGAAATTTATATTTAAAAATGAAATTTTAGCCCAAAATCTGTCGTAGCTAATATTGATAAATAAGTAAATATTTATAATCACTTTACAATTTAGTAAACAATAATATTAAAAAACTCAACGATTTAATTAAACTTCATAAATAAACAATAAAAAACTGCTGCGAAGTGCGGCGATTCTTTCATTTAATTTTGATCATGGAACTTTGATAGATAATCAAAATCAAAATCATTTATATAGAGCATATAACGAAATGTCAGTTGACTTGAGTTGACGCATGACATATTGTCTGCGCATGACCACAACCATAATCCATTATGCGTCCTTTTCACTCTCGCGAAGTTCCTCGACGAACGACGAAGTATTCGAGAAAGTTGACCGAGCAGGAAGTGCGTCGTTACACACTCGTTTAACTTTGCGAGGAGCTCACTCGCGTTGCATATATGACTACTGACTGTTACTGCATACTGACTGTTTGGTGGGGTTGGCGGGGGTGGAAATAAAATTTTAAATACAACTCGAGCGCGTCAGATTTGGATGTTAAATGTTAAGTGAACCTAAAATAAGCTCCCATTTAAAATTCAGACGACTCGGATGTAACTCAAGCTCGTGGCAGCTTTTTGAAAATGCAAAAAATATTTTTGACGATTCTCATTTTGTAATACTCGAGCGCTTCAGATTTTCATACAGACGGTTCAGCCTAAATTCCTAATCGTGCTGATTCTTCTTAGCATCCAATTTTCAAAGTCCAAATTTAGCAACGTGGGCTCCCTAACCATTATAAGTTACTCTATGCACGCGGCTTTGAGTCCTTTGACTCGGTCGCAAAAACCGACAACAAATGGAAGTAGCACGAGGCGAGGTAAAGTTGGACGAAGTAGGGCGAGGTGACCGTTCACACTCTCTTATTCGTCTCGCCTCGCCCAACTTCGCGAGAGTGTGAAGGCCGTGTAAAAGTCCAACTGGACGAACCACAAACTAAATATTGATTTATTTTCTCTACAGGTAAAACATGGATAAATAAAACCAATAAAATGGCAACACAGTAACTGCAACAACTTTATTTTAAAACTATTTAAAACAACTTTCCAATTTACAATTGTAAATATGAATAAAAAGTTTTAATGAAAGTTATAAATAATTTAGTAATATTTATCTTTCATTGTTAGGGGAAAGTTTTTATTTTTTCAATTAGTTAGTTAATTGACTTGCTATTGTGACTACTTCCGGTTCCGGCTATCTGTCAGGCTAGCTGGCTGGCAACGGCAACAGCAGCCATTTTAGTTCTCCGCCGGGTCTGACTTCTGAGGGTCACAAGTTATAATTGAGTGAATGAGAAACCCAAAATAATTTTCATATTCTCTCATTATTGAGAGGTACGTTTTTTATATTTATAATAAGCTTGATTCTTATTAGTTTGACATGTAAAATAAAATCATTGTCAAATTATATTACAGATTACTCGACCTTTCCAATTAGAACACGTACGGATTATTGCTAAAAAGCATAATGCAGTACGGCTATGAAGGCTTCCACTATCAAATGTGAGTTCTCTACTAGTTAATTTTCATATCTATGTAGAATTTATAACATTGCGATAGGTAATACCTACATTATCTGCCTGCCTGATGTAAATTTTCCACGGCGGCCATTTTGTGAAACGCTGCTCACTACTCTCAGCTGACAATGTCTTCTCATTTTGAACTTGATAATTATATTTTGTTGCCTGAAAGCGATGAGATTTGTGAAAATATATTTCTAATTAGAATTTCATTAGCAATTAGAACAGAAATAATTTTCTAACGTTTGACCTAAAACCTACCTTGGTCACTAACCTACTTTAGAAATTTCTCTTTTTTTCTAGAACAATTCCAAGAAATATTTACAAATACTTAGATATGACATATTGTTAAGATTATTAACACCTAGATTCTTAGGTAAAGATTACTTGGGAACAAATAGTTACCACCCACATTATTATACACACCCACACTTTTTTTTTGTGAAAAAATAGTCTTGCTTCCATCTTCCTAACATGAACCTAACATGAGAAAATCTCGAAATTTCTTGAAGTTACACACAATTTGTTAATAACTTAGATGCTGCAAAGCATAAATGATAGAGGTACTTAGTAGCTACTCTGTACATTTCTACATTTGTTTTAACATTCATTCTTTATTTAATGAAATACATTTATTTATAACATAAGATTTATTGCTTAGGGGCTCTGTCCAGCTCACTTCGATGTAATTTATCAATGTAATTCAATGTATTTGTCAGTGTCCTGTTTTGTGTACCTTATTAAATAAAAAAAAATAAAAAAATAGTCATAAACCATAATCACTTTATTAGTATATACCTACCTATATAATTATTTAAGTGTTAAAGTAATACAAGTGACATTATTCAGTATTCAAATTTTTTATTACTTATGTGTATATAACATTTTACTTATAAGTAGTAAAAGTACTTATATTTTTTATAATTTGCCTTTTATATCAGACTTCTTAGTATAAAATATTTATATATATATATAGGAGTTTTGCTATGTTTTCGATATAATAGGGACCAATACAATCTCTTAAATTCTTGATGTCATTTTACAGCTAATATTTAAGTCACTTGGGTTGGGGTTGTTAATTAATTAATTAAAAAGTTACAGTTTTCATTACAAGATTAGGATAATTTAAAAAGATATTTGTCATTTTCATTGGAAACTGACTAGAATTTCCCTGAGAGTAAAAGAATATTATTACACCCTCAGATAATTTATCTTTAAAATTTATTTGGTTTCTAGGATGAGACCAGCACGCCCAGATCGCAATGAACAGTTCAATAAAATACCTTACTTTAATGGCATGGGGCAAGATTTTGGAGGTCCCAAAAACTTTGGAAATAGAAATAACATACCTAACAAAAATAACTTTCGTCCGAGAAATGACTACAATAATATGAGAAATGACATGAATCAAAAAGGAGAATCTGGAAATCTGAATGAGTTTGGTGGACCCAAAGAATTCAGACCTCGCAACAACTATAACAATCAAACACAGAAGAGAAATGAATATGAAAATGATAAACCTACTGGAAATGTGCAATTTTTTAACGGAAAACCTGAATTTGGTGGCCCAAAACCTTTCCAAAAAAATAATTTCATTCCCAAGAATTTTAATCAAAATGGTCACAATGGCCAACAGAAGTTTGTTCAAAATAAAGTTTTTAACAATACTAATTCAAATGGAAGACAACAACAGACCGATTTTAATGGGCGCAAAATGCAGAGCATGAAAGCTAAGCACCCTGGGGACAGTCTTGTTAAGCCAGTTTGGGATTTGGCTAATTTGGAGCCCATTAAGAAAGATTTTTATAAGCCGCATAACAATGTGGACTCGCGTTCAGAAGATGAAATTCAGGTTTTCCGAGCAACTAAAGAAATAACAGTGAGCGGAAATAATGTGCCTCGTCCCAATCAAAAGTTTGACGAGGGTAATTTTCCCGATCATGTGATGCAGACTATCAAGGAACAGGGTTGGCTGGAACCAACTGGAATACAAGCGCAAGGGTGGCCCATTGCTCTGTCCGGACGTGATATGGTGGGCATTGCTTCAACTGGGTCTGGAAAGACACTCGCTTACATGCTTCCCGCTGCTGTTCACATTGTCCACCAACAAAGACCCCAACGTGGAGATGGACCGATTGCTCTTATTCTTGCACCAACAAGAGAGTTGGCACAGCAGATTCAATCTGTCGCACAAGCCTACAGCGCTCGTGGCTGTATCAGAAATACTTGTCTTTTCGGTGGATCTCCCAAAGGGCCTCAAGCGAGGGATTTGGAAAGAGGTGTGGAAATAGTGATTGCCACTCCCGGCCGATTGATTGATTTTCTTGAACGTGGCACTACTAACTTGCGCAGGTGCACTTATTTAGTGTTGGATGAGGCGGACAGAATGTTGGACATGGGCTTTGAGCCTCAAATTCGCAAGATCATTGAGCAAATACGTCCCGATCGTCAAGTTTTGATGTGGTCCGCTACTTGGCCCAAAGAAATTCAAGCGTTGGCAGAAGATTTTCTCAATGACTATATTAAAGTTAATATTGGCTCTCTGAATTTATCTGCCAATAACAACATCAAACAGATTATTGAAGTGTGTGAAGAACATGAAAAGGAAAATAAATTGACCAATCTTCTGAAAGAAATTGCTACCGAGAGAGACAACAAAGTTATTGTTTTTGTGGAGACCAAGAAAAAGGTAAATATAATTAGTATAAAAATTTTTTAGTTACTGGTCTCGCTGACCTTATTTATTATTAAGTCTAATATTTTGATGTATTATAGTTACTTAGGGTGTAAAACTGTTTATTCTTATCTAAAAAAGAGAGGTAGTTTAAATTAGCAATTACTAAATACATCCTTTCTTTTGGGTCTTGCTTTAAAGTTCCATCAAGACAAGACAACTTTGATTCACTGCTGATTTCAAAACTTTTAATTTTGAATTCTTTTACTATTCACATCTATTTTTTTTACAATATTAAAATATTAACCCTTCCAAAACAGTTACATAATTTTGGTGATTCAATTTTGTGTGACCTGAACTGAACTGTGTTAGGTTGACGACATCGCTCGGGCAGTCCGTCGCAACGGCCACAAAGCTCTCGCCATTCACGGTGACAAGTCCCAACCGGAGCGTGACGCCGTTCTCACCGAGTTCCGCAATGGCTCCACTACTATCTTGATAGCCACCGACGTAGCCGCTCGCGGCCTCGACGTTGAGGACGTCAAGTTCGTTGTCAACTATGACTATCCAAATTCATCGGAAGATTACATCCATAGAATTGGTAAGCATAAAGAGATTCTTTCTTGAACACAAGTTTGAATTCTTACTTATAGAATCATAATCATGGTTAATTCTCAATATGAACATTTGGACTGAAAAGAGTGCACTTGGTACTTACCTTTTGAAAAAAAAATGAGATATTTAATTATTACTTAAAACTACAACTGAAAAATTTTTTGAGCAAAACCACGAATTTTTAATTATTTACCACTGAATCAAAAATAGGTTGACTTCGAATATTTCTAGCCTTAAGTACGACATTTGCACACAACGGATTAAGACTGAAGAAATGAAATTTGCAACAGGTCGCACTGGACGTTGCCAGCAGTCTGGCACGGCTTACACTTACTTCACGAGTGGTGACGGGCGCCAGGCGAGAGGCTTAGTCGCCGTACTGCGGGAGACCGGACAAACGCCGCCCCCTAAACTCAACGATATGGCCCGCAACAACAACAACACTGGTAAAATAGTTTATGATATTTAACACCTTGGCTATGTACGGCCTTGGGCTACATTGGAAAGGGAAAAATCACTATTTAAATAATATAATGGCATATAATTGTGATTGGCATTACACGATTTAGAAGAAGGTACATGCACATATTACAATTTTTTGTAGGCTAGATGAACACTGAAATATTAAGTTGATATTCCATATTACGGTATGACAAATACACAATCTTTAGATTTCTATCTTCTCCATAACTGGGACTTAATTTCAATTTAAATCAAGTTTATTAATTTAATATTTTTTTAATAAATAAGAAGTGCAGAAAAGATTAAAAATATATATTCAATCAATTGTATAGGACGCAATCGTTGGCGCAAGGATAACAATAGCGGTTCGAGTTCGCCTCGCCAACAAAACAACAGCAACCAGTGGAACAACAAGATGGCCACCGCCACCAATGATGACAACAATCACGCCAATCAGAACCATCAGAACAATTACCAGAATCGCAATAACAACCAACAAGCGCCCCGATTCAACAATCAGAATCAACCCAATCAAAGTTACAACAGGCAGAATAATTATCAGAAACAGATGCCTTTCCCCAACCCGAGTGTGTTTGAATCTATGTCCAACTATCAGGGTGGCTACAACAATGGCTACCAGAACGGATACAACAGTCAAAATGGCTATGGACAACAGCGCACCTACAACAGTAAGTATTTAACCACTAGAAGGATTTGTCTTAAAAGAATCTATCTACTACTTGATAGGCACTTGTCCAAAATATTACAAGTGATCACCTCAAAAGGCAAGTAATGTTTTTTCAAAATATCGTCTTTTTAGAGCATGCTCCCATATTATTCATTTCTTTTTGTCAATTTTTAAAGTCAATATATTATACATATATACAAGCTATGTTTGTACACTTTTTTCGTGATTTTATATCTTAGCTTTAACTTGTGCTTTGTCCTTATATTTAAAAAAAAGTGTTAGTCTATGTCTAAAAAATATGTGTTAGTCTAAATCACTGAAATTTCATCAAAATCATTTCAGTAGTTTTTGCACGAAAGAATAACTAAATGTGCACTTCCAACCTCCAAATTTTCGCATTTAAAATATTAGTAGTGTAGGAATTGAATTGCATGTCTGTATGTAATAATGTTTACAAATAGAGAATGCATAACTCTCCTTTGTATTAAATGCTACTTTCTAACATTGCAATTACACTTTTTTTTTAAGCTTAAAAACATTATTTTTTGTTTCTTTTTAGTTTGACTTTCTCTTATTAATGAATGGAACAACGTAAACATGTTTCCCAACAGACGGGCGTAACATGGGCCAGCAGTACCGCAACAACATGGTGAACAACAAGTCCGGCGGCGGGTCGTCGGGCTCGTCGTACGGCTCGCCTCCGCCGCACTTCGCCACTCCGCACACGCCCCACACGCAGCACACACCACAGCATTACACGCAGGTGCACCCGCACCACCAGGACATGCTCGGTTAGTCCACTATATATCACTTTATATCAACATTTCAAATCTTTTCTCATATTGAGAACTTCCTGACCCTTCCAGTTTTGTAGCCACCTGGTTTATGTGGGTATATGTAGCCGTTTTTGATATTGTTGTTTTTGTACTCGGTAACTTTTCTCTGACAGTGTTGACATTCAGATCCATTCCATGTGAATGTACTTGTTCCAATAAAATATGGAATGTAAAAAGATTTCTCAGTATTGTCTCGGGGGGGTTCTGGTGCACCTTTGACCTTTCTCTGTGTCGTGATTTAGAACTGAGATAGTGTTTTGTTGGTTTCCAGGCGGCAAGTTCTACGGAGGAGGTATGGGAGGTGGCGGCCCTTGCGGCTACCAGGCGGCCGTCGGTGCGGGAGTGCCGTATCCCCACTTGCCCCCTGGTCCCCTGCTCTACGCGGCGCCCGTGCAGCAGTAGATCACTCTTCACGTAACATCACCACACCTATATCTGCATTCATATTACCATGTCGTGTCGTGGCCTCATTAATTTATTTTAATTTAATTTTAAAACGTGATGCACTTTTCTTGTTCTTTATTCAACTCATGTGTGTGTGTGTGCGTTAAGTACAGTTGAATTCACAAGAGATTATTGGTACATTCGTAACTGTACAGTCGAGTTCACAAGTAATTGTTAAGTACATTCGCTGTGTACGTTACGTGTCTCCTGTACAGTCGGGTTCACTAGTTCAACGAATCACTCGTGTATTTTATGTATGTTTATTGATATTCTATATCAATATGCCCTGCCAATATTCGTTTATCTAGTCCAAAAATACTGCTATAATGTTATTGCAAATGATATATCAACTTGGCATTTTTATAACTGTCTGATATGTACTGATATGATCAGTCTGTCGTGTTGCGCCCGCGCCTACATTAGAATCAATAGTTCGGTTGCAATCTTAGAAACTAGTTCAGCAATTAACAAGGAGTATATAAATTATCTTGTAAATAAATTCATAATATATTCGAAAAGATTTTATTAATATATTTAGAATATGTAAAAAAAAATTCGTATATTCTTTATTGAACTAAGTTCTTGATGAGACCCATGGTAATATTCCTTGGTTTATGTGATTAATCTAGCCAATAGTTAATTTTTTTTTTATTTTTTTTTTTAATGATTTTGTTTACGCCAAAAATGTGACTTCTTAAATACCAATGTTTGAAAATGTCTTTGTTATTTAATAGCTTGAAAGGCCATTAGGTTACGCTTTGACTTTGTACTATAAACTGTCACGTTTGTGACGTGTAGTCCACAATGAGTTATGGCACGACATTGTAGTGTGAATCCAGCTTAACTTGTCACACACACTTTAACCTTATCTGTAGGATGCGTGTCTAAACAATGTTCCCCTGTTAAATTAATTTTTATCAAATCTGGGGTGTGTTGAAAAAACATAATATTATATTGTCTCTATAAAAAAAAATTAAGGTTTTTAAAACTAGATCTGAGTGTAGCATAACTTGGGCTTGCTACTCTACTATAAGCTTGACGGGTGACGTTTTGACCCGCCCAATCCAAACCCAGTATACAGTTTTTTGAAAAATTGATGTGAGACCATATTCAATTGAAACATTTTGAAAATATAAATGTGTGTTAGTTTTAAAATTAGCTATATATATGAATACGGTGAAACTTTGGTTGTCTTACAGTTTCGCCAATAGATTTAATCATTATATAATATTTGTTAGTATATAGTCGGTGTGGGTACCCTCATTGTGTAATCCCGGGTGCCTTTTGTTATTTTTTTTTTCTCTTTCTTTTCTTTTAAAAGTGTCTGTATGATGTACGAAATGCACGAAACATGTAGAAGATCAATGAGATTTTTAAGATGTAGTTTGGAAAAAGACGATTTTTCCCCAAATTAATGTTTTGTACGAATGTTTTTATTTTTTTTTATCCGCGCCACCTTATCCGATTGTGAAGTGGGACAACCTAGTTATTAGGGAGAGCGTATAAATGTGTTAAAAAGTGTCTTTTCTTTTTTGTTTGTCGATATATTTAAAAAAAAAACCTATAAATCTGTATTGCCAGATAAAATTGTGAATATTTTTCTTACGTTGATGTCAATGACATTTCAAGTCACTGATTTCGAATGTTGATTTATTTAATCGAAGAATATATTAGATCTTGATACATACAATGATATTTATACGTAGGGTTATTAGTGAGTCTGTTTTTGAACTGTGTAACGCGATGGATCGATATTACCGTTAAACGTTCTTGAAACCGCATTAAAGGTGTGTGTAGATAAAATACATGCATTTATTGTAGAGAGTTTAGGGCGGTATTGAGAGACAAGGTTGCTTTAGTTCTTAGCGAAATAAGTGACATCTCCATAGTGCGTTTTCTATTGCAATTTTTTTTTTATATATAAACAACAACTTGGGTTTCAGATGATTCGTCTAGTTCACAACTGGCGTTCTTTGTGCATAAACGGGTTTTATAGGGGAAAAAGAAAACGGTACGCACGTAATAAGTATCGCGAATACGGTTATTTGATTTATTTGTATAAGATGGAAGCCCGTTACTGTCCAAAGATTTGGAATAATCTGTGATATTTCATTACTATATAAACCTGTCATTGCGTTTGTCAATTGTTATCGCATTAAGAACGCGTCGCGGAGGGAACGTGTTTTTTACTAGACAAAAAATAAAAAATAAATAAAAGTAATAATAATAATATATTTTTTGACTATTTGAAACGATTACAATGGATGATTGTAACTGTTGAAAGTTAGAAAATCATTCGCAGATATTTAATAATATAAAAATAGGTGTAAGGTTTATAATTTATTGTTCAATTTTTAGTTTTCAGTTTACCTTAGGTGACGAAATTGAATCAGTCTGAAAATGATGGACGTAAGTTATTATCTTTTTAAGCCCCGTTTTAAATGTACGTCTACGCGAAACATTAATTAATACGCATGGTCTAAGATCCGAAGAGAATCAATCGTCCTTCATCCATCCGTTTATCAGTTCTATGAGAGAATAAATATCATTTAACCTTATTTTTTTTTTCAAACTGGCGTCTATGCTGCGTCCTTATTTAATACACAGCTTATTACTTCACTGTCTCACATTTTTGATATTGCAATAGTATGTAATCATGAACTCTCTTGTTTATATTATAAAAATAATTTTATATTTAATACCAAATGGATTTAATATAAAGCTTAACTGACGTTAATTGTTCCCTATTGCCGGCCAATCAGGTACATACTTATAAACACATAAGTAGATACAAAAATATAGATAAAATATTGATTATTTATTTATAGGAAGGCTTTGAATTTTGAAAATCTGAAGAAGCAAATAAAAAGAAGCTGTAAATTATATAGATATATTGAGCTCGTTTTAACAGGCAACAAACTGGCGATTTATTTTCTCAATTGATAAAATATAGTTTTCGCCTGATAATCGGATGGGTGAAGGAAGACCTTTCTCTTCGGGTTACTGTGCTATTAGGGATGTATGTAGGGACAGAAAAAAAAGCGGGTCGCTTGAGGTGTGTCCAACGGCGTGTAGGTTTGGGTCTCGCGTTTGTTAACTCGTCGGGTATAGTTATGCGGGATTCACATGTTATTGTGTACATTATATAAGTGTGTACTGGCCTCGATGAAGGGTTTTTAAGATGTGTTTTATAACTTACACGTGAATTAGTTTCATCTTAAATGAAGTCGGCCGACTTGTCCTTGGCGTTGATTTTGTTTTAGTTTGGTACCGTGACCAGAATAGGACGGCACAAAAACAGAAGTATAGAAGGGCAGGTTGGCGCTTGGTTATTGTCGAGTATGGAAACGCTAAGTGTTACACTATTGCACAAGAAATAAGCCAAAATTTTAAGTCAAGTCAAGTTATTTTAATTTCAAGTCGAAATTTTATTATTAAGCGATACGTCTAAATCGTATTTGATTAATACTCAATTTATTGATTATACTATTTGAATACACTCAAGTCCAAATTAAATATATTTTTTTATATTTAAGCCCGCAATCTACGTTTTTTGTCAGTCCCTATAGTTAAACTAAATAAAGCATTTCGTTGTCAAAACAAAATAATGCAATCAAAATAATAAAATGTGCAAAAAAGTATACTTTTGAGATATGACAGATATTTTTTTTTTTTTTTGAAAAATTCACGAAGGTTTAAAAAAAAGGATGATGATCGCAGTAAACAAGTATTTTGTGAGAGTCTCATAAAAGTGCACAATAGTAGATTTTGGTTTAACAATGACCATAATCTTTAAATATTCGCGAGAGAAATGAATAAAAAGAAAGATAGTTCCGTTCTGTGTAATAGTGTAGCCGGTGTGTGATCGTATCATGTACAAAGTACTGCACCCACCTCTACTAAACAACTGTGATAATAACACTAAGTAGCATAGCAGGCGATTTATATTAACTAGGAACGTCCAACGGAAGGGATGACATCATATCTGACATATTGTATTGTGATAATAATAATGAAATCGGGACGTGCAGTGAAACGCCGCACGTCGCTAAACATTTTTCTCTAAATAAGACTGATTATTTCTTATTGATAAAATATTTTATACATATGTATTCCAGTCGGGACTGAATGTATAAAAGGAAATATTGGTAGTATTCTCTCACGCCGCGTGATTCTTTTTTTTTTTTTTTTTTAATTTTATTGAAATTGATATAATTTTTATTCACTATGTTGGATATGAGTCAAAGTACCTTTCTAATGCGGTCACCGAATCGATTGAAGTGTTCATTTTCGAGTAAGTATTTGAAAAAGTTGATTTCTTATCTTTGGGTTTATTTGTGATGAAAAATGTTGTTGACAAATTGTGGCAGCACCGTAGCACTACTTGTAAGAAGTTTATTGATTATTGTTGTCTATTGTTTATTTGCAAAATTTTATTTATGGAAATCCTATTTTATAGGCGAACGTACTTTTGTGCTTTAACAAGTAAGTTTTTGTTTTCAAAATTGTGAGAGTTTGTGAAAAATATACATAGATTTTTTAAGTATGTGGCAATGCAGATCTTCATAAAAATATCGATTCTATTATGACGAATACTAATATATAGTTTGTATTAATCAAATTTATATAATAATGGAGAGAGGCTCCTTATAAAACGTCCCAAAGGGAAGTCTTCTGAATGTTTCTGAGAAGTGCATTTCTTCTATGTAATACAGTATTAAATTCCGATTAATAAATGAATGTATACAAATTTGGTTTTATTTATTTTACCTCGGATTCTTTTCTTGCATCAATACTGAATTTATTTGGCCAGTACTTACATAATAGTCACAACATTTAGTTTGGCCAATATATGCAGGAACGAACCTATTTTGAGTGGCTCAGGGGAATTTCTATAAGTTTCTAGAATATTATAGAAAATAGGAAGTAGGAACAGCTTGTAACCTATGTTGGATATTTTATTACGATCCCTCTCCTTTAAACGTTCGGCCTTGTGGCCTCTTAGATAAAAAATACAATAAAACAATGTAGTAAAAAATCAACTTTAATTTATTTCAAATTTTTTATGTTTATGGAATTTTACTCAATACAAATGTTGTAAAATATAATTGTAATAGTTAACAGATTTAAAATTTTTTAAATGCAGAATCATATAACAATGTCATGGAGAAGTCTAATTCAAACATTGTGTCGCCAGGACATTTTGAAGACTTGCGTACATTTGGATGAACCACAGTGAACCACTATTAAAACTAATACCTTTTACTAAAACATGGAGGATTTTTATGTCAACTATAGACCAAATCTAACTCCGCTTACTACGTGAGCCTTAATCGTACAATAATTCCAGGCAAGTGTTAGGCATTTTATTCAAGTACATATTTAAACACTAAAGAGATTTCTTGATCAGTTTATGGAAGAATGTAACAACTGTAAAACTAAATGCCCATGACATTGAACACTTCTAAACACAAACACAAAAGTTGACAGATTCACAACTGTCGAATTGAAGAAATAAAATTGAAATTAACATACTTCTTTTTTTTTTCTTTTTGGAAACCTGTGCTTAATTCATTAAGCAAATCACCTTTGGTGATATTACGCGTATACTTTTGCTAAATTAGAATTATGTACACATTGCATGTGATGCATGAGATGTACGTAATATAATTGCGTACGTCATCGTATCGGGCGCGAAGGGACGCGAGCGTAGAGATGCGCCATATATTATAATTATATAATAACTATACAATACAACCTACAAGTTCTCAGTAAATGTATGCAAGGTTTAATAAATAAACTTATACAACACGAAAAAATTCTCTATTAGATCATTTTTAATACATTTACGCAACAAAACCCAATCCCGAAGGCATCTAGAGCCAAATAGATCACACGCGACACTTCAACAACGTAAGCTTGTAACGGAGGGGGGCACATAATATAATTATTTTACACTATACAATTGCTTATTTTTTTCAGTAAAGAATACACATATAGAAGGCAATTTTACTATATAATAAACCATTCTAAATTAAACAATTTTTGTTCGGAAAAAACTGAACGCCGTTACAAAGTTACGTCTGTCTGTGACGAGATACGTTACGATGTCAAGTGTGCCCTACGTCAAGTGTCAATGTGTCATCAAAGTTATACGCGGAGCATCTCTATCGCGTCTCACGCTACCCGCCTTCGTCCCACACTACTCTGCACGCGTAACATTAAATTTGTATATTATTTAACTATTTCGTTACTAGGGACGCGCGCAGAGTAGAGGATCACGGTAACGATACCAATCGTATTTACCTATTGATATTATACTGTACAGCAGTCGCATTCCGTTGGCAAATAAATTAAAAATAAATATTAATTTAGCTACAAATTGCCTAAGGTACCAATCGGAATGGCTTCGTGAACACGCGGGTGGCGAATAAAAAGTCCATTCTTACAGAGGGCCCACAATTTTAATTGAAATCGCGGCCCACGATTACACAATTACACTATTTATTTATAATAAAATCTAAGCGATTGCAATGATAAAATAATTTAAGACAAGTATTTACACATCACCCTCTCGCGTCATCGTTACTTTTTAAATAACAAACTTAAAATAGGTACAATAATTTAAGATTCGCGCTAATAGGAATCAGTCATTGTATAATATAATATATTTATATTGTATATTATATGTGTTTTGTTTGTATATCGACCTTCAACAATCTCGTCGACGATGTACGCCATACGCGGAGTGCGACGTGCGGGCGTCGTGCGTGGCTCGTGCGTGGCTCGTGCGGACTTCGACCGCGGTCGTCTCGTGTACGCTTTGAAACATATGTGGCGCGTATACGACTCGCGGCGCTTGAGACACTTTGCAGGCGCGAGGCGATTTCTCGAACCACTTTGCAGGCGCAAAGCGACTTCTTGAGACATTTGGCAGGCGCGGAGCGAGCTCTACAGGCACCTAGCCCCTTCTACTAGGCCGAGTCGTTGAGACGCTTTACGCACGCAGAGCGACTTCTTGTGACACTTGGCAGGCGTGGGGCGAACTCTTGAGGCACCTCGTCCCCGTCTACTGGGCGTGTTGTTGGGACGTTTTGCGGGCGCAGAGCTAATTCTTGAGACACAGCCTGTCTATTAGGCGAGTTGTTGTGACGCGTTGCGGGCGCAGAGCGAGTTCTTGAGACACTTGGCGGGCGCGGGGCGAGTTCTTGACACTTGCCAGGCGCGGCACGATCTCTTGAGGCACCTCGCCCCCGTATACTGAGCGTGTTGTTGATACGCTTTGCGGACGCAGAGCGAGTTCTTGAGACAACTCGCCCCATCTACTAGGCGAGTTTTTGAGACGCTTTGCGGACGCACAGCGAGTTCTTGAGACACTTGTCGAACGCGGGGCGAGTTCTTGCGGCATCTCGCCCCATCTGCGAGGCGAGTTGTTGAGACGCAGAGCGTGTCGTTTAGACACCTCGCAGACGCCGGGCGAGTTGCGATGCGTTTGCGGGACGCGGCGGGGCGGCGCGGACGCGTTTTGACGCCACGACCGCGCCACCGCTTAAGTCGTGTCCCGCCCATACGTATTGATGCGAACTTCATTTATTACGCGCGCCCACTCCAACGCATAAGATTCGGGATCCTCTAGATAATAGGTGCGGTTTGGCTGCAAAAGAAAAAGAACAGGACATCACAATATATTCACACTAAAAGGAAAGTGTTCCGGTGCTGAGGGTTGAGTTTGAGGGTTGGCACTCATTTATCCAATTTACTTGTTACAATTTTTCAATTTCGGCGTTAACTCTCTGGTTTTGTAAAGATACACAAGCGATATCATATCTAATCGACTGACTATTGTAAAGAAAATAGTTTAAAAAAGACAAAATTGTAGATTTTCCCACACCTTCGGCCTCTTACTCGAACAATTAAAAATAAAAATAATGAATGGCGCTTACCGTGTGAACTAAAAATATTCTAAAATTCTTTGCTTCTACACGTAGCTCCGGGGACCATGGAATCTCGCCTTTGAGGACCATGTTAACAGGATCAACGTAAAAGAGACGAGGTCCCGTTGTCAGCAGTAGCATTCGGCGACGCGCGAAGAGACCCTTCCTTTTATCGACTTGTCCTTGCTTTAAAATCAGTTCCCCATCGACAAACTGGTGCCATTTGTTTTCACGAGCCTGTATTTCTAAACGACGACGTTTTTCTTCTGGGCTTATATTTAGAATTCCTAAAAAGAAAATATACATTAAGTATAATGCAAATAGAAGAATCGTAGCGACCAAATTCGCATCCTCTGCGACATGTGATGTCACGGATACCGTAGGAAACTACATCGTTTTAATCTATGAGTAATAAACATTTAACCGTAAACATGATTGTTAAATCTGTCCCGGATGCAAATATCAAACGAGAAACTTAAAACTGACTTCAATTAATTATATAGTTGGTATTTGTTTTGCAAATGAATATTTGAAAACATAACTGAGATCAAAGTTCTGTTATTACGAGTAGGTACAAGGAGCAGATCAAAAACATTGCACTCAATTCCGTTATGAAATCGTGTTAGCAAAGAATTTAGGTCACGGATGCTTTAGTTGCCTCTTACTCGTCGCTTCATTGCACTCGCTTGCTAGTCTTTATAATTTCGTGTAAACCATTTTTGCATTGCGAGAGTGCGAATTTATTATCAAAGTAATATCCAACAACTGACCTTTGGATGTAGACAAATCGAATTCCCAAAGTCGCACCAGTTGATTATTTCCTAATCCCGGTTCGAGATGATCGGGCACTGTGTATTCCTCTTCAAAGGATCCACCGGGTAAATATGGACAAATAGTGGGAGGCGTTTGATCCCATAGAGTATCCCAGTCGATTCCATCAAAGAAAGGATGTTTCCGAATGCTGTCATAGGTTTCTCCCGTGTCGTTAGCACCGAGTCTCTTGGTATGGTCCAAGACTAACAATTTTTCAACCAAGTCTTTCGCATCGGCCGGAAAGCCCTCCGGGAATTCATAATCCAGTTTAAATATTTTCTGGAAAGTCAAAAATTCATTCGGGCCTCTGAAAGGTGGGAGGCCTGCTATCATTTGATATATAATGCAACCTAAGGCCCACAGGTCTGACGCTCGTGTGTCCACTCGGTGACGCAACAGTTCTGGGCTTACGTATTGCGCTGTACCGACGAAACTTATCCTTCTTGGACGTTCATTTTCGGACAGGTCATCGTCTACAGTAGTGGCTTCATTAGTAGATTCTAAAATTTTGACTGTTCCGAAATCGGCTATGAGCAGGTGCATGTTTTCATCGAGCAAAATATTCTCCGGTTTCAAGTCGCGGTGAATAATTCCTTTCGCGTGCATCTTCTCTAGTGCCCATAAAAGTTCAGCGGCATAAAATTTTGCTACGTTTAACTCAAAGGAACCAACTTTGTTAATATATGGTAAAAGTTCTCCATTTTTTGCGTAAGACAGCACAAAGTATAATCTATCTTCATCTTGAAAGGTACAGTATAACTTCAAGAATCCATGCGTTACATTGTACAACATGTTCAAAGCGTCTTTCTCGCGTTTTATGTATTCCTTCTTTCTTTCCCGAATGATATGTCGCTTCTCACATACTTTAACTGCAAAAAAGAAACATTATTAACATCAATAGAATCAAATTAGAAACGATAGTAAATATTACATTTTCTTAAGTTTCTTTAATACTTACTTGCATATTCTTTGCCTGTGTGTATGTCTTTAGCGAGAAACACGGTGCTGAACATTCCCTCGCCGATTAACTTTCCAAATATGTAGTCCTTTGCTGTTTTCCTGGGAAGAGCGACCGGTGCAGGAGCGGGCGCCGGTTGCATTTTAACTGGGGATTCGATGACCGACTCGGCCGCTGCGATGGGAGCCCGAACTTCGCTCGCTAATTTTGTGTTAATCTGCAACGAAAGAAAAGAATGCCGATTGAAAACTGGTTCGCGGAACTGTAGAGATCGCAGACAGCGCGCGTTTTGTGAATGGCTGTGGGCAGTCTCGCGACGACAAGGCGGCACTTCAACGTTCCGAGTATGTGCACTTGTTTATTGGCCTGCTACAACTGCAATGGCGACACAACAGATGGTGCTTCGCTTAAGTGACGAGCGGTGGGGGTCTTGTTAGTGCGTAATCTTTCACGAAACTCCCTAATAAATCTTATTAAAATTATACTAAAATCAATTTAAATACAATGAGACTGTTTCCGCTGAGCCGTCTCACATAAAGTTCAACGTCCAATATTTAGAGTTCGCATCGTGTTTTTTATTGGTGTTCTTACGGTGCTGTGCAACAAAAAAGGCTGCCTTCATTCAACGGCGAGATAATGTTGATAGAAAGAGCGCCACTATAACTCCATCTTTGTCTTTTCAGTATACGGCTTCGTCGCGTGTTTAACGGTTAATTTGGCAAAAACAAACAATAAAGAGTAAATGAAAGTATCAAGGTAGACATCCCGTTCGATGCTTTCAATGGTCGTAGAACTAGTAAGTTTTTTTTTATGTTAAGGTCGACAGACAGGCTGACGGTCCAGTGGATGGTGAGTGGCTACCGTCGTCTTTAACACAAGCAACACCACAGGAAGGGATAGGAAAATGAGATCTGGCATCCCTTACTCATTCACTGAACACAGCAGAATCATACTACATATTTCACGGTAGCTTTCTGTAGGTTTTCCTGCTGCCAGACGGGCTGTCCAAAATTCCAAATGCCTGTCCTGCTTAATATATGAAGAATTAATGCATTGAAAAATATTAGATTTCAAGCGTAGGTATGTTTTGATTGTTACGACCATCACGGTTGTGATTCACGTGTGATTCACACTAGTCTGAGATAATAGTGATGGCGAAGGAGTCGCGAGTCGGAATGGCATGCAGAAGTGGGTCTCGCATTCCAAGGCTGAGCGGTGTCGGCGGCACACACAACGAACGCAGTGTAGGTACACTGTCTGTAGCGCAACGGTACTTGGAGTTGGAGCGCATTCCCACGCCGCAACGCATTCCATGTAACCAACTTTGTACTCGACCTCGATTCACACTCCACCCAAAACTTACACATTTCAAAACGACTTTTCACTTAAACTTTGCAAATGAGTTGACTAAGTACTTTCAAAGATTGCCGATCTGATTTTGAGAATCATTGTTTTAACAATTAAGAAATTGGGGCGAAGGCGAAGTCGCGGGCAAATGCAAGTGTATTAAATAAAACGTTTTTTATATATTGTTTTTGCCAAACTGATAAACTTTGGACAAAAGGCACAGAATGTCGCCTTTTGAAACCAATCGACTCAAATAAATAATTGCAATAAAAACGAATAAAAAAAGGTTTGCTAATTTAAACTTAATTGTGAGTCTTAATAAATTATCATCATTTGGCATGATAAATAGTAAATACTTTTATCAAAAGTGAGGGTAGGTACTACGTTAACTGTATACGAGTCGTACACGCAGCACGCATCGTCTGAATGACCTTTATGTATAATTTACTTTTAAAAAACAAACAACTTATCGGCTTTCGGTAAGTATCTAACAGAATAGCACTGTATACGAAACGAAAGTTGTAACTGAAATTTGTATGTTTGTTCTGTTAATAACGTAATTTTCGATGCGGTCAAAGTCGCGGGCACCAGCTAGTACCTATTAAATAAATTTCACTCAGGGAACCAGTTTTTTTTTTGCATAATTAATTAATAAATGGGACATTTTAAATTTGAAGTTGTACTAATTAGTTAGGATGATGTATCTCCGTTCTCCTTCATAAGATAAAATGTGTTGTTTCTTGACACAGATAAACAAATAATGGAGTAAACATGATAAATGAGAAATATTATGTACACACCACACACACAACATACAATAATAACAACAAACGACTAATAGAAAGAAGAGAACTCGAGAGAGACAGATAAGAGAGAACTACGAGTGCGCAGTTTGCGGGCATATTGAGTGTGGGTACGCCCCCGTTGCAGCTGCAACGAATTACGCCATCATAATATTATCATTGATGAAGGAAGTAATGACGTAGGTCGCTACAACTACTTTGTTTTGATATACTGTGTAATGACATTTTATACTAATGTAAAAAATATTTTACTACTAGCTGTTGCACGCGACTTTGTCCGCGTAATAAATAACAGTGTAGTTAGTTTAGTTAGCCGAAGAAAGTGGGCAAATAGGTGACACCTACACTACACACAAATAATTATACGCAAACAGGATCGAAATAATAGCAAAAATAAGGGTATATTTATAAATATTTCGTGTCGTTATGTGAACGAAACGAGAGGAGATAAAGAAAGGTGGCAACAAAAAAAAAAATATTGCAGAAGCATATCTAGCACGATGATAAAAATATGGACCGTTCATTTCATGGTTTCAAGTTGTAAACAAGCCGATCATGCAGACGGTGCGTGAACAAACAAGTGCGAGGCGAGGTGAGCGTCGCCCGCGACGCGTCGTTCGGTCGTCCGTCTAGCTAGCGCAGGCCTCTCAAACCTAAAGCCACTAATGGGCCGCATAACTTTTAACGACGTGTTTATGAACGGACCGCCTAACTTATAATAACACTAGCTGCTGCCCGCGACTTCGCCCGCTGTAAATTAACACTAGAACCTTCCTCGAGAACCACTCTATCCATTGATGAAAACAGCATGAAAATCGGTGCAGTAGTTTTTGAGTTTATCGCGAACAGACAGACAGACGGACACAGCGGAGGAATTTGTTTTATAATATGTAAGGATTATTACAGGACCGCCTGAACTAAACTATTTTCACATTGCACAAAATTTTTGTTAAAAAAATAACATGCATGCTACATGAAAAATAGTATAGGCTTCAAGGCCCCGCCGTTACCTCAGTATTGCAAAATCGTAATATCGCAGGACGCAACTCGTACCTACTACAGTTTGTTGGGTTTTTTAGATTCAACTAATAAAGATAAAGATTTTTAGGCTTTTTAGAGTCTTTATAGCTTATATCTTAGATACATAACATTTCTAATTGATTTTATTACAGCTTTTTAGAGACTTTATCGTATTTTATTTACTATAACATTTAATCTACATTGAAACTTTACACACATTGAAACTAATTCCGTTGTGCTAAATCCTCAAGGAAATCCTATTATAATTCGTGTTCAGGCAGGTAACGGGCCGCATGTTTAGATCACCTGACCAGACTGAAGTTAGTGCGAGCGAGCGGCATACATTTTTATTTATAATCGTTTAAATATCACAACAATTACAACACTTATAACGATCCATAGACAGGAGACAATGGCATCGAAAGTGATCGAGTGATGAATTTGCTTACTATTTATAGCATTCGAACCAAATATTGTTTCGAGAACTTTCAAAAAGTGACCGTTAACCATTTAGTTACTTTCTATTTTGACACTTTTAGATTGTTTGTATACAATCTTCTTTTAGCGATGTATTGTATTCCTAAGAATTTTTTATGTAGGGAGGTTAAAAAGATAAGATAGGTAAGTTTAGAACTACCGACAAATTTTATAAAAAAAATGGCTTACAAAGAGATATATACCTAATATTACAAGAAAATTACATTTGTGTGTAAGCAATAAGCTTGTAACTCCACAAATATCAAAGTAAACATCGTTACAGCTACACCAGAGACTTGACACGCTTACGTCCTTACGTGTTTCCCACCCTTTCACTTTCTGTATACATAGTTTACCTTACATATTATTATGTATACGTACGTAGGTATACAATTATATTTAACAGAAACTTTAAAACTGTTCAATAGTAAAATCGAATATTAATTGTTGACGGCTCAAAGGTTTTATAAACCTCAATACTAAAAACAATTCCAATTTGTCTAATTTCAAGCAAAATAATATAGTTAATGTTTCCTTGTTTACATTATTTAAATCGACAACAAGTAAACTAGCTATAGTTTAGTGGTGTCAGTGATGTTGTAGACACGCGGGTGTCGTTGACCTTACCTTAGATTTGGGAGAGGGCTGTTTCCCGCGTTTTGTGGAGCTCACGCCGAGCAATCGAAGAATTCTGTTTGCCGCCTCGAGCAGTGTATCGCTACCCCTGGATCCTCTTTTACTCCTGACGGTCAATCCGCTCATTTCGACTCGTCGCAACACTCAATAATAAACACTATTTTAATTCTAAACCACAGCAAAAGTTCATGGATCTTGACAAATTTTTTATTCAATATTATTTACATATAATTAATTTATTTATATTTAAATTTACTAAGGAACGGCGACTATTATTTTTATATATATGTATTAAATGCGATAATAAATATATAAGACGTTGAAATGATTTCAGTCGACGTGCGTACGTGTATCACGTTGGACGGCGCGTCGTGAACTGAACTGAATCGCGAGCGAAGTGAACGATCCAGTCGCTCGCTAGACTGAATAATCGCAGAGCAGAGTATGTACCGAGGAACGGGGGTCGGGGCTTGCGGTAAATGTGACTCCCCTTTCCCCCACCCCACCACACCGTTCGTCTCCTTCACATGGCATTCCGTGCCGCAAGAAATGCATCGCGTGGCGCCTACTACCCGCCCCCCTTCCCTCCCACTCCTTCACCCACCCGATTTACTATACGCTTTCATCATTTATGTGCACAAATGCACTATGCACACGTAAACATGACACACACACACATAAATCGTGCAATCATTTGTTCAATGACTATCAACTATGGGAGTGCATCTGCAATTTGCATCGTATCTCGTGCACCGACATGCGAGGAGATGCAATTTAAGATTACGTTAGTTAGGACAACGACAACCTTAATAATTATGGTTTTTTTTATGTTAAGTTCATCAGACAGGCTGACGGTACAATTGATGGTACTAAAATAATAAATCTGTAAGTATATAATATTATGTATGTATATTCCTCCATAACTCTTAAACGAATAACTAATTTTAATGAAACTTGATAAATAAACATTTAAACAACATTTTTCAGCGCGGACGAAGTCGCAGGCACCAGCTAGTATTATAATAAAAAGACAATTGAAAGTAAAAATAAGAGAACGTATTTTTTTTTAAATTTCGGATGTTCAGTGATTGTGTGAAAAAATGCTTCATTCTGGAATCTTAGAAAAGTATGTTAAATAAAATTAATTTAGGCCATTTCGACACAAGCAGTCACAAATGCTGCAAGAGCGCTAGTGCTGACCATATTACCAGTAGAATTAAATATAAGGTTTTAGGAAGGAATAGGGAAATGGGCTCTCGCATCCCTTACTTGCACTCACCGAAACAAAACAGCACACATGCTGTTTGCTTCGCGACGCCAGGTGGGCTGCGCAATAATTATAATATGACTGCGAAACGCAGTGGACTCTATAATATATTGCCACTACTAATTTATCTATGTGTGGTTCAAAAATACCTGACACATCATTATTTCCATACATTTTGGCTGATAGGCAGCAGCTGCGGACAACACGTGTTCAAAAAGCGCGTGCTGTCTTGTCTCACAAAACACAACACAACGCAGAATAATATACATAACAATAAAAAAGACCCGTACGCATCAATAGTATTGTAATCCTCAAAAAAAAATTCGCCATATATACTCCTTAAGTCGCATTCAAGACAAAATAATGATCAAAAGGTGAATCCCTGCTCAGGTAGAACGTCCCCAGGTGTAAGGATATTTCTAGTTAAATGGCAAACTAGACAATACATTACAGGCTAGTAGAGCAGGTAAGTTTCTATGCCACACAGTGCTTTATAGTTTGAGTCATTTAACAAGTCCAAAGATGCAAACATTGTGCCTTGAACCGAACACGAACTATGTATCACTGCTGGAGAAAATTGCATTCGTATTAGAAATTGCATTTTAGTTGTTACCTTTCCTCGATGTCAAGATGTCTCTTGCTATACTTAGTCACTTTACTTTATAACAAAGGTTTGCTAACTAACTTTGCTTTCTTAGTAGGTGGACCGCTGACTATCAAGGCACATTACATTTACTTAAATATTATCAAAAACGAAATATAAAGACACAGATAGAGGCTGCAGATGTTCGTAAAGGCAAGCAGGTGCTACTCTGGTATACTCACAGCCACGGAGGTAAAAAAAATGTTGTTGTTTTTTTGTTTATATAAAGAGGTGACAGATGGGAAACGTCTCACCTGTTAGTTAGGGAATTACTTTGATAGTTAAATAAAAAAATAAAGTCTTGTGGAAGCCATTTTAGACTGTAGGCTTCTATTTTGACTAAAAATTAATGTTAAAAAAAATGCGCGCACATAAGAAAGTACTTACATAAGGAAAGGAGTAGGTAGTAAGTAAGGATAGAGTATACCCACTGTATGTTATCCATCAATTACACTTGTAATTTTAATAGAGACTATACCAAATCTGACCATTTGAAAGTCTGACGATTTGAAAAACTGACCATTTGAAAGTCTGACCTTTTGAAAGTAAAGGCTATATTTATAGTATAATGTAAATAGTATTGAGGTGACAGATGGGAAACCTCTCAACTGTTTAGGGACACATTTTATTTTTAACTATTTAATAGTTAAATAAGAACTTAACTGGTTAACTTAATAACTGGCTTGTAGAAGCCATTTTCGATTGTAGGCTTCTACTCTGACTAAAATTTAATGTTTAAAAAAAGCAAGCGCGCTTATTATAAATAAAGTAAGGAGTAGGTGGCAAGTAAGCATAGAGTATATTTATTTATAGTATCATGTGAATTGAATAGTATTGAGGCGCCTAATGAAGGTTGTCGACGCTGCGAAAATGTCTTGGTCGCGGCCTTGAATGGGTCCTTTGAACTTATCGGGGGCATAGTCCGACGTTTACGAACCACCTGCTTGAGTGCCCCTCGCATACAGACTGGTGGCTGAGCAATCATTTATTAAATGATTAAATCTTAACGGTCGCACTGGATATCTGGTAGATACTCGAAAACAAGCCTTAGGTAAATATCCGACAGATTAGTGAGATTATGCCAAACAACAATAGGAAGATGACGTCAAGAGGAAAAACAATGGCGGTTTCATTTTGTTTGTCAGTTTTGTGGTAACTTGTTTATTTCTATCCTTACTAGCTGGATCCCGGCCATACGTAGAGGGCGTGCGCGTGGAGCACCCGTCTTCTTTTATAAAAACTTTGATAACTCGACTTACATAAATAAAATATTAATGAATTATACACATAAACCTTCCTCAGAAAATCCTCTTTCCATGATATAATTAAGAACAAAATCCGTTCACAACTTTTCGAGATTGGCGCACACATACAAACCGACATAGAAAAAGGACGATTTAACTTTATACTATGTACCTACCGAAGATTTTTTCAAACGGTTCTTCAAAAAACGTGTAGGCACAGTGTTTATACGTAATATATTTTATACTATAAAATGTGACTTAACATAAGGGAAGGGTGAATTACTATTTGTATGGGTTCCCTTGTTGCTGGTCTTGAAACCCTTAAAGTAAATTGTAGATGAATTGAATGAATGACTGACTGACTATACGTTAATGTATAATTTATCATATTCATATTACTTATTATTCGGTTCAGGATAAGTCAAAAACTAAGTAAACCAATAACTTGGCTTTCACTCGTATTTTTGTACGGACGCATATTTCCATTCGATATAAATAAAAAAAAATGTATGTTACAAAAATAAGTTCATAATGCAAATCTCGGTGAAAGGACATACGAGTGCACAAGGAAATATTTCAACATAATATACTTTTAATTATTTTACAGGACATATTTAAAAATAATTTTCCAATTCACTTAAACTTACAACTTGTAAAGATTAAATGCGATGCAATTTTTTTCCTTAAAATATTTAGGTACTGTATTAAATTGGGTCACTTTCAAAAAGTTTTAAATCGAGAATAAAATATTATTTATGGAAATATTTAGATAAAATAAATGTAAGAAAACAGTTGGTTTATTAAATGTGGTACTAGCCGCCTCCCACTGATTTTCCTTTTAAATACTTTATGGTGAAAATGGGCAATGTATGAAAATTCAGTATTTTCAAATTTAATAACTGGACACTTTTCTATTAGGTAATAAACACAATGGAAAGACGTCACTTTTTTTAAGCAGTTTTATCGGTATTACATAGTAATGACTGAAATGATAGTGTTAATACAAAATATGATATTTATGATGATTAGCCGTCTAGACGTTATTGATAATGTCAAACTTGAAACTAGACGATTGATCAGCGAACATAAATATGAAAGAATCAGAGACAAGATTTAGCAGACGCGACATCCTAGCTGAAAGATTATATTTCTTGAATAGATTGTAAATGGATGGATTTATATCGTTATTATGAGGAAAACAAACAGAATATTTCTTGATTACCTACAGTATAATTGTCAGGTACATCAATATCGGTCGGTCATGAAGTAATTTACTTTGTTTTCAGAAATATCGTGTATATAGATAGGCTCTATACATGATACTTGGAAACTAAATTGACGATTTTTAGAATTTTTTTCTGTATGTATGTTCCTCCATCACTCTTAAACGAATTAACTGATTTTCATGAAACTTGGTACATAAACATTTAGAAGTACGGGACACGTGATAGACGAACGCGGACGAAGTCGCGGGCAACAGCTAGTACATCATAAACATGTTTTGTGTACAGTGTTTCGCAACTATCTATTTGTACCTGAGGAAAACTTATAACCGCACTAACTCGAGCCCGCGGCTTTGTCCGCGTTGAAAACAAAAATATAACACAGAGAAAATATAGCTGACATACCTATTTATTATTGTTACGAACGGTGGAGATGCCACTGTTTTTAGATGATCCCTCGGGAGCTTAACATTATTTCAGGATAACAAGTATCCTAAATATGTTAATCAAGGTTATAAACTATCTGTATGCCTTTGATCCAATTCCTTTTTTGCGTGAAAGAGTATCAAATATAGATCAAATAACCAATACATACATCCTCACAATCTTTCGCATTTATAGGTACATACTCAGATTATTAAAACAGAGATTATTAAAAACTATCTGTTTTAATAATCTGAGGGTACATAATATTAGTAGGAGAAAGTAGGATGTTTCCGTAATTTATGTTTATATTGTTCAATACTTATTAGTTTTTGGTTCATAAATAATTTAAAGTAGGTAACATTTTTTTTTCTACAACAAACGAGAGTTAAAAATCATCGAACATCGATTATTTACGAGTATTATGTGAAAAGCGCGCGAAAACGTCAAAAATATATTCCGTAGAGTTCTTAGTTCTCGGCACGCGCACATGGTTGTTTATACCGAAGGGCTGGGAATGTTTCACTCGACTTCCCGCGCGTCTAGACACCGGGCCCCTGCGGCATCACCACTAAAATGCACTCTCCAAACTACAACTTAAGCTCTCCATCGCTTCAAAAGCGCCCCAACTTTGGCGTGTAATAAAAACGGGCTCACTGTCCTCCGAAAGTGCATTGATCTCCGGACGCGTCCTTCTGCGGCACAAAAATCGCAGCACGGGAAACGGCCGTCTCTTTTCAATGAGGTACGTGGATGCGCGCGAAAGGGACGCAAGAGACGCTGAGTAGGCAGGATGCGCGTATAGAGGCATGGGCGCACCGCGGCTACTCAGTGCCGCGGCCAATACACCCATCGAGCGCAATGAACGTCAGCCATTAAAACGTGGAAGTCACGCTTATTTTGGCGCCAATAACAACATCTGCTTAAGGAAGTGGTAGGTAGTGTTAACAATCTCTGTTAATATTTATGGACAATCTTTATTAATCCAAGTACATACCTATCGATTGAAATGAAAATAATCGAGTCGTGAACATGCGACGGCAGGCGGGTTCCCGCCAACGGGCATCCAAGATGGCGACGAACACGTGCTCGACGCCATCGACGCTCATATTTACGTGCATCACGTTTATCACTATTTACTTTTACCTGTCACCGCCACTACTACGTGAAATCAAAACAATTCCTCTTGTTTTATTATAGTCCATGGCAATAAGTAAGGTTTATATGTACTTTGGAATCGAGTTATGATCACTAAGTTTTTATTAAATTTTTAGCGTCTATGTATTGGCTTAAAATAAATAAAATGCCCCATAAAAATGCCATTTTTCTAATGTGAGATATTTTCTTGTTTTCTGAAGAAAGAATGAAGACTACAAAAAAGTGTCAATTTTTAATGGGTAATTTTTTTCTTTAGGTCATTAGTAACCCAAAAAAAAAAAGTTTTAAAATAAATTACTAATGGATTTCCCCATTTGACTAATTTTTTAAACTTCAAAATCTCATTACTTAACTGTTGACATGAATTATTTATTTAGGTATTTATTGATGTTACGATTTTACTTAATGTTTTGTAATATATATTAAAAAGTTATGTTAATAGTCAAGTAAGTAAATATATTTTTACTTAATGTTTAATAGAGTTATTTATTAATAAGTTAAACTTTTGTTAATTATTTGTGGATATTTCTAAAACCCGATAGCCGTTTTAGGCTTGTTTTGAAGTTCAAAAGCCTTTAAACATTTTTCTTTCTTTTACAAAAGGCGGGCGGGCGGCCGTTCGGATCAAAGAGTGTGGGTGCAAATTCCGAGAAGGATATTTACCTACCCATATATTAAATCGCCAAGATTCTTAGAATTAAAAACAAATGGGTTGGTCATTGCAGGTTATATCTGAAATTACATTAGGTAATAACAAAAAATAAGAGTAAGTAATTGTTGATAAGTATAGAAATTAATTAAATATTTAGTATTAATTTTTGAACACACAAAGCATTAAATGATGTTGTCAGGTAATATTTCCTTATCTCTGTACACTTTTAACACCTAACTTTTAAAGTGTAACTAATGTCATTAAGCACTTCATTAATTTCGAATTAGCTATAAGTACCTACTTAAATTAATTAAAATATTTTGATAAGTTAAACTTTTGTTTATGTACAGATTTTTCCTTTAAACTTTTATGTCGTGATATTTTTTCCTCATATCATTCCCTTCATACATTTTCACGCAATGAGAAAATTTTAAGGTGGAAAAAGTTCCAATTTTACGTCTTTTATGGTAACTATAATATATATCGTTACTATATTGGAACTTTAAATTTTTAACTTTAATTTAAAATTATTGATTATTTAGCACCATTGAATTGATTGGAAAAACTGCGCGCAAATAAGTGGAGGTACCCTATTTGAGTGTGTACCTTAACATTCTCGTATATCCTTGAAATATAGGTACAAAAAACAAGTCGACTCGCAGGTCCGTGACCTGGTCGGTTCGTAGAATAGCAGTTTACCTCTGATTTAAGTAGGTATGGTTTGTTTTGCACTCACTGCAAATAAAGGTTCTTACAAAACATTTATTTTATTTGATTTTGTGCTAAATCTCTTCCTGACGCCAAAACAAATGAGATAAAAAAAGGCTTAATAATATTTTTTAAGTTATCTTTGTGTTTCGTGCCAGAGAATTTTTTTAAATAACAATTGAAAACGGACTAATATTAGCGGACTAAGAATACGTCTAATAGACGCACCCATTCTATTATATTAGACGTAGACGGAATGTCTACTTGTGAAACTTTGGTGCGTTTCATTCACAGTATACGGTACACTGCATTTCACTGTTATTTAGACAACCCGTTTAGCGTTAGTATCCAACGCCTTACAGAAGATCACCATGAAATAATATAATGTGTGCTGTCGCGTATATCGGTGAGTAAGGATGCCAGGCCAGAACCTATTTCCATATCCCCCTCGATCCTTTCACCTATTAAGAACTTGTAGCACCTGTGGGTTGGGTTGGCTTGTGTTAACAGCCATCATCATCAATTAGTGGAAAAAATTGACATGGTAATCTTAAATGTATATAAAAACCACATGTTTTTAAAACCGATCAAAGACTACATAAGTATAATTATATATAAGTAATATTGGTGTCACGATGTTCGGTTCAGACAAACGAATCTCTGAATCCACGGAGTATGGTTGATTACAGCTAAAAAATTGGATAAAATTCATAACACATGCGGACGATATCGCGAGGAAAAGATAATAACAATTGTATAATGTACCTATCTGGTTATAGTAACTTCCGAACAAAGGACATTACTACACAGCACATAATAATAAAAATAATATAATTATTTTCTTCGCTTAGTTAAACATCTTAGTGTTTTTATCTTTAGTATATAGTGCTCCTACCAATACGATCTAATAAGTAGAGAAGAGTCAATAAAGTCAATGTACACCAAGGCATGAATCAAGCACGAAGAATGCGAGTCGGCTGCGGTCGTTTGACTCGTTCGGCGAAGTTGCGTTGCATGCCGCTGCATCGTTTGTGTTTGCGAGACGCGGCGACATTCCGTACATTCCTTGTCTCGCCAACAGTCGTCGCCCCGACCGCCGACCGCTCTGCGATTTCTTTGCTACTTAAACACCATTGCAAACTTTACTGCACTTCACCGTTTTAGCGCCGTAGCCAGGCCATAGCACAAAGCGTAGGCTTCATTTGTAATTGTCAGAACAACATAAGACGTGGTTCCAAGTGTTAAGAATCTAACACTTGTGGTACTTTTTCACGGCGTGCTATTATTTCATGGCGATCTTTTGCAAGACGGTGATCGCTGCAGACGGAATGTCCGGTCAATGATTGCGGAAACCGATATGCCCTGCCTACTTCTAAAATAATTGAATTGAATTACTTCTACATAATATTTTTTTTTCTAATTTTCACATAGAATGTACGGATTCACATCTTTTCGTTGGTAGGTACTATACTCCGGATAGAATGGTCCTTAGTTAGTGATAGTGTGAATGCCATAACTTTAGCGCACCTATAAATTGGTCAGTATAGCAACAGATACTGTCACTTGGGACATAATGGCAAACTATTGAATGTTTGCGTTGGAAAGAGTTTTACCGCGCGTGAGGTAGTTGACTGGGGGCACGAGGGCGTGGCACGACGGCGAGACGAGGGCGCGAGGGTGTCTGGAAAGGCAGACGAGGGCAGACGGCGCGCGCCCTCAAATTGTATTTTTATTATTTATTTCATATAGAAATGTGTTCGTAATGGCAACATTTGCTATAGACACTCTATGAATTAGGGCTCAATTTCGAATAAATTTTATCAATGTGAAATAAATTTATGGTTAAAGTAAAGGAATCTGCAAACTGACTACTCTGATTGAGTTAGTTTATAGAGTTCATATACCCAACATTTTGTTTTACATAATAGATATACGTTGTACTGACAGATGATGATTTCAAAATCTAAGGGAAGATGCTTCAACTTCAAATGTCTATAATGTTCATATGATTGTGTTCAAACACAAATTATTTTAAAATCTCATAACTTTATAATAATGCGCAAACATTTCAAGACAACATTTGAGACGGCCAGACCAATAGAGTTTAATGATAAATTACAATTCGGCTCAGCCCAAACGTGTCGTTGGCTGTACGGAGCTGCGTGCGTTCAACCCGATGCCCTCAGCCCTCAGAGGGCGAGGCCCTCTAAATACTTTAACATTATCCCCTAAATTTACTTGTACTAAGCCAGACTACATACACAAGCAACGTGAATTTATTATAGTCATGGTAAACCTAATTTAACGAATACAACGATCGTCTACACAAATTGTAATGTGCCATCGTCGTAATTTTTCACCATACAAACTGTGACCCGCATAAAGATGAACATTTTTGCCATTTCAAATGCCTATGTGGTCGTAAAAGATTAAACAGTTAATTGAACCCATGACACACGCCTATAAACGTTAACAAAAATCTTGATGGGGTGCGTAATAGTGTAATAAAGCAATAAAATTCTAGGCATGAAGCCATTATTCCACCCCATGCTGCTACGGCGGCTTATGCTTCTCTACATTACACAATAAGGTTAACTCCAGACTATGATCTGCACTATACGAATCTTCTGTACAAGAAAGAAATATTTGTACCAGAATCAAAGACGTAAAAAGTGAAAATATTCGATTTATAATAAAAATCTTTTTGAACTAAATAAATAAAATATATAATATAAATATATACTTCAATATAATTAATTAGCTTTAGGAGCATAGCATAATACATACACATCGCAAACGGTCCACTGACACAAAACCTTCATGTAGCAAAACGTCCTCATAGAATAAAGTCCATATAATAGCAATAACTGTTTGTATATTCTATGCAACTTTTTCACTTGAAGGATGAGAAAATTGCAGTCATGAGGTAATTATTCTGCAGTCAGGACATGTTTACATATTATGCTACCGTTTACTTGTATACGCTATAAAATTACTCCTAGTTACCAACGAACTCCTATTCGGTCTATGCAGACTTGTGAAATTCGCATTTATTATAGTCTCGGGTATCTCGCACGGACGATACTTTGCTTGGAGCTCTTTGTTAGCTGAACGTTTGAGTAATCAAACAACAAAACTTTGGTGCTTATAAATGTGTGCTTAATTCATATTATTAGCGGAGCAAAGAGAAGACCCTTCCCGGCAGCGAGATATAAATAAAATATTATTAAAGGCAAAAAAAGATCCGTCCTCTATTATATTAACCAGACGACATTGAAGTCGTATATAGTCAATATGAAAGATGTGATTTATTTAGAAAACCTGTAAGCCGAGCAAAAAGGTCGTTGCGCGTCTCGCCGGCTCGCCGCGCCGTCTGCTCACCTTGGGAGAACCCTGTCAGAGCTCCATTGCTAGGGACCAGCCGAATTAACTTTTGATATACCTTTTACCTTGTTTACACAATAAATTTATCGTGTACTTGCCGTAACCGCAGCTAAGCCCACGTGGAATATAATTTGTTTGTGATAAGGATTCAAGTAAATTGAACCCCTACAAAAATCGCTTTGTCTTTTTGCTGTCTTCAAGCGATTATTTGAAACCCTGTATCACGTTTTATCCATTTTCAGTTATCACTGGGAAGTCGCATTTAAATTAATGTTCTTTTATTTATATCTCAAAAGCTTAAAAACAGAGGATAGGGGACTAACGTTTGTTTTCATGGTATGATCCACTAATCACCCCTCGAGATGATATATGTATTAGAAAAATTTGCTTACATTTCACAGTTCATCCGTATTAAATTTTAAGAAAAAAACAGACAAAGTTAATTTTAGTATGAATATTTTGTTTATAAATAGATGCCGACCGATCGAAAACAAAACGTGTTTTGTCATATGGACTGCATCTATTAAGTTCTGATTTTTTATTCATATGTAATAGGTAAGCATCTTAAATTTCCTGCTTATTCTTATCGCGAATTCTTCGTATTCGAGAAACAGTTAACCTAAAAAAAAACTACATAACTATTTAAGCTTGATGTTTGAATATGAATTACTTATTTTAGAAATTGCAACCTTGGCTTAGTAACATAATATATAATATTTTATGTAGGATGACTGATGTGGGATGTAATACGAAATGGCGGATATAAGTGGGTGCGAGTTTGAAACTTAATGACGTGTCACCCGTCACTTCTAGGACTGATTTAAAACTCAAGCAATTCATTGCAAATCCCCTTCGAAGAATATCGTCATCACCATCAACATTGGGTAATTTCAAAGGAATAAATAAGCTGAGGTTATGATGATTAGATTCATTAGGTTATTTCCATACAACAATAATTTTGTAGTTGTGTATCTACATATTTTTCAATTTAAACCACATTTTAAATTTAAAGTAATAATTCCAGTTTCATAATAAAATTTTCACTTGAAATGTTGATAACAATAATTTCTTTTTGGGATTTGTTTACAGTAAATAGTCAGAAAATGCCCTTCATGCGGGCCGATTAGTGAAGCCAATAATATTTTATTGTGGATCTAGCAATTATGCTTTGATTTCGTATAAAGGAACCCGCATATTGTACATATTGAAGAGTCATTAATATAATTGCTTTAATAAAACCCTACTTGATATTATTATACGATATTTCTATCATTGTTTCCCAGTGTGATGAACACTGACCAATACCACATACTACTAAGGGTCGGCGTTCATTGGATGACGGCACGGCAAAGCATCATAGTGTTTTGTACTTTAAGAGCTTTTAATATAATTCAAATTTCTTTAATATATAAACAAAAAAAAAGAAAAAAAAAGGAAGACTGAAAAAAAAAGAACTTCATTAAATTAGATAAATTAATCATCATTTTAAAAAGAAGCCAGGAATGAAGCGAGGTAATCTTTTGACATACAATTTTATTATTTTTGTTTTCCCACCATCCTATCTAATCTGTCACCATATGACCCATGTTTATAATTGGCGTGTTTTAATCTGCGTATAAATTTCCGTGCGAATATTGTTACTTAATTAAAATCAAAACAACATGCACTTGGTCATCTCATGCCTGTCAAGTTCATTTCATTTATTAGTTCATAATATTAATATTGAATGAAGATAAAAATGTAGGTACCAAGTCCACCGAGCCCCAACAATAACAATAACAATTTGTAATCGTTTCGTCGAATTTTACTTGTTAGTAAATGACAATTATTTTATCTATGTTTAATTTAACTTGAACACAATTATGTGTTATCAGCGAACGTGAGCTTGCCGCGTGTTGTGCTACCCATTTCGGTGAATGGATGGAGCTGGCAGGGCTTCGAGTGTTCTATGAAAACATTCCATCCGTTATCCGTTATCTATATTGGTTAACGTTTAACTAACATACAATTGCGCAACAAAAACACTACGCGCTTTATTCATAAGCTGCACGATTGCACATCCTCTGCAGTAAGTAGTCTTGTTCTTGAGCCGTATAAACGCATCTCTACTAGCCGTATTTTTTAAAGTAAATTTAAAAAATTGGAAAAATGGTACAAAAATTTAATTACCTACACGACCTTATCACCTTCACCTAATAGTGAAGTAATTACCTAATGGGTAATTTCTTCAACGTAAATTACCTACAAGTAAACATTGTGACATTGTTTACATGGAAATTTATTAAAATAACTATTATATATTGCAATAATAAATTATTATCAATAATTATATTGTCTATTACATTTTTGTATAAGAAGTTCTGAATTACATAATTGCGGTTTTACAGTAAAATAAATTCGACATTTTTTTTTAAGATTTAGCGCTCAATGGTAATAAACACAGTCATCTTAAGACATTCAGTTGTGGGATCTTTAAACAAGCAACTGTTTCAACATCGCTGTGTTGTTTGTTATATTTAAAAAAAAATTAACTTAAACAAAAATATTCCAATGTAATTCCATATCGGACCGAGGCCATGGCATGACAAAGGTTACATAAAAGTTAAACAAACACCAACGAAAACCATGCCAAGATAAGACTCAATGAAACCATAACTATGATAATATTTTCCCATAAGTTTCAAAACAATAGAATATTTTTTCGTAGTTTCATATCTATTTATATCCGGAAACGTTCTATCTATAGTGAAGCCAAGGGGACAATGCAAACAATGTATACAAATGTGGCCCTCTGTCCTTTTCCCTCACACGAACCGGCGGCGCTCTATCTGTTTCATGGTATTGGATAGGACGCTCTCTTGACAAGCCTTGAAAGTTTGTTTACATTTTTTTGCGTTGTCTCGTTGGCTTTAGTTTAACTGCGAAATCGGATAAAAAAACCCCCGACAACGTCGATAGAATTTCCATCGACGCCCGACAATAAGATAATCTACAGATAGCGATCGTGATACTTATTATTCCTTATTTGAATCTATCAATGTTTAGGTAGGTATTATCAGTAATTAATACGATAAGATATTATAACCACACGCGTCCCTGCTAAAAGTGTAAACACAGACAATAGGACATTTAAGCCAAATTATAACCCAAATCTTTTCAAAGTTCGAGTAAATTGGCATCTCCTGGGTGAGCTCGCTCATCTCTGGACGACTGGATGCTGGCCAAGAGCAAACCGATCTCTAATTTAAAAAAAGCTTCAATGTCCTAGGTCAAAGTTTTCTAACGGCATCGAAATTAAATTTACATTGATTTCATATTGGTAGAGGATTACCATATTTAAAGAGTTCGTGTAGACATGTCACCTTTAAAAATATATCGTGAGAATTTAAGACGCGTTTGATAATTTTACGAATATTCATTATATACATTTGTGTTTTATTGGTGGCGTGGTCTTAGTTACATAATATATAATCAAATTAAAACTTTAATATTATTAACAAATGAAACAATATAAAGATAACAAATTTTATTATCTTCAATTAGTAAACATTAAAAACTGGACGACAAACAATTACTTAGTTAATTATGACTGATCTAATGATCTTTTTCATTTTTCACAAAGATAAACCCCACACGGAAGGTCTGTCCGGCAATAGAACGCCAAATTCAACTTAGACAGACGTCCTAAATATTTTTCGGTTTGCCACTAATTACTATTTTATTGGTTTCTTACCCTTGACAAGGACGCTCTCTGTGTTGCGGCGTCCTTCTTTAACCTTTGCATTCAAATTTTGCCGCATGATAATTTACTGTCGTTATATAAACAATAGCGTTAATATAAAAAAGGAACAAATAATAAAATGTTATTGTGTTAAGTTCGCATTATTAAAATTTTAAATTTAGACAATCAAGGAGAACTCTGCCTGTTATGTTAGCATTTAACGAGCCTATTGGTCGAGTGGTTAAGGTGTTTGCCTCTGGCTCAGGGGTCCTGGGTTCGATTCCCGGCCTGATTCGCAAATGAATTTAACATAAGCCTAATAATAGATACAAAAGACTATCAAAACGAGATTTTATAATGAGAGCATAAGAAATAATCATAGGAAGCTTGGTTTTACTTGAAAATTTTTCTTTTCTGGACGCGGATGTTAAAATGGACACTGGTATAAGAAAAATGTAAAAAAAAAATACACTCCGCTATTGTTGGAAACAGTTAATGCGTTTAAGTTTAACGAAAAAGAAAAGAGATTAGCAGGGCATAGTGTCTGAGAGTTTTATTTATATTTCCATTGAGTGAAAAGCGACGCGACGCGACGAGTGGCGACGCCGCCGCCGCCGTCTGTCGTTAACCTGATACGCCTTTCAGTTTGTCTCACTTCTGTAAACTGAAAGCGCACACGAAACACCCAAACAATATCTAACTAAAAAATAAATGGGAAAGAAACTGTGGTTCGCTTGGCTTCGTGCGTGATTCCATTAATTAAATACAAGGATTGAGATGGATAGAATTATATTTACAAAGGAAAATTTTATGACAAGATGAAGACGGACAAAACATGACCTAAACATTTGACATAGAAAAATACATAAAAATATAAACGAAAAAGTATTATACAATAAATATTTACAACGAAGGTTATATAACAAAATCCCTACAAAACTATTAATGTTTTCGCAATTGAACATTAATTGTCCCGAGATAGTTTGAATATGAAGTACGTATAATATAACTGCTTTTTAATGCAATTTTTGTATGAGAGCAAAACAGACGTGATCTGTAAATTCGCTTCCATAGTGGGAGGTGGTGGGAGGCAATACAGAAAAGTGATGTTCGATTCTGTAGCCTACATATTATATAAATATATCATCTACATCCAAAAGTAATTACTTTACTCGATACCTAGCTAAAATAACAAAGATTTTTTTTGTATATATAAGGAAGGTATACATATTCGAATCCGTTGGACATTATACATATTTACAATACGCTCAAAGAAAATATTACTTGTAACGTACAATAAAATTTAAATACCATAAATTCCTACATACTATGCACATCTGAGGCACCTATTTTTCTTCAATCTACTGAAAACCAATTTTTAAAACTCACAACTGTGGTAATAAAATTACAGCAAAATTTAATAATAGAAACCTTTGATAGCTATAGATAGGTATAGATAGATCCTTTTGAATGCGTTACGATGTGTAACATTTGCGGTCGCAACAGATGCAGTGTATGTATAAAATGCATCTGATGTTGCATTGCGGCTAAATGTGGACGGACGCGCGTCGGAAAAGCTATGCAGAAATAAATGCAAACAAACAGCAGAGAAGCCTGTCTGTCTCAACTACGTAATGGCAAATTGCCTGCTTGAAGGTATCACTTATATCTATCCATGTATACTTTTTTAGATTTTATAAATAATAATAATAATAGTTCCGAGTTGAAGGGCGAATTGTCGCCCGCTAGTATAAAGTACAGTCCGTTACATAGAGGTGTTAACTATAAACTAGTACATATAATTCCTATTTTTATAGTTTGGAACCCATCTGGGTATAAGCCTCCTCCATTTTCATCCAGTTTTCCCTGTTTTTGGCAACCCGCACCATTTTTATATCGCCCAGCGCATCCTTAGTCTACCTGTGTTATTTTTTTTGTATGATCTACAAGTTCTGAGTGAGTGGGCTAATTGGTCAGCCGTTCTATGATTAGTCGAAAGTTAGTGAGGATGTATGGACGTATATATGAATGCTTGTTACTCTTTCATGTAAAAACTACTGAACGGATTTAGATGATATTTGAGGATTATTATGAGGATACTTTTTATCCCAGTAAAACGTTATCGGGATCGTCCAAAAATACAAAAAATTCGGCGCCGCAATCATTACAGCGATAAAGTTGTAAGGCGTTACTAAGGTGGTATATTATACAACACGGAGGAAGTTGCGGGCACCGGCTAGTATTACACTATAATTATGTATTTTTCGCTTATTTACAGATCAGATTAGTAGAATTCTAGATGCTCCGTGAGTTGGCAAAAATAAATGTAATTAGAGTAAGTAATGTTTACCGTTGCGCTCGCTGGTACAAAAGTGAATCACGAGGTGCGTAGGCGCAGTTACGGCGACGACCAAAATCGGTCTCGGTGCGCATTGACGACGACGTGCTCTGTTTATAACCTGACCCTATAAATAATAATTCCACTGACAAACAGCACTGATGACGCCAACTTCCCAAAAACACGTCAAGTAGGTCTACGTCACGTGAAAGCATTCTGTTTATTCTTCTAAAATCTTTTCGAATAAACGGGATTGGAACCACAGAATTTCAAGAGAAAAAACACTTTTAATCCTTTTCAGGGAAGACGTGTGGAAGTTTGAACCTAATTACCAATCTCGTAAACAGATTGTACTATTAGCGTATATCCGTTTGTCCGCAATCTTTCTGAACTTGTGAAATGTATTTTGATGAAATAGATTATATGTGTTAACTTTGATTAGAGCGGACTATGCTCGGAGTTTGTTTAGTGGATTAGATCTGAAATTCGCCGAAGAACCAAAGTCGTCGTCATAGCCGAAAGTATCAGTAAGCTGAAATGGTAATGGGACGGTCACATCTGTCGTAGAGCGGATAACCGATGAGATAACCGCAGAGGTATACCGAGTTCTCGAATGGAGGCCACTGGAACTGGAAAACGCAGCGTGGCGCGTGGTACGCCCTGCGGTCAGGTGGATAGACGAGTGAAAGGCTTCGCAGGAAGCAGCTACATGCGAAGTGCAGAGAAGTTGCGATCCCTCTGGAAGAGGCCTACATCCAGCAGTGAAGAGACATGGGCTGATGATTATTATTTATTGAATTAATTAGTTAAATTTTTCTATATGTAAATACAATAATAAAATTTCTAAATAGTAAAGAAATGTCGATGTTTTGTTATCAAAAATTGTCAACTAAATAATTTTTTATCGTCCGCTTACTTAACATATATTTTTATGAAAACTTTAATTTTCACTAATATTATAATAAATGACACTTTCGTGTCCATCTGTTAAAATATTTAAAAACAAACATAGCAAATTACCGTATATATCTACTCGTATGTTAATAAATGTGAAATACAAAATAAATATATTGGGTTTTGATTTTTGATATCTCTGTGTATTTCGTTCTGTATTATATTTCTTATCTTTTATTATGAATAAATTAACAAAATGATAAAAGTATTTCAATTAGATTTTAAAGATAATTTAACCTCCTTTATCTGTTTTGGATACCACCGATACCTACTGTTTTTGTAAGTGTCGATCATTATCATGCTGGCGTATAATAAATGATTTATTAAAAAATAAATATCGTTATTTGATTCAATACTGCTAGGTGATTTGCAAAAATTACATCACCGGCATTCGAGATACAAACGTCATCTCGTAAATTCCTAGTGGTACGCGTAGGTATACGAAATGAAACGGTTGTAAATAAAATCGCCGATGTGTAATGTAATGTGACTGATGTAAGTGTAGTGTAGAGACAATAAAATTATAGGTAGATAGAGTAGGTACATAGCACATAATATGATGTGCCCTCGTGATCGCGAGTCGCGACGCGAGGCGGTCGGCGGCGCCGAGCCAAAAGGTGTATTGCAACAAGCAACAACGGCAGCGGCATTCGTCGGCGAGGCCGCGTCATCCATCCATCACATAGCTCATCATTAACTATGAATAGAAACACAAACTAATGCTTCGTTCCACGAATTCCACTCATTGTAAACAACGCATGCCGTGCCTCGCCGCACTAAAAAAAACGGTTACATACAGTCCGTTTTTGCGAAGTTTTGCCGCAAATTAACTGATATTAATTGATATTTTAATCATCTAACATTATAAAACCGAAATTATTCAATCAATTTTGATAAAAAATAGTGAGATTAAACTTAGTGGCATGGCCAAAGATATGTAATTAAAATTACACAAAATTATAACAACCGCCGGCTTTCTAGTGTGTTCAAACTCTCAAACACGCTATATATTCTGCTATAAGTTGCTGAAAAGTTGGGAATTCCGCAGACACAGTCGGTGTCACAGTAGGTATACCAAAGGAAATGAGCTGATGGTCTTCAAACTTTTGAACAGTACCGATAAATAGCGTTTTCGGTGTGCAACTGAAGAGAAATTCGAATTCTTAATTAGGCTCAAAACGTCTGCGATTTGCTAGTATGCAACAGGCTAGGGCTTCCTAGAAACCTTCCTTCCTAGAAGTAATTCTAGTATAGTGATAATAATTTAAAAAAAAACATATTCCAGTAACACAGTAACGTTTTTTTTTTTCAACGAAACGTATGACAAACGAACATATGGAGATAAAATAACATCGAAGGTACACGGACAAACAGGACATTCTCCGAACGAGATTAGACAATCGACTACGAAGAAACACAATAGATTTCATTATAATAATGTAATTAGTTACACCTAATGTTCAGTTTCTATATCAACAGCGGCAAGTTCCGCAGTTGTAAGGGAATGTTGAACATGTAAATAGAAATCGAAGTGTGGTGCTGGTGACTTAGTTGGCATTGGCCGTAAACAGTAAACAAACACGTTACAAAAGCGTTTGCGGCATACAACTCTGAGAATATATTATTCCAATGGACTCTGCTCTGCACTGACACAACACCGGAAATACCCAGCTGCATACGAGTGCGTACATTTACGCATCCACTAATAACTGGCCGTAAGTAAACAAACAAAATTAATAGATAGTCCAAGCTTAGTGCGCGTAAATTACATAGGGTGCCAATAAATTGAACACAATGATTCATTTGTTAACATTAACACTGCTCGTATAAACTTTATCGTAAGTACTTACTGCATCCAAAGCCATCACAATGTTAACTTGACATACCTGAGAAATCTATTTTTATTTTTATTTTAATGTTATAAAGCTGAAGAGTTTGTTAGGTTGAACGCGTTAATCTCAGGAACTACTGGTTCCAATTGAAAAATCTTTTTGTGTTGGATCGAGATTGACCATTTATCGAGAAAAGCTTTAGGCTATATATAACATTTTGAACGTGGACAAAGTCGCGGGCAACAGCTTTTCATAAATTCAAGCGACTGTACTGTAAAATTATTATTACTCACTTGTCAGTAAATGTTTTTAATAATGTATTGAGCCAAGCTGAACCAGTATTGATGCCCATAAACACAAGCTGCATACAGTAACAGGAGATGCACCTTGATAGTTATTAGCCTACTTGTTGGATTTATACCTCTAATGGTTATTATTAGAATAACGAGAAAGAGAATGTCTTACAAATTATTGACAGTGGACTCCACTGTCCCGGATTTCTATTTTAAAACAGTACACCATGAAACAAGGATGGAAAGTAGGTTATTGAAATTGAGTTGACGTTTCCAAAATTGAGCGATAAAACGAGGTTTTACGAGCAAATGAGATTTGCATTACCTTAATGCTGTTTATCAATTAAGTTACGAGAATATAGTGTTACGAGTCGATCACTCTGAAAGTGACACTCTTCGAGGAATTAAAATGAAATAAACATATTTTGCATTTCTTTTACATACCTACTTAATAAAATTTACATATAAATAACTTAATTTACTTCCACGTTATATCTTTATCTATGTACTTGTAATTCTGACATTTAAAGAATCTACTGTTACCATAATACGTCTTTTCCAGAATATGCCATTAAGCGATGGAGGAGGAGAAAGAGGATCAAAGAGAATTGGATTTCTTTTAAATTAAACAGCTAGGGGGAATCAGTATTGTTATTATAGTAAGTAAAAAGAACAAAGATTGAGGAAATTTTTACCAAAAGCAAAGTAAACAAACAGTAATTCTATCGTCACCGTGACGCCATAAATTTCCACCAAATGTCAGTTTTAAAGTACAAAGTCTCGTTCGTTTGACTACATGGAAAAACGCCAATGAATGTAAAATATGGCGAAATATGCCACGACACGGTGGCCTATAAAACACCAAATATCGTTTGTCAATTTCACATCTGTGTCCGTTTGTTGTGTCTCTATAAGGAAAACTAAAAAAAAATTGGGTAGACAATAAAATTTGACATTGTAAATTCAAAGAGGCCGCGGGGCGAAAAATGTTTGCATTATGTCAGTAACCTGCGGGTAGACGGTCATTCACCGGCTTGATTTCGATTAGGCCATTCAAGGTTCACATAAAAGGTAAATTACAAGTTCCTTAATTTATCCAATTGTTTTTAAAGTTAACCTTCCAGTGGCATTTAAATCGCTAAATAATGTAAAACAATGTCGCTATTAGCGTCACTCGATATCCGCTCATTTTTTTTTTAACCGGATTGGTTTGTGATACGGCTTTCACTATCATTTTGAGAATTTAACCAGCCCATTTGGGGAATCGGTAAGAAGCTTACTTAGCGCTCTGGAGTCGCGGGTTCGATTCCCGGCAAGGCCAACTTTGAAAAAGGCCCTTTCAAAGTTGACTCTGGTCTGGCTCTGGCAAGTAGTGGCAGAGCACCAGTCATAAATTGGGCCACCTAGCCACCTATCTGCTGCAGTAACCAACCCCTCACATAAGACAGCCGTGAAATAACGTCATGACGCTGTTGTGTATTGGTGACTGAGTAAGGGATGCCATGCCAGAACCTATTTCCCTAATCCTTGCTATTTCCTTATAAACTTAATAAAATATTGTTCTGATCCCAGTGGAGCACTTAAAAACGGGTCCAACGGGCACTTTTATCCACGTGCAAAGCCATAAACTTCGTAGTCAGTTTACACAGTGGAGTAACAATGGGTAGTGATCCAAGCATTTTTAATATACCAACGAAAACAATACAGTTTACTACCAATAGACGTCAATGACATATAAATATTGACAAAATTCCCAACAATTGTCTGCCGTCATTTCGCAAACATTTTAGCGAACATGCGCACAAATTCACAAAGGATTTCACGCCGTGCAAAGTGTGAAAATACATTGTAGTACGCTTTCTTTATACGTGTTTAAATATTTTGTTACAATGTGTTGTTTATCAAATGTATTTGTATCCAATGATATACAAATAATCGTTTATCTATATCAATAAAAAAAAAACAAGTCGCTAAATGTGTTGCTAAGCGCAAAACTCGGGAACGGCTGGACTAATTCGGTTTTTTTTAATAAACATTCGTCGAAGTCAAACTTCTATTTATAATAAACTATTGACCTGCCTATGGGCATCGTTTATTTACTCTTTCCAATAAGTGAAAACCATATCAAAATCCGTTGGGTGGTTTAAAAATTAGCGGACGTATTTTATTGCGGTTTTCACTAATGTATGTCATTTTAAAAGAGGAATAACCGTTTTTGTATGTAATTTGCAGAAAAATTTTGCAACCGTGCGAAGCCGGGAGCGGGTAGCTATAGTATATATAATATAATTAGTGAACAAATAAAGTGCAGTTACGTACGAAGTGAGTAGTATTAATTTAATTGTATTTTTCCGCGCATACAGAACAGAGCGCGAATCGGGACGCGACATGCGAAGCGCGCGTCGGGCGCCTGCTGAAACACGTAAATAGGTTTAATGACCCCGACCTTGGCGGCGCCAACACAAGTAACATCGCTGTGTAAATTATAAATTATAATATGTACATAACACGCGTAAATAATATTAATTAGCCGCTTTTTATATCGAGCAGACGACACGCGTGACAATGTGGTATATCGTGACATTTTGTATTATCGAGCAATATTTTTCGTACACACCTCCTTATCCACCACCCCATTTTGCACAGTGAAACAAATTAATTCTTTTTAATTATTCTAATCAACTTTCGTTATACCTATTTATATGGTGTATCTAAAATTCAAATAAGTTCCCAGAATTTTAAACAACACAATGGTGTTTGATAAGTAAAACTAAACTAAAACATAGAAACTAGTCGATACATATTATTATTATAAAATCGTAAACAAGCCGTGTCTCTATATTAAATATATTAAAAATAAAAACAATTTGTACACAGATCAAATTTTTTTTAAGTTTTTAAATTTTTCATCTCTATGCGCACGGTAATCTCAGAAACGCCTTAACGATTTTGAATGAGGTTTTCATTGTACGCGTTGTGAAATCGGTAGAAAAATGAACAACCGAAGAACCGTAAGTGAACTTCTCGTTGCGCATCAAAAGTTGAGGAAATAATGGAAATAACAAGGTCTTGTTTACTCCAAAGGGTCATCAGCTTTATAATATGACAACAAGTTACAATGAACGGCTCGGTGGGCACGAGTAATGAGCTCCGCGTAACGTATTTTATTCAATTGACGTACTTTCAAACACATAACGAAACGAAACGAAACGAAACTCCGTCAATGAGCATTTTACATTTTCTCGAGCGGAACTAATTAAAATATTTCAATAGAATATAAATATAACGTCTTTAACGTATACGCAGAGATGTTGATAACGGTGGCACCATCACAGCGATAATGGCGCCGAATTTTTCATATTTTTGGACTAACTCGACATTTTTTCAAGGGTTTTTCATGATAAAAAGTATCCTGTATGTTAATCTAGGTGATAAACTATCTCTGTGCTGAATTTTATCTAAATCGGTTCAGTCGTTTTTGCTTTATTGAGAAATAAACATACAAAATTTCGCAAATAAGTAAATTATTAGGATTTCTTTGTAGGATTATCAGGAAGAGAGAGGGTAAACATTTCAGACTGGTATTTCACATATTTTTTTATTTTTGTTGCCAATTAAATTAATATAACTAATTACAATTATAACATTAATGTTATATTTTTTCTCGCAACAACTAAATAAGTGCAGTAAACACAAATAAGTCATCGCCCAAATATTTTTGTTGTTCAAAACGCATTCTGGCGTAAGTTTTTTCCACGAACTCCATTAGTGTAAATGAAAAACGTTATTAAATTTTATGATCAAAACAGAATAATAAATAACTTGTTTATTTTATTTACAAATATCTTTTTTTGTATTAATGATCATTAAGAACTATTTAATGTTTTTTCGCCACTTTTGTAACTGGTCCTCACCAGTTACAAATCAGTTAATTGTTTATTTATTTATAATAAGTGCATTTTAAAAAAAATCAAAAATTTTACTACTACTAAGTCGAGTACTAAGTACCAAAAAAAAAGTAATCAATTTAAAAAAATAACCTTTTAAGTAATAAAAGTTTTTATATAGGTAAAAAACGTATACTTTGAACGAAATATTGTACTTAGTAGTGAATATGTTTATTTATGATTTGAAGCTGTCCTACTGCACGCACAGTGGTACAAGAACGCAAACAAAACATGTCTATAGGCAATTTTAAAGTTGCGCCAGTCAAGCAAGGACATACAACATCCGCCGGCGGCATCATATCCTAAACGCACCTAATAGATATATCGCGTGATCAATCAATGTCTAATGGACCAGGGACATAATCATGAAAAAGTTCAATACAAACAACCTCATATAATTAATAAAAATGTTTGTCAACAACATAGAGGGCATAATGAAAAACGATCTTTTTTTTTTCAGATATCACTTACAGAAAAGTAGAAGGCCACACGCAATAAAACAATCTAAAGACAATTATTATAAACATAAGACAAATATTATAAACAACTAATTGCTGCACGAAAAATAAAAACTGATCACAGTACTAAATTAAGAATAAGTTAATGAATTATTTTATTTATTTATTTAATATATTATACATAAAAAGTTGTCTTAATAATATTTACATTGTCCCATAAAACTGGAAAGCAGTTTGTCTATGGGATCAAATTACTCAAGTCTAAATGACTTAAGTAATGACTTAATTCCGGTATAGATAGAACGCTAATTAAGTCTTCATTAATATAACCTACTTTATCAAATCACAAGTAGCTTGAATATTCTATAAGTAAACCATTTAATTGTGTTTTATTTTTAGCTTTAACTAAATCCACAAAATGTGCCGATGTCCCACAAACTTTTTTCTATAAATAAGTATCGAAATTCTATCGGCGGCTGCACGTATCGATGTTTGGCAATAAAAAATACCATTAACACATTTTTTTTTTCATGTTCCTGAATGATGAAATTCTTTGTAAGTGATAAAATCCTCCCTTTGAAGAATCGTGGCGCAGAACGAAAAACATATTACAAGGCTAGAAGAGCATTCTGCCAGTCATCCTATTCGGAGGTCATTTGTACCGCAATAGTTTGTATGTCGCGTTCGCTTTGTTTGTGAACATGAACAACACTTCACTGGTATATATATATATATATACTTAATATGTTGTGCAAACTAATACTAGAAACGCGTCTAATCCTTCATGAACCTAACCTTTTTCCAGGATGAAAATTATCCCGCTCGCGGCTTCGCACAGATGCATTTTTTTTCTGCAAATTATTTATTTATAATTTCAAAATCCACAGCTCTCAACATAAAAATTACTGAAAAAAAAAATATATACGATTATTTATAACAATCACATATTAATAAATTACACATAAATTTAATATATACATCATGTAATATACAAATAACATAGAACTGCCACTGCCTTAAAAATTATAAAAACCTTCCTCGTTTAGTATTTTTTGAAAATATCGCGAACATACATACATAGAGACAGGGGGACTTTGTTTTATAATATAAGGATTAGAATTAATAGAATGCAACAAATTAACATTTCTTTAATAAATACTCCTATATTAAAGAAAATTACCTAATTTAGAAAGAGGTTCACTTGATTAAAATGCTCCATAATGAATAATGTATAATATTTTTCCCTTTAAAGTGAAAATGTAAACAAGATGCTAAATGTCACCCAATTGACACTGAACGACGACAATGCAGAGTACATCCGTAAAGATTGGCGAGTTCATTCACGTATGGATATTTATCAAGTTATTTTGAGCGGTAAAACAATTCTTTAAATAAAACTTCCGTTCGAATGTTGTTTTCTAATGGAAATTTGTGTCGCCTTTTACGTTTCATTCAACGTTTTAGCTTTTTATGAAAAATGTAAAATTGTGTAAAATAATTTTAATACCTACTAGGTATACTACAATCTAGCAAGTTAAATCCCTTCGTCAACTAGAAAATGGCGCGCATGAACATATCTTCATAAATTATAGTTAAGAATGAGCCTGATCAGTTTAAAAAAAAAAACGGATCAAAATCTGTCCGATTGGAAGCTACGATTCCACAGACGGACACACATATGTCAATCTTATACCACCGCGTTTTTGCGTCGGGCGTTAAAACATTATGAGATTTGGAGCGTTATGGAATAAAGCCTCGTTAATTTAATTTCAAATATTCGAACGAAATTGCTGACGATTTTAACACCTCAACATTTAATATAAAAATAATTATAAATTAAATTTAGATTAAATTAAATTAAATTTAGAATTAAAAAAAAAGATATATATGTTAGATTAAATTCAGGTTCAGGGGTTCAGGTACCTTTTTAGTAAACATTGAATGCTCAATTTGTCTACAATATGCACTTACACTGTAAGGTATGCTCACAAAATAGAATTGTTCACGTTAAAGGGTCGTGGCCCTGTCTAGACTGAACTAAGCGAAGCATCTGTGACGGTCTAGACGTCTACGAAATTATTGTGACCACGAACTTTATTATTATTATTTTTTATAACAAATGCTTTTTAATGTACTTTTTAATTTATTATGCAGGTATGTTCGTCCATGCGTTTGTGCACACTAATCTCAAAAACGGAGTCTCAACGGATTTGTATGAAATTATTCATACAGATAGTTTATGATCTAAGCTGGTTAAACATAATATATTATGATACTTTTATAAATCATGGAAAAAATTTATGTTCCTGTGAGATTTTCAAAAAACGATCTACAACTCGTATGAAGTTGCGACGTCACAACTAGTCTGTAAATATTTGCTTTCATTTAAGTAATTACTGGTAACCGTCAGGTGTGCTTGTTATTATTTAAAAATAACCCAAAACCTCGTGCTGGTGAATACACAAGGAAATAAATAACACTAGAGGAAAATAGTCATTTTTTAATTTTTTTAAACAGTTGCACATAACAGTTTGTTCCTCGAAAAAACCATTCAGAATGGAATTTCCGTACCAAACTGATTGTGTATATATTATTATCACAACATACACAACAATTAATTAGTTAGAGTATGGTAGGTATTTGTGCAAACAATAAATATATAATATCTCAACTTTAAACTAGTAAAAATTCATAAAAGTATTTTTAATAATATGTAACTTTAATCACAATAACGTATGAAATAATAATAATAAAAAAAACAAATATTTATAAATAACTAGCGACTCGCTCTCGGCTTCGCACGAATGCAATTTTTTTCTGCAAATTAATGTACATTTGAAAACATTAGTGAGAACCGCCTTAAAATCCGTTAAGAGGGAAGAATAGTACGTACTCGTCCATACAAAAAGAGAAAATGTTTTTCCACTTCTAAATATTTTTTGTACGTTATTAACACAATGAAGGCATTTGAGGCACCTCAAATAACTTAAACAAGTTACCTATTTACTTGATTAATTTTATCTACTAAGCCATCGATATCGGTATCGGTGTCGCCGATTATTTACTATAAAAATCGGTATCGGTATCGTAACGGCAGAATTTTGTATCGTTACATCCCTTTTAATTATCAACTTTAATTTAAACCGTTTGTTTTATAAAAACAATCCAACGATCGACATGTGATTTGTTAAGATTTAGTTAGTGGAAACTGTTTTCTCCCGAAATGGAAATTTCATCAAAAAAAAGTACCTATGCATCTATCTCTATCGCACGATTGCCCCGGGGCTAGAGCACTGAGTACTGAGAAACAGCTTCAACAAGCGCGCGGCGCCGGGCACTTCACTACATGCGCAGCTATGTGTGCGTGACCTTTCACCGACGGGTTCACGAACGTGACCCGAAGGTATGTTTCGGGCGGCCTCGGCAATTCCGAGGGTACATGTCACAGGGACTCAGACGCACGCGAGACGAATGACGCGAGTTTTGTGTTTGTAGTACCTACATGACACTAGATAGGCTACTTTTTCCTTTTCCGAGTGCAGTGCACTCACCCTGCGTTCCGACTAAATGTAATTAATAGTCACAAAATATAAGGGCTATTAAGTAATAATTGTTCAAAAGTAACTTATATGCTTAGGTACGAGTATATCTGATAAATATCTAATAAGAAAAATGTAAAGGATGTTTATTGTTATTTAATTTCTGCATGTAAGATATAAATTAATTAGTTATATTTAAATAACATTATAAATAGAATATAATAGAGACTTAGTGTTAGATGTTTATAGTTTGTAAAATAAGAAAAATATAGACAAAAAATAATTTAATTTTTAAGTTCTCCTATAAAAAGTGTAATTTTGATTTGTGGCCGTTTAGTTTTTAAGCAGCGATATAATCCGATCTCTAGTAATAAACTTAAATTTAAAAAAAATATATATTTTTGGGAGCCCTACAAGAATAGGCTAATAAAATTTAAGCTTCTAGGGAGCTGTTTCTCTGTATAGATACATTACTCCGTGGCTAGAGCGCACGAGGGATAGCATGTGTTTAATTTCGAGGATTGCAAAGCTATACAAGATGTAAGCTTACATTTATATGATACAGAAATACGTCGGAAAACGACTTTGTTTTATACTATGTAAAGACATGCATTTTTTATTGTTTTTTATAAATTGTAAACTTATGTAATTTGAATGGGAATTACAAATGTTAAAAAAAAAAATATCAATTCCAACAAAACCATAACGTTATTGACGTTATATTATTATGTCAGAAGAAAATAGTCTTATTTATTTCGTTTGTGTGCGTTTTCAATGTTTCTAACAAACAAAACACAATAAACCGATGGGAAAGTAAACAATCAATAACAAACCAAGGTTTATAAATAGTCAATAATTCCTTCATTGTTGAGGCGAAATAAATAGCATGCATTCGGCTACAAGGTTGGTTATTGAACAAGCGCTCGGTGTGGTTATTTATAACTTTAGTACTTGATTAGTCATCTTTATCCGGTTGGGGAACTCCATACAGAACCGCAACCACTCTATTTGTACGCATGCCACGCAAACTGTCACAATATAATCGGCAAACGATATTTCTACATAATACGGGTAATGCGCAAGTTTAAAAAATCCAGGTTTGCCCTATAGATTATTACCCGAGCCCGTTTGAGTGAAGTCCTAATCATAATTAGGACAACAATTAACATAGCAGTTAATTTTATTTACCTATTAAGGTTTATTTAATGTTGAATATTCAGACCTCACTTAGCTAAAGCTAAAACTATGTTTTTACCGTTTCGAATATCAACTACAATAAAATTATGGAAAAAATATGAAAAATAGAATTGTCTAGCTAGATGCTTAAATTAAAAGTATCTTATTTATAAGTATGATACGTGTAATGTGTGATTTCAAAGTCTTCAAAATTAAGCAGAGTTGGAAATTTAGATAATATATATAAACATTATATAACCGCTCCCGGCTAAATAAGAAACGAAGTAAAAGAATATAGCCCATATATTCAGCTCACTAAATACACTATTAATGAAGTAATAAATTCTTTAAAATTCTTTAAACTTTAAACTAAAGTTTATATTGTTCTTTTAAGTATTTAGCAATAAAAAAGACAAAGTCACAAAGATCGAAAAATAATATGTCGACAAACCATTGTACTTTTATGACTTATTGTATCAAAATAACTGCCAGTAATATTTTAAGGCCTTGCAATTTACAAGACAAGTACGCGTTTGACATGCAAGGTTGTGCTCTGTTATGTTTTCGGTTATGTACCCGTACACGATTTCCTTCGAACATTTGCGTCACGATAAATACTTGCGTACATATCCTGTTTCGACTTTAACAATGGTCACAATATCATTGCAATTATAGTTACAACTGATATCATTATGCGAATTGATTGTGTTTTATGTACGTCATGAAATAGTTAAAAAAAAATTAAATGGCTGGATGTGCGCGCCATTTCGGGCGCGTTGAAAAATGTAAAAATATATGAGTAAAATAACGCCTGAAATCTTTATCGCTGTGACGGTAGGTGGCGCCGCTACCCAATTTTTTATATTTTTAGACGACCTCTCGGGAACATAACGTTTTCTAGGATAAAAAGTATGCTATATATTAATTCAGGTAATAAACTACCTGTGTGCCAAATTTCAATAGTCGTTTTTGCGTGCGTGAGTAACAAATATGGATCCTCACAAACTTTCGCATTTATAATATTAGTAGGATGTATTTTACCACTAGGTATGATCATATGGAGGTAACAATATGTTTATCAACTATTATTACTTGTTTGTAGAAAATTGGTTACCAAAATAATATTTTAAACACCTCGGTCGAAAACAATATTTTTAATAATTTTAAGTACGCACAAGATGTGTTTTCAAAAAGTACTTCTTATTTAAATGGGTAAAACGGAAAATTTTCAGATCAGCGTATAATGTGTAGTCGTTTATGAAAACAAGTTATATGTATACTATATTACTATATCTATTATAAAGATATTCTACAATAAAGAGGAAAGTTTGTATGTAGGTGGTGGTAATCTTCGAAACTACTCATCCGATCTAAAAAAATATTTCACCAGTACTTAGTTAGAACAGAATTTCAGGATGGATATAGGGTATATATTGCACGCGGGCAAAGCCATGGGCACCATGGCATCGTTCGACGCGGTCGCGGGCATCAGCTTGTAATAAATAAATACGAATCTTGGTTATAACATTTACAACATTACAAGCCTTGCATAGTAGTGAGCTACAACTCCAGTCCTTTGGATTAGTTACGAAAAACATGCGCACGTGTTACGATTACGTGTGGAACTTCAAATACAAAGCGACCTTAAAGAGCGCAAGTTCATAATTATATAATGAACAAATCAATTAATTATAATACATCAGTAAAGTAACTACTATTAACTAATTATTTTGTTTCGGAGGTCGTCAATTGCTATTTTGGTTAATACTTTTAACCTTTTAACCTGCGAGGAAATCATAGGGAAAAACATACAAGAAACCCATCATTTTTATTATATAAAAATGTTGAATGGCAAAACAAAATAGTCATCTTCTTCTGATTCAGTCACGCGCGTCGCGGTAATCTTTAAAACTGTCCAGCAATATCTATTGTCCTCTTGGACATTGTCGGCGTGCGGACAGAAGAGTCGTTTGAAGTAACCCTTTCCTTTTTAAATAATGAAATAATTTCAAAGCAAGTGGGAGAAAATATTATGTTGGCCGTCATATATTATATTAAGTATGAGGTATAAAAAATAAAAATATATTTTTAACGTGACTGTATTATGTTTGCTTAATGGAAACGAGGACAGTAGTCTTCTTGCAAAACACTCACAAGTGACTAATTCAAGTTGGCAAAACAACTTGCGTCACATAACGGCTTATCTTTTAAATTTACTCTGTTGCATTCCAATTCGTACAGTAACTAATGTAAAGCTGGATGAACATACCTTGAAGTATTATATTACAGTTTTCAACCGACGAAAACGAAAAAACAAAAACGGAAGAGGTTCTCAATTCGACGCGTATATTTGTTTTTTTTTTTTTTAGATTATAGCCACAAAAAAATATAAATTAAAACTTTTTAACAAAAAATAAAACCGCCAACAAAACTGAAAAGCATAAAATAATCTTATTATTTTACCTAAGTAATTTTGAGTCGGCGCCAAACAAGCAAAAATTATGTAGAGTGATGCGCGGCGGCGACTCAAAATTACTTAGGTAAAATAAGGTAATATATTATAAATAATAAATAAAATATTTTATTCGTTGTAAGTTAGGTAGGTTATTACTCGGACTAACATAAATATTAGGTGGAAAATCCCGGAAAAATATTAGGTGCCTGAGGGATCGTCTAAAGATATAAGCAGTGGCGGCGCCAATGTCGTCACAGCGATAAAGATAATATAGGCGCCATAACTCATATACATATTATACATATTTTCATTTCTCAACGCGTACGAAGTCGCGGACACAGCTAGTAAATAAAAAAAATCAAAACAGGGTGGCATTAAGAGGAAAATGTTTAAAGTATTTACGGACGAGGATGTATGCATGTATGTACAGTTTTTAAAGATCGCTGACTAAGTTATTTACGTGAGACATTCGAAGAAACATCGAGTTTACTGAGCTGTGTTTGTTTATTGGCTGATATAAAAAAAAACCGTGGACAAAAAAAAACTACCGTATGTTACAAATAAAGTACGAAGTCCAGTCACAGGTCAATGTGTCCACATCAAACAAAGAAAACCTAATCTGTGACCCACACTTTAGTAACCCACTGTAATAGGGTTGGTCTTGGACTGTCTAGAACACAATCTTTTTGACTTTTGATTTTTGCCTAGAGCTTATATTGACTACTACATAATGAGTCGAGCACTCAAATCTACTATGATACAAATTGACTAGTGCATATTTTTCCTACATAACATAATGACATGAACACAAATTGTCTAGACATTCAGGCAGAAAATTTATTTCCTATCTTTTAATGTTTACCTGTCTATTTAAGTTAAAAACAAATTACATCAATCGATTTATTAAGACATAAAAGAGCTTTAAAATGAAGTAGGTACCCAATTAATTTTAATATCGTAAATATTCATTTTAAGTTATTTAAGTTCTGGAGTGACTTTTATTAATAATTTAATTTGCTGTCCAAATGATTTAACTTAATATATCTAAAATTTATGACATAAGTACTTCGGTATTTTTATTGTTCACCTCGCCTGTACATTCAAAAACAAAATACAACAGTAGGCGAAATGTGTTCTAGATATTTTCTATACTAGTCAATTTGTGTCATAGTAGATTTGACTGCTCTACTCATTATGTAGTAGTCAATTTAAGCTCTAGGCAAAAATTAAATGTAGTCAGATTGTGTTCTAGAGAGTCCAAGACCAACCCCTTTAATAGGTTAATTTACTTTAATCTAGAGCTGCACTAAAAAGTCGTTGGGTTTTTGGAGTCCGGTAGAAGTCCGTCATAACCCACAGCGTTCCCTAAGCTGAAAGGTATCCTTGAGATTTCCCCATGTTAAAAAGTGCGGTTAGTCGGTCTGAGTTGTTGACGAGTCGATTTATTGAGTGGTTAAGGTGCTCTCGGATATCCCAGGGTCGATTCAAGTTTCGAAATAAAGTTGGCCCTCGTCTGGATGTTTTCGTAGTGGCGATGGCGAGGCAAACTGCTTTAGCACTCTCGACTCGGATGTCCTTGGTTTGATTTTTGGCCGCGCCAACTTTGGCAAATAAACTTTTCAAAGTTGGCTCTGGTCTGGATGTTTTAGTAGTGGCAGGGCGCACTGCATTTCTCAGACAACCGCATGTTTGTCGAGTGATAAATGTCACGGAAAGCCTATTTCCCTATCCCTTCCTTATCCTTAATTCTACTAAGGTCTGCAGTTGCAGCACAAGTGGCGTTCCTTTGGTAATATGAGACGATAGCCGTGTGATCCTTAAGTAAAAGAGGACTATTCAATAACAGGAAGGGCGGCTCGTAGTGAAGCTATCAAAAACGCAAGAATCAAAAGGAATAAGAAGTAAGCACTTGAATACGGTAGTTACTGCCCGCCCAGAATATGACTGCTGCAAAAGATTAAATAAAATAAATACAAGGAAACATTGGTGCCACAGTGTCGCTTGTAAACAATTAAGTCATTCAATACCAACAATACACTATCGCATAAATAATCTACTATCGATTAATGTTTATCTATGTACTTTAACATGTTTAGAAATATTTGTTTGTACATTCTACGAATAGTACCGATAAGCATTTACGTTTATTGACGCACACCATTGACGTATCAATCACGAAGTACCGGTTCATTTTAGTGTTCTAGAATGCAAAAATATGAATATTTTTGATGATAAAATCAATCTATATAATATGAAAACAAAGTTCACGTAGACACCTAGTGATTAGAATATAAATGAAGAAATGCTTCGATTCGGAATTCAGAATACAGCGTTTGCATCAAAACCCGGGAATAAAAAAAAAAAATTAATTTGCATATGACAATAATTCTGATAATATAAATGTATTATATATAGTGTAACATAAATATATATTATATTATTAACAATTTAAGATAACTGCGATGTATCTTCCTAATAGTGAGGAGACACAGGTTGATCATGATGATGATAATGAATAAATTATATTTAGGAATAGTGATACAGTACAGGATGTAATAAAATAATGATATCAATTTAACCTTAAATCACAAAAATAATCATTGGCGTAATGTAAAATTGTTTCGTCGCCGTTTATTTCTCGAAAAATGACAGACATAAGTGATCAATTTGCAAATTCATCACTAAACTATTTCTAAATCTATGAGGACAAAGTACATTGTTTATCTGAAAATTGTAGCGTACAAAAAACCCGCAACGACTGTTATCTCGGTCGACGAGCCACAAACAAAACAAAACAAGTGTTTACCTCATATGGGTTGGTATGTCACGACGATAAGTGCATAATCATAATTGATATTTGCAGATAAATACAACATTACAGCAATGCGTTATTGATACAAACTGATTACCCTGAAATTCAACCAAACACGCCTCAGAAATGTGGAAATAAACTTACATGGTACAAGTAGTTGTAGAACATTTAGTTTATCCTTATCATAAAAGCCATAGAAGTTCAAAGGTGCATTTGACAAATAAGCATTAATAACGGACTTGCGTCATTCGTTTACAACACTCGAGTACGTTTTCTTGACCCAGACGTACGACCTTATATGTGTGGCGCACCAACCTTCAACATGCAAGTAAGTAGGCTTATATATGTAGGTAAAAACGTAGCCCAACAACTTTTCAGCGATTCAGGAAAATGTGAGGGGGTGAAACGTGAGGGGCGGAGGCAGTGATGTGTGGCAGATGAATGCGTCACCACGTCAGCCACTATATACTAACTACAATGACGCACATACAAAAGCAAATATAATCGAGATTTTACGATACACACGCAGGTACCTATTATGTTTTCCATAACTTTAACGCTTAAAATAAATTTGCCGTAAATTCTCACAGCGTCATGTGTTACGTTATGACACGTTTAAGATAAGAAACACAATTACGTCAATAGCGACAATGCGAAAAAGTGATTAAGTACCGCACAAAAAGCAGATTGCTCAAAATTCAGGCTAGAGACAGCCTAATCTAAGAAAATTGGTGCTAAATTACGTAGTTTAGCTTAAAATATTAACTGGTGTTTTGTTTACCGGTTTTTAAATATTAAATTAACACTTTATTACGAATTAACTCTTGTCAGAGTTTTCAGAACAGTCTAGCATAACGCCACCTGGTTCAATAGTAGGGAACTAAGTTCTAAATATGTAAGTACATCTACTGTAATGAAGTTGTCAAATATTATCCCATGAAAACTTTTAATGCAAGCCTATGTTTCATGTCAGAACAAGTTTTGTTCAAATCTGTTCAAATCACCGGCTTATTTACGCGAGGTTGAGAAACAAACAACCAACAACAACATCTTCATACATTTTTAAGATAGCTTAAATTTAAGATTAAGATTATTTAAGATATAATGCCTGAAAAATATGTAAAGCTGACATATACACAACACCTGAAATTATATACTAACTATTGCTGAAAGCTTTTTTTTTTTTTAATCGGATGAGTAGTTTCGAACATTGCCTCCCACATACAAACTAACAAACAAACAAACTTTACCTCTTCATAATATTTAGTGTGGATTACAAATTGTTAACAACATGGTAACCAGCTTTAGTAGACATTGATTAGCATCATGTTGATAACTATTATTTGATAATTTTATAGTGATAATTATGTTTTATATAGAACCTACTCCTTCAGTACTTAATTAAACGTATAAGTAAGTTATCATCATTTATGTGAAGGCATCATCATAACGTTGCACACGTGCAGTAAGTAGAAATTCTTATTATATTGTACATAATGTCGACCTATAATGGATAGTGCGGGGGGGGTCGCGCCTTCGTTATAGTCACTCGCCCGCATAACTGAAACATCAAGACGCCTAGACTCCCACTTCTCTCCCCAGCCATCGACACCCACTTCCCACCCACAAGACTCGCTGCAGCAAAACTGCACCACGACCCCTGCCCTTTAAAACGACGCCCGTGCAAACCCTTAACCTATCTACTGTGCGACCCACACAGAACCTATACATCTGAACCATTTTTAACTAATAACCGTATGACCTTAATAATGGCACGATTACGATTTAGCTGTGGATCACTTAAATACTGCATACTATTTGTCTTTAACTTATTTATACATTATATATATATATATATATGTGCACATCTACATAATAATATTAACGATTCGACCGAATCTCGTCATTTTAAGACAAATTTATCAATACACGGAACATTTGACATTTTGTATTGATCGCATATAGGTCACATTCAAACGATATGCATTATTTGATATGATTCAAGTGGTCTCTATTAATTCATTATGCGAGTACAAATTTTCTTTTTTTTCATTTTCCCTCTTCTCCCATTTTAAAAACATTATGAAATAAGAGCAAACGGCATTATTAGTCGAGGGCTTTTTAGCGCCTGAAATAGAAAAATCTCGGAATTAAATTACTTTGAATGAATTTATAAAAGGAACGCAGTGTGCCCTGTGTCCACTACAAAGACATTAAACAATCAAGAGAAAACAGAAATATTGATGAATTTATACAGACTGTAAACTGATGCAAGTATCTTGTTCTTGTACTGTACATACTAAAAACACATTACAGTCCAGTTGTTTGATGTAAAATAAAATGTTTCATCTTGAACGAGATTAATAAAAATTCAACATCTTTCAACCGTCCAACCAATTGACGTCAGCCCATTGTAACGTGTGTTAATGACCGGAAATTCAACGCAACACAGTCCGGTCCTCTACATTGTTAAAGAGGACTTCAATTGTTATGCAAGTGTATATAAATGTTTAATCGACAAATCTACAATGTTGTTTTCAATTTTCTTTTGACGTGAATGAAATACGTCTTTTGCTTCCATAGTGGGATTCCACTTTTCCATTCAGGAAAATCATAAAAAAATCTGGGTGACACAGTTTGATGCTGTAGCTATTCTATGATCTAAATTGAAAATTTAATTATACCACTCTATAGCTAAAGCATCAAGATTTTTTTTGGTATATATTCATTTGATTTTTTTTGGGTAATATTCGAATTCGTTGGATATAATTATAATTTTAAAATATATTTATAATACGCTCAAAGAAAATATTACTCGCAACGTACACGTATTCATGTAAAACAAACACGGCGGTGTCTAAGACATACTCACACCCCATTTTATATTTCAGGAGCCTTCGAGAAACATATACGCTCTTTCATTATTTTGCAACTTTTCAGCATTCATGCTTTTCAGTATGTGTGCTGTTGCTGTGAGTCCATTTCCCTATCCCTTCCTTTAATCTTACTATGCTCGGCAGCGCATTTGATGCAACTGTAACTTTGCTTCTTTTATAGGCAACTGCTACTTTACGCAGTTACATACTTTTATATGTCTTGTAGTTAATTATATAAGTGTATGGATTTAGGAGTGACTATAACATATCAATGGTATAGTGTTTAATAAGCAAATGTGTTGAACCCACGATATTTCTTCCAACAGCTAAACCTTTCCTCCAGCTATTTAGCCTAACATTTATTGTGAATGGATCCGTGTGTATCTGTCTCGTAGATTGCACATACTACGATCTACAATCTACGCTTTTGCCCGGTGTAGGCGGTGCACGCTTTGAGTAACTACTTAATATTATTAATCAGAGTCGGGGCGGGGGCGGTGGGAGAGGAGAGACGTGGGTAGTATAGCCGTGGGAGGCGGGCGGCAGACGGCACCGGGGGTGTACGAACGAACAGGGAGTACTATTGACGCGACGCGACAGGCGCTACGTCACTCACGGCGCCACGTGCACGATCGATAGTGACGTTACGTTACCAGTCGGGTCGAGGGTGAGTTGCGCGCGCACCGCCAGTTCGACCTATTTTACGGTTACGTTTCACGTACAGAATGGGAGCAAACGGGGGGTGAGAAGCGCTGTGTGAGCGGCGCGCTTGCGCGTACCGAACGAACTTGGCAGACGATGCGCTCTGCAGCGTACCCCACATAGGAAACCTTATTCTACGAAACGCCAACTGCATAGTGCCGTTGCACAACTATGCGACATTATCTACTACGCGTTAAAAATACGTGTTGAAGGTACTTCGAAATGCCACATCATCACTTACGTACGCTGGCGCCATATTGCGTAATATATTCGTAATTATTTTTACAATTAAATAACATTGAGTAACAACGTGTTTTATTTTATTTGTAAGCAAATTGTTTTAAAAAATTAAAAATATTTTTGATGTGCACATATCGTACCTTCGGCAAGACAAGGGCATAAGTGCACTTTTTGTAATTTTACAGGAGAGCCATTTAAAGTTTAATTTTTTTGCAATCAATATCGCATTCTTGTGCTTATATTGCATTTAAACAATTCTCAATTTCTCATCAAATAAGCCTTATTTTTATATTTTAAGCAGAAATGTTTTTAAGACATTTCTGCATATATTTTAAGTTTAACTCATTTAAAAAAAAAATTAAGTTGTGCCCTTGTCTTACCGAAGGTGCAATAAATAATATGCGGCCTACTCATGCAATACATAATTTAAAACGTTAACATCCGTTAAGAAAATATTTTTTTGAAATTCAGTGCGAAGCCGGAGTTAGGTCGCTAGTAATATAAAAAATTAGCTTTATATTATAGAAAGTGTTTGCATAGGATTGATATGTCTCAAGATTTATACTAATGATGTAAAGAGGATTTATGGTACACTCGTGGCCTAGTTTAGTAGGTCGAAACTGCAGTTACCATTACTCGTTTAACGTTTCAGTTCAATCTGAAATAAATTTTGAAACAAGTCATCTATATTATACGGCACGTTATCTTGAAGTTTTAGCTATGGTAGGTAACATAATTTCTTAGATAAAATTTGTTAGATACAAAATATCACAGAGATTATCACAACTATTGAAGGTTTTTTTCAATTTCAATTATGCCTAATAATTGAAATTATCTCTATACTAGCTAGTGCTAGCGACTTCGTCCGCGTTGAAAAGGGAAATTACAAATATTATACAGAGAGAAGATTTCAATTTCTGTATCTTTGTTTGTAATGAATAAATTCAAAAAACTATTGGACTGATTTCGAAAGCTATACATTATTGGCGAGTACTAAAATGGGCTATAATATTTTATAAAGTTACACGGACAAAGTCGCGTGCAACAGCTAGTGAGTAACATAACGCTTGATATATATAATATATTAGTGGGATAATCATGTGCTAATATTGTATCATACTTCATACTCGTATAACGTGATAGATTGATAAGCCGTTAAGGTTAGGTGAGAGAGGCTCTTGATTTTTTATTCGAGATCACGCCTTTTAGTGGCACACGGCGTGGTTGTAGGTGGTAGATCAATACTCAAGACCCAAACAAACCGGCATTGGTGCGGCGTGAGCGAGTGACCTATTTACAGCCGACCTGCAGCACACAATCTTCAATCCCCGCACCTCCCTTCCTATAGATAGATACCTTATACATACAAATATATAGCTACTGTAGTCTGATACGAATAATACACGAAAAAATTGCTAATAGGTACTTATACTGTCTGAATTCGTAGGTATACAGAAAATTTTCACATCTATATAAAAAAGATAGGAAATGAAGAAACGAAGTAAATACATATATTATTATCAAGAACAAATAAACAAACATAAAATAAAATAGTAGGTATTACAATAATGCATAAACGTATTTGCATGTTAATATATCTAAATGTTAATCTTGCTAAATCGAGTTGTATGTGATTTGATTTTCTTTTTAAGCTATTGATGAGGTTTTAGTGTCGTCAATTAAAAAAAAGTTTTTTTTTTTTATATTTATATTTTATCCATACTCTAAATTATTTAGAAGATAGAATTTAAACCAGTAGGTACCAACTAACGAATGAAAAAGAGAGGTCAGCAAGTGAAAATTTTAAATTATTAAATGTTATTGAATTATCAAAGTAGGTACCTAGCCTAGGTATATAACTGCTGCGAAATTGAGCACGCATTTCTATGAGAATGTGTTTCCGATAGAAGCGAATATTTTAAATGATTAAAAAAACAGTAGAACACTAGGAATTTTGGTCCACCTTTACACGGCTAAAGTTAGCCACGGACACAGACAGTAAACACAAAATAAAAACTGAAAAAGAGAAAGAGTTCCTAGAACGATCGGGTAGTCGTTTGCATTTAAAAAAGAAAAAAAAAGTGCAAACTAAAATAGCTCCGGCGGCGGCTTGGCGCATAGCGGTGCGCGCGGTAAGCAAAGGTTGTGGTAGTATTATTAACATACTCTAATTCGGGGGACCCAAACAAACCATCACGAACGGGTGACCTACATTCTCTGACTGCGTCTGCGGGCCGTGCACGAGATACGAGCATGAATCATGTAGGTGCGCCCGCCTTTGCGCCGCCCGTCAAGCGCCAACTAACTGCCCTCGCATCTTTAGCCGCTAATTATAACGACCGCATCACTCGAACGGACACAAATAAAAACAAACCGAAATCACAATGATATATTATAAAAGAGGATGCCTTCAAAAGAAACCAATGGAAAATTCATACGAACACCCCGACCTACGAAATATTTCGTGGAAAAATAATTAAAACAGTCGTAATTCCTTTACGATCAATTAAGCCCAAGCAACGTTTCGTCGAATAAAATTGAGATGGGCGTTTTCCTCGTATCGTTTTATGTACCTTGTTTTCAGCGGCGTAGTCGAGTATAATTTTCATTAGGGTACACGGAAAAGAGTATCAATTTATGTCCCAAATAACTGAGGATGTTTGAACAAATAATCTTGGGACGTTTGGACGGTAATAAGTTGATGATAAAATAAAAATAAAAACAAGTCATTAAATAAATTAAGGGTCAACGGCAGTATAATTCAAAACACTTGAGTAGGAGTATTAAATGCCTGTTTAAATAAATATATGACCCGCGTTTTAAAGAAGCGTCTGAGTAGTAGTACCTTACCTAATAGTGTATTTGAATCTAAATTGATATTAACAAAATCAAAAAGCACTTTTTGGTTGCTTAAGCCCTATTTCATACGTGAAAACTTAACAGAAATGCACCTTAAACTTACTACTTGGGTAAGCATAAAGTACATTTTTCTAACAAATAAACAGTTTATAAGTTTTTGTACTTTAACATTGTTTGAAAATCTACGTTTTGTCCACACAATTCCCTTGCACAAATGAAAACTAAGAGTTGATAATGACTCGTGTTAAAACAACGAGGTATATACATACAAAGGTGAATTAAGGAGCGTTTACGACGAAGCATTCCCGACCTCTGAAAACAATAAGTGGTGAAGTAGTAATAAAAAGTAAAACCAACAAAGCAGGTCCGTTTTACACACCACACGCCTGACCTAGATACAAAGCGCAGCCGCAGCCGCATCGCATCGCACATTCCTGTACGTACCTAACTTCCTTTCTACAGGTCTATAGACGGTTAGGTAAATGTGTGGGTAAGGTGGGTAAATGCTTGATCGGAATGTGTCCATTAAGTTTAGGACAATCAACACAAAATATATCTCTTACAAATACTAGCTGGTATATATGTAATATATATGCGACTTAGTCCGCTTTGAAAAATACAAAATAAAAAATGTAATTTTTTTTAACAAAATTATGAGCAATATAACGTCTGAAATATTATTGTTTGCTTTTATTTTCTACTTGCTGACCAGGCGAACTTCGTACCGCCCTAACAGTCAATAAATGTCGTGTTACCTTTTAGATAAACTTAATTTAGGATTTTATGAATTTAATGAATACAAAATTTTATAGTTTCTGTTATACATTTGTATTTTCTAATGACAGTGAAAAAGTTCTAGGTGACATACGTGTCACCTAGAACTTTGTTTTAAGAACCTTTGTTTTGATTGACGTCAAATGTTTGCTACTTGGGACAGAGTGGTTTGTATGGAAAAAGAAAATTGTTGTTTTTAATTTTTTCCTTGTATTTTTTCACGTTTTTTTCTCTCCATAAGAACCTTCACCAGACTTCATCAAACACAACAAAAAAGAAATCAGCCAAATCGGTCCCCGTTCTCGAGTTTTGCGCTTAGCAACACATTTAGTGATTCATTTTTATTTATAAATATAGATTTGTGTCATTTTGTTTTTGTTGTTTCTGTTTCTTATGTAATGTCATGTTAATGTCCTTCGTGCAGTGAATAAATGTCTTTCTTTCTTTATTTTTTTTAATGGTTGGGAATATTACTTTCTTCTGGATGAAGGTACCCACCCAATGCCCTTTTCTGTATCCCCCAGCGTGTATGCAAAATTTTATGACGAGTAGTTAAGGCAGACAGATAGAACAAGTTCAAATAATTTATTATTATCACAAGATTTTACAATTTTGATGTCCTTTATGCCAGTGTGTGTGCGTGTGCTGTATTTTATGTAATTTAGTGTTTGTTAGTTACTAGTTTTTCAGTGGAGTCATAGGAGAACTCTGCTAACCAGGACCTAAGTTATCTTCACATTTATATTATCAGTATTGTTGTACATAATAATTATGTCTTAATTAAAATAATCTTGATAAACTCGTGTTCTCACAGACAAGCCGTGACAATGGTTTTGTGGTGCAATATAATAATATGTACTTAGTTAGATTAGTGTTTAAGTTTGTATTAATTATAAAAAAAAATAGCATTTACCAGGACATAGTCGACATAATACCCAAGCCGGAAACAAAGCAAATAAACAAGGCCGTCAATTGCTATTTCGACCGAGACTTGCATAATACTTTTCCTCTGACTTAAAGAGGAAATATTAAACAAAAATACACAAGAAAATCCATTTTCCCCATGAAGTTATTATGATACTTGTGTCTATATGTACGAGTAGGTATATGTGAATTAGACTGAATTTAGAACGTTTGAACGCCTAAAAAAGGGGACCCGGATTAAGTCGCAGGCAAAAGCTACTCTATACTAATATTATAAAGAGAGAAGATTTGTATTTTTGTATGTTTGTAAAACTCCAAAACAACTGGACCGATTTTTAAAATTCTTTAGCTTAAAGAAAGCTAACATTATCACTGAGTAAGATAGACTATATTTACGCGGACGAAGTCAAGCTACTTAGTATGTAGATAATATTTTTTTATTTACATAAAAACGCGCAAATCAAAATTACATAGAAAAATATTACTGAGTCTCGAGCGCAAAATCAACAACAATCTTTGCAATTACGTGAAGAAAAAAAATATACAAAAAATCATTACTTATTGCATAACGTGCACATACTTTATTTTGCACAAAGTTCATAATAATTTATTGTGTATGTAAGTGGCGCCAGTGGCCTAATAAGGAAAACTGGAATCCACGTGAGTGACAGCTCGATAGTAGCGGCGACGACCTTGCGTTGGCCATTCGAGCCGACTCGTGTATTACAAGCGAGCGACACCTCAGCAAGATTATACACAACAAAGACAACACAAAAACAAAAGCCGCAATCAAAGCGGAAAACGTGCAATTTTAAAACAATTTTCACATGGCGCCAACTATCAATAAATAATTATAGCTCAACACAATAGAGGAGGTACTTATAATATTTTTGTGGGAAATATTTCTTTTTACTTGGACAGTTCTTGGCTTACAATTGAAAAACTAGTGTTTTTTTTTTATTAGAGCTTTTAGATTATTAAGACAACACTTTAGTAAGCTATAATTAAAATTATTAAGCAAATAGTTAGTGTAAATTCTAAATAACATGTCAAATAGCAAATAGTCAAATGCCTCGTGCAGGCCTAACATTCATTTAACCATGAATAAAATTAAATGTTATAACCAGCTAATGTAACTCAATCTGTTTGTCCAGCATGCTCAATCCAAACCTTCGGAGAGGATACATTTCTTCTAACTTTTGACTAAAGTGTACCTAGCTAGTAGTAAAAATATAAGAGATAAATACATCAGTGCACTCAGTAATAGATCGAATCTGGCTCTAAGTGCATACAAACAACCTTGGCTAAATGTGTCACAGATCTTACATTGCTAAGCAACGCATGCGACCCACATGAAAAATGCAACTGAAAGAGACCTTGTGATACTTAGAGCGAGATTATTAATGGTGCTCAAGACCGAGTCGAATACTAACAATATTGTTAAAGTAAGAAATTCAAACTAAACAGAGGGACCAACAAATATTACACTCATAAAATGCCTCTAGTTTAAATCTGAAACCTAGAATTCATATTCGTAAAAAACTAATAACGCGAATGAGTTTGTGTGTTATGCTTTTACGATCATCATGAAATTTTGCAAATAAGTTTTCAGATATAAAGAAAAGTATGTCCTATAATCGCGAAAAAATATATATTATAAAGATATTCTATAATAATTGAGTTGAAAATATAACCAGAAAAAAATTACGATTATAATATTGGCTTGGTCCGGGTTGAGCAGTTGTATAAATTTGAATTGCTTATCTAATGCGACTTGCATTTGCCATATTTCCTAAATCGATCAATCATTCAAACTGATACGTATTAAATGTAGTTCTAAAAATTCTAAAAGCTCCGACTATTTATCTCGACTCATGCACGCGGTGTCTTTGTTCGCTGTTGTTTCCATTTCATATTTATTATCTTATGCCAAACGTATTATTTGGCCCCATATAATAAAGCAAGCATTAAATTTATAACAAAAATTTAATATAGCATTAAATTTTTGTTTAATATAGCATAGCAATCAAAATTTGCAAACATATATTATTTACATTTAGAGAACTACGAGACAACAGAATATAAAAATGTCTAATTGTCCATATTTAACTAACTGAAAAAAAAAGTATGTTTATTTTTTAAATAAGATTATCTAAATCTTATTATCTAAATAAGATAATTGGTACCTCGAATTTAAAGTCTGTTCGAGTGTAAATAAATAAATTAAAAATATATATAAACATAAAATGTCACACATTGTATGAGGCTAATTATATTTCACTGTCAGATTGTGCAATACAAAACATGAAAAACATCTAGTACTTGCTTATTGATGTGTTTGGGGAAGGTTATTGTTCTAATTTATGTCAAGTTCCGATTAAAGTCATTATGATACTCTTCTCAAATTATCTTTGAAGAGGAAAGAAAATCTACGAGTTATAAGGTCAAAAGTAATCTGAATAAAATTGATTTTTTCGCATAATTTGCGTGCACTTTCATTATTGTAGTAAATCGTGAGTAAAACGAAATACATTGTGGAACTGATATTGTATAGATTAGTTTTGAACAACGGCAGTGGGGCCATGAAACGCGGGGGCGAGCGGGAGACGTAAACATGACATTGCAATTCTTAGTATTGATTTTATTATAACGAAGCGGCCCACTTTCGTTTGTTTGATAAGCCCACTCCACAGTCCGCGATCATAAATAGTAGTAATCGATGCTCAGTGTTATATTGCTCCAGTACTGTTTTGTGTTACATAAAGTAAACACAGCCAGTAAGAAGTCGCCGATATTCTGTTCCGCTTTTCATAGCGTAATATCTTAATACCATTTATGTAAGAGACAGATGTCCAGTTTCGTAGGAAACTTTGAACTGGAGTTCGTAGGAAACTGAACGCCTGTAGAGTACCTAAACAAATCTTTAGGTACTCTACAGGCAGTCGACTGAGATGCACAATGATTCATGCCCAACAAACAGACCCTTGGTGACCCTTGGGCGTATACTCTTTTTGACAAAACTTCTTCATATATATCTATTTCGTGTAAAGTTATTTGAACTCTTGAATAACTAATCAATGTTTGTAGGCAAAGTATTTTGGAGTTTTTGTACACTAGAGTGACCTATTCACCCTCAAAGTTGCATTAAAACTTGTGTTAAAATAGTTGTGAATAAAATGAACAGAGACGAGAGTCGGTCAGCATAGTTATCGTGACCGTGTAACAATAGCAGGGGGCATAAACAAAACAAACAAGGTATCAAGACGGAGCTGTGGCTGCAAGCTGCTATATTATGAACAAGATTAATTCGAAACGGTGTAGCAATCGCTGAAGCCACCCACCCGCCGCCGGCGCCGCCAGCCGCACACCGTCAAGGAAGAGAAAACCGCAAGGCTCGCTTGTGTTTTTATCAACAACAACACAGCTCCTAGGTCGTTCTCGCAACGCGGCGAGAAAGGGAGAGCAAACAGTCAGTCGTCTAGATGTTGCAATGTTATTTGTTTTGCAAAAACACTGCCTCTGGCAAGGCTGTCGACATGACGGCGCGGGCGTGGACTCGTGCAGCCGGATACCGACCGCCCAAGAAACAGTCGAACGGCTCACCGCGTCCGCGTACACATACACCACCAACTCCAAATTAATAATGAGAAAGTTTATGAGGGCGCATGGATGTTTTTCTCGCAAAAACTGCTCAACTGATATGAATGAAATTTGGCATACAGACAGTTTATTAGCTGGAATAACATGTAGGATACTTGTTATCCTGGAAAAATGTTAGGTTAGCCTTCGGGGGGGTTTGGAAAAAAAATAAAAAAATAAATATAAACAGAATTTCGATTATACTGCGACATATACAAAAATGAAAATCTTTTTTGTTCATAATATTAGTAAGTTACCTACTTATAGGTTATGTTTCCGCTAGTCGAAGAGCATTGAAAAATAATTAACAAACTATTTACTAAACGGTGACAAACAAACCCTTAACTAATTTGAAAAGTAGTAAACAAATTTTATTTACACAAACAACAACATCCAAATATAGTATCTCAATTAGTTGAACAGTGAGACATGGGAACAGTTTAAATGTCGGGGTCGAGGGGTCGTTATTGTCACATGACAATTGGATATAGTATATGTTAGAAGATATATTATTTCGATGATTGTTAGTATTTATAATAAATTAGGTGAAAATATTTCTAATTCTGAGAAATTAGCTGAAAAAGTTAAAATATCGAATATATTTTCCAATTCTATTAGACATGATTAAATAAATAATTTAGCGTATATTTTTTAATATCATAAGTTTTTGATTTAGAAGAACTAGAATGAAGTTTAAAATAAAGTTAAAGTTAAAAGTATTTTAATTTTTCAACGCGGACGAAGTCGCAGGACCAGCTAGTAATCAATAATTTTAATATTTTTAATTTCTCTAAGCTCCACTGTCACGTGTTTAGTTACGGATGCATAATATTAATATTTATTTTATGATTAATAATATTTTGAATGAACAATTCGCAAACGGCATTAACCTTACCCTACATTTAACAGACGCATTGTGTACACCTACTTTACGGATACATAAATTTCGTACCTACTTACAATTTCATAAACGCGCAATATTATACTGCACTCGAACGTGAAATAACCGCCCACGTAACATCTACGCAGTTAGAAATTGAAGTAGGCTCGCAGTGTTTATAATATAAGCACTAGCTGGTGCCCGCGACTTCGTCCGCGTTGAATATTGTAAATATAACACCTGAGATAAAACCCGACAACTTTATATCGCTGTGATGACGGTGGCAACGCGACGCACTGGCGCTCAATCTATACTAAATATTATAAAGAGGAAAGATTTGATTGTTTGTTTGTTTGTATATAATAGGCTCCGAAACTACTGGACCGATTTGAAAAATTATTTTACCATTAGAAGCCGACATTATCCGTGATGAACATAGGCTACTTTTTACCGCGGCAAAATGCTTCGTTCCTACGGGAAATCTAAAATAAAAGTACAATTAAACCGTCACTTAAAGTCACCTGTCACCGGGAATAATTCAATAAAACAGAAAATGATTCCTAAAAGTAACTAATCAACTCTTTACTTGTAGTTGGTGAAAGAGGCGCTAACACTTTTATTCTTGAGTACAAATTGGAAAATATAATATCTTCACAAATACATACATAACCGTTAGTTTACGTATAAAAGTATTGCAGCTGTTATTTTTAACGGAACACGTGACTGTTATAGTATTGGTACCGTATTTTGCTTCGTTTGTTGGTCACGCGAGGCTGAATTATTTGAAACCGTAAAACGTGCTCGACTGAAAATCGCAGGAAAAACACAATTAACCGCATAACATGTGCATTATGAATTTAAAAGACACGGTTTTTGAGTAATTTTAATACACAATTCCTGTCTATACAATATTCGCTCCATTTATTTCAGAACTCATTATATTTTTTTTATGAATTTTCAGAATATTTATCAAATCGGAACTTATTGCCGGTACAAATACTAAATAATAAATCTGTAAGTGTAAGTATTGTATGTATGTATGTTTATCTATAACTCTTAAAACGAATTAACCGATTTTCATGAAACTTGGTAGATAAACATTTAGACGTACGGGACACAGGATAGGCTACTTTTTCTTTATCAACGCGGACGAAGTCGCGGGCGCCAGCTAGTTGTCTAAAAATAAAAATGTAACTATTCATTGAAAAACGTTTTAACATTTATAATATTATTAGGACAAGATAGGAATTATTAAGAATAATAAGATTAAATAATTGAAAATTTAGCTGTTATGTTATGTTTAAAAAAAAAATTAGAGGCGGTATTGGGATAACCTTATGTGCTAGCCTACGCCACGCGATAGACTTAATTTATTATCTAAACAGAACCATATTGTTTTTAAATTCCCGCCACGTCGATTGTACAAAAACTTTTTTTTGCTTTATACCGCTGCTTATAAACCCCAACGCTTATTTATCTATTATCTCTATCTATACTAATTTTATAAACAGGTAAAGTTTGTTCGTATGAAGTGTAGGGGGTAATTTTCGAAACTACTCATGCGATTAAAAAAAATCATTCACAAATAGTTAGTAGAATAGAACTTAGTAGCTGATTATTCCATGCGGGCAAAGCCGCGAGCGCGAGATATCTATACTCTATACTAATATTATACTATATACTAATATATATCTATACTAACATAGGCTACTTTTTACCGCGGGAAAATGTTTCATTCCTACGGGAAAGGGCCCGTTCAAGTATTACGTAAGCACTATGGGGGGGCGTGGGGGACTTTGCTTTGCTTATTTTGGATGACATAGGGGGACAGGGGAGTCTAGATGATGATTACGTCATCGGTAGTTATTTAATTTTTTACACGAATGGCAACCCTCACATTGTGTTTGCTTGAAAACGAAACGCATTTTCGGGGATTCCCGCAAATAATGCAATACGTTTAGGCACTCGCTTTAGAACCGAGTAGGGGAATTACCGCGCGCTATTCACTTGTCTAAATTTCTTCTGTCAGTGTATTGTTTCGTTTGGATACTATAACGAGTAGACGTATTGTAAGCATAGCCAAGCAAGTTAACATTTGTGTTTTACCGTTGATTTCATTAGCCAAAGTTTAATGTTTAAGATGTCGTTTCAAATAGACAAATCCAAGTTATACCAAAAATTGTTTAAAAGTTTTAAAAAATCTCATACAAATACGAAAGTACAAAATTCTTATTTTTAGAATTATAATATTAAAAAAACCTATACATTAATTGAAAAATGTTTACGTAAGCATGGGGGGAGGGGGTAAGAGCTTTGCTTACTTTTGCTGACAAGGGGTAAATAATTGTAATACTTGAACGGCCCCAAATCTAAAATAAAAGTAAATACTAGCGGCTTGGTGCGGGATACACTTGACAGCGCCATCTATCCAGAATCAGGTGAAGCGACTAACATGACAACTGCTTGGAGTGCTTGGTGATATTTTTAGCGATCCGCTCCACGGTACATGGCGTTTTATACTTTTAAATGCGGACGAAGCCGCGAGCACCAGCTAGTATAAAAATAAAAATAAAGATCCATCAATGTATGACGGCGTTATGTTGCCTTAGATATTTTGTCTTTTATTTTTCAACGCGGACGAAGTCTTGGGAACCATCTAGCTAGTAGGTGATTACAACGGAAAAACTATTTAAAATTTTATTATTAATAATTTCATTCTAATTCTTGGTTATTTTTTAAAAAATTTCAGCAGAAAATAAACACACTCTCTCACGCCAAGCATAACCAGATAAATATCCATGCATTTCGCACTAAAAGCATGCACACTTGCAGTGCATAAATATAACGATACCCTTGAAATTTCACAAGTAAAACGTTTCAAAACGGTACATAACAATAAAATAGAGAAACTCAATGAAGCCAAGCAATGAAGGTAATGTTTCTCTCGGCGTCAAAACATGTTGCACAACTCGGTCGCATTCCTCTCACGGATGTCACCGTTTTGTCACCGCTCTCCACCGATGATAATATTTCTTAGTCGTCATTCTCAGAACACCACTTTTACTTATTTACACCGTCCGAATAGTTTACATTAATTAAAATAACCGTTTAAAAAATTACCAATAAATAATTATAAAGACGAGACTGTTAATCTCGCGCGGTGTTGTTCCAATTTAAAAAGAAATGTTATCCTATTCTAACCAATATAAAGGTGAAAGTTAGTTAGTTTGTTCGTTAAGATTTTACGCCTTAACTGCTTATTCAACCCATCATTATGAAACTTTGACAGGGATACCTGCCAGAAAAAAAGGACTGTTCCCAAAAAATTCACCGCCTGACAAAAATACATGAGCAGTAAAAATTGTATAAATGTTTGTATGTTTTACGTTTAAACGGGACGCGGACGAAGTCGCCGGCAAAAGCTAAGTACTTAAATGAGTAAATAAAAGCAACTGCAAGTCGCCAAACGTCGATATTTTTCTCTACATCAATATGCTTCCTGTCACCTACTTAATTTCGCCGTAGCGCTAATCTGAAATAGCGTACAAGAGATATTTAGGTCATTAAAAGCTAATGTTATTGTCTATACTCTGGCATCGTTTCGGTACAAGATGAAGGCCTCTTACGATTGTGACACGGTTACGTTTCAAAACAAACAACGCAAAACGGTCGTTGCGTAACTTGTGAAAGTATAAAAACATCTGGAATAACACTTGAGCCGTGTTTACCTGTCACTTATTCATTACAATTGAGAATCAACTAGCGGTCCGCCTCCGGCTTCGCACGGATGCAATTTTTTCACCTTCCTCTTTGATCGCTCTTTCCATTACTTATTGATTATTATTGATGTTTTGGAATAGTTAGCGGAGTATGTGGGGATTAAAGTTTTAACTAAATGAAAAGAAATGGTTACTTACTTGAATCAACCGTAACAGATAGAGATAAATATATAATCGCGAGTTTTCTTTGGAATTTTAGAATAACTACAATACTCTAGTAGCTACATCACATTTTATGTTAGTCTTGGGTTGCAAACCTTTTTTAAAACCTTTCGTGATATATTATCAAACGCTGAAAACCTCATAAAAAGCGACTTTAATTTATACTATGTAAGGATTTAATAAAATACACTCTTATTAGAAACATCTCTACTCTATACATTTAGATGCTCTATTGCATTATCGAGAAAATGTGTCGAGTTCAACTAGTCGTAACTCGCGCTGACGGAATAATTAAGTATAGTTTAGGTTTTTCCAAGCAACGGTAGACAAGTTTTTCCCCTACACATGTCTATAAATAAACAGACTTTAGTTAGCGGTTTTCGTAGTGATTGCATCCGTAAATAAAAATAAAGAGGAAAGCCCACTTGTTTGTAAGCTCAATAAAAAATATTTTAAATAAATATTTACTTATTAGTTCATGAACATTTTAGAATACTTTTCTTTTTAATTCTGTCCTGTATGCCTTTTTGACAGCGAACTAGCGACCCGCTCCCGGCTTCGCAAGTCTACGAACTATTTATCGTTCTCTTCATTAGTGAAAACCTTATTAAAAATCCGTTGGAAGGTTTAGAAAAACTTTATTTTATAGATAACTATTTTCTAACTTAAGCATGTATATATATATAGATTTGCTTGCAGCATTATATTTATTTCTATTGTCTTATAATTCGACTAAAAACACCGAGCAGAGACCGAATAAGACTTCACTGTGTTCTTTCATTCAACACAACTCAAATCAACACTGAAAATAGATAAATGAACTTCGTTCGTAGACGTATGTTTAATTATAAACAATTCACGCTTAACTATAGAAAGTATGTATCGATAGATTTTAGATATACGTATTATTTATCTTTGTTTATTAATTGTATTGTAATATATGCAGTCTTATAGAGATCATATTTTGGGAAAACGAAACTCGAGTTAAAAGCGAAGGAATGCGCATGTTAAAGCTGAGTAATGGCGAAGAAAGTCCGAGTTGCAAAAACAGCGTGATTCAACTGTTTTTACGTCGCGTTTTTAGAACGACCGAGTTCACCATACGTAGTATGTAGTGTTGTTTTCTTACCTTGTTCCGCAACCACGACCTGGATACGTGCTGACCGCCTTAACCTAATTGACGCCGCCCTTAGACGCCATCGGCTACGTCCTAAGGACAACATTGAATTTTCTATATACTTTGAATTTTTTAATGTAACTATAAAATCAACAGGAGGTGGTCCGTCCAACCTATAATAGTATAACTAGCTAACGCACGCGATTTCGTCCGCGTAACTTTATAAAATATATCCTATCTTTTTAAGTTGGACCAAATTAACACATAGTTACGAAGTTTTATCAAAATCGGTTCAGTGGTTTATAGGAGTTCATTGGCGTCAAAATCCTAAATTCTATTCCCGCTACAGGCTTCGCCGGGGTGCAATTTTTATATATAAAAATCATCCCCGTTTATCCCTCTGTCTACACATTTTCGAGTTTTTAAACCAACTTGACATTTTTATAATAACTAGCGACTTGTTCCGGGCTTCGCCCGGGAGGCATATATATTAATATTATAAAGAGGAAAGATTTGATTGTTTGTTTGTTTGTATAGAATAGGCTCCGAAACTACTGGACCGATTTGAAAAATTCTTTTACCATTAGAAGGCGACATTATCCGTGATGAACATAGGCTACTTTTTACCGCGGGAAAATGCTTCATTCCTACGGGAAATCTAAAATAAAAGTAAATACTAGCGCTTTGCCCGGGAGATAGCGCCATCTATCAAAAATACGGTAGATGGCGTTTTATACTTTTCTACGCGGACGAAGTCGCAAGCACCAATATATAATTGTATGGAACCTTTTTTGCTGTAGTAAAACTTAACATGCTAAATTGGTGGTTTAAGTTAGAGCACAGAAGTGGTAAGTACATTTTTTTTTTGTAAATAAATCTGGTAATCATACCATGTCCGGTACATGGTACGATTAGGATTAGGATAAGTTAATCTGTGGTGTAAACTACACTCAATGTGCTACTAGATAATTTAAATTTTTAAATCTTTGTTACCACACATAATTATGTGGTCTAATTAGAGCCGTTGACATGTTAATTATAGAAGTTACTAGGGACCCGCTCCAGGCTTCGCCCGGGTTCAAAATAAAAACTATTTTATCTTTTAAGTTTACACATAGTTATGAAGTTTCAGTTGTTTCAGAGATGAGAACAAACATAATTGAGACACATAATAATTTTCAATATTTTTTCATTCAATAACTGGATTGTTACATGTAGACAATAAACATGTTTTAACTTAATATTTACAATATAGTTTGGTATTGTTTTTTTTTCATTACAATTACTACATATTATAAAACAAAGCCCTCCACTGTGTCTGTCTGTTCCCGATAAACTTGAAAACTACTGCACCAATTTTCATGCTGTTCTCACCAACGTTCTGCTGTTGCCAGTAAATATTTCTATACAATCCCTTAATTTACTGAATAGTTGAAAGAACCTTAGGGCCTTTTGACCATCTGTCAAGTAGGCTACCTCAGCTACCTGTCATTTAATTTTTTTAAATTCACCGGTAGCCAGGGATAATGGAGCTGATATACCTTTGTTTGTATGGTAAAAGTCCCAAACATTAAACAGAAAATAATTTAAAAAAATCGCCTATCGAAGGATACACTAAACCAAGTGCATAATTTAATAAATCATAAAATAGTTTCTAATAGTAATTAATCAACACTTTACTTGTAGTTGGTGAAAGAGGCCCTCTAGTAAACGTAAAACCTATTAATATAAAATAAAAAATATCTCGTTTAAATAAATAAAATATTATTTATGTAACCAGATACTGCGGCATATCCTCACAGTGACATTTGTAGGTACACAACACATAATGATTTTCTACAATCTCTTTTTATAACTGCATAAAAATACACACAATATTGAAAATTTTAGACGACATTGGACTTCATAAGATTAGATTCAAGGCCGTCTTGTCTGTCTGGCTATATAGAAGGTGCCAGTAAGTTTGGTTATGTATGAAATCCATATACCATTTTACATGAACATTAAACAACCTTAAGAGTTAGATTTTTAGAAAAAACACATTGTTCCATTAATAAAATAATAACGCGAGTAAGATCTAAAAAGATTCACTTACAGTTTTAGCGACAGCATAGCAGATGACCTCGATAATCATTGGCTTATTTCGTCTCAAAAATAAAAACACGTCTATTGATGAATATAACTTTCAAAAGCTACAGTCAAAATAATCACTGTACACTGTAAAATTGCTGTGTAATATAAAAATTTCAATTGCAAATATTGAAAAAAAAATCACATAAAACGTTATCACTATCAGACATTCAACCCAGTCCAGTCATGTCAATTCAATTGTCAAAAAGATGTAACAGAGGGCGCCCTCTATTCACTAGGTAATTTTTTTTTAGAAATAGCATGAAATAGTCACGCGAACTCAGGTATGTATTTATTATAATATTTTTTCACTCTTGCCTATCACTCACACACTCTTAAGGAAAAAACTACTATTGACTATAATGTACTACCATATTATTATAAAAAGTAATATTGTTTTTAGTGCAATACTTCATCGTGATGCAACTAGTGTCACCTATCGGATTAAGCTTTCAATAAATGTACCTATCGATTATTGTAATACATATTTACACAAATATTAGCAACTAGCTGTTGCACGCGATTTCGTCCGCGTAACTTTATAAAAAAATAATACATTCGTGTCTGTGAAACCATGGAAATATACATATAAAATTTCAACTCAATCGGTCAAGCTCAAGCCGTTAAGTAGTTGACATACCTACAGCAGCGCCACCTACCGGGTCCAATTGTATTTTCAAATCATCCAGGGAAGGAAACCATAGGAATACCCAATATAAAATTTCAACCCAATCGGTTCAGCCGTTTAGAAGTTATGTGAAAAAGATAAGTACGGAAGGATAATTCTTACTACCCGTTGTCCTATTACCCGTTTTCCCGTAGGAATGAAGCATTTTCCCGCGGTAAAAAGTATCCTATGTAACCTATGTTCATCACAGATAATGTCGGTTCTAATGGTAAAAGCAAGGTAAAAGCAAGGTAAAAGAATTTTTCAAATCGGTCCAGTAGTTTCGGAGCCTATTCTATACAAACAAAGAAACAATCAAATCTTTCCTCTTTATAATATTAGTATAGAATAGAAGTATAGACAAATCATCATTCATATAAATAAAATATTACCTTTTTGTATGCAAATTAAATTTGTTGACCAAATTCACAAAATACTCCAGCCAGCATAGTTACTTCTTTGTATTAGCTCTGTAGAAAGTCAATGTTAATAAGTGCGTCATAATTTGGTGACTATAATAATTATTATTTTAGTCCTTATATTATAGCTTTAGTGAATCCTTCGATTGGCAGAGGTCGTTGGGACTGCCGTCTGCCACCTTGTGGGTCCCATAAAAGCTGTTAGTTCAGTAGGTAAGGTATGTGCTATGTGCTGCTGTTATTACTGACTCAGTAAAACACCATGAGAATTTGATGAGAATCTTTGATCCACATTCCACAATGCAATGCATTCATTCTTCTGTGTATTCTTATCTTATAGGAATTATCAAAAATTATATGATTTTTTTAGAATTGATGTTTCTATTTACGTAAGTTATTTCTAAGTTATCAAATAACTTTAAAGGTAGTAAATTAAAATTCAATTAAAAATCGGTAAATTAAAAAGATGTGAAATAGCTTACATTTAATAATGCTGTCGTAAAATAAAAACAAAATTGTAGGGAGTTGGGATATGGGCGAGGTATGTTATTTTCCTCTGTGTATATTGTACTCTGTGTAATTATGACCTGATCCTATGTCACTTGTCACATTCACACACATTTCACACACATTGTCTAATGTCAAAATTTTCTTCTTTCTTCTGTGATTGAATAAAATAAAAACAACAAAATATATTAATTATTATGTACTAAATATAAATTACAATTTCAATTATATTGAAATTTAAATTACTATTTACAACTAGTTGACTTATAATAAATTAAGATTAAGAGACGTTCTGCTACTGCTAAGGATGACTTCAACTCCAACTTCAGTTGTTATTAAATATGTCGGGAGAACGACAGATTTCAAAGGTAAAACTCTATGGGAAATCGTCGGGAGTTTGAAAAACTTCGGAGTCGGAAGATATGTAGTGCGACAGATGTTCCAAAGATATCCAGAACCAAGTTTCATGAAAATAGTGAAAGTTGAAACTTGCCCTGACGAGGTAGGTATACAGTATTGAATAATAACCTAAGTGTTCTAAGTAGGTTATTTTTATCCTAAACTTGCCACTCATTTTAGACTTCAATGAAAAACATTGAAAAAATTTCAATTCCTTATCCTCTTCTAATGCCTTATTTTACTATTTTACTATAATTGACAGCTCATTTGATGTACCCGTGGCCTTGCTTGTGTTAATAGGAGACGGTAGCCATCTACCATTAAGTGGATCGTCAGTTTGTTTTTCGACCTTAATAAAATAATATAAAAAATATGCAATCTAGTCTTACTATTGTGTGCTATGAGAACTTAATAATAATATTAAAACTTTAACTAGAGTTCTTTTAATGAAAGAAGTCCCATGGCTAACAGCAGATCTAAATAATAAATTAGTTACTTCAGCGAGAAAAATTGTACCTAGACAAAATTAATTTATTAATAGGTAATTAGAGCTATCATTTAAGGGAGTTAAAACCAACACCAGTATATTTAAAATCTTTTCTTAGCAGAGAATATGCTTGTATTTACAGGAGAGACGGTTAGTGAGAGTCTGGGTAGAGAAGACTTTCAGAGGCCGGAAATTGGAGAAACTAACAGAAATCCACAAAACATCCTACAAAACTGATTACCAACTTATACCAAAAAATGAAGAAGCCACACTTCTGGCGTCTGTTGATAAGGTGCATTATCACACTGATGTAGTGTTACCAAATAGTATTGAGATGCCACCACTAATGAAAAGAGTAATTGCCCAGGACAATAAAAGAAAAGGAATAGAGGTTTGTATCTGAAATTGTTTTAGAAGTTTATTTATTTTTATTTTTAACAACTAGCAACTCACAGAGCAGAGTTGAAATTTTCAAAAATCCTTAGAGGATGCTTACATTATAATAGAAACCTATTTCCATATTAGTAGTTAATAGTTTTGGCTGTGTGTTAATGGTCAGTCAGGACAAACGATTTTATAAGTATAAAACACATATAAATAACACTTTCAAATCACAGAAACAATGTTTGTGTTTACTAATAAGAATTGCTGATGACACAACAAATCTCTTTACTAAGTTATAATTAATTAATTAATAAGTTATTAATCATTATGTGATAGCAAGAAATAAAGTATTTTGTATATGCATCAAACACATTTAGTACTGTGAAGGCCGATGCAGACTTTAGTTAACTGTCCTATAGTAAATATAATTATTTTATTTTGACACCTTAGTTTTTACAAATTTGCTTTTTTATCCCATAAAAAAGGTATAAACCCTATTTTAAAGGACAATTAATTAAGTTATTTCACAGTAGCCTTCAGTTAGAGAGATAATATTGTTGTTGACTTGTTTAAGACAATGATGACAACAATGACATTGCCTATGAATGACAATAATGACAATATCTATGCCTATTTTATACTTCAATACTCCTGTTATTGATATATTTGTCAAAATTTTCAGATCCCAAATGAGTTCAAGATGCCGCTGAGCTACCACAGCGGCCCAAATAGAACCCAACGTATCGCTAAAGGTGATGAGAAACCAACAATCGAGTTTACAATGGGTCTTGGGAAACCCATTAGTCCGTCTCTTTATGGTGGAGTGCCTCTTAAATGAATGTTGCAACGTGTACAGTTAAATTGTCAAATTGTTAGTTTAGATTAGATTTATTTAAATAAAGTAAAATTTACAACAACAGTCATTGTTTATGAAAATCGCGGATCGAAGCAAACCTTTTTTGTAATAATGGATTCGTATTCATCTCGGGCGTGTTTCGTTCTATCTCCAGTTTCTGAAAATAATATTATTTATACATATACTGGTTTATTGATGATTGATGACGAGAATTAAATACCAAACTTGTTATTTTGTCCTTTCAAACTGATGATATTGTTTCATAATTTGTCATTTATATACAGAGGCAAAAAATTATTGTATCTTAAAAAAATACATGTAACATTTTTTTTTCTAATTTTTATATCTTAAGGTCGACAGACAGGCTGACTGTCCACTTGATACCGTCGCCCTAAGTCGTCCTAATTTTTTCTGTGTGTATGTATTATATATGTATGTATGTATGTATGTTCCTCCATAACTCTTAAACGAATGAACTGATTTTCATGAAACTTGGTAGATAAACATTTAGATGTACAGGACACAGGATAGGCTACTTTTTTTTCTTTTTCAACGCGGGCGAAGTCACGGGCACCAGCTAGTGACTAAATAAAATATCCTTCAAAAGCAGCATCAACTTTACAATGCTTGCGATGATGTAGTCATTGTATTCATACTTATTTATTTATTGCTCCAATACACCTTCACCAAAACTAGGATATTTGACTGCTTTCATAGAACGATAATCGAATGCAAAAATGCAAGAATACCTTCCAAAATTCGCGCATTTCTTGTACAGATTCTTCCCTTTGTACAAAGTATTGTCGCACAGTTTTCTGTATCATTGTGGCTGCATACTCTTCTGGCCACAACCAAGATTTCGGATAGTAAGGGCGAGGACTGAAAAAAAAGCTTGTGATTAATCTATATACATAATAGGTATATAGGGGAAAATACCCAATTATTGGCACATTAAGAAATACGACCATTTATAGAATAACACCTTTCGACCAGGTTCAACTCAAATAAAATTTGAAAGTTTGACAATGTTTAAATCATTTGACTGTTTAGTGTTAGCAATTCTCATAAATCTAAGATTTATTTATTTTTTGTGGGAACACAGTTTATGGAATAGTTTTCTTATTTTTTAGTGAAAAGTTTAGGGTGCCAATAAACTGGCGGGGTGCCAACATTAGGTCATTTTACCCTATATGAATAAAATCGTAAAAGAGACTTTATTAAATATTAAAAAAAAAAAAACTTACGTTCTAAACAACGCACAGACAATTCTAAAAACTATTTTTTGACCTCGGTCTCATTAACGCAAGTACAAAAAACTTTTTTTATTTAACAAAATAAAAAACAATATACCTACGTAGGTATCTATACAGACACGGCTCGTTTACGATTTTATTATAGGTAAAGATTGTAATGTTAAATTAAATTACTCAATGAATTTTCATATTGATTAACTTTGTTACAACATATTGTTTTAAAAAGCTTTCCAAAATTTCTGTTTCCCTTCCAATCTAATAAGAACAGTTCAAACTTAACCGACCAAAATTGATCTACAATACAAGACATACAAATATAATCTAGGTACTCTATACTCTAAACTAAATATAGGTACATGGTATTTTATTGTGAAAATATAGTACCCACTTTTCTTTGAGATGTTTGCGAACCCAAGGCATGTTGAACAAGTGCAAATTTTCGAATTTTCTGCTAGGATGTCGTGGGTTGTTGTTCCATAATACCTTAAAAAATAATAAAGCTTGGTGGAGTATCCTGTCTTTCTATGTTTGTTCGTACCTCTCTTCGTACATACAAAACAATGTGTACGAATTAATGAAAGTTCATACAATAAAATGTAGAATTTTAATAAACGATGGCGAAGTAATGAATGTAACAGCGACCTCTATGCATTTTTAGTTAAACATTTATGAAACTGGTAGCATTCTACTATTTTAAGTATCAAATGTTACCGGCATACATCGACAGAGTATTTTAAAAAGCTTTCTTAATATATTTTTTTCTTATTACGTATAACATTTGAAATCTTTATTGTTATAAACGTTTGCAAGGCTCATTTTTAGAAAATCCCCGGTGCTTTTTTTGTGTCTTTTTCTGTATCCCTGACAGCATATAGATATATGCAAATTTTCAAGAAGGTCGTTAAGGCGTGAAAAGGTAACAGACAGACAGAGTTACTTTCACATCTATAATATTAGTATGGATACACAACACACCTGTACAATGTGATCGATTCCATTGAAAAAACATTTTTGTCTAACAAGCACTTCCCAAATTTTTGCTTTATTCAAAGTTTCCTCTAAAGCAGGCAGGAGAAGTGTGAATACCTCCTCCCTTATGTAATTGCTTTCCGTATCTATGCAAAAATTTGCGGTTATAAAAAAATAAATCATCCTAGGGGAGACTACTGCCCGTCATAAGGTCCCCGAGACTTTCGGGTACGCCAAGGTACGCGTAGCTCTCCCCGCGCTGGAAGTTGTGGCGGGCACCAACGTCGTGTCATAACGATCCTACGACCTAACCCATCTACGGCCATGCTAGAAAGTCTTTGGGTTTTACCGTTTTAGCCAGTAGGAGTCTGCAGTAGCGCCTATAACTTAAGGGTATCCATGAAGATTTCCCAATGTTAAAAAAGGACGTCCACTGCTGGAAATAGACCTTTCCAATAAAAAATAGGACCTATATCTAATCATTAATAAAATCTTATTTACTAAGTACGAGTATATTATGGTGTTTTTATCTGTTAATATAGTTAAAAAAAATGTAACATATTTCTGCAATCATTTATAGCTGAAGTCTTAGGAGGTACTTTTTAAACTTTCTACTGTATGAATCTAGGACGTCATACTTGATCCTAGGCATGAATACTTTTGTTTTTGTAGTAAGTACCTATATATCTTTTTAAAACATCTTACTATATACTATACATACTAAGAAATGGTGCCTTGATAATGGGCGGCCTCTTGCTGTTTAAGTATTCCTCTATATCTTTTTGTTTTTCATCGCTTTCTTGCAATATTTCTTGCCAATTCGCTTTTGTAACCTTTGTTAAAAGTATAGGGAAATTGACTTCTGAACAAGGCAAACTTTCTGGTAACGTAAACGTAGCCAAAGCATCTGAAAAGTCATTGCCAGGAGCTTTTGAGTCTTTCCCCTTTACCTTGCGGTCAGTAGTTCTACCAGCCATTGTAATCTGTTGTTAAATAACTTTTGTTGATAAAATTGAGTGTTCAATACAAGATGAATGCGAATTATTGAATGTTTTTTGACACTGTCTAAATTGTGTCATTGATTTAGTTATAAACTATACTGACCTATCTAACGGAACGGTAGTAATACTAAAATCTATGATACTGACATATACAATAGTAAAAACCTCTTTCATTTGTCACCATAACGATAATTTAAATAAGTTTTATACTTAGTATTTTATAACACTACTAGCACTAGCTGGTGCCCGCGACTTCGTTCGCGTTGAACGATGAAAGGTACCCTATGTTCTTTCTAGTGTCCCAGACAACGTGTATGCAAAATTTCATGGTGATCGGTTCAGTAGTTTTTGCGTGAATAAGTAACAAACATCCATATATCCCCATACAAACTTTCGCATTTATAATATTAGTACGGATTTAATATAATTTATTAATTTAGTTTTGGTTAGTCCAAACAGTTCTACTATCAGGGAAATCAGTTCTTACAATTAAAAAAACAAAATGTATAATTATTTTGTAATATTTATTTTATAAAATCTGCATATGCGATTACTTCGTTTCTCTGGATATTACCATCCAAAGTTAAATTAAATAATTTAAGAAAATTTAAATAGTTAACCCTCTATCTAGTCATCTTATATTAAATGTTACATTCAGTCCAAATAAGTGGTTTCATGGTAGCCTAAGAAGTCTTTAGTAGTGCGATAATTTTCCTGTGACTTGCGCGACCCAATCCAAATAATGAGCGACTTTCACGTACACACCAGGTACTCCTGGTTGCCCGCAGCCGATACCCCACGAGACTACACCCACGATCTGCCAAGTTCCGCCACGTTCGCATACTAGAGGACCGCCACCGTCACCCTTGCACGCATCCTTGCCTTCTTCACCACCGGCGCACACAAAACCGGGATTCAATTCATAGTTGTACCCCAATCTCGTTTGTCTCAGTTGCTGTTGGCATTGACCGTGAGGTAGAATAGGCACGTCTACTTCCTTCAGGATATTTTGATACTTTCCATAATCACCGAAAGCGTCTTTGCCCCATCCGGTAGTCCAGCACCGTTGTCCAGCGTAATCCGTGTATTTGTCGGGGAGACAAGCGGGACTGATGTGAGGATAGTTGGTCCATTCAACGGGATGCTCCATTTTTAATATGGCAAGGTCGTTGTCTAAGGTGCCTGCGTAATATTGTGGGTGTACGTGTACGGAGACTATGTTTCTTTCAATATATGGGTAGAATTCGACATCGTGATTGACGTCCCACTCGCCGAGACGTACCCTAAGTTCAAAGCCTTTGTACCTGAAAAATAGATTACAGTTTTAATATTGCCAATTGAGTATTTATGTGTATAAAATCGTATTCATTTGGTATATTTTTATATTATGCTGTAACTAAGAATGAAAATCTTGTTGGTATCGCACAGTGGTCTGTGAGGTAACGTAACGGGAAAAGTTTTGCTTGACGAAAACGTCAATAACATCAATAACATAAGTTCAATTGATAATACAGTGGCCTCACTGTTGTATTGTCTAAATTTCTTTACTTAATCACAGTAGAATGATTTGTATTTCCGTGAGTATTAATTGTGATAAATTGTTCCAAAATAAAACTTACGATTTAACACAATGTGCAGCAGTCATAATGTGGAGCCCATCGATAAGGGTTCCCCCACAAACGTATACCGATTCCTTGGGATCTTTCTTTAATATGGCAGCCTGCCATGGGTATTCACCAAATTCACTGTCTCCGTCAACGTATGATGGTGTCTTAATTCTTCCATTAATTCCTTGAGAATGTCTAATGCCACATTGGCCCTTATTAGCTGCTTGAGGCTTTAACGGACGACGGCAGCAAACTTGATTTGGTTTGCATTGGTTGATTTGGTTGACTGGGGCATGACCAAAATATCCTTGACGCTGAAATTGATAAAGTTATAATAATTATAAGTAACAGTATGTTTGTACAAATGGAAAATGTTTTCTATTGGGCTAAAACAGATTACCTCTTCTATGATTTCGATATTAGATTTTTCGACGGGGACTTCCCTCTTCTTTCTACTTTCAGGGAATCGAATGGTCTGGCCTCCCCGGTTTGCCCCAGGGTTCTTAGGAGATAGGTTGAGGGAACGGGAGTATGCATATCGATTTGCATAGTTGCCTTTACGACTTACATTTGCAGATCTTTCAAAATGCGGATTATAAGGATCGTTTTGGTTATAATTATTGTTATAATCGTTGTTTCCATCATATTGGTTGACATTGTCATCATCATAATAATCATCGTCTCCCGTTGAGGCACCATCATAACTATTGTATGGCGTTTGCTTTATATGTCCTACGTCATAATTTGAATAGTGCGGAGAATAAATTGGTGGACCAATATGTGGCGGATAGTTTTCTGCATGGGGATGGTAATGATGTATTGGCTTATGAGGATGGTAATCATGGTGAGGATGGGGGTGGTTGTGCTGATAAGGATGGTGATGATGATAATGCTCGTGCTTATTCAGTAAATACAGTTTCTTCTCGTGGAACAAGTTGCCTAACTTGTGGACAACGTGTTCATTAGGAGTGACATGTAAATTAACAAAAGGCTTAACAACTTTTTCTCCGTAATCATTTTTGGTCACTTGTACAGCCAGTAGAGGGTTGACAGAAACAATACCTAAATTAAGACCGCCTGCATTGATTGCGGGTCCATATGGATTGTATAAGGGATTAGCATTAAAAGGGTTTATAGGATATCCATTATGGGAAGGCTGGGGCAACCCAAAAGAGACACCAAACGTGGGCTGCACTTGTTTGTTGTTATTGCCGCCATTGCCGCCGTAGCCGGCCAATCCAATGAGGCGCTGAAGTAATATTTATTTTTATAAGTTTAATAATAAATATTTAATGTAGTGTTAGGTAATGTGTCAGTGCCCAATGTTTAGTTGTTCTTTTGTAATTTGTTGCAGTTGGACATTAGAAAAGAATTTATATTTCAATTCCGAATGCAACATGACTGTTACCCCAGTATTGTATCTATGAAATTTATATAGGTGGGTATTCAATTATTGTCATGGGATAGGTTTGCAGGATTAAGGTTAAATAGTTTAAATGACTCAAATCCTACCGCAAGTTAGAATGATGATGCAATGACAAATAAAATTTATGTGGTTATTTATACATACCGGTTCGATTTGTTTCGAGTTGTCTTCAGGTTTGTCTTCGCTCGTTTCCCGTTTGCTAATCTTTTTAACATCAGATTCAGTGCTGTTTTGGGAATTTTTAGATTCCTCCGTTTTAGTCACATTATCTAATTGCTCATCGCTCAAGGCTGCTATATCACTGCCCTTGTTACGAGGATCAATAGGTAAGTATAAATCATCTCTGCGCCCAATTATTTCTTGGCTAGGGCACTGGTCATAATTAACGCATACACAGTCAAATCCTTGAGCTTTCGCTTCATGATAACTCTGTTGATAAACGTTGTTTTGTCCAAAGGTTGCAGGTCCTTGATTGTATAAATTGTTTGCGCCGCCAACGTGCAATTCCTTTTTGTAAAATTCAGAATTCTGAGAATAGGCACCTTGTAAGTTTCCTTGGTTGTAAATACCTTGCAAGTTACCTCCATTTTGTGAGGCATAAGAACCCAAAGAGTTTCCATATTTAGTATCATCGAAAGTATTGCCAGGGTATTGATTAGGCAAAGACTGCGATAAATGATTTCCACCACCTTTGATGCTGCTATGTCCATACTGAGAACCGTAAATTGTATCACTTTCGAAAACAGGCTTGTTGTCTAAAGAATAAATTCCATTCATAGGTTTGAAGCCTCCCGATGTTAGTCCAGTGTAATCACCACCTCCAGCTGTGATGATATCGGTTGATTGTTGGTTATGTGTTTGGGATGCCAGATGACCTACAGATCCTACTGGTATAGCTACTGGTTTAATTATTACTTTAGGGTCTTTGTCCCCATCGCTGTGGACATAGTGATGATGGACATGTTGTTGAACTACAGAGTCAGTTTTTGTTCCTGACGTTGCTACAGTAGGCACTTTGTTATAACTTGGTTTCGAATTTTCAAAAGCATAGGGACTTTCGTTAGCATAACTTGGAGGCTTCGTGACATAATTAAGTTCATGTCCATTGAATGATCCACTATTTTGTGAGAATTGGAAATTACTGGAGCCATATTTTTCGCTGAATCCAGGACGAAAGTTTCCGCCGTAACTCACACGCTTAGGGGGCATCTTCTGTGGTCGTGACGGATATGGCATAGGTTTGGGAGGCCCATAAGCACGCGGCGGGCCACGAATTGGTATAGAAGCTATTGGTTTACCATAAGGCTTAATATCAACAGGCTGAGCGTATATAAGTTCATCAGGTGACACGTATGTCCGCTTTTCTTGAGTTTCTTCGTCATCACACTGAAAATAAAAAGTAAAATTTAAATAAAGAAAACCTGTTTATTATTTATGCATGTTAAAAACATTATTTGGTTAGAACTACTTACTTGAACAAGACCTAGTGTACAAAGACGTTCCTTTATTAAATTTCTTGCTTCCGAGTCATCTCCAGCATCCAAGGCCTCTTTAATTGTAGGATCACTGTAGACATCATCGTCAAAACCACCCAAGCTTCTTCCTTGTTTTCTGCTGACAAGTTCATCGACAATATCATCAAGTACAGTGCTGTTAGTTTCGATGCTTCTCTCTTGCGCTTCTGCTATCAGCTCGCCTTGAAGTAATTCCGTTGATTTTTCATCATTCTTCACTTCAACCTTTTCTTTATTCTCTCCACCCCAAGACCAATCAGCTGACGTACTGGCTATTATTAATAAAAGTAAACAAAGGCTCCTTGATAACCGCCCCATGATCTGTAACAAGGAAGTGTTATGTTATTATTATTATAAAATATGACATCAGAGTATTAAAATTGAGAACATTATACAATGTGGAGCGATCCTTGTTTAGTAAAGCATATCGTTTCGAAACTTCTTCCGTACCGGACGAGATTCACTTTTACTTTCGCGACCCGAGACTGATGTTACATAAGCTTTCATAAGTCAGAACTCCGAGCCGATTGCAGCGCCAACGGTTGCTATAATATGGTAGCGAGAAAGTGATATACATAAACGCTGAGGACTCAATGCAAACTTTTCATAAATTATGTTTGAATTTTTGAATTATAAAACTTAAATATATAAGTTAAAAAATTTATCAAACGCATTTTACAGCTGTCTTTTAAAGAAATCAGCGTCTTAATTGTTCTTCGATGATTGGGTTTCTGTGATTGAAGTCACTGCTTAAAATAATTGTAAAATAACTCACATTTCTTGAGTTATAAGTAACGAAATCGGCGTGGAAACAGTTGTAGAGATGACCCTTACTAATGTAACACAAAGAAATTCGTGAAGTCACAAAAAAAGAAGCACAGACTATTCTGTCACTCTACCGACAAGAAAGTATTCGAGGCAGAATGAAGTACATATTTAGTTATCCAGTGTTATTCTTAATTGAAAGAAAGTGAGGAAGTGATTGGTGTCAATGTCGCCTTTAACCGGCGCAAGCGCATCATTTGTAAACATCAGGCGTCTCCGCTTATGCGTCACAATTCACGTAACTTATTGTGTAACTTTAAGCATACCTACTTAAATTTACGCAACACAATTACACCGTTTATTATTTAATATTAAATTGGAAAAAATAAATTAAATTAATTATACACTACAATCAAATGAAATAAATTTATCTTTTTTGTTTAAATTAAATTCATTTTATTTTAAGCTTTTTCAATTGCTTCATTATGATAATGTTGCATTCATATTTAATTATCTTTTCAAATCGGTCAAGCCATTTTTTTTTGTTTTTGCATATTATAATAATTAAATATTAAGATTGTTAATAATTATTTTCGTTTATAGTTTTTTTTTTATATTTAAATACATTATTAGTTAATTGTATTGTACATACATATATTACATTATTTAATTTTTAATTATCTTAAAGTTATTAAGAATCCATCGCCGTTCATTTGACAAATTAATTTCCTGTATATAAAATTATAAAAGTAAGATGTTTTCATTGAACGTTATTTTATTGCTAATGAAGTATATTTTTATTTTAAACTTTTAGTACTTGAGATACGAGTATCTATAAAACATTACCAGCAAATTATCGGGCTGAGAATAGTGCTCAAGTGAAAGTTGAAAAGCACACTACTGCAATAAACGATGCGTTTCATAGGTACATATAACTTGTACAATTAACATTTCATTTTTGTTTACGCAAATATTTTTTTTCGTAAAAAAAACGAAACTTAAATTTATTTGTTATACGAATATTTATGTGAACCAGAATCTCATGGAAAATAGGGAAAAACAAAAATTTATGGACTAAACTGTCTTGATACTGTTTAATATTTATTTTTCTTTAATAGGAGTCCAGAAATAAATGATTATGATTTTAAACATTTATTCTTAATGCAATCAGTTTCTGATATCCTATCAGAATTATTAGGTATATTATTATAGGTAATATCAGATATTACCTATTTTAAAAAAATATAAAAGAGCCTTTTAAAAAAAATTAAATCTATTTATAAATTCTCTTTCTAATTTCATCACCAGAGATGAAAGAAAATCACAGATTTCGTCCAATAAATTATACTATAACACTTTTCAAAAGAAAACTTACATTTTTCACTTGTGTATTATCACTAAATATTTAATGTGTTTTCACTACTTCACTGACGCAGTGTTTGCGTACGAATGACTGCAACATCTACCACCACAATGTTTTATACTTCGACCAGAGTATTGGCGTCTGCGTTGAGATTTTGTAAGACGCCTGGCCTCGGCCTCCTACCACGAAAACTAACTGAGATGTCTATCGCGCTAAATATAGTCGCATCTCTACAATATTTGGTAACCGTTTACCGATAAACATTGAAGCTCTAATGTGAATTGGTACAGGGCCGTGACGTATCAGCGGACTCATTGATCAACCCTTGCGTATATTTCATTCATAAATTCCAAGTACGATTTAAGTAGTTAGGCAATGGGGATTTTTGAGGTCGCTCAAACGGATGTAGCGTTTTCTTCATGTTTCGACAAAGGAATAAAATCTATGATATTATTTATGCTGTTATTTAATTCATGTCGTGTTTGTCTCAAATTACATAGCAAATTAATGGTCCCACTTTAAAGAAACTTTTTTTGAAAGAAATTATTACTTAAATAATTCAAAATTAAAATAGAGATCAATCAAAAAAAGCATTATAGATAATTTTTATATTATATAATATGCGATATAATAATAATATTTTATTAAAAGAAATAAAATAATGTTAAACCACGCATATTAATTGTAAACAAAGTCAAAAAACATTTTGTAAAGAACAGTGACTTCTAGGATTTTTAGGATTCTAATGCTTTTTATTTTTATTTGCACATCACTATCTCAACTTACCAGTTTACCACAACCATTTTAGAGTAGGTCTGTTTCAAACACTACCACTTTTCTTTATCCTGTTCCCCTAAAGGGCTACTGGCGCTTAAACTTTTTGTCTTTGGCAAAATCCCATGTCCTCCACAGGAGGACTAGAGTATATAGTATAATATAGTACTCATAAATATATAGAGATATACTAATACACTCCTATATACACTAATACACTTTATATACTCCTATAGAGCTATACTAATACAGGGGGTCTCTAGCCCCATTATCGTAGTATCGTAATTTTTCATCCCTTCATCGTAATTTTTGCTATGACTTTCTCATAACGACCTATTTGTCATAAGGTTTTGAAGTACATATCAGCTTTCTTTCCACTGCCCTTGGAACTACAGCCACTTTCTGAATTAAGGTCCATTTAAATTTATTAAAACTCCACATATTAAGACTGGATCCTGGCAGGAGGCACTGGTTGATTTATTCAATGTTTATTGCCAGTGTACTGGCAGTGCTTTTTATTGAACTGTTATATTTGAGCTAAAACCTTGCAATAGCTGTTCAACCGACATACTCAGTCTCTTTTGGTTTACTTTATTCCACCAAAATATCATTTACTGTGATAGGTATTTTCATAAGACCATTGGTCTTCTTAATACACCTATATCTTAGCATATTAATATGCGGTTACATATATTGTTATTGTGATTTGTAATTGTGACAAGACGTTATAGTAATGTTGCGACATATTGTTATCTAACAGTCTGTTGTGATCACACGCCCGCGTTCTCGCCTTAATAGGACAATAACAGCTTTCTCTGGATCATCGATATTGCATTTGTCTTGACATGGTTTACTTAAACGTTTTAATTATAACAGTAAAAAAGTATGAGTTAGATATGACAATATTAATTACACTTCTACTACTTATCCCTTCTATTATCACTCCTATTATTACTTTTATTTACCTAAAGGCAAATAAAATGGAGTGATTGTATTACGTACTTCGCCTTTTAGTCATAAACTGTGTAGTTGTCTTTAAAACTATGTATATACATAGGATCAAAGAACATCAGTTTTGATGTTTTTAAGATGCTTCCCCTATTATTGTCATCAGCTGATATTTCATCATATTTCCAACGTAGTAAACTCTTTTTGCATGAGATATACCAATACCAAAATATTATAGAGATAATGATATGACAATTTTTTGTAGATGTTGTGGTAACATGAGTAACCATAGTGTGCGAATACCATTTCCTATTTGAAAAGTAATTTTACTATTTGAATTAATCATATATATATATTAAGAACAAATTGACATAGGTTATATATTTTGTGCACTATCCCGTAATAATACCCCATTATGCGTCGCTTCGATTTAGTAACAAATACTTAGGTAACATATGTAATGTTTTCACATTACCACGAAGTGATTGCGATACTATTGTCAAATGTCATTTGTATTCTCAAACGAATGTCTAAAAAATATTTTTGCGGTTTGCTAATGAATTCCTTCTCTATTACATTTGTGTAGAAATTAAAAAATAAAATATCAAATTATTTGGCTACCTTTTAGTTAAGAAATTTTAATATGGTTCAATAGAAATGACATATAAAAGACTTCAACGCGTGCACTTTTTGCAAACGCACACACGCTCTATTGCGCTATTTCGGCCGTTTTGGAAACCAAAGGTTCGAAACCAGTTTCGAAAACGGAATTATTTTTCTTTTCACATGAATTTAAAAATATTAGGTATTTACTTCCTTATTAATTTCATTTGTTTAGTTTATCAACTACGATTTATTTGATAATTTTATTAGCTGAATGATTTTTTCAGTAAAATAATAAGTTAAAGTTTATGCAATTTATAAAAAAACTAGGTGAACTACATTTTTTGCCTCCAAATAGCAGGATCTACAGCAGAATTCAGTGTATTAGCGAGCTTGCACAAGAGGGGTTTTCCAGTGCAGTTAGAACCGGACCTCGCGGGCGCAATCATCGAACGCAACAACTTTGCGCAAGAGTTCGGTGAACTATTTCTTTAAATCAACCTTTCCTACGCATCGAAACGGGTTTTTTGTATACTTATCCAGAATTAGGTTTGGAAATAAACAAACTAAGTAAAACCTCTTCCATACATTTTTGTAGCGTGGCACTAATTTCGTTAAATTTCATTGATTTACCAAGTCAAATGATAATTAAACTTATATTATAAGAAAATTTCTGATGAAAATTAAAATAATACTATTACTCTTAGGTTACATTTCTCATTATTATTACATGTTTTTCTGTTTCCGCTCAGTTGCGTTTGCTTTCGCTGTATTGTATACGTAGGTACTCTACCGAGTTTAATATGGCATTCCTTCATTAAGTATATTATTTGTTTTACATATTTAGAAGCGAAATAAAAGCAGTATACACGTGTTTGTGTTCGTGGACACGTGTTGTCAGAGGACCTAACTCGGCCATATCAAAAATACCTCTTTATCACTCTGTTTTTACCCTCTATGGGAAATATTAACAAAGGTAGTGTCTATTGAATGTAGAAACATAGCCAGGAGCAATGAACTTTATTACTACAACCGATTCCTATGGTACGATTTAGTGTAGAGAGCGCTGACCAGTGCTCGCACGTTGTATCGGACGCCATGATGTAATACTTCACTACTGCAGTCTGTTTACATTTTTTGTCGCTCATATTTGGACCGATGGAGTCATCTTCGTAACTGCTTCTTGTGCAATATATTTATGAGGCGGATATTAATACAATAGGACTTTTTCGATTGACTTTTTGTATGAACATGAACATTTTCTATTTAATATTAGAGAAACTATCCAAGTGAAAATGTCGTCCTATTTTTATAATAGAATACAACAAATACGCTGCGGCACCTAATAAAATGAATCTAATAAAATCTAATAAAATGGTAAAATGCTGTACTATAGGCTTGCTTTATAGAAGACTACTATGAAATAAGTAACATTATTTTTGCTGATGTGTTTCGGTGAGCGAATAATGGATGCCAAAACAACACGACTTTTTAATTAATGTGGGCACGTTTATTCATAATGAAATTATTATAGTTAAAGCAGCCAAACAAAGCGTAGAATCTGCCACTGAATTTATTTATTCTACGAATCGCTACATGCATAGCAATGGCGCAAGCTGTTGGACGCGGGTTTCCCAAATTGCACCTATTGCATGTTCCACAGAGGTCACGCAAGCCGTGTCGATAGAACAAGGAATTGATGGAGTTGTTAACTGAAAATCTTGATATTACTTGAACGACATCAAATGCTTGTTTTGGCTGCTGTCAGTAGAGGCACCACTGCAGTTTGCAATTGAAATAAAAGCATATTTTCTGTTTTGTTTCGGTCTGTGAATAAAATATTTATTTATTTATTCATTTATTCAAAACTCACAACTCTTAATACTTAATTTAAAGAAAAAAATATAACATTACTTATTATGTTTGTATAATGAGAATGAAATATAAAGTTTGTATAATGAAAAAGTATATAAACACAAGATCTTTCTCATATCCTTAATTTTTTCCAAATTAGCTCTATCAGGGTGGGCAGCGTTGGTAGACAACGGTAACCACCATCTACCATCTATTCCTACCATCTAGTAGACCAGAGCTTCTACGCCGACCTTCACATAAAAAAAACCTATTACATAATCAAAATATATTGGTATTGTTGCTCGACCGCGCCTCCATGCATTTTAATGTTCCGATTTATTCGATGACCTACTTTTGGTCAATTGAATGAGTCAACATTAAATCACTGGGCTTCCCTAAAGACCCTTCAAGGACTTCTCAAGACTTTGACTTCGCGTTTCACTATCCCAATTTTGTGGAACAAACGAATATGATGTAGGTACCTATAAATACCAAAATACCTATACCAAAATTCGTCATAGAAGATCATGTATTTCTTATAGACATGTTTCTAAGAAATGCGAATATTGAGGATATCATCTGTAAAAAGATAGCTTTCGATACACGATTTATAACACATACTTCATTCTATATAATAAAATTCTAAAATAACCTCTTGGACGGGGTCGTGGGGACGTCATGACACGACTTCGGTGCCCTGCCACAGCTATCCAGCACGGGAAGGGCTTGGCTCCCTGTCAAAATCTCGGCGTACCGGAGATTAGAGGTACGCCGGTCATCTCGGGGGACCTTACGATGGGTGGCAGTCTCCCCTAATATATAGCACACAATCTTTATTACGAGGAGAGCCTGTGGCAGCAGTGACACATTATACCTACATGTAATACAAGATACAGACTGATTCATATAGTACTTACTGCTGAAGTTAAGAGAATATTAATAACCCTTGTGCATGGAATATTGGCAAGTCGAAACGATAAAGTTAGGAATAGATATATCGTAAGGACAATGTTTCACAATGACTTCCTTGTGATATAATCTCCCATGTTGTGTATGTATGAGTATGTTTACAAGTCGGTCGATTGTTCAACACAACATGCGAGGATTGCATCAAGCAAGAGGCAACGATGTGCGACGGTGAACCGCGTCACTCGACTCCGGGAGAAAGCACCATTGTTAACTCATTCATTACTTCCACCACATTAACAGTTCTTCAATGAGGTTGGGAATATTTACTCGATTTCTCTCTTGGCCTTGAGTTTACATCGACATTGGGCGTCTCCAGTCTCTGGTTAATACTTTTTAATAGCATCTCCAAAAAAAATTTTCAAAAAAAAGGATGTGGCTGTCGTGGACCCGCAATCGGCTTCAGTAAAATAAAAAAAAATAGAAAAATAATCTAACTTTTTTATTAGAGATGGGTTTGGTCTTGGCTAACAGCCAGCTGTGTAGCTTTGATGATGGCCTATGATGGAGCGAGCTCACCCAGAAGATGCATATTCACTCGATCTTTAAAAAAATTTGGGTGCCTGCAAAACCTTGTCAGTATGCAAAACTTTGGTGAACAGGTGAACGAGGCGAAATCTGAATCAAAATCTGTTGCGTTGTTTAGGAGGAGTTAATGGCCATACAGAGAGTCGCGGAAAGTGACTCCTAATACTCTAAAATATATTTAACGAATTTGAATAATACCATATAGGTAAGTATATACCAAAATATTCTTAGATCTTTTAACTATCGAGTGGTGTGATTAAATTTTGGATATAGATAAAAGAAAGATATGTAGCTACACCATCAAACTGTATCTTACGATTTTATTTATCATTACTTTTCTGAATTGGGCATGATTGGGTACCTCTATTAATCTAAAGTTTGCACACCGAAAACATGAAATAAAATGTTACTGTTACGACGTTAATATAATCGATCACGTGTTTAGCAATCAAAACAAAAAATTTATTGCTACACGTGAAAGATTTCATTAATTACCTTTGTGAACTCAATACCTAGTGACTCTTAAGACTAATATTAATATAATGATTATAACATTCATTTTCACTTGATGTTATTTGGTTATCTTCATCTATAATATAAGAAACGGCACATGTGCTATACCTGCGCCCGACTAAAGACATAAACTGTGTAGGATCGGCAGGTCTCGCTTCCCTCAGACGCAGGCGGCAGGGCACGAGAAGGCGGGCGTTCTAGCCCGTTTTTAAATGTCTTAGGGGATCTGCGCACATAGCTGGCGAGCTGTGTGTGCCTGCACAAGGTCCTCCCCGCCTGGGGATTGCCCTAGTGTCTCCGGGCAATCCCCCATCGGCGTAGCCTAGCCAGCAATGGCTAGGCCGCCCTGGGGTGGATCGGAGTTGTTGCCTCGACAGAGCCCGATCTACCCTGCTCAAAGGGCAAGGAGGCACCGGGGAGTTTTAGTGGGTATTGGCCGGGCCCGCTATGACTAGCATAGCGCAGAGCGCCGGCTGACCCCCACATACCCTACCGTCTAGCTAGCGGTAGGGAATCTGTAAACGGATTTCTCCTCGTTAAAAAAAAAGGATAGGATAAGGGACGGGGAAATCGACTCTGTTACCACTCAAATTAGCCACTTAATCCCTTATTCACGTTGGTCTTCTGTAAGACTATAACTGCCTTACAGAATCTTGCTACCCAAATGACTGCGAAAGGCTTTGTGCCATCCTTGTTACTACTAAAATTAATTGTTACTAATTAACGCTGACGTATTGTAATATAATAATTATGTATAACGGCATTGTGCCTTCAGAAGTCCTATGCATTGTTCCACACAAAAACGTTCTATGGTTTGGTTTGGTTCCTATTGTTAGACACGTCTAAATATTTTACAAGTTTCCCTTGTAAACTTAAAAAAAAAATTTATGTAGCGCCATCTATCGATTGCCGATAATGCATCTAATTATGTTATGGCGTGTTCGTGCGAGAAATATCTGTTTCAAAGTTACATAAAGATATCAAAGTTCATTGAACGATTAGTGTCGACATCTACCATGGAATTGAAAAACTAATTTAACATTTCATCTCTCCATTAATAACTGCTCGCAGTTTGTGTAAGGTTGCACAGATGGCGCTTACTTATTCATTTAACTAAAATGAACTTTGTATTACCGATAAATTAAACTATTGAAATTCACTTCTTGCAAAATATATTTTGCTGCTGCTAAAATAATTCTACGTTCAATAGTTTAATTCCTTTTAGCAGCTTTAAAGCATCTGGCAGATGTTATGGCCAAATTACAAAGAAGATATACCTACCTAAAGCTACTTTTTCACGTAACACTTCCTAAATTAAAAAACTTTGATACATAATGACTCTTTTTAACAAAAAATAAACCGACTTGAAAACGTCTCATGGTATTTTTTCATGGACGCCATTGTCAGAACTGGACCAAATGGGACCACACGGGGACCACTTTCAAATTAAAAAAAAAACATCAAAATCGTTTCACCCCGTCGAAAGTTATGAGGTAACAAATATAAAAAAATACAGTCGAATTGAGAACCTTCCCCTTCTTTGGAAGTCGGTTGAAAATAGCCTATGTTACTCGCTGGTAATATAGCTTCCCAACAATGAAAGAAATCGGTCCAGTATTTTATTTATAAACTGACTTATTTATTTATAAAGTTACGCGGAAGAAGTCGCGTGCAACAGGTAGTTATTAATATTTTTGTATATGTCGTGGCCAGATCATAGAATTGATACTTCATAATGTGGCCAGCCATTTCATGAAACGGTTCTATTTCATGAAATGGCCAGTTAAAACTGTACATTATCATGCTATGGTCTGGCCAGACGACACGTGTTGTTTGGTCCAGCGGCTAGTAACCCTAGCTGTTAACCAAACGGTCGCGGGTTCGAATCCCGCTAGGGGCAAAAGTTTACGTGTTAGCATTTTACCTTTGCACCTGAGTCATGGATGTTTTCCATTTATAATATTTATGTATTTTACAAAAAAAAGAGTAATTTATGTAGTATATCATCTGTCTGGTATCCATAATACAAGCATTATTTGCTTACTTTGGAACTAGATGGTGCTGTGTGGAGTGTGTGAAGATATATTATTTTATTTATATTAAGAAATTTATAAATACTTATGACATGGTCAATCAAAAGTTAAAAGTGGGCTCGCGACTATGCCTTTATCTCTGTTATTTTTTTTATGTAATATAAAAAAATTATCGCTGCGCGTTTGCCAAGCAAGGCTAAACCGATAACCGAAAGGATACATTATTATATGAGTAAACGTTGAAGATTTGTATAAATAAAATTTACGCCCCTGAACGAAACCGATGGCGGGTCATTAGTTCTCTATTGTGATATCAAACTTGTACGGTTTATAAAAACCTGAACGTGTGAGGACACTATTACGCCTTATAAGCCTTTATAAGACACTTGATATAAATTAAAACACATTTTGGCAATATTAGACAGAGACACACGTTCATGATATCAATAAATCATGTAAGGTTGCTAATTATCTTGATAAACTTGATATGTTAATCGCAAAATATTATGTCCGGTAGACTATTGAATTGCCTCTGCGCAAGTAAGTACTTATTGATGGTACCATATTTTATTGACGTCCGTCACTTTATTTGCGGATGTAAACGGATATAATTATTATTATGTGCCCTTGGTAAAATAAAGTTTTCTAGATCACAATACGACAAGTTTTTGCGCGTGGGCTCGGCTTCCGATGTCGTCAGCAAGCGAAATGCTAAGCTACCATTAGCTACCGTTGCATTACTTATCTAACGTCTTAAGTGTAACATGACAAGTGCGACCTTTTGCTAACGAATCTCGGGCGACGAAACGCAAGGACACTTGCTTTTGTATTCCTCGACGCCCAAATAACTATTTTAAATGGAGTCATGCATAGATTAAAATCATCAGTATAAATAGTGTGACGGATTTCGTTTGGGCATCAGTCGTCCGAGATCGGTTCGAAGTGATCCTCTTTATCCATAACACAGACCACGTTCACAATGAATTCGCTGGTGGTGTTCTTCGCTGTGATCGGCGCGGCCGTGGCTGCCCCACAATTTTTCGTCCAACCTCCTAACACGCCCGCCGTAGTTTTGGATCCATTTGGACGACCACTAGACACCGCTGAAGTAGCTGCAGCTAGAGCTCAACATTACCAAGCTAAAGTGTTCGAGGGTCATATTCTTAAGAAGCGATCGGTTGGCCACGCAGTAGCTTATTCATTCCCAAGTGCAGTCTCGCATCAATCACGTGTTGATGTCCGCACGTCTCCGGCTGTTGTAGCTGAACATGTTTACGCTGCTCCGGTCGTTGCTGAACCTGTGGTAGAAGCTCGTGCCGTGCTAGCTGCTCCGGCAGCTGTGTCTCATCAGTCACGTGTGGATGTGCGTACTTCACCAGCTGTTGTTGCTGCCTCGCCTGTAGTAGCTGCTGCCCCGACATATTACGCTGAGCCCGTTGTAGCAGCGCGTGCCTTCCACGCAGTCCCCTCTGCGGCTGTATACGCTGCCCCATCAGCTACAGTGTACGCGGGAGGATCAGCCGTCTCTCACCAGTCTCGCGTGGATGTGGAAACTTCTCCAGCTGTAGTGTCCGAGCACATTGTAGCTCCAGCAGTAGTCGAGGCACGATCTGCTTGGGCGCCTTCAGTTTACGCGTCAACCTGGTGATATGTTACGACAGACTGATCACAGTGAAAATGGATACGAAATAAATGTAGTTTTCAACTTTTCGTTTGGATTGTAAATAAAATTTATATTATTGTGTATAATAAAAAAGTTGAAAAGACATAAATAAAAATGTAATAAATTCATCATGGAAATAATTTTTTTCTTTTTTTTTTAAGAAAAATACTTATTGAAGGATGTATTTCCTTCTTACTCCTTTTGACATAGCTTGCTTGCTGACATATACGAACCTTGCTTTCTGGCAATGCACATTTCTTTTTTTCATATAATATCAGATATGTGCTTTTCTATATACCTGTAAACGTGTTGTGGCGTAAAAGTTTTGTCTGTTTCGCTTAAATCATGTGTTTTTGAATAGATAAATTATATTATGTATTTTTTTAAATTATATTACTATTTGTTAATCTCAGGAACATAAGGCTTTTCACACGAAATCTCGGTATTTTATTTGACAATGATTCTATGTTCTGTTTAGTGATAAGTGATTAAATAGCCATGGTAGAATTGCTAGATTTATATACAATCATCACATTGGTAAATTTATTCTGAAATTTAAATAAATATTTTTAAAATTGTGCGTAGGTTGGTTAGACCCAGGGTACCCTACAATATCTGTGCCGGAAATAAACAATTTTCTGGTTACAGATTTAACATTCATTTATTTCCAATTTCCGAACAACTAAGTAATTTGAATATTTAAATAATAATTTAACTATGCACGTGATTCTTTATTTGGTTGTTTGTTGTTTCTTTTCAATATTTTTAATTTTGTTATTTAGATTTGTTCAAACTATTTTCAGCTTAGTAACTTGTTGATATCTCATAAAATATATTAAAACCTTACTTCGAAAGTTTGTATGTAGGGATGTTTGTTAGTATTCAATCACGCAAAAACGGCTGAATGTATTTGGATGAAATTTGGCACACAGATAGTTTATTATCTGGATCATCACACAGGATACATTTTATCTTCGAAAAAGGTTTGGTTCCTGTAAGATTATCATAAAACCAACTACAGTGAGTATCACGACGAATACGCGTATCGCGATATGAAGTCGGAGGCACTTAGCATATTTAATCAGGAAAGCGCTAGATAATCGTTTGTGAATTTTCTTGTTGTCTTGGAGAGTTTGGTGGCTTTATTTAATTTACACTGAACAGTAGTAATCTGAAACCAGGTTATACAACCAGACGTAATATTTTTGACGTAAATACATTTTAATATTTCCGAATTTGGAATAACCGACACAGGTAAAGCTCTCGGAGCGAGGCCGATTACTTTCATATGACACTTGACATTGCCGTTTCACTAACAATAATTCAAGACTGGTAAAAATAATAAGCTAATTATTTGGCCAGTGTCAGTATAAAAACCCTTGATTGCAAATTAACCGTATCAGTCAACCTTTCGGTTTGAAGTGATCTTGTAGTTTGCCGAATCACAACACAGACCACGTCAATATGAAGTCGCTGGTGGTGTTGTTCGCTATTGCCTCCGTGGCCTGTGGATCGCTCATTGTGGCGCAGCCTCCTCATCATCCAGCCCTCGTGTTGGACCCTCACGGCCGCCCCTTGGACACCGCTGAAGTCATCAACGCACGCGCTATCCATCTCCAAGCTAAAGCCTTGGAAGGCCACCACGCTCCGTTGGTACATGTTGCACCAGTAGTCGCCCACTCAGCACTCATCGGTCACGGACATGGACTGGGACACCTTCTGAAGAAGCGTTCCTTGGGTCATTTAGCTCTGAGTGCCCCGATCATCGCTCATTCACCGGCCGTCTCTCACCAATCTCGTGTCGATGTAATCTCAAGCCCGGCTGTGGTATCTCACGCTGCTCCCATCGTTTCTCACGCAGTCGCAGCTCCCGTCATCTCTCACGCCATAGCTCCCGCTGCCGTCTCTCACCAGTCCCGTGTGGACGTACACAGCAGCCCAGCCGTGATTGCCCACTCTGTCCACGCCGCCCCAATTCACTCTGCATGGGCTAGCCCCATTCATGGTGCTCATTCCTTGATCGGAGCTCACTCAATCCACGGTGCTCACTCACTCATTGGTGCTCACTCACTCAATGGCGCTCACTCACTCATCGGTGCTGACTCACTCATCGGTGCTGACTCACACATCGGTGCTCACTCACTCAATGGCGCACACTCACTCATCGGTGCTCACTCACTCCACGGCGCTCACTCACTCATCGGTGCTCACTCAATCCACGGTGCTCACTCCCTCATCGGTGATCACGCCGGTCTTGGACTCTCTCACGGACATCTTCTCAAGAAGCGTTCCTTGGGTCACCTGTGGGCTCCAGTAGCTCACCACGTGCCAGCTGCCGTCTCCCACCAAGCTCGTCTCGACGTGATCTCAAGCCCAGCAGTCGTGTCTCACGCCGTAGCAGCTCCCGTAATCGCACACGCCGCTCCAGCTGTGATCGCGCACGCCGCTCCTGCTGTTTCTCACCAATCTCGCGTTGATGTCATCTCCGACGGACACATTGCTCCCATCGGTCACTCCTCCGTGTGGACATCGCCTGCCTCGCATTGGTCCCATTCGGGCTTGATACATTCTTCACCCCTGGTTCATGGTGCTCACTGGTAAAGCGAAATAACGATTCGGCAAACGATGTAGTTTTTGTTTTGACTGACTCAGTCAAAGCAAATAGACAAATAAATAAATATAATATAATAATAAAAGTGGTTTTATTAAAAGTATTTAAACAATGAATGAGCTTGCATACACGACATAGTCGACACTATGTATCCAATAAACATGCTACATAATTCTTTTCGGTTTTAGACTCCACTTTAATAAAATGGGTCTAATTAAATAAATTTTATACAACCAATATTGGAAGTAAGCCATATAAAAAGTCAACCTTATATACAACTTTAAAACAAAATATTTATAAAAATAAAAATTTAACTTTAAATAAATAAGATTAGTATAAGTAAGATCTTTTAACTGAAACTTGATTTAAGTAACCTTTTCTTAATAAGTAAATCTTTAAAATGTGTAATGCATACACACTTACAGCAAAGACACAAGTATATTCAGAAATACTGTCCAGCTCACTTCGATGTAATTTATCAATGTAATTCAATGTATTTGTCAGTGTCCCGTTTTGTGTACCTTATTAAATAAAAAAAATAAAAAAAAGGTGTAAAATATGCTGTTTTACACAACAATGATTAATGAACATATAATAATTAATTAAGTTATACATAACTAAAAATGTATGAATTTGTTAAGATTTATAACTATAGTGCATTGTTAAAGATGATGGTAAATTTTATCATTAAATAATGGTAAATTTTTTTGAAAATTAAATCATAGTGCATTTATTTATTAACATAATTAAGTTCTAATAATATATGGAAACAATAAAATACACATTACATGATGTACAATCATTAGGTACATACATATTATAAAACTAAGTCCTGGCAAAGCCAAAGCAAAAGCTAGTGTACATAGTGTACGAGGTTCTTCCTCAGAATCAGCTTTCTGATTTCCGAGCCGGTAATGATCGTAAAAACTTGTTCTGAAGGCTAATTGACTTTTACTTATAAATAATTATTGACATTTGTAGTACAACATGCTAAACAACTAAAAAAATTAAAAATAATTCCAAATGGTGTGGTTTTTATAGATTTTTATATTCTATAAGTTTACATTACATCCCAAAGATTTGATATTCATTCAAATCTGCCACGTATTCCAAAAGCACCAATAAAGCCTTTACGACCTGTTTCATATACGCGCTTCCGGTCCATTACAAATCCCAAATTGTCTGAAATGCAAATGGCCTTTCCCAAATCGACCAAATATTAAAATGTCTTAGTCCCAGAATGACTGAAAAGTCCCTAATTGACTGAAGATTTGAAGATTGAAAAATTTATGTATGATTATTGTTTACTAGAGCCAACTTTGTTATTTTCAAAGTTGCAATTGCAAAAATGTTTATTTGCAGTTGTCCCTTTTTTTAATGTTCTTTTTTTTCTTATTTTTTTGCGCGGGAAAATCTGCGAACCAGATCCCCACCGACCATAATATGAACCCCCCCTTTTTTAACTCTTCCAAAACAAAAATCCGGATATTCTCTGAAATACTTTCAAAGTCGACTTTCTTGACTTCAAGAAGTCATAACTCAGGTTATATTACTCCAATATAGTCACAGTCATAGGAGTAATTTCTGGGTCACCTATATTATGTTCAGTCTTAACTATATACCGCAGTCCCTAATTTTTGGTAGAATGATTGTTGTGGTAAATAATAGTAAAGTTTTGTGTAATTAATTTATTTTTGTTTATAAATTATTTTTTTACAATATTGCTTTTTTTTTAATTTATCTTAGGTGTTCGTCAGTTTCGCTCTTTACCAACCATGATGGGCCAAGTGAGCAGAGTGGTAAAGACCGGAGTGCGCGTAGGGAGCAGCTACGACACTGTGGGCCAGGGGTGCCACAACGCTGTGCGCGATTGGAGCTACGGCTGCGTGGGCGAACACAGCAGGGCTGGTGCGTACATCAACACGAGACTGGTGGGATAATGCAGCAGGGGCGACGGCAGCGACCACAGGCGCAGCATGAGCGACGTAAGGAGCGGCAATAGCGTGCGAAACCACAGCGGGGCTTGACCGAACATCCACACGAGATTGGTGGGATACGGCAGCGGGCGCAGCGATCACAGCTGGGGCGTAATGAGCACCATAGGCGAGGTGGCCAAGGGAGCGCTTTTTCAGCCAGTGTCCATGTCCAAGTCCGATACCATGTCCAAGGCCGACGCCATGTCCAAGTCCGATGCCATGACCGAGACCGAGAACGGAGTGTCCCAAAACTGGGGCAGCATGGGCAGCGACAACAGGGGCAGCGGCGATGACAGCAGGGCTCGAGTGTACGTCAACACGGGACTGGTGTGAAACAGCGGCAGCGGGAGCGATGACAGAGTGAGCGATAGGTGCTACAGCAGCGTGATGGACTAATGGAGCGTAGTGTCCCTCAAGAGCCTTAGCTTGAAGGTGTACGGCGCGAGCGTTGATGACGTCAGCGGTGTCCAAGGGGCGGCCGTGAGGGTCCAACACAATGGCGGGATGATGAGGGGGCTGCGCTACAATGAGCGATCCACAGGCCACGGAGGCAAGAGCGAACAACACCACCAGCGATTTCATTGTGAACGTGGTCTGTGTTTTTTCTGACGAACAAAGATCACTTCAAACCGCACACGGTCGACTGATAAATTCGACTTGCCCTCCGCTCTATTTATACTGACCGGATATAATTAAAAGGTAACGCAAGTAATATCTGTTAGAACAATATCACTTGTTAATTTTAAAACTTATTGACCTCGGTGAAATACGTGTGTGGCGATCATATTAAAAGGAATTTCGCGGTACATATTGTGGAAGTAAACAGATTGTGCTTATGGCATTAAATAACTTAAGTAAAAGTAACGTTTCGTAATATGTGTACGTAATTCGATCCATTATTTTGTAAATATTTTTGCTTGTTTACTAATCATTTTTTATTATTTTTTAAAGCTTCCTATACTGCCATTGGATGTGTATGCAAATATTGGTGGAAATTTTACTTATTGTTATAACTTGTATTATAAATTTTATTATAACTTCTATCTCTAAATCAATATATTTTAAATTTGTTCATCAAAAGTGTCCTCTTCTTTGTAAGAAAGAGTAAGAGTAGAATTTTATTATAATTATGCTTGCAAAGTTTTAAGGGAACGAGACCATTTAAAATATTGCATCCATGTACGATCAAAATACAAGTCAAGCTTTTTTGGATTTAAGCTTTAACTAAATGTAATAATTATGTTGTAAAACCAATACCATACATAAAAAATACAATTTCCAACACAGGAGATGATATAAATATATGAGCTATTCATCGGACTGTTAAGTTTGGAAGAAATAAGGTCTTGACTTTAAAAAGTTTCAAGTATATTCAGAGAAGGTTTTAAAGTTGCTGTTTTACATAAGTTATAAAAAAAAGTTATAACGATTATTAACAGACGAAATTGTTAAGATTGTGATTGTTATAGGAAGAATATTTTCTAAATTAATAAAGTTTTGAAAAATTATACTCCGACTTCTGAAGTATGCTTTTCATGCTTTTAAACAAGGAATATTTTTGACAAAACATATTCGCGACAAAAATATTCACAATTCCTTGCTTTTCTGGTCCAGTCTCATATTTGCACCACTAGCAGGAATACATTTATGATTTTTATTATTTCCTTACTAAAGATTTCGTACCATTTTTTATTTAGAGGGAAAGGAAATATTTTTATTGAAATTTTCTTAAATGTTTGTTGTTTGTTCCTAAACACGAGTAGTTAAACTGTTGAACAATTTAACTCAGACAGATCCATGCACTAGATACACATTTATAACGTTAACTACTCAGCCTATAATCATGAAATCTTACATACCTACACTTTGCCAGGGATACACAGGAAAGAACATAGTTACTTTCATAAAAAAAACCTGTTTGCGAGGGATAATCTAAATATAATATATAAAAAAATGTGACGGCGCCAACGTCGTTATAGCAGGCGTTATATTATTCATATATTTTTTCAGTTGATATATATATTTTATTTTTCAACGCGGAAGAAAACGCGAACACCAGCTAATCTATATCGATATCTATACTATTATATAAAGCTGAAGAGTTTGTTTGTTTGTTTTATTTGTTTCGTTGTACACCCTAATCTCAGGAACCACTGGTTCGAATTGAAAAAATCTTTTTGTGTGGATAGTCCATTTATCGAGGAAGGCTTTATAGGCTATAGAGAACGCGGACGAAGTCGCGGGCACCAGCAATTATGGAAATAGAGTAAGATTTCTCATAAGCAATGGAAAAACATAAAAAAAATCTGAGTTTAACAAAAAAGTAATTTAAGTTTTTTAGTGTGTAATAAAACTATTTTTTTTATAAAAAAAAAAAACTAATCAATTGTTGTATGTGATAAATTTAACTGTTTTGCAATATCTCGCAAAGTTATTATGATGAATCGATTCAACTATTGGCTTTCAGTGTTATCATTAACTTCAGAACGTATATAGTTCTGTAAAACTTCTGTAAACTTCACATATCTCTTGACGAGCTTCAGCCGCCTTCTTATCGAAAATGCTTACTTTGTACTCCATGTTTAACTGTCTTAGCAACCTAAATGTATCGAATACAAAATCTGGAAAAAACAAATTAAAATTGACAATAGACGAACATCTCTCAATCCTAGTGCAAACCAATTTTTGCATAAGGTAATTAAAACAATTCTAGTGAGTGATTGATATGATTTTTAAACAAGTTTCATACGTTTTGTAGATCTGGTTTAGTTATCAAAATGTGTTTATAAAAAGTACGACATTTCTGCGAAAGTACGACATTTCCGGACGGGCCAATTGTTGCAGTTTTGTGTATGGTTTTAACAACAGCTGAGAACACAAGGAAGTTATTTTTTATCTAAATGTTTTCTACGAAAAGTTGCATACGTTTATTCGATGATAATAATATTTGTGTAAAGATGAATAAAATATTTATTAACGTATGTGAAAATTCGCATCGAAAAACTTGAAAACAAAATACAAATATGGAATACATTTTAAAGTAATTATGTTACTTATTTAAACAGTAAAGATTCCGTTAATTTTTTAACTCTTCCAAAGCAAAAATCCGGATATTCTCTGAAATACTTTCAAAGTCGACTTTCTTGACTTCAAGAAGTCATAACTCAGGTTATATTACTCCAATATAGTCACAGTCATAGGAGTAATTTCTGGGTCACCTATATTATGTTCAGTCTTAACTATATACCGCAGTCCCTAATTTTTGGTAGAATGATTGTTGTGGTAAATAATAGTAAAGTTTTGTGTAATTAATTTATTTTTGTTTATAAATTATTTTTTTTACAATATTGCTTTTTTTATATTTATCTTAGGTGTTCGTCAGTTTCGCTCTTTACCAACCATGATGGGCCAAATGAGCAGAGTGGTAAAGACCGGAGTGCGCGTAGGGAGCAGCTACGACACTGTGGGCCAGGGGTGCCACAACGCTGTGCGCGATTGGGGCTACGGCTGCGTGTGCGAACACAGCAGGGCTGGTGCGTACATCAACACGGGACTGGTGGGATACTGCAGCAGGGGCGACGGCAGCGACCACAGGCGCAGCATGAGCGACGTAAGGAGCGGCAATAGCGTGCGAAACCACAGCAGGGCTGGACAGAACATCCACACGGGATTGGTGGGATACGGCAGCAGGCGCAGCTACCACAGCTGGGGCGTAATGAGCACCATAGGCGAGGTGGCCAAGGGAGCGCTTCTTCAGCCAGTGTCCATGTCCAAGTCCGATACCATGTCCAAGTCCGACGCCATGTCCAAGTCCGACACCATGTCCAAGTCCGATGCCATGACCGAGACCGAGTACGGAGTGTCCCAAAACTGGGGCAGCGTGGGCAGCGACAACAGGGGCAGCGGCGATGATAGCAGGGCTCGAGTGTACGTCAACACGGGACTGGTGTGAGACAGCGGCAGCGGGAGCGATGACAGAGTGAGCGATAGGTGCTACAGCAGCGTGATGGACTAATGGAGCGTAGTGTCCCTCAAGAGCCTTAGCTTGAAGGTGTACGGCGCGAGCGTTGATGACGTCAGCGGTGTCCAAGGGGCGGCCGTGAGGGTCCAACACAATGGCGGGATGATGAGGGGGCTGCGCTACAATGAGCGATCCACAGGCCACGGAGGCAAGAGCGAACAACACCACCAGCGATTTCATTGTGAACGTGGTCTGTGTTTTTTCTGACGAACAAAAATCACTTCAAACCGCACACGGTCGACTGATAAATTCGACTTGCCCTCCGCTCTATTTATACTGACCGGATATAATTAAAAGGTAACGCAAGTAATATCTGTTAGAACAATATCACTTGTAAATTTTAAAACCTAGTGACCTCGGTGAAATACTTGTGTCGCGGTCATACTAAAAGGAATTTCGCGGATAAGTTTGTGGAAGTGAACCAGATTATACTTATTGCATTTAGTTACTTCATTATGCAAAGAGTCTACAACTATAAGTACACTATATGTATTCGATCCATTTTTTCTTACGAGTATATTTTAGTTTCTTTACTAATTATTTTTTGCCCAAATATATTATAGTTATTACAATTGCCTATATCCATAACGAAGATTAATTCTAAATAATGGTAAAAGTATATTTAATTTTGATTACGAATGTGCGGGCAATCTCCATAATAATATTCAGCTAAATTTCAATATTTACTTTAGTCTCATATTAAGTAAGATTTTTTTAAAATTTTATACATTATTCCAACTTCACAAACTAAGATCCCTCGTGGCTGGCAAGAAATTCTTAAAAAGGTACCTAACCAATGTCTTACATGATCAAGCTATCTCCAAACCAAATTTCATTTAAATTGGTTTATCATTAGTGGCCTTTTTGTAAGAAAGAGTCAAAGAGTAGGCCACCATCATAATCATTATGGTTCATGGTTGAGATCTTCTCTCTGACTCACGATATCTCTCGGGTGTGATCTCTGTTGTTTGGTTCAAACAAACCTAGTGATAATTACTAATATAATTTGATATTATACTAGGTACTATCACAGAATAAGTAGTAGCACTACAAGTAGTAGTAGGTACTAATGACATTTATTTTTGGAAACATACAGTAGTAAATAAGGTGGTTGTAAAACTTTAAGGGGATGTGAGCTTGCAATATTTAAATTATTTTAAGCCATATATGTCTCAAACCAAATCTGGTTAATGTTTAATCACAATTTAAAGTTTTACTACAGTAAATTAATATACTTAAATATATTTATTTTATTTAATTGGCTTACAACATTCTAAATTGTCATTAAAATATCAAATTATTGAGATTTTTTTTTTAATATAATTATGTATTATCACATTTAAATTTTATCTCTATTGATTAGTAACTGAGTTATACGTTTTTCATTTTCATTTTTAAAAACATTTCGCATTTTAAATATATCATCGAAATAATAGGTTTATCTTTGCAAGCAATACGTATATAAAATCTACATAAAATATGAGAACTTTTTATTAACTGTAATTTATTTTTAAATTAACTAATTACAAAGTTGTGTAGCGTAGCGTATATAACGGAAATAGTGGTTGAACAGTAACGAGGTTATAAAATTAATCATTAAAAATAAAATTTAAATTTTGTGAATGACAGTAAACGAAATCGCGAATTTTTGCATAAAAATGCCATAAAATGTACGTTTAAAGCTCCAAATACATCCATAATTGAGTGGATTTGAATGACTGTGCGCAACCTTGTGTGCGCGCACGCGCCGATGCCGGACAAAGGAACCTTTCTTTCAAAGAAGGCAACCGATCGGCAGCCCGCGCTGTGACCACAAGGTGTCGATATAAAAATATCTAAGTATATTCGATTACGTGTGCACAGATAGTATAAATATAGAGGTTCCGGGTAGTTTGTGCCAATACATTCACTTTAAGAGGTATAATATTACCTATATAAACTTTACACTACAACGTAATACAATTATTTATTTTTGTTATGCTCAACACACTCCTGACGTGCCAGAGAAGAAATGAATATTGAAAGAAATATTGATTTATCTATACTAATATTATAAAGAAGAAATATTTGATTGTTTATTTGCATTGAATAGGCACCCGAAACTACTGGACCGATTTGAAAAATTCTTTCACTGTTGAGAAGCTATATTATCAGCGAGTAACATATAAGCGATAATGTTACAAATTTACGCGGACGAAGCCGCGTGCAACAGCTAGTAAATTAATAATGTCACTATGATCATCATATCAGCCGCAGGACGTCCATTGCTGGACATAGGCCAGCAATGGACGTCCTGCGGAAAATTATATAGCAATATAATTTTATATAGCAATATAATTTTCCAAAAGGACCAACCAGCCTGGAAAAATATCGCCTTAAATATAATTTATAAATAAATTATATATCAATAAACGAAAATCGATATTTAAATACTAAAATATTTTATCAAGAATTAAAATTATCAAAGAATTTTAAGGTCAAACACATGAATTCATTTATTTCACAGATTTCGGCGGCCGCGCGCATTTCCAAATAAAAATTATTTAGTTATAAGAAGAATAAGGATTGAAACAATTAAATGACACATTTTATATGATAAATCTATAAACTTTATAAGTATACATAATCAATAGAAGAATTAGGGCCTCTTTCACCATGTGTCAAGCAGGCTAACCGCCATTTAAAGTCACCGGTCAAAATAATTAAAACAAACTCCTATACAGTAAACCGAGTGCATAATTAATAAAACATAAAATTATTTCTAAAAGTTGATGAACACTTGTAGTTGGTGAAAGAGGCCCTAAGAAAACAGACTGCTAAACTGCTTTAGTGAAGAGGTAGATAATTCCCACATTATCATATGATTTTTTTTTCATTACTAAAGGCATATAAGGAATGCTTTTTACTAAAATTAATAGTAGGTACATTTTAGTAAAATATGTTTTATTTAGTATATTTTAGACACTAAAATTAATATGACTATAATTAATGTGTTAAAATGAATTTAGAGTTAATATTTAAATTTATTGGTAACCTCGATTCATTCTTTCAGTCGTAAATTCGGGTTGTAACCCAAAGTGTGTACGGAACTATAAGAGGAGAGGTCGACATAATATTTTTGGGTTCGTTCCTTTTAAGAGGTCAGTGTTGGATTGGAATTAATTTACTGTTCCTTACTGGTTTCATCTACAGTAGGGCCAACTCTCCTTATATATAGATTCTTCTTAATCGACATCTCCATCATTATACATATTATATACTGATGCTGCAGTGGTAATCTAAATACATATTAGTGTTCTATGATTAGAACACATATTCTAAGTAGAACGCGACCTGCAATTCAATTCAGAGTAACGGCTGAAAAAACCTCGAACAGTACTAATAAAACTACACTTTTCGTTATCGAAAACTTGAAATGAGCACTCGACCGAACACTACATTTCCTTGTTATGTTCAATTCTGAGGCCCTACTATCAACTTTTAAAAGACGATTCCAATTCAGAACAGTTTAATTTGGGTTCCTAAACAAAATATCTTTCATACAAAAACGAAGTTGATGGTACGAAATAGCAAAAATGCAATCCAGTTTAGATCCTAAATGAAATCGTATTAAGAGTTGATAGTAGGGCCCCAGGTCCAGTTGATAGAGTTGATAGTAAGGGTTTGTTGATAGAAAGAAATATGCATACAAGCTCTTGCTGATTTCAAGTTTTTGCTACTTCTTTCAAGCGACTTTATTGTATACTAGCTGTTGCACGCGACTTCATCCGCGTAACTTTATAAAACATAGCCTATGTTACTCGCTGATAATGTAGTTTTCTAGAGATGAAAGAGTTTTTAAAATCGGTCCAGTAGTTTCGGAGCCTATTAAATTCAATCAAATCTTTCCTCTTTATAATGTTAGTAATAGTATAGACTAGTGTAGACTGTGTAAAGATTAGGATTAGGATAGAAGTAGGTAGGGACGAAGTTTCATCAAAACTCAAATGGCAGAGTATTTGAATGGCTTAAAACAGAGAGGTATTCTTTTGAAATGATAAAAAAGAAATGCTCCTGCGACCATTGTAGAAATGCCGTAGCTTTGCTACCATTGATTGGGCCTCGACACGGTACGCGGACTTTTCGGATAGGGCTTTGACCTCGTCCCTGCTCAATAGTAATCCGCAACTAGCATATGCACTCGATTTGATTAAGGCTTCCTTGGTTCGTACGTGTTTTATATACGAAGCGTGCTTTATAGACTGGATCAATGTCTATTCAAATAAACCACGATAATCCACTTTAATTAATTATTAAAATGTATGAATTTTAATGAAAAAATTAAAAATATCTACTGCGGAAAAATAGTGTATTCTTTTATGCTCTTGTATTTTTATTATAAAATGGTGAGCAAAGCCTATCTATAACTTGAATCTAATCTATAACTTGAAACTCAATAAGAAAACTATCTATATTATAAATAAAAAATAAATATAAATATACACACATAATATATACACATCTAAATATAAAGAAAGATATACGACATACGATTCTAGATAAAACAGCGGTTTTTTTTTTCAATTGATATGAGGATCACTTTGGTATTGATATCATTTACTTTGAAGTTAAATAGTACATAAAATATGTGAAATATTTCATTAATAAATTTCAATTACTTTCATAATTCCCTAGCGGTGACCAAATATAATCACTTACTACAAAGGAGTATAAAGCCAGTACATAGTTCTTATAAAAATAATAACAATATACCTTAACATGATTAAAATACAGTCAGATTATATCTTTTAAAAAGAGTTATGTGTAATAAAACGTATAACATTCATGTTACGAATTACGAATTTATCGCATTTAAAATGGTAACCCACGACCGAAAACAAACGTGATGTTATCATTTGATCCTTATATAGAAGTCATATCTAAAGCCTTATTGCACTTATCGAAGTAACAATCGCTCCTACCGTTGCTAAAGCTGAAACACAACATTGAAGAGCGAGGCGTCTCTTTATTAGTCATACTAGCTGGCGCCCGCGACTTCGTCCGCGTTGAAAAAGAAAAAAGTAGCCTATCATGTGACCCGTACGTCTAAATGTTTATCTATCAAGTTTCATGAAAATTAGCTAATTCGTTTAAGACGACGCATTGGAAATTTTGGTGGCAGGGATTTAGATTTTTCTCAGCAATGACAAAACATATGAAAGTGACGTTTGGTAATCTGTTTCTTCATGTTATTGACTTCATTTTTACGGTTGGATTTCACGATGGATAAACTTTTATAAGATAGAAAAAAAATCAAAGAAACCTCTTTTAAAACACAGATGTTCATTTTACAGCCATACGGTAAAATAAGCGAAAAAAATAAACGCGAACATTATAAAACGCTTCATGAAAAATCGCTACATGAAAAAGACGAATAATTAAATTTGCGATCATGAAAGAACGCGATGTGAAAATTGGCTACTATGAAAAAATAATTTTGTGAAATATGTCGCACAAATCTCAGGGGCTGTGATTCCATACATAAACGAAGGCGTGCTTGCTTATGTCGTAAGATCGTATGCGTAAAATCGTTTAAATAAAAAACTATAATGTATTTTAATAAATCCAACCCACAAATTAAAGTATATGTTTATACTAAAGTACATTAAAAATTTTGAAATTTTGTGCGCACAAATCGCCCCTGAGTCTCTCATTAATTGTTTATCGCTACGTCGCCTTAAGAGTTATGGAGGAACATACATACATACATACAGAAAAAAAATCTAGAAATCGTCAATTTATTTTCAGTATCATGTATAGAGCCTATAAACACGATATCTCTGAAAACAACGTAACTTACTCCACGACCAACCCTTACAGATTTATTATTAGTATTGATTCAACCTTTAACTAATTTTTAATTCCTAAATTAATTGACTAAGAAATGCTTTATCTTAGTAAAATAGTCTTCCTTTCAATAGCCTGTCTTCAGCCTTTAGTAAGTTTTGTTCTGTTAAAAGCTTTCGCGTTTTAGTGAATGGTGAAATGACAGCGAGGCGCCCGAGAGGGTATTGTGTGGCCAGTGGCCTAGACAATCTCGTCCTACATCTAAATGTTAATTGTGAAATTAAGCTTATAGTATAATAGCTGGTGCTCGCGACTTCGTCCGCGTTGAAAAGTATAAAAATATAACACTTGATAACGCCATCTATGTACCGTGGAGCGGATCGCTAAATCACCAAGCAGTTGTCATGTTAGTCGCTTCACCTGATTCGCTATACATGGCGCTATCAAGTGTATCCCGGGCTAAGCCGCTAGTATTTACTTTTATTTCAGATTTCCCGTAGGAATTAACCATTTTCCCGCTGTAAAAAGTCTATGTGCATCAGGGATAATGTCGGCTTCTAATGGTAAAAGAATTTTTCAAATTGGTCCAGTAGTTTCGGAGCCTATTCAATACAAACAAACAAATAATATTGGAATTAAATACAATTAAATTGAATTATATTTTAATTAAATCGAATTAAATTGGAATTAACTCGAATTAAATTGGAATTAAATCGAACTAAATTGAATTAAATTGGAAATAGATCGAATTAAATTGGAATTAAATCGAATTAATTTGAAATAAATTGAATTAAATTAGAATTAAATATAATTAAATTGAATAACATTGGAATTAAATCGAATTAAATTGGAAATAAATCGAATTAAATTGAATAATGTTGGAATTAATGCGAATTAAATTGATTTAAATTTGAATTTGGCCGGTGATACGGCAGGAGGAACAAAAATGTTCTTTCCCGACTCTGAGGTGGCGTACAGAGCGATCAGAAAAATTAATATGACGCCACCACTTGTGCAGGTGCTGACGGGACATGGCAGTTTCTCGCAATTTAACAAAAATTCCAGCCCGGACTGCGTCTGCGAGCCGGGGGTGCAAGAGACGGTGGAACATCTTCTGCTCGAGTGCCCCAGGTTTGCACTCGCCAGGCTTGCGCTGGAAATACACATGGGAAAAAATCTCGAAAGGCAGATCCTGCCAGATCTGATAACAGATAAACGCAATTCTAGGCAATTTTTCAATTTCTGAAATAAAATAATAGATGTAGTAAGAAAGTCTAACGCGACGGCCTGTATTGAAATATTATAGCAATGTATATTGGTTAGCAACTAAATATATTACGGTATTAATATTTCCCGTTTGGAGGCGTAAAAGTTGCATTTGACATGTTCCTGATGCAATAAACAGCTTAATTCCGTCATGTTTCAAGTACGCGTTTATTAAATTAAAACCAAATATTTATCTTTTACTTTTATATATATCATATTATATAGGTATTCAGAATGGAAATGTAAGTTTCAATTGGAAAACGTTATTCTAGTTCTCTTGGTGCCAGTAAGTTTTATCATTCGTCACTTTATTTTATTTTATTAAAACACTAGTGTTGTGCAAATTGATGTAGGTACGGAAGGGACACAAACGTCACTAACAATACACACGTTGTCAGAGGACCTATTTTTCCTTTTTCTAACGTTGGGAATTCCTTATAAATACTCGGCAGTGATAGGGGACGCTGCGGGGTTATGCCTGACTCCTACCGGCTAAAACCCAACGTCTTCCTAGTGGTAAAAGAGCCCACGATGCTAAATGTGGAGTCACTCGAGCGTCGTGGGGACCTATTTTATTTTGAAGATAGGATGGTAAGAAGAAAAAAGCGTATAAGAAATTTTTCATTCCAGCGGTGGGGTGAGCGTCTACAGGCGTTCAAAATTGTGAAGGCTCTGTATTTTAAAAAATCCTCCATATAATCGTCAGATTAAGAATCAGCACGATCAGGAATCCAGGTTGAACCATCTGTATCTAAATCTGGCGCGCTCGATTATTACAAAATGGCAATCGTCAAAAATCTTTTTTGCATTTTCAAAAAGCTGCCACGAGCTTGCGTTACATCCGCATCGTCTGAATTTTAAATGGGAACTTAGATAGGTTCACTTAACATCCCCTCTGAAAATTTGATGCGCTCGAGTTGTATTTAAAATTTTACCCCAACCCCCGCCAACCCCACCAACCAAACCGTTAGATTAATACATAACCTTTATCGGAGACACGTGGGTAATATACATTGGCAATATCTGACGCGCTCGAGTAAATCCCAAAATTCCCTCTTGGACTCTCCTACCATAGCGTAGATGGGCGAGGTCGTGGGGATGCTATGACTCGAAATCGGTGTCAAATCTAGAGCGCGTAGAGCTAGGTTGCCTGTCGAAACCTCGAAGATCTACGTGGCCATATTAAAATCGCATCTTTATCACTCTTGTCTTAAATATGACGATACTGTTCACAACGTATTATGGCGTCAGCGAGGCTGTGACGTTTCATTTTAATTACAAGTTTATGTAGACGCCTCGTCTGTAGACATATATTCGTTTCCGACGCTCGACGTTCCTATCAGATCGGTCTAGTTTACCACAAAGCTCCGTATTGTGTCGACACCCCCGCACTCGCTCGCGCTTTGGTAACTAGGCTATTATGATTGCATTAACAATGAAATATTCTTCTTACAAACTGTCGTATCAGATTCGATTATTTATTCTTTATAAAAAACTAGTGACCCGCTCCCGGCTTCGAGCGGGTGTAATTTTTTCTGCAAATCTTTATATAAAAACATTCTTTCCAACAGTGAAAACGGCGTTAAAATCCGTTGTGCAGTTTGAAAGATCTAAGCGTACATACCAAATTTATTTTATACTACGTAAAGATTTATAAATACCTTAAATTTTCTACCCCTACTAATTTTCTTTCATTTAATTTATAAAGTTTGTTATAGAGATTTCATCATAATAATTGACCCTAACGATCGATGCAATAAAAGTAAAGGGTGTAACTTTTACAGATTTTAGGCAAGCGAATTTTCGAAAATATTTGAATGCAGTTTTCTTTCTATTCAAAAATAAAGGAATATTTTCTTTGAGTAAAATTTTCTATCTACAGTATTAAGAGTACTTTCCCTTCAGGTGGCATTACAAAATTCCACCCCGAATACTTAGTTAGAACTATTGAATTTTTTTATTATTTCGATCCACCCTATATATTATGTCGTTATGACTAAAGGGAGATTTGTCGTTTAAGTTTTTTGCAAGAACGAATGTATCTTAAAAGGTATTGAATGTTTCATTGTTAATACTGGACGAACAAGTTGTTTGCAGAAATAATGCGGTTGTTGATTCGCGACAACAAGCTTTACTAGATCAAGGCGACCCACGATCCCAGTCCCAGTGGCATAGCGCTGTGAATTGGCGAGAGAATAACTAAATAGCTATAAATTATAGCACTTCCATGCTTCCATCGCATTGCTTATTCATAGCCAAATGTATTCTTAAATTAAATACGCTGTTACAAGAACTCTACTAGAAATTCGGCCGCGTAACATGCCAGTAAAAGTTTCAAATTTTGCTACCTCTCTAAATAATATGAAAGAGAGTCTATTCAGGACTGTCCGCAGTTCTTTTAAACTGTTCAACATGTTTTTAACTAACTGCTATTGGGGTTTGGCTCAAAAAATAAATTAATTTAATCGAAACTTGCGATTTACCATAACCGAGTCATTAATAAATAATATACCACTAAAATGAAATAAACAAACAAAAAGCACTTATTACAAAAAATTTCGGAAAAAAACGTTAATAAATAGAACAAATTAAAAAATAATTGATGTGTAGATGTGTAGATATAAGTTTTTAAGATAAAAGTAGCTTAGTTGTGAGAAAGTTGGGAACAAATTAAAGATGTCGCCGAAACTAAAGTCAAATATGGTGCGTACGTGATGGAGGAACAAATCCAATGAAGTTGACGACCTTTAGTAAACGTACGTGCTTACGTAGTATATGTAACATTACGTTAAACATTCGCGTAAATTAATTTGAACAATTTAGCTATTAATCACCTCAGACCAAATAAGAACTATAGACAGAATTTCGAGGACATAATAGTGAAGTCGTTATTATATATATATATATATGTGTGTGCGTAGGCCGTTTGCTGTATTAATATTTTCTGTTCCAAAGTATAACTTCAATTTTTTTAATGTCAAGATAGGATGACGGTACACTTGATGGTAGGTTGCTACCGTCATCTGTAACACAAGCAATACCATAGGAGCTGCACGACTAAGGTAGAATTATGGATAAGTTATAGGGATCGAAAAATGGGCTCTTAATTTTGTTAATTTTTCTAAAAAAAAAATGGTTTTCTCTTTCCCTACGCAAGTAGAGACTTTTCACTAGTATAATTTTAATCAGCTGAGGTGTAGTTTGATTGTATTTGTGTGCGTGTAACCGTGTATGTTACACGCACACTGCGAAAGTCTAGTTTTACCGGCGTTACTCTGCCGCCCACCAGGCTCCATCTTTACTTCTTATTTTATCTGAGTTAATCTCTCAATAAATAACGGGTTGTGGCCACTGAACTGGGTTAGCTGTTCGATAATTACACGACAGAGGTGATCATGAATGCCAACGTAACTTACTATGTCATTAACAATATTTATTTGAATTCTATTGGTTGTTTTGTGATATATTCTTTGACAAATACCGCTTATTCCAACCATTTATATGCAATCGTTAAGGCGGTTACAATGTAAGCTGTATTTAACTTTGTACAAATATTGCAGCCTTGTTTGAGTTTATTTAAGTGCAAGTTAACTTTAAAAAATATATATTTTTTTATGTTGGTCGTCAGAAAAGCAGAAATTCGGCTTTGTCTGGATATAAACAGTACTGTATATACAAAATTTCTTGATGATCGGTTGAGTAGTTAAGGCGTGAAAATGTAACAAAACAAACGAACTCATTTACACTTATTTATTTTAATTAGGATTTTAATATTTTCATGTGTAGCCATACTTATTAATGTTTATTAAGCAATAAAAAAAACTTAATTACTTATTAAAGAAATCACTAAACGGAACCACTAATTCAATTCACATAACTTGCTATATAGTGTCACTATATAATTAAATTGTTATTTATCTACGCCAATAAATGATTGGAATGTTTTTGCCCGCGTAGGTTGAGTGCGGAACTAAATCTGTACCGTCTGAATAGTAGATAAAAAACTTGCTGCTTACCTGTTTATTGGTACAAAATAAGTTCTATTACTTTGTATATAGTATATATACAAGCTGGCGCCCGCGACTTCGTTCCCATTGACCAGTCACCGGTAACCGGGGATAATGGAGCTGATATAACTTTGTTTGTACGGTAAAAGTCTCAAACATTGAAAAGAAAATAATAAAAAAAAAATCGTCTATTGAATTATGGAATGGATGGAGTAAACCGAGTGCATCATTCAATAAAACAGAATATTATTTCTAAAATAGTTAATTAATCAACATTTTACTTGCAGTCGGTGAAAGAGGCCCTAAGCGCCTGTTTCACAAACGTCAAGTATGGCGGCCTACTTGACGTGACTGTCATTTAAAGTCACCGGTAACCGGGGATAATGGAGCTGATATACCTTTGTTTGTACGGTAAACGTCCCAAACATTGAATAGAAAATAATAAAAAAAATCGCCTATCGAATGATGCAGTAAAACGAGTGCATAATTCAATAAAACAGAAAATGATTTCTAAAATAGTTAATTAATCAACATTTTACTTGTAGTCGGTGAAAGAGGCCCTTAGAATAATAACTAATTGGAGGTTTGACGACATTATTAAAAGTTATCCGGGCTTCGACAAGTCATCATTAATTCAGGCAACATTTATAGAGAGAACTTGAGTTGTTAGTTAAAATCAGCTAAAAATATTAAGACACTAGCTGGCGCCCGCGACTTCGTCCGCGTTGAAAAAGAAAAAAGTAGGCTATCCTGTGTCCTGTACGTCTAAATGTTTATCTACTAAGTTTTATGAAAATCAGTTATTCGTTTAAGAGTTATTGAGGGACATACAATACCTACACTTACAGATTTATTGATGATGATGAGATATGATTGACAGATTGATAAATTTTCAATAATAAAAATAATAAAATAATAAAAACCAAGGAAGAACTTTAAAAATCAAAGAGTGCAGAAAAGTTTACTTTTGTCAATGGAAGAGGGAGCCATGTTCACTTTTTTTTAAATTAAATGATAGAAGTGTTTACTTGCTATCATACCATTAATATTTTAGGTTGTTTACACAACTTTTCATCATAATTTATGATCCATTGAAATGTTTCATTTTTTAGGGAACTAGATTTATAGGTATTTTTATGGATTTTCGCTTATAACTTTTTTATTTATGCTTCTACGACTAAAAGTTACTGGACAAAAGTTGTAGATAATTTTATTTGCAACAAAAAATGTTAAATATTTTTTTTTGTGAAACCTATAGTTTGGCAGATAAACCGTAAAAACCATTTAACCCTTTTTCCAAGACAAGGGTTGCAACCCCACAAATTTGGATTTAACTTTACACCAACCTTACCCCTTCATATCTAAAAAATAAAATTGCGTCCTCTGACAAACGCAACCCCAAATGTAACTTTTCAATGGAGTATTAGTACAAAAATCAGTTCCGCGGTTATCTCTTATCTCAAAAATTAAAAGTAAAACTTTAACCTTGATTTATTCAAAATTTGAATTATGCGACATACCACCTTCATCCACTCACGTCTTCAAACATTGAAATACCTAGGGTGAACGAACCCCCCCCTGGGTACGCCAGGACCTTGTCGTGGTGGGGGGGCTTACCCTTGGCTTCGGCCTTGGGGACTAAGAAGGCGTACACCCGAGCGTTCCGAGCGGGCTCCCTCGTAGGAACCCGTAGCGGAGCGCTCACGAGTGGAGAACCCTCCAACCCTCCACTCGTGTCCGTTCTGTTCGGACTTTGATGGCGCGCGCATCAGCGCTACGATGGGCCCAGAGATGGGCCAGCGGAGCCTCGGCTCGTGGTGGCGGACCAGAGGTCCGCGGGCGCGGCTTGTGGCTTAGGCCACCGCCGGGCAACCCGTAACCTCGCACTCGCGAGGCCGGGGGTCTGGCGCACTGAGCGTCGGGCCGCGTGGAAGAAAACCACTATAAAAAATAACCCGAAACCTAAGGTCAGCGTGCCGATGGGTTGCATGGCCGGGGGGAACCCGGTTCCGAGCGCTCCTGCGGCCTATTGGGAACGGGCCGTAGGCTTTCTTCCCAACAAAATATGGAAAGGTCACATTCAGAAAAGATTTTGTCATGCGATCCCGCTAACGCCGGGCGCTCGGGGGGAGCTCGCCCTCCGGGTGTGAAATATACTACGAGCGGCTTATGCGACCCGCCTAGCCAGCGGCGTCGTCCGGTGTCCGGGCCGGTCGATGGGAAATCGATTACCGGCAATTGCGATTGTGGCGAGGAGAGCCACCCTTGCGCCTGGTGTGAAGCCAGGCAGCAAGCGCTTCAGGAAGCAGATCCTGGGTTGATGAAGACCCGCTCGCAGGCGCGCAAGCGACTTTCCAATTTGGAAGAGAACACTCTGGGGTCCTCTCGTACCTCTTCGGTGTCAGGCGGGCATGGATCGCCCAAATCCCTGGCCCGGTCTAAGGTGAAGGTCTTAGACTTGGAGGCGGATGGGTCTCAGGAGGAGCCTGCGGTCCCCTCTAAAGTGTTGAAAGGAGTTAGAGGAGTTAGAGGTAGCCGTGGCAGACCATACGGCCATAATGTAGGTCTGGCTCAGGCTCGCCGGGAGCTTCAGGAGCTCGAGTCGGACTCTGAGTTCGACGACTTACGCTCCTCGGAAGCCGAGTCCCAAACGTCGGGTACTCATGTGGCCTCTGGCACGCTCAAAGGGCTAACCAAAAAGGTGGAAGAAAGTGCTTCTGCAATCCTGGAAGTTGTCCGGAAATCGGGCAACTTGAAAGGATCTTGCGAGAAGCAAATCAAGGACGCGACTAAATCGATCGTCGAGGTGGTGAAGGTGATTGAGCGCAGGGCAGCAGAGGAGTACAAACGGGTGGCAGCCGCCAATAGGCGCCTCCGCGGGCAGTTGAAGGCCGTTCAGTCGGAGGTGGCTGATTTAAAGCGGTCCTTCTCTGAAAAGGCCCACTCCGAGCCGGTGGTAGTGCCCCAGCCGGTGGACACGCCCAGAACAGCGGCTGACTCTCAGGCGCTGTCGCGGGCGGAGTTTTTAGAAGCCTTCGGCTCCCTGCAAGCGGAGCTCCTACACAGTGTGGGAGGAATGATTAATGCCCGTTTGGAGGGTCTAGAAGTCGATGGGAGGCTGCTCCCTGCCCAGAAGTTACGGCCGCCTCTAAGTGCGGATCGGCGAGCGGGGGATTGTGCGGCGACATCGGATACGGTGGCTACGCTCACTCCCCCGGCTAATCTGCCGAAAAAGGCGAGGGCTGTCAAGGCAGCAAAATCCTCCCAGTTAGGTGGTACTGCTCCCAACTGGACGGAGGTGGTCCGGCGCAAGAAGCGCGCCCCTGTCGCCCCTGAGCCGACTGCGGTAAAAGTAACTCCCATCAAGCTCCCCAAGGAGCTCAAGAAGTTAGCGGTGGTGGTGGCCCTCAATCCGGAGGCGATTGAGAATGGCGCCACATACAAAAAGGCCATTGAAAGGACCAAGGCGGCTGTATCACTTGAGGCCCTTGGAATTGGCCCGGCCCGGTTTCGAGAGAGCTTTACGGGAGCTCGTATCCTTGAGCTCCCGGCGAAGACTACGCCCGCTCAGGCGGATCTACTGGCGTCGAAAATCAGCGCTGTGCTGGGTCACGAGGCGAAAGTGTCGCGTCCCGTCAAATCAGCTGACATCCGGATCAACGGGCTGGATGATTCGGTGTCGACTGAAGAGCTAAGGGCGGCCCTGGCGTTTGGTACCGGTTGCTCTCCTGAACATTTCAGGGTGGGCAAGGTGCATCCCGGAGTAAGAGGATTGGGCTCGGCTTTCGTCTCGTGCCCAGTTGCAGCCGCCAGGAAACTGACGATCGGTGGCCACATCACAGTCGGTTGGAGCTTGGCCTCCGTCACATTACTAGAGCAGCGGCCCATGCGATGCCACCGATGCATGGGGCTTGGCCATCCGATGGTCAGATGCCCATCAAGAAAGGACCGCAGCGGTCAGTGCTTCCGCTGCGGCTTGGAAGGACACGCCGCTTTCGAGTGCGAGGCGGAATACAAATGCGGTGTCTGTGCCGATGCTGGGCTTCCAGCCGTCCACCGCATGGGAGGCATTAACTGCTCCCCACCGGTTGTTAAAGGTCGCCCCATAGCGGCACCTCTGCCAGCCAATGGGGCTACTAGTACGGAAAGGGAGGAGCCAATGGACACTTTTGGTGTCCATTGAGTCCTCCCAAATAACAAACAGCTGACGGCGGGGCAGGAGAAGGCGGGCATCAGCCCGTCTTCAAATGCCCTCGGGGACCTGCGCACACAGTTGGCTAGCTGTGTGCGCCTGCACGGGTCCCCTCCGTCTGGGGATTGCTCGGGTGCCTCCGGGTAATCTCCTGTTGGCGTCAGCCTAGCCAGCAATGGCTAGGCAGCCCGTGGGGTGGACCGGAGTACGGTGCCACGGCAGAGCCCGGTTCATCCTACTCGTTGGGCAAGGAGGCACCGGGGAGTTTTAGTGGGTAGGGGCCGGTACCGCTAGCGGACCACCGGCCGACCCCCACATACCCCTACCGCCTAGCCAGCGGTAGGAAATCTGTAAAAGGATTTCTCCTCGTTAAAAAAAAAAAAAAAAAAAAAAAAAAAAAAGGGTGAACGAACTCATTTCGGACATCTGCAGATATTTTACGATGAAGGGGTAGAATAGTGTTGGATGAACTAGATTTATAGGTAATCATAAATCACTATTCTTTTTATGATAGTGAAGATAAGTCGTGACATAAATCATTTTATTGAGCTATAAAAGCAACGTAGCAACATTTTTATTTCCTAGATTCTTTGGGGAATGTAATGATTTAGTTTGACTAACGATTTGGAACTTATCTATACTTATATTTATTAAGAGAGGGGAAGTTTGTATTTTTGTATGTTTACAATGAACTAGCTGGCCCCCGCGACTACGTCTAAATGTTTATCTACCAAGTTTCATGAAAATTAGTTAATTCGTTTAAGAGTTATGGAGAAACATACATACATACATACAATACCTACGTTTACAGATTTATTATTAGTATTGATAACGATGATTTTGGAAATTCTTTCATCTATAGAAAGCTACATTATCAGCGAGTAACATAGTTTACCCTATTTTATGAAGTTATAACTATATTTTATAACTGTATTTTATGAAGTTACGCGTACGAAGTAGCTAAGGTTCAGTACAGCAGCTAGTACAGTACAAATGAAATGTTTTAAATGTGAAAGTGAGTTTGTTTGTTTGTTACGATTTCACGCCTTAACTACTCAATGAAATTTTTCATAAACTCGTGTTTATGATTCAAAAAATTTCAAAAAATTGATTTCAATTCCTACAGAGATTCCGTCTGTATCTAGTCTTTGGTCACAAAACATATTATCTTCATAGTTTTCTTGGTTTTTGGGAATAGAGAGGTGACTAATGCGTCAATGCCGTCTGATTTTTTGCCACAAAATCGCGAACACACCGTTCACGCCTCGCGGCTTCTTAGAAGTTGGTCAGCATAGCCACTAAAAAACATGTCTTATACGAGTATACTAATGTTTCCATAAAAAATATGAAATATAGATTAATTAATTATAGATACGAGTAACTAGGTAAGTATTTAAATGCAAAATTCCATTTAATAATATAGTATAATCACCACTTATTACAAAACTATAAAGTCCTCCGCCGCGTCTATCTGTCTGTTCGCGATAAACTCAAAAACTACTGCACCGATTTTCATGCTGTTTTCACCGATGGATAGAGTGGTTCTCGCGGAAGGTTTAAGTATATAATTTACAAAGTTACACCGGCTAAGTCGCGGGCAGCAGCTAGTTATATATAAAACGGTTTAAAGGATTTGAAAGAAATTTCGCACCAAGATAGTTTAACCTGGAATCCTAGAAAATTTTGAGGTTTTCAATCCTGTGGGATTTTCGAAAAAATAACCAAACTAAATGTGTACTAAATTGTGGACACAGCAAGTAGAAAAGAAGTTTTATTAGTTCGATGCACGATTTTCGATAGAAAATAAACTAAATACTTAATATGTATTAATTTTATTCAGTTTTATGTTATTATGTTATCAACTGCGAAAGATAATAAGAAGACCCTCAATTAATCATAATTTTGTTTCCAAATGAACTCGAGAGTTTTGGAATTTAATATTCTTAATAAACTTTTAATTAAATGTTAGCTCGACTTGGAACAATTGGTGTCTATTATTAAGTATAAAATGATTAGCGACTACGGTTTCTGATCCCGGACATTGCTCCCGAATCGGGGTATCGCCCACCCATGTCAATGCTTCGCGACTAAACACATTTCACAGCTACGCATGCAGGTGACACTTTATTGACGTGGGACTCCATACAGTTATAACTTCTACAAAGGCTTTGGTCACTTATTTAAGAAAAAAATGGAACAAATCTTATTGTTGAACGAAGCAAAAAATATCCAACACCTTTTGCACACAAAAGCGAAAACGAAGCGATGTAAGCCAACGTAAAATAATAGCACGTCAGTGTAGAAATTTGCATTACTAACACTTAACCTCTTCACTGCATATTGTTATGTTATACTAAGTTCTTACGAAATAGTCCTTGCGAGTTGCGAAGCCGGGGCGGGTAGCTAGTTTACGTATAGAGAACGAAACTTTTGCAGATACCTGTCCGGGCATTTTGCGTATAAGTCGTTATACTATTTGGGAATATATTAACGTTTTGCGTTGTACTCAATATAAGAATTAGGTATTTTACATAGTAGCCATATTGCAGTAGGCAAAACTACAACTAGTCAAATTGCGTTCTAGACCGTCTGAGACTAAGTGATGATTTATATTAGAACGTGGCGTGTCCAGGGCATGCCTCAGACGTGGCCCGGACGGGGCCACGCTTGGCCGGGACACGGACGGGGCACGTTGTAATGTAAATATCTTCATACAAATTATATGTAACGTGCCAAGCGCGTGCCCCGTCCAGGCCACGTCTGAGGCACGCCCCGGACACGCCCCGTTCTAATATAAATCATCCCTTACCTGTGTGCTGTTGTGTTTCGGTTTTTTAATAATATCAATAACCTTTATGCTAAAACTTTCTTTGTGATTAAATAAATACTATCTAATGAGATATGAGTCCGAGAATGCTCGGACATAATATTTTTTAAACAATATTAAGCGATTACATATAACTGGTCCGTCGACTTCCTTTTTTTATTAAACCTATATCAATAATAATTAATTAATATATGTATCTACTAATTTTATTTTATGATCCGATACAGGAAGTGTGTGTAAAAATTGCTGCTGAAGGCAATATATACGACACACAAGGAACTAGTTTTCAACGCGATCTTTGTCAAGATAATAAGTACGACACCTTGCTCACTAACTTACAAGTATCATATGGTACGCAATATGTTTTTAAGTGAGTATTTAACCGGTTGTCTATAGTACCATACATGAAGTAGGCGGAGACAGTCAAGTTCATGGTGTATGTACTTAAGTTCATATTTATATGTACTTTGCGACTGTGGACATAATCTATACTAATATTATAAAGAGGAAAGATTTGATTGTTTGTTTGTTTGTATAGAATAGGCTCCGAAACTATATGGACTCTGAAACCGCTAAACCGATTTTGATGAAATTTTCAGACAATCTTCAGATTAGTCCAGCAGGTAATCCTGTAAAGTTTTATAGCGAACGTACGCGGACGAACTCGTGGGCACCCACTAGTATTATATATCAGTTATTTTGTATTTGTTAAGCTGGTGTCTAATATCTTTAATCTATTAGTTTAATAACTAAATTTAATCAAGATTTAGCGTGAGCCATACCAACGAATAAAAATACAATAGATTTTGGACGATGAAATACTGCAAGCGATTTCCTTCGTGCCCATTTTTCTCAGATGTTAAAACGTTTATTGAATCTTTATTGCTCATATATTTTATCAGGCATTGAAATTTTTATCTTTATTTTTTAGAGTTTAGATTTTCTCTCGGGATACTACCGTTTTTCTGGATGAAAGGAAGCAGTTAAACGGATTGACGACCTGAGAGGGAGCAAGCTGCTTCTGATCGTACCAACTGAAAACAATGGAGCAAGGCTATGCATGTCTAGCAGCTTACCTTTTGACTTAAAAATCGTCTGGAATGGTGACAACGATATAATTGTTATGACGACGTTTTGCTACAAACTCACAGATCGGCTTCTGTTCGTAGCGTTGAGGCGCTTCTGGTCCATACAACCAAATCCCAAATTGCCAATTCCTATTTTGAATGAAATCCGAAATGCCCTAGTACCAAATTGCATGAAAATTGGAAAATTAAAAATTGAAAATATTATTAGATATTATGTATGTTTATAGTTTATCAGAGCAAACTTTGTTATTTGTAAAGTTGCAATTGCAAAAAAGTTTATTTGCAGTTTTGACCTCTTTTTTTCTTATTTTTTGCGCGGGAAAAACAGTTCCTATAAAAAAAAATTTTAGATATGTAAGGAAATACGGACTGAAGGCGTACCTGATTTTTAAAAAAAGTTTTTTAAATTTTAATGCTATTTAATTTTGTGTTTAATAAAACAGGAAATAAAAATACAAATTATTTTGTCGGCTCCTAAAACATTTTCAGGTTGTTTAAAGATTATTTAAAACTAGATTTTTTTCTTAAAAATATAATTTAAAAATGGCAGTATATTTTTTTCAAGACTGCACTTCGTTAGTGCTTTTATCCACGAGTTTACCTTGGATCAACAGTTTAGATACAGCTAGAAAATAAAAATTTATTCGTGTTTTAGTTTTACCACAAACAACCCGGAACTACAGTTATCGCTTTTCCGATTGCACTAACCACATTATTACTATGGACTTAGTATAGAAGTAGTCATACTTCTAGTCATACTTGTTACTTTTTTTAAGAAAAGCTTTTATTAAACCTATTAGTACTCTCTAATGGGAGTACTAAACTCTAATGGGGTTTAAGACAAGTCATTTTGACACTTACAAGTAACAGTGTTATGCTTAGGAATCAACTACTGCTTACTTGCTTAGGTCTGAAACGGAACTTCGGTGTATGGGTTTGTAAAAGCGAAGGCTAGATGAAGCTTATGGCGATAAACACATCAATAAACTACCAAAAAAAGTGTGTTTTACTCCAGTCCTTACGAACATTAAATAAATAATTTAATTAATTTAATTAAAACATATTAACCTAATATATTATATTATATTATATTATATTAAGTAATATGTTGCATGTGTCATTTGATTTTACTCCCATAAATTTTCATAGCCCGTGCTTATATATTCAATACTAGCTGGTGCCCGCGACTTCGTCCGCGTTGAAAAGGAAAAAGTAGATTATCCTGTGTCCTGTACGTTTAAATGTTTATCTACCAAGTTTCATGAAAATCCAATACATATATGATGATTGATGATATATATATATATGAAATCGATTCCCAAAAATATATAGATAAATCGTTTTTTAGTAATTCTCATAATCTTTATTAGTACATGTTGGTTGCGACACAAGAAGATTAAGTCATTACCAAATTAAAAATGTTTTTAACATTAATTGACCTTCGAATTTTGCGAATCATTAATTAGGATCCATAAATTAATAATTATAAACAAGTAATCATTGCGAATTAAATGGGTGACGATGGGTCCTAACCTGTTATGAGGTCGGGTTGTTTTATTTCCGTGTCTTCTTAAGTATTAGATGCCTCTACTAGTTTTATTATCTCGCTTATAGTATATATATATAAAAGCCTTGCTACGTTTGTGATAGCCATCAGTTAATCTCGGAAATCCTGTAGTGACAGCTTGCTCGTCAGACGGGACATTTTTTTCTTACAAAATGTTGAAATTGGTATGTTATACTTTTGTACGTTTGCATGTTTGTTCGTAAAGTAGGAACAGTTGTAATTTTTTTAACCAAATTATCACATTATTAACTCGATAATGTGTTTTTTAAGGAGTTTTGTTTCCAAGAAAAATTAAAATCTACACTTTTATTCAAGTCGTCAACTCAAATGGTTTCTTCTAACTTTTTTGAAATTTTAAACTTTAATTAATTAATTTTAAATTTTAAAATATTTTTTTATTATGTGTTAAAACGTCATTAGTCTAATCGAAATTACTATGATTTTTATTAAAAATTTATATATTTTTTTCATGGTATACAATTTCATAATTAATTATTATTATAAGATTATTTATTTTAGGAAATCAAAACTTTTCTTTATTATAAATTTAATTGTAAACATATCTTACACTAAACATTAAAATACTAGTAAAATTCTTATCAAGTCAAATTAAAAAAAAATATATTTATAATTATAACTTTGGTTCACTAAGTTGTAACTGTAATTGTATACAAAATCTTGTTGAGTTTCTTACCTACATATATTATGTGTAATCTGGTAAATCTACTGACAGACTAACTTGATTTTGGTTTGTACCCGTATTCCTATTAGTGATAGCAGTTTTAATTACGAGTGACTGAGAATGTATGTTATATTTTTTTTGGACGTAACATGGACAGTTCATATACCTCAAGGGTTGAAGGGACTTTTTATTTACATTGAGGTTCGCTGACCGTTCGTGGTCCCTTATAGCGACGCGTTTACTCACAGCCGCAACTAAGTTCAAATAATAATGTCGCGAGGATCACGGATAATTTTAATGACTTTTATGTGTACGGCCTAAGCGGACTAACGCATTAGCATATTTATGTTTTTTTTTTTTTTTTGTAAAATATGTGGCGTATTATGAAAATGGGAATACTTTTAAAGAAGTCACCCAAAGGCCACTTTTGCTTGTAAACATTTAAGAGACAATATGTGTGAAAAAATTTTAATGATTTTTTTTATATATATTTTATTACATATAAAAAATTATACTTGTAACTGGTATAACACTAAGTGCCTCTTTCACAAACGTCAAGTAGGCCAAACTGTCATTTAAAGTCACCGGTAACCGGGGATAATGGAGCTGATGTACCTTTGTTTGTATGGTAAACGTCCCAAACATTAAATATAAAATAATAATAAAAATTCGGCTATCGAATGATGCACTAAACCGACTAATTCAAAAAGGCATGCCGCTTCACTTGACATCAAATAATAAATCTGTAAGTGTAGGTATTGTATATGTATGTATATTCCTTCATAACTCTTAAACGAATTTACTGATTTTCATGAAACTTGGTAGATAAACATTTAGACGTACAGGACACAGGATAGGCTACTTTTTTTCTTTTTCAACGCGGACGAAGTCGCGGGCGCCAGCTAGTAACCTCATAAGCGCTTACTTTGGGGGCCTTACAATGTTGGTGTTTTTAGCCGCTCCCAGTTAGAATATTGTGTGTGATTTTTTTCTGCAAATTATTTATAAAAACATTCCACGTTTAACGCTCTTTCCATTAGTGAAAACAGCTTGAAAATGTGTTCAGTAGTTTTTGAGATTATCGCGAACATACAGACACAGATACGGGGTACTTTGTATGATAATATTATGTGACGATTTATATGAATTTGAATGGTTTTTGTATTTATTATGATAATAGTTTTGTATCCCTCCCAGGTTAGTAATAATTTTTATGACCTCATTATTATGATTTATTGGGAGGGATGGGTATACTAACCAGCTGATTTTTTGTCTACATCTTAGTAAACATATAATAAAATAATCCTACGAATCGAGTGGCACGTTTTCCCAGTCCTACGCTTGGAAGTTTCTTTACGGCTGCTAACTCCTTTAGCGACTCCTATCGAGAATTTTCGCAGAGGATAAAGTTGTTTGTCTCGGCCAACTGAAGCTACTCATGAAGATTCAGCCTGTTAGTAATCAGAAAAAAATCCTTTGAGGGATACTGGACCATACTGGACATACTGGACGAGTGGTAAGGGCGCTTGCCTAACGTTTCAGGGGCCCTGGGTTCGATTCCCGGCGGGGTCAACTTTGGAAATTTTAATATAATTTTCAAAATTGACTCTGGTCTGGATTTGAAAAGTAGTGGTAGGGCACACTTGCGTTTAGCAGTCATTTGGGCAGCCCGTCTGGCGGCAGTAACCGCCCCTTTACAGAATACCACCGTGAAATAACAGCATATGTGCTGTTGTGTTTCGGTGAGTGAGTAAGGGATTCCAGAGCCCATTACCCCTTCCCTTCCTTATCCCTTATCCTTAATCCTTCTATGGTCGGCAGCGCACTTGTAGCACTTATGGCGTTGCTTGTGTTATAGGCGACGGTAGTCACCTACCATCAAGTGGACCGTCAGCCTGTCTGTCGACCTTAACATAAAATAAAAAAAAATAATTATGACGAATTCGGAAATGTTGAACTCATTATTATTATACGCTTAGTGGCTATTTCTGTCTGCTAGAGAACCAGTATCACTTCGTCCATTTCTGAAATATTGTGATCGCCACGTAAACTAAAGCTCTCTACCTATACATACCACGTTAAGAAACTGTAGTACTTTTTTGATAGAGGCATTCTTCACATCTTCACAAGCCATTGTGTGGCTTCCTAGGATGTGACTGCGCTTGCAATGTGGAACTCAGAATCATTTTTAATTATTTTTCAGGTAGTTTTGAGCGTCATTCTAGCTGTGGCAGCCGCCGCGCCTAAGCCAAGTGGCTTGGTAGCGTTGTCAGCGCCGGCAGCCATTGTCTCACCAGTATTGACCCCAGTAGTGAGTCCGGCAGTGACCAGCTACTCAGCACACTCCAGTTCTATAGTTCACGGTTCACCAGTTCTTACAGTACCGTTGGTTCATTCGGCACCTGTGGTTCACACACACGCCGTGCCTCTCACATATTCCACCGGAGTTGTTTCTCCAGTATACATATGATTACCTATACCGTACATATATAATTACTAGTTTAAGTTATACAATGCAAAAAATTAAATATAAGTAAATCAGTATGATTATGATGTGGTTGACCAAGATCAGGACATTGTCTTTTTGTTTCATTTTTGTTTCTGATAATTAAATGTGATGAGTAAATTATTTTTATTTTATCATAAAACATCTTGAAGAAAACTTTTCTTCATAATTTTTTTTTATTGTTTTTATGAAATAAACCAGATTCTTTTTTAAAAAAATCTACTTTTATTTAAATCCTCTAACTAGTATTATAAATGCGAAAATGAGTTTGTTTATTTGTGGATTTAACTACTTAACCAATCACCATAAAAATTTGCATAGGCGACGGTAACCACCTACCATCAAGCATGATCAAGCGTTAATCATAAATCATAAACATTAAACAAAACAGTTTACGTTATACCAAACCCACCCACTAAGGTAAAAAAGTTGGAATCTCAGAAAATTGCAGATTTTGGTTTGACAACGATATGGTTGACATACGTGTAGTTTATATAACTAAACTAAATAACCAGTGGGAGTATGAAAGCAAGCGTGGATTCAAACGATTTAAAATCCATAAATCCCTCGCATCTGTTGTTAGTGGAACATCAAATGTGTTCACAAGCAGAGCTGATGGATTTATTAGTTATATGACCATTTGTATTGTACTCCCGCGACCTATTTCCAAAGTTGAAAGGCATATAGAGGAATAACGCCTACTATCTGAATATTAAAATGTTGTCTGTGTTTGATTGATTGATTGATTTATATTAAGGATAGCCAGCGTAATCCTTACATATTATAAAACTCTGCCGCGTATCTCTGTCTTGTTCGCGATAAACTTAACTAGTTACGCGGGCGAAGTCGCGGGCAGCTGCTTGTATGTATAATGTATATGTCCTGGCCAGATCAAAGAATTGATCACTTAATGAAATGGCAAACTAAAACTTCGTATCCATGATACAAAGTAAACCCATAGAACCCTGTTGTTACTCCATTAATATAATACTATTATGTTTATGACTTATATGAAAACTAGCCGGTGCCCGCGACTTCATACGCGATGATAAATTAAAAATATAAAAGCAATTACAACGCTTGACAACGTCTTGCTATAAAACATTGGCCAGGCGTTAGTTACAGTTTTATATTTTAGATAATCCCTCGGGAACATTACTTTTTTCTTGGACGAAAGGTATTCTATGTCCTTTCTGGTGTCCTAGACAATGCAGTATGCAAAATTTCATGGTGATCGGTTCAGTAGTTTTGGCGTGAAAGCGAGACAGATAGACAGAGATACTTTCGCATTTATAATATTAGTAAGGATGTTAATAGAACAAGTATCTCATTCGTTAGACTTAAATATCTACGTTACATTTAATTAATAAAGCAATAATTAAGTGTCTTGTCCATTATTCAGTATGCATTGTACATTCAAACAATGCATGATTCATTGTTTAGAAACTGTAGTTTTGGGATTATTGTGTAAGGTTAAGGAACTTGGGTTGAATGAGCCTTGAAAGACTCAGAACTGTCAAAAAACTGCTATTTTTCGCTCTAGTGCATTATGTGTCTTCATTCGTAACTCGATAGCCTCTCAAATATTTTTTCTACGTAATCTTTTATCAGTCTACATCGAAATAAGGTTCAATGCTCGTAATTTATATTTAAAACACACTATTATGGGTTTAGCTCCTGAACTCCTTGAGGGTAAAGATCTAATAGACCAAGAGCGAACGAACGCTAGATATGCGTAACATTGTAAATAAAGGTTTATTTCTGAACTAACTGGCGCTCGCGACTTCGCTCGCGTTGAAAAAGAGAAAGTAGCTTATCCTGTGTCCTGTAGGTCTAAATGTTTATCTACAAAGTTTACTCATTTAAGAGTTATGGAGGTACATACATATTTACATATATACAGAAAAATTCTAAAAATCGTCAATTTAGTTTCAGTATATCATGTATAGGGCCTATACATGATACTGAAACACGATATCTGTAAAAACTAACTTACTCCATGACCAACACTTGCAGATTTATTATTAGTATTGATGATAAGCCAAATTTTTTAACCCTCGACTAGCAAAAAAGGCTTGTTATAAGTTTGACATTTGTTTCTGTATATTCGTGGAATTGTGGCAAACAAACGGATGGACCGATTTTGATCCGTTTATTTTGTTTGAAACCTGACATGATTGAGATCGTTCTTAGGTATACTTCATGAAGATCTAATCAGGCGTTTGAAGACCATTAATTACCACAGATTCGATTGATGTAAAATTTTGTATACTGTTACTTCGGTGGTATTTTCATAAGTAATTTTGATCTGGTGGTGCAGCATCAAGTAGTCAAAATCAAAATCAAAATCAAATCAAAATATTTATTTATCAATTAGGTTTCTACAAGAAACTCTGATTTTAATTATTGCTTCATTGCTCGTTATAAATAACAATTGCCTTCTGTCATTGGTGTCCTTGGCAGGTAATAAATATCATTTTGTTACGTAAATAGTTTCACAAATTGTACATAACAGTTTAAAATAGAGAGGGATGTTTTGATAGGTTCTAGTGGTATTTATATATAATAATAATGTGTATGTTATATATGTATACTAGATACACGCACCCGGCTTTTAAAAAATAAAAATTATCCTATATTTTATGTTGGACCAAATTACACATAGTTTATAATACGAAATTTTATAAAAATCGGTTTAGTAGTTTAGGAGTTTATTGGCGTCACGTAATTTTTATATATGTTACGGAGATCAATTTAAGTGAATATGGATAGAAAAAAATGATTACCCCTTTTACGCTCCTGTGCTTTTTAATTATTGAGTCTCTAGAGTTGTCCTGAATTCTAATACCTGTATGTTTGACTAATGTGAGAAATAATTTAGTCTATTTCAATACAAAACAAATTAGAAATAGGTGATGTAATTTAAATAATTTGTTACATGTAATACCTACTTATTATAGTAAATAATAATTACTAGAAGTGAACGGCCCTTTATCATGGTATTCAAGGCAAACACGGAAACAATTCCTACTGACTCGTTCTTGTTTTCAATTTTAAATTCTAACGGTATAAAGTCGAATATAGTCGGCGGGGAGCTAGTGCAACAGTGCTGCCCTCGAATTGCTTTTCTTTCCGCGAATCCGTAGCCAACGCCCTATTGCATATTTGCAAACGTCACAAAGGTATCTGGAATACGCCTACGTATCGAACTAGTATATAAACTGGTACCAATGGGGTTAAATCAACAGTTACTTGAAACTGCAAAAGCAACACAGACCACAATGTATAAGCTGGTGGTGTTGTCCTCTGTCCTCGCTTTGGCGGCTGCGGCGCCTAGTGCCATTGCACCATGGGGTCTGGCCGGTTTAGGTCACCTAGGATTAGGCCACCTCGGCCTCGCTGGTCCCGTGGTATCGCCGGTTGCAGCTCCGCTTGTTGCACCTCATGTTGGGCCTGCTCTTGCATTAGGCGCTCCTGCCCTACACGCCTACAACTACAGGGGCCCATTGTCTTTGGCTCCAGGCCAACCCGCTAACATTCTGGCCGCCGACGGAAGACCTCTGGACACATTGAGCGTCAACTTGGACCGTGCTGCTCACCTCACCGCAAGGGCTGTTGATCACTCTGGACTTCATATCCTCAAGAAACGCTCTGCACCTCTGCTCGGAGCTCCCTTTGGAATACCTCATGCTGGACTATTGCCTGCAGCTCGCGTCGTCGCTCCAGTCGGTCTTCACGGCGCACCTCTAGGATTACACGCACCCGTTGCTCCCATTGCCCCCATTGCCCCCATTGGTTTGGGTCATGGTTGGGGACACGGTGCTCCTTTGGGACATCTCTGGTGAAATGTGTAAAAAAGTATTAGCCTATTCAATGATAACCTGTAATATATAAAGAGAGTTACCTACAAATTTAATTTATTTTATTTTTATCATTAAAAATACATAAACCCATTTATTGGTTAAGGAGCGATAATATTGCCCACAACCACTGGCCTTGTAAAGTGTTCAAAAAATACAGGTAAATTATCTAGTTAGAGCGAGGACTATAGTCTCAAAAAGTTGCGCGGTGTACGAGAGTAAGCGTACTTGTGTACGAGACTGCCAAGTCGCGGTGGCCAATGAAATTTTGCTTTACACATTTGGTAGATTTTAAAATGGCACGCATTTAACGACAAACAGGCAGCGTACAATCTTAGCTGCCGCGACTTAGCCGTCTATGGTCTAGTGCGCATGTAAGCTTACTATTATCAGCCTTTTGATAATAGGCCAAGAAGATAATACCAAGAGGCAAGCATCCACTAAAATGCCTCAAAAATGAAATATACACTACAGGATTTTATGTAAATAATTATTTGATATGTTTTTTTAATTTATATAAATTAAAAGACATAACGTTTTGAATTTTGAATTATTAATTATTAATTTTGAATTTTGAATTATTTTGAATTATTAATTATTTATTCAAGTATTGTTGAATTTTTTTTCTATTATGTTTCATAGACTTTCTTTCTTACATGTAAAAAATTTTAAACGAAGCTCGGTCGCCCAGTCTAGTAATTATAGTTTAACTGAACCATTCTATATCATCGAAATAATATATCTTTGCAAGCATTCTATTATTTTTAATTATTTATTTATAATATATATTAGAATCACTTTTTTTTATTAGAGATGTCTATGTTCTAACTTTTATTGTGGGGTTTCTATTACTTCTATGGAAATTCTAAGCAATACAATTTGTTCTTCTCATGTTTAAGTAAAACATATATATTTTTCAAACCATTTGCGTTGACACTTTCATGTAACAACTCTAATAAACAATGCAAATTTTTAGGATTTAGCCTTTGTTTACCCCTTAAATTACCTGGTTACATTTAAAATTGAGGAATTGATTCACGAGGTGTACATTTTATATAATTAAATTGATAGTTTACTGAGTATTCCCCGATTAAAAATAATAAATTGAGATTAATCCCATTAAATGTGTACTTAACACAGTTTATTAGCGTTAGAGCAACTCGTATTAATGCAAAAACCATCTGGTGAACAAGAGTCCTCAGAATTCATCCCCTTTGTCCCTTTCTCTATCCTTTATTACATTCAAGATTTATGCAGTTATTGGTGACCATAATAATATACCATCAAGTGGCACAAACAGTCTGTTTGCTGATAAATCTATACTAATACTATATACAGAGAAAATTTGTATTTTTGTAATGAATAAAACTCATAAACCACTGGACCGATTTTGAAAATTCTTTCACTTATAGAAAGCTACATTATAAGCGAGTAACATAGGCTATATTTTATAAAGTTACGCAGGCGAAGTCGCGTGCAACAGCTAGTATTAAATATATAGAGAAAATTTGTGTTTTTGTATTTTTGTCTATACTAATAATACTAATAATATTATAAAGAAGAAAGATTTGATTGTTTGTTTGTTTGTATAGAATAGGCTCCGAAACTACTGGACCGATTTGAAAAATTCTTTTACCATTAGAAGCCGACATTATCCGTGATGAACATAGGCTACTTTTTACCTCGGGAAAATGCTTCATTGCTACGGGAAATCTAAAATAAAAGTAAATACAAGCGGCTTAGCCCGGGAGATAGCGCCATCTATCCAAAATACGGTAGATGGCGTTTTATACTTTTCTACGCGGGCGAAGTCGCGAGCACGTCACGTGCAACAGCTAGTATTAAATATATATAGAGAAGATTTGTATTTTTGTATTTTTGTAATGAATAAACTCAAAAACTACTGTACCGATTTTGAAAATTCTTTCACTTGTAACATAGGCTATAAGCGAGTAACATAGGCTATATTTTATAAAGTTGGGCGGGCGAAGTCGCTTGCAACAGCTAGTTAGGTAAATCTGTTACAATTGAAAAAACAATAACCAACTAAAAAATAAATTTGGGTTAAAACGTGCTCACCTTAATTTATTCAGCCTTCAAGTTTAAGTGAAGTTTAAGTTAGTATTACTTAAAATTAATTATCTAATGTAATGGAAAAGCTTGTGAGAAGTAAACAAGTGCCCACTTCAATAATTTTCTGAGTTTACGAGAAAATAAATACGGTTAATCTATAAAAATAGGTGAATTAGTCAGACACCAACTTTCCTATTAACTTTATTATTATGATTTTCTTTTAGCTTTTACAGAGCTTATTTCTATAAGGTTTAAAGTAATTTTCTAAAACTTTTGTAACAGTATGAACGTCTGACCGTCTTCTGATTTCTGGGTGGATATTGCTGGAAACATGTTATTGAAATAGGGTATTTTTAATCGGTTTTTATATACTTAAGTAATAAATTTTGAGAATAGTAAAAAAGTCAATCTTTTCAGAAAAGTCAAAGAAATAGATGTATTAGCGTCACGTAGTCACAAATAAGAGACTAGAAAATATTCTAGTAAAATGTTTATAACTTTGTCCATGTTGCCATATTAATAAAATTGCAGGATACGAGTACAAAAGTTCAATAAGATGATGTAATATCTGATGGAAATATGTATATGCGAGATTTACCTTTTGTTTCATGAAAGTGCAGCCTTTTCACGGTCAACGACGTTTGCTGGTTGCGCTCGTGAAATTAAGCCTGTTTAGTCGTTGTATATAAGACCGGGGGAGGCTGTGAAGTTCATCAGTGTTCCTCTGTGCAAAAGACAACACAGACCACTTACAAAATGATTAAGCTGGTGGTGTTATCTTGCCTCATGGCTGCGGCCTCTGCCAGCGTGCTCGCCGGAATCGGCTCTCCACTACTCCTGGGCGCACCTTTGATTGCGCCTTCCAACTATCGAGGACCTCTCTCGTTGGCACCAGGACAGCCCGCTAACATCCTGGCTTTGGACGGCAGGCCTCTCGACACTTTGGATGTAAACTTGGATCGCTCAGCGCACCTAACTGCAAAGGCATTGGAAGGAGGAATCCACATCTTGAAGAAGCGCTCCGTGGCACCTTTGATTGCTCCTATCGGACACATTGCTCCCATCAGCCGTATCGCCTACCACGGCTCGCCATTGATCGCTCCCGGACTCGCCGTGCCTACATCCATAGTTTCTCCTATCGGCCACTACAGTCATATATTGAAGAAACGGTCAGTTTTGCCATTGATTGCACCTATTGCTCCCATCGCTCCTATTGGCCTCTCCCTCACAGGTGCTTCCCTTATTGGTCACAATAATTACAGAGGACCACTCTCGTTGGCACCTGGACAGCCAGCTAATATCTTGGCTTTGGATGGCAGGCCTCTAGACACTTTGGATGTGAATTTGGACCGCTCAGCTCATCTTACCGCGAAGGCTTTGGAAGGAGGAATCCACTTGTTGAAGAAACGCTCCGTGGGCACCTTGATCGCACCCATTTCTCCCATCAGCCGTATCTCTCTCCATGGTTCACCATTGATTGCACCCGGTCTCGCTGTGTCCACGCCCATCGTTTCGCCAATAGCTTCGATTGGTTATGCCGCTTCTCCTCTCGCGCACGCTTGGTGAGATCTTGCACATAGGAACCTGATGCAAAAACGAAAATAATGCAAATTCAAAATTAATATAATTTATAAAATACAAAAAATGTTTCTCATTTATTCTTAGTATAATTTCCTTTTTAGTTATTAATAAATTTATTGAACTTTTGCTAATGATGCAAAAGGTTTTAGTTAAAAATTTAAAAGAATTTAGTTATTAGAGTTAAGAAGTTATTCTTCTTTAAATAATATTACTATGATTTCTTCTTTTTCAATATAGGTTATTAATTATACACATACATTTTGACTCGCAGCTTCGCCTTTTTCATGAAAATTTACAAAACAGCTATTGTTCAACTTGAAGGTTTTTTAAATATTGGAAAAGAATTTATGATATCATTAGATAACTCATTAGAGTAAAAATAGTTTTTATTATAAAAATAAAAACATTTTTTATCATTAGATAAATTAATTTAATTTATGTATCGCAAAGATATTTGAAACTTATGTGGTACAATTTCAAAATTTTTTACCATTTCTTACTCTTGCCCATATTTCCATATTCACTTACTCTAAAATTTTCAAATCTGTCTACAGCGATTAAGTGCACCAATATTTTACAAAAAATTTCTGCCGTATCCTAGTAAGACCAGATAATGGAGATCCGACATAATGTTTCTTTTTAACCATCTAAGATTATCTAAAAAAATCATGTATATTTTACATGAGCTCAGGCAATTCTAAGGTGGTAAGTAAATCGCTTTATAAATCTGTGCAACACCAATACGAAGGAGTGACCGAAGAATTCATGCTCGGAACTCGGAAATTAAAAAACTTTAAGTAGAAAAGGGCAAGACGTAGACACGGAAATGGGTTGTCCCATTCCATCTACATACTTTAAGCATATGTGCTGGATTTGACAGTAAGTGACTGCGAAAGGTATAGTAGGTATGTATGTCCAACCTCTCTCATACCACTATTCGTTATTTATTGAAATAATATTTATCATAGTACAATTTGAAGTCGTTTCCCGCGTCTGTCTAAGCCGGCCAACGGATTTTGATGCGGTTTTCACCATCAGTTCGATATTGCACGGAATCATTCCACGGAATGGAATTAGCACAAAAGAAGCAAGTTTTTTAAACAACCTGAATGAAAGTCGTGATTGAAATAACGATACCCACTAATGACATAATATCGGTTCTAAGTTACCATATCGTTTCAGTTTTCTGCCCTATAACCGAAACACCTTACACATATAAAAAATATTAAAAAAAATTAATTAGGTTTTTCACCAGACAAAATCGGGAGCGAGTTTCTAGTAAAATATATGGTTTTTCACCAGACGATAAATTATAAGAGGTTTAGAAATTTTCCTGTAGACCCTGAAGACGTACGTGTGTAGATTGGATTAACAGCTTTGTATAGTTATAGTACTTTATTAATCTACAGTCTTATTCGCTGAGCACTCCTTATATGGTTCTTGCTAACAATGACATTATTAGGTATAATGAACTACGAGAATAAAGAGACATAATACCAAATCAATCATTTATGACATTATTACTTGTAATGTGTGGAATGTTACAAAGACACCTTTGGAAAAAGATTGTAAATCTTAACGATTTTACTTAACTACTACGAAACTCAGTATTAATCTGTAGCTAGGAGAAAGAAATTAAGTATATTACTTTTATCTCAAATTAAGCTAAATTTTATTCAGCATTTCGAGGGTGCCGAGATGAGAATAAAGCCATTTTAACAAGTAGTTATTTATTTCTTTTCTTTTTTAAACAAATCAATTAAGTATTTTGTAAAAAAGGTAATGTGGCTGTGGACACGGTTGTGTGTTTTTCCTTAAGCGTCAGTCAGAATCTAAACCAAACCATTATAGCTAGAAACAAACACGCTTAGGGGTCTATCCATAATTACCTATAATAGTTATTCCCATCGGCTTTCAAAGATTTTGGACAAATTGTACAGTCAGTGAGAAAAAGGACAATTTTCACGTTTTGTTTTAAAAAAGAAAACGTGAAAAATTGTCCTTTTTCTCCATAAATGGCGCCAATCGATTCTGTTATTTATAAGGCTCAATTTTATTGACCTTATGGGACCAACTGAGGTAGTACAAGAAACGTCAAAAATCGCAAAAAAAATACTTCCATACATCGAGTGTCATCGAGTGCATGTAATGCAGCCACATCAAACTGAGTTTATTATCAACACTTTTCTGAATTGCTTCTCACTATGGAAGCAAATTTAAAGACGTAGTATTCACGTCAAAATTAAACAATCAAATTGAAAAACAAGAAATATGTTAACATCTTTTTATTGCCATCTTATATATACATCAGGTCCCTAAGTGCAGATTTTACCAGGCGCGGACAATGGGAGCAGCAGCTAAACCGTAGTGGCCGATAGGAGAAACGATGGGGGCAGACACGGCGAGACCGGGAGCGATCAGTGGCGAGCTGTGGTAGGCGATTGGGCTGATAGGAGAAATGGGAGCAATCAAAGGTGCTACGGAGCGCTTCTTCAAGAAGTGGATTCCTCCTTCCAATGCCTTCGCAGTTAGGTGCGCTGAGCGATCCAAGTTTACATCCAAAGTGTCGAGAGGCCTGCCGTCCAAAGCCAGGATGTTAGCGGGCTGTCCTGGTGCCAACGAGAGAGGTCCCCGATAGTTGGAAGGCGCAATCAAAGGTGCGCTCAGGAGTAGTGGAGAACCGATTCCGGCGAGCACGCTGGCAGAGGCCGCAGCCATCAGGCAAGATAACACCACCAGTTTCATCATTTTGTAAGAGGTCTGTGTTGTCTTCTGCACTGAGGAACACTGATACAAATGCATCTATGCAGTTCCCTTATATACTCGTTATAGTAAGATGTGATTTACATTAAAGGCGTCGCCGGAAGATGTTGTTGACCGTGAAATATTTCTGCTTTTACTAAGAAATAAAAGCAAGTTTAAAATGTAACCGCGTGATCTTTCTTTTTGTCTGGCGTTGACATTTTCAATTAATTTATTGAGGAAGCCAAATTAATCGATACACTTTTGCTGAGCGCGCTATGAAACCAATATATTAAGAAAAGGCGTCATTAAAGTTAAATTATTATTGATTTTGATATACAGGTTATTTATTAAAATAAGAATATCTATGGAAATTATTAAGTTCAGATGTATGCCCTTAACTATTAATAGTTAATAATAAATCCTACTAATATTGTAAAAGCGAAAGTTTGTGAGAATTTCCCGTGGGATTGTCTAACAATATAAAAAATGGGCTCAACTGTCACCGTGGTGGCGCCACCGTTGTTACAGCGATAAATTCGTTAAATATTTATAATTTTTTAACACGGAAGAAATCACGGGCGCCTATAGGCTAAAATACACGGGCACCAACTATCTATAAATAAAAATCTAACGCTTGGCAAAAGTATAATATCAGACATTATAGCCTTTTATTTTCCAATGCGAACGAAGTCGGGAACACTATTTAGTATACACATACACATTTATAGTACAGCAGAAGAGCTTCCCAATTTATTGCTGGGTTACTAAAAGTGATATAGATGAAAGGCGAAAGGTGAAGTTATTCCACAGCAACTATTCCACGTCATGGCCTGTAACTACGTCATGGGAATTTTCATACTAAATTAAGTATGTAAAGAGATTATCGACACCTGTAGTTTCGCATTAGATTCACCATGAGTGAACTCAGGCATTATTTGCATATTAACGTACGGTTGGTTGCTAAGCTTTATTGCTAAGCTTAAACTTTCATCGAGTAATATTTGAAACATCCATTCGGTAGTTCGAAATGGTGATGACCTATCTAGCGTATGTTTCTTGACGTCCTTGCAATGTGTAAATATCAGCTTCCTGGATGACCGCTTTGCACCGGTTTCAAAACAAGATCGCCCTTAACAATTATTTCACGATAGCTTTTATATAAATAGGACTGAAAGCATTGTAAAGCATCAGTTGTTTCTCATTGGAGCTACATAGACAAAGATGTTCAAGTTTGTTGTATTTTGTGCTGCGCTTTCTCTGGCATCTGCCAAGCCAGGGACGCTGCTTGCTGCACCTCTGGCCTATTCGTCAACGATTATATCTCCAGCCTCAACTACGCTCAGTCAGCATTCCAGCAGTGTTATTCACCCGTCACCTCTAGTTTATTCTGCTCCTTTGACGTACACGCATTACATCAAGAAACGTTCTCCACAAGTCGCGTTGAGCAGTTATTTAACTCCAACTACATATGCAGCAGGAATTCCACTCGTGACATCAAGTTACACAGCTCCATTGGTGCACAGTGCACCCATATTGCCAGGAACAGCCCTGACATACGCAGCACCAGCTCATCTGATCAAGAAACGTTCCGCTGTTCTGCCACTGTCGACCACTTATATAACGCCAACAACCTACGCTGCATCGGCTCCATTGTTGACATCGCCCTACACTGTTGCCTCACCATACATTTCTACAGCACCATACATTTCTTCATCCCCTTTGGCATACTCTACTCACCTGATTAAGAAGCGTTCAGCTCCTATTGCTTACATAGCTCCGACAGCAGTGTCTCATCAATCGAGAATCGACCTTCAGTCAACTCCTTTGATCACTTCTTTCGGATCTCCCTACACTTATTCTAGTCCTATTGCCATAAACCATGTTTACTAAATAGAGTCCCCTCTCTCCATTTAACACAAACAATGAGACTGTACTTGTAATATTGAAATTGTTAAATAAGTAATGATTCTTTCTACTCTAATTATATTAGGTCACCGATATATAAAATAAATAAAGATGTCTCCAAAAATCATATCTGTTTATTTTTTTACTGAGATCAAGACGAGAAACCTTTCACATAGTTTTTTTTAGATTTAGTTAATAAATTTTGGTTCTTTTAAATTAATAATTTAAAAAACAAAATTTACAAAGTTTACTTGCATTTAGAATACATTTTATCTTTTATGAATACATTATATCAGTATCTTACAAATCAATAAATATTCGTTACAAGGGAACAATGTCATAAATCGTTCCAAGTAAAATACATCTTACCCGAGGAAAGACCATGAACTAATTCTTGGTCCATCGATTTACTGTACGAATCTTTGTGACAGTGGCCTTGATTTAAAATGACTTCCCATTTCGCCGATTTTGACGTTTAATATGTAATGAATATTTCATTTGGGTGAATTAGGTTTGTCGTTATGGTCCATGAGCCAGCGACAGATTTTCATGACCAATTTCCTCCCAGTCGATAACTCGCAAAATGACTGAGAGAGTTGTATCATGAAGCGTTGTGTACGTCAGCTGCGGCTCCGATGGTGGGTTGAGCAGTAGAGTGGTAGCCGCCCACGCACATAATAAAAAAAAATTTAATCATTTATTTCCGATTAAAAATTCATCAAATTATAGTTAGCCTAATATTTTGAAGAAACAAAATTGTCAGCTATTTATAAAATGGTGGAGTATGCGTCTGCAGGTCACAAGAATATATACGTGTTCAGTGATTACCTCCCAATAGAAAATTTATCACATGATAGTTTATGTATTACTGTTAATAAATAAAAAAGTCAGTTGGCTATATCTTGGTGGAATGCTTGTCAGCTGATGCTCTGAAAGTGTAACGGGCTACCACTGCTCAACCCACCATCGGAGCTGCAGCTGACGTTCACAACGCATCATGATACAACTCTCTCAGGCATTTTACAAATTATGGACTGAGAGGAAATCATTGACGAAATTATAGTGCCTGGCTTACGGACCATTACTTGGCTCACATAACACATACCGTATTACGTCAACCCAATTCACAAAATAAATTTACTAGGAACAAATAACATAGGAAAAAAATTCATAAAATTTCTTGGTGGGAATTTAATAAATAAATTGATGGAATAAAAAATCAAAAATATGAAAATTAAAATTTATTGATAAATTTTGTTATAATATAGATCTAACAATATTATAGTGTATTATACTTTATTTTATTTTTAAATGAATATTATATAAATTAATTAATTTTCGTTCCTTTCGCAACATTTAACTTGTTTACAGATTTTTCACTCTGTAGAATCCACTTTGTTTCTATCTTTTAAATTTTTCGGTTTTTCTCCAATATCTGCAATTTCTATCGCAACCGGCACTTTTAAGGCTCTTGCCAGGGGTAAATTTTGAAAATATCCCAGGGCAATCGGAGTTAAGACAGTTTCTGAAGATAACACTGGTGTCAACACGGTTTCGCTTAGAACATTCGCTTTCGGCTCTTGACCACTTCTTTGTATTGTTATTGCTGGACTATAAATTAATGGCGCCGTCAGAAATGTTGGGACATTGTTGATGTCGATTCGCGATTGGTGGGACACTGCACTTGGAGCCGCGTATATAATTGGAGCAATATTGCCGCTAACATAGTTTAAAATTAATGTTAAGGTATATAATATGGAAATCATTTCAAAAACGTCACTTAACACACTATGAGAGGAGATGCAAAGTCATTGTTGTTTTATAGCTTTATAACGGTAACCGATGCATCTTGTTGCGTACAGTTCAAGTTCTCGGTCAATGCTATCAGACGAGTCGTTGCGTCACAGCATGCCATCAAAAAGCCTCTGACCGGTTTAATATTCATTCGTTATTAAAACTTCATTGACATTTATAATATTTTTTTTATTTTATGTTAAGGTCGACAGACAGGCTGACGGTCCACTTGATGGTAGGTGGCTACCGTCGCCTATAACACAAGCAAGGCCATAAGTGCTACAAGTGCGCTGCCGACCATGGTAGGATTAAGCATAAGGGATAAGGGAGGGATGGGGCAATGGGCTCTGGCATCCCTTACTCACTCTCCGAAACACAACAGCATATATGCTGTTATTTCACGGTGGTATTCTGTAAGGTGGTGGTTACTGCCGCCAGACGGGCTGCCCAAATAACTGCGAAACGCATTGTGCCCTACCACTACTAAATACTAAATTCTTCAGACCGATAAATTAGTCACGTTATGAAAACTTCATTGACATTTATAATTATTACTATATTTAGGATGAACGACATTACTGCACTAGAAAAGAGAGGTTCACAGCCTAATGTTAGAGCTACGGAGAGAATATTACCGTTTCCTAAATTTGAGATCGAGAAATCTTGGTAAAACTTACAACTTTCTTTATAATACGAGTTTTGAAGACATATTGAACGTCGATTAGAAATAACTTTAGAAAAAGCTGCAGTGTAAAAATGCCAACTAAGTAATACAGCATATAACTATAATATTTTACTAGTGCAGGGATAATTTTCTTTTTTGTAAATTATACACAAAAACCCGCCTCGTTTATGACTCTTTCCATTAGTGGTTTAAAAGAAATTAGCGGATAAGTAAACAGGCAGATAAGGGCAGCGATTTTATGTATTGTACAATAAAATCAGATAGATATATATCTAGATATAGATAACAAAATGTACAGAAACAATTACCAAATATTTACAAAAATATCACTACTAAACTTCATTATATTATGTTTCCAAGTTAAAGTTTTTGTGAAATCAGCAACATTTTGTTGTAACTTTTTGTAGGTATACTTACAAGCTACTGGCTCGGAAGTAATGTGTTATTTTAAACAAAATAAATAAAGCCAAGATCCAATTTTTTGCTTTAACAATTATAGCATTCAACGGCGCGGCGTGCCGAATCTTTTGTAAGGAAATCTATGTTTAACTTTGTGTATAATACGACTCAGTACATTAATTACAATGTACCATACATTTCGTTCAAACTTGTTGATAGCTTGCCTAGCAGCAATACTATAATACCCATAACAAACACTTTTTAATTCCCACTGTAGCTTACCGGACTCCTTTAAAATTGATTTTCTTTCTTTTTTTCATAGCCTCTTCAGTCTCTGTCAAGACCCAATCGGTACAGAGGAATTCTAGCATGTCTCATTCGTAAATAATAAGTATTATAAATATCCACACAGCACCATCTAGTTCCACACTAAGCATGCTTGTTTTATGGATACCAGGACAGTTGATGTACCTACTATATAGATTTTTTTGGGATTTTTTTTTATAGAATTTAGTATGCTTTTTTTGCTCTATACAATGTAATTGTAAATCTATAAGGTTTTCGGTTTGTTCTATTGAAATAAGGAAACATAAAAATTTCATGTATAGAATTTAGATTGCACCTGATCCTTCGCTTTCTTTGTTTGTTAGGATTTCTTTTCTAAATGGCCAGCTCTCTACATCATTGATACATTAAGTATTCACGCTAGGCTAGGAAACTTTCTTTAGTTTAGAATTTTTTTTTTCAAACTAAGTATATCCCACTAATTAAATCATAACTTCTTAAAGGAAGGAAAATATTTTGACAATAATAAAATGAATTTCAAATAAATAAAGAAAAACGAACTTTTTAAATTATAAGTATTTATAATTTATTTATCGGCAGTGCACATTTTTTTAGACAACGATTGGTTTCACAGTTGAAAATATTATTACGTTTTACCAAGGGTGAACGCTGAGGGCCTTGGGCACAACGGCGGAGTAAGCAACTGGCGACGCGACTAATGCGGGAGCAGAGTACGCGGAGACTACGGGAGCAGCCGAGTAGGTAGATACTACGGGAGCAGCAGAGTAGGTAGACACCAGTGGAGCGGCAGAGTAGGCGACAGATGAAACGGGAGCAACCACAGAACTGTAGGCAGCAACTGAACGTTTTCCTAGGTGATGCACACCGGATAACGCTTTAGCTTGATAGTGGGCGGCGCGAGCGGCGACTACCTCTGGTGTGTCCAGGGGAACTCCGTGCACAGCATCCAAAACCACTGCAGGGGAATGCGGCGCTTGAGCTAGGGTAGCGACAGCAGGAACAACTGCAGGGGCGACTAGTGCTGGGGCGCTGTAGACAGCTGGTGCTCCATGTACAACGCTAGTGCTGTACTGAGACAACGAGCTTACAGCCGGCACAGCACTGTATGCCACAGGAGCTACCACATGAGGCTTAGCAACAGCCAACGCCACAACAGAGAATAACACCACCAGCTTGTACATTGTGGTCTGTGTTAGTTGTCTAATCGGTAATGATATCGATGGATCGACTGATGCCCAGAACACAGTAATTGATCCTTATATACTTACTTGCCAAACTCGACAGACGATTAACAATAAAATGCCACGCAGTCACCTTCAAACTTCCGAGTCAAGATTTGTGGCTCATTACAAATTATAAGAGCGCCTAATATTGTTACACTTCGTTCATGAATTGTTATTACGTACACAAACATTTTTTTAGGCGGAAGCTTTTTTGTTGAAACTTTGACAATTCAAACAAAGAATAATATTGACACACAATATGCATACAAAGAATATTATTGGTTTAATATAACACTTCGTTGTGTAATATATTTATTCTATTTGATCTCAAATAGTTCAAAAATAATCTGGGGTGGGGTTTGTGTCAAGAAAGAAGGTTATGTATAGTGCTAAAGTAACTTGCCTTAAAGGGCTATCACACCTTACAATTTGAGCGTATCCAATTTAGGAAATCGAAAGGTGTGATCGCAGTTAGAACAGATTGGATTCAATTGAGAGTTTATCCATTTTCAACTCTATGTCTTCGACTTAGAAATCAATTTAGCGTAGTCTGATCACGAGCTCTCTACTTAGATTCCTAAATAGGAAACGTTCAAATTGTATGGTGTGATTGCCGTTTTAGCGCTCTGACTCTGGGTCCCGAGTTCGATTCCCGGTATTCGAAAAGATAACAGACAGACAGACAGACAGATTTACTTTCACATTTATAATATAGTACTTTTTTCTTTGATGGAGGATGCCTTATGTCCTTTTTTGTATCCCTGGCAAAATTCATACAAAATTGTATGCAAAATTTCATGATGGTAAATTAATATGAAAGCATAATAAACTCATTACAATAACTCATTGACGCTTTTATAATATTAATTAGGGTTTAGTACTTGTATCAATAGATGAAAATTCTTGAATTTCTTATGAAATTTCTTGTCGGATTCTTCATTAGTCTATGGTTGGTATTAAGGTAATAGAATTTCAGTCGAACTAAATGTAATAAATGTCCATTAAAATCTAAATTATGTTATCTAACGCTAGTAAAATTAGCAATATTTTCCCTCACAGACTATTTATTTGTGAGTCGCAATAGCACAATTTTGTATGATGAAGTTGTTTAAAAGATCAAAGGGTTTCGAAAACAAGAAGTTTGTTTGTGTTTACGTAACGAGAGAAAATTAGAAAAACTTCAACACTGACCTTGGCTAAATTTTCTTTAAAGGTGACATTAAAGCCATTTTAGTGAGTGCTACTTTCTATTAATAATAAATTATCTACCTACTCAATAAGTTCACCGGGTCACACATTTTAAAATTTTTAATTCTTCATATTGTTTGTAAGTGATTTTTTTACTATTATCAGTTGTTTAAAAAAGTCATTTTTTAAATAACCATAGAGGCCATATGTTATTGATATATTCAGAGAAGTTTTATATATATCAATGTAGTACCATAACAAAGAATGCTTAATCTGAAAAGTAAATCAAGTAAGCACCATATCAAATATTTACTGCCAAATATTAAAAAGAAAAAAATACATACCTAAGGTTTAAAATTTTTAAGTTGATGCTGAATTTGCGTGACACTTTATTGAAAAGTCGATTTTCTTAATTTCATAGCAGGAAAGTACCATTATAAAGCGTGGAACAAATGAAAGAGTAAAGGTTCATTGAACAGATTCATTTAATTTAATTTATTTACAGTCATCATTTCAATTCCGTACCGAAGCCTAGTTAACTATAACCTCGTTGTTGTGGTGGTGTTCACCAGGGGTGAATGCCATAAGCTTTAGTTAAAATTGGCGCAGATAGTGTATAGGAAGAAACAGGTGCTACTCTAGTTAAAGTAGTAATAGGTGCAATTGGACTCGCTGAGTAAGTTGATACCCACGGAGAGGCTATGAGTGGTGCAGACCGCTTGTGGATCAAGTGAGCACCAGCAAGAGCTTTGGCTTGCAAATGGGCAGCCCGAGCTGCAATTACTTCTGGAGTATCAAGAGGCACCGCGGGTCCAACAACAGCAGACTGTAGCGCTGGCGTTGCAATCAGAGGTTCTAAAGGTGTGATAGTCTTAACAAGGCCTGGTGCTGCTAGCACGGGTGCAACATTTGCAGTTTTCACTACAGCCGAACCAATAAGACCAGGAGTAAGAGCTGAACCGTACAATGACGGAGTGATGATGCCTGGTGCTATCGCTGATTTTATTAAAGTTGGTGTGGCAATCACTCTAGCTTCTGAAGCGCTAAGAATGGGTGCTGCAGCAACGGTGCTAATGAAGCCTGGTGAAGATTTGATGTCTATGCGTGACTGTGAAGATACTGCTGTAGGAGCGATGATAGCGGGAGCAGGCGCAGAGATGATAGTCTTCGTGATGGGTGCATAGGCAGCAGTAGAAATTATGGACGGTGAGGATTTAATGTCGATACGAGACTGTGACGAGACAGCTGCTGGAGCGACTGCAACTGCTGGCGCCGCATATGAAATCAGTCCGGCGTCTAAGAGTCCTGAGGGTTTAGCGGTGGCCAGCGCCGCCACGGACAAGAACACCACCAGCGAGTTCATCGTGGTCTGTGTTAGTTCGGGTGTAAACAACGAAGGAGTGAGTTTAACTGTAGCTTTCTTTTACACATCTCAAGTATTTATACTGAATTTTATACCACAAGGACAACCAAGATCAACAAGTAAGTCAAGTTATCGTCCTACGAAATGCAATACTTTCACGTTGGTGATGAACTTACAAGAGTTCAATATTTATATTATCCAGTTTTTTTTTTGTAAATGTAAATTTTAAAAGGACATATTATTCCTACTAACGAAATTCTTAGGTGTCCATAGGAAGCGTTGCATTTGGTGAAACTGTTACCTCAGACATTCTTTTTGGATTCAAAATTCAGTAAAATAAAGTGAAATTGAATTTTTTATATGAAATTTTTTGGCTTTCGGGTAAGTATTGTCTTTAGATTAATTTACTTTTTTTAATAAAGGTCGGCAGCCAGCGATTGCCTTCTGGATGACATATAACTACTTTTTCTATTATATATATATATATATGCATATGGCTCGTCAGAAGTGTGTCGCTTTCCTTTATTATGATTAAAAAAAAGCTAAGATTTTTAGTGGAATGGAAAAGACGATTGTAATTTTATTTCACGCTGCTGGTCTTTTGTGAGGGTGTGATCCTAATACCCGATAATGATAAATTTGAAAACTAATATGGAACTAGATTTTTAATATGTATTTTTAACCATACAAATTTTATGGCGACAAAATTCAGTAAATTACATATTAAACTTAAACTGAAATTCTCTCTGAATAGATTTACTTATTTGACTTTATCAGCAATAAAACTTAAACTAACTTAGCAATAAACTAAGAGATTGGCTGCTTAACTAATCTTAACCAACCTTAACCACCTGTAGATTTGACTGATGTTTATTAGTATATATCATAAAAATAAAAAAAATAATTTATTCAAGTAACAATTAAAATATAAAATTTTAATTCCAATTAGTATTTATTTGTAACATTTTTAACAAATTTATTCCTTTTTGTAAGTGTGTCCTTTGTCTCTTCAATAAACTTGACCACAACGGCGAAAAAAAGTCTTTAAAAATAGTAAGGTAAATGTTAAACTGTATGAGTTGCTGAGGTAATTGGAAGTCGAAAGCTGTCATTAGGGATTATATTTTTTGCATCAGTAGGTACTTCGATAAGGCAAAATGTTAAGGTTTGCTCGGAGATTGGCCTTGGTTTTGCTTTCACAAAGCGTCCGCGTCGCCAGCTGGGTGTAGGCTTTACCTGATATTATATAGAGTTGTTACAACGCCATCACTGAATTTTTATCTATCTATACATATTTTTTAAAAATAATGTAGGTATATTTGTCATCACTGATCAAAACGTCCAATCAATCTAAGTGGTCTCTAACTATTATGAGCATCGTAAGAAAGCTCGACGAGCTGTGGAGGAATCAGGAATGAAGAGATCCGTAGACGAACGAAAGTTACTAAGCGGCTATGGGTTCTTCTCTCTTTTAATGACTTGGCTCCATCAGATCTTATAGATCTTATCTTATAAAAATCCAAAGTAGCAGATCCCGAGACTAGTCAGTCAAGTCAAGACAATCAAGTCTAATTTTTCTTAGTTTTCCAAAACAGGCCCGTCAAGTCCAAAGCAGTCAGGTCAAGTCTATGGCGGCTATGGGTTAGTAATGTTAGCGTCTGCTATTTTAATCGACTGAAGTTGATTGAAAAGTGCACTGTAACGTTCATTCGGTGGAATGGTATTGAAAGCGGATCTGTCAGTCATCAGAGGTCAGTCATCAAAATATACCATAAACACATTTACTAAATATTATCATAAAATTGTCGATTTGGCGTCAAGGGCAAACGCAAAGATCTGAAGTGACCCTGGGGCCCTAGACAAACTGACATGACGAAGACGATAACGAAGTTCGAAAACAATAAAATGTATGGGATTGACATATGCCTTCGTTAAGTCACGTGATACTTCCCATACATTTTGTTGTTTTCGAACTTCGTTATCGTTTTCGTCATGTCACTTTGTCTAGGGCCCCTGGGATGTCCTAGTTAGCATTAGATTATTTTTTAACAGAGTTACTGCTCTGATATTATGACACTGTACATAAAACTGACAAAGGCTAACCAAGACTCCGATTATGTCGGATGATTATGAATACAATCCCCCAACACCAAATAATTCGCCATTCTTCGATAAATATAGTTATATAGAAAATAATTATCGAATAACATATATAACTATATAGAACAAACTTTGTTTTGTAAATTTAATAAAATTGTGCTTAATATTGAAATGGAACTGTTAAAAGTAATATGATTGTAAATTATGATAATAAACGGCCTGTGGGAGTGGCATATATAAACGTTAAAGCAACTCTACATAATATACGTTAAAATTATAGCAAGTCTAGTTCAACTTTATCTTGTATAAACATAACAGCTCATTGTACATTTATATTGTCGATACACATGCGTCTCGTAGTTATTTAGTGGCATGCGGAATATAACGTCCATTTATGGAGGTTGCCTTATTCAGACCAGTGTACTGGATCATATATTATATACCAATCAGGATAAGATTCTCGAAATAAATAGTTCCATTGTTAAATTCAAGTATTGAACAAAAGAGTCATTAAATTCTGTTTACCTGAGAGGATAATGTCAACAATATGAAGATTTACAACATTATCACATATGTAAAATGTCAGATAGCTGATAATCGGTGAAACAGTGTATTGTAATACGTTTATTATTATTATTATTATTTTTATTTTTTTTTAGCATGTGTGCTGTTGTGTTTCAGTGAGTGAGTAACGTATGCCAAATTTCAAAGCTTTAATGCTATAACTTATTAACCATCTCGATAGGTTTCTTGTGAAATTTTTATATCGCATTGCTGAATCTAGAAACTATACGAATAAGTTTAGTCTAAATTGTACGATGATTGATTTTATGTTATTTTCTTATTTTTATTTTTATTTTTAAATAAAAGAGTTTATTAATAAGAAATGAATTTTATTGCATTTTCTAACGAATTTCCAAGGGCACAACTTTCAACTCGGTAGAGCGAGCTAGATTTTGCGCCAATTATAATAACAAGTTCAATCTTGACTTAACACTATTGAAATAAATAAAGATTTAGGATGTGACTGTTGCGCTGTCCGGATTCAGGCCAGGGTGTTGAGGGCCCGATGATGTCAGAGCCCTGTGTTCGGGCTACGGTAAATTGATCGCTCACCAACCGTGGGCGACCAAGGGAGCATGAGCGATGGGAGAGGCGACGTAAGGCGCGGGTGCTGCGACTACGGCTGGCGATGCGATCTGTTAAAAAAATGTAATAGTATATGAGCTGTTCCACGCGACTTCGACCGCGTAACTTTATAAAATACTAGCTGGTGCTCGGGACTTCGCCCGCGTACAAAAGTATAAAACGCCATCTACCGTATTTTGGATAGATGGCGCTATCTCCCGGGCCAAGCCGCTAGTATTTACTTTTATTTTAGATTTCCCGTAGGAATGAAGCATTTTCCCGCGGTAAAAAGTATTCTATGTTCATCACGGATAATGTCGGCTTCTAATGGTAAAAGAATTTTTCAAATCGGTCCAGTAGTTTCGGAGCCTATTCTATACAAACAAACAAACAATCAAATCTTTCCTCTTTATAATATTAGTATAGACTAGCTGGTGCCCGCGACATCGTACGCGATGATAAATTAAAAATATAAAAGCAATTATAACTCTTGACGCCTTGCTGCTATAATACATTAGCCAGGCGTTAGTTACAGTTTTATATTTTAGATAAAATCCCTCAGGAACAGTAGTTTTTTCATGGATAAAAAGTAAGTTATGTCCTGACTGCTGTTCCAGACAACGCGCATGCAAAATTTAATGGTGATCGGTACAGTAGTTTTTGCGTGAAAGCGTAACAAACAAACTCATATTCACATTTATAATATTAGCAAGGATGAGCTGTTCCACGCGACGAAGTCTGCGAAACTTTATAAAATATAACCCATGTTACTTTCTTATAATTTAGCTTTCTTGTGATATTCTTACCCTGACGGTGTTAGCATAGGAGGTAGCTACAGGTACAGCGGTTTTGACGACGCCAGCGCTGACGAGGGGAGCTCCAACGAGCCCATGTCCCCAGGGAGAGGCTAATGGTGCTGCGTATGGAGCCGCATAGTGCGCACCAATTAGACCGGGCGCTGCAGCAGCGACGGCGAGAAGGGCGGTGAAAACGACCTTCAATAGAAAACAAATATTCTAAGGACACCTTATTTTTAAAATTGGGTATATAACCCAAGGGGGAGGCTAATAGAAAACAAATATTCTAAGAACACCTTATTTTTAAAATTGGGCATATAACCCAAGGGGAGAACAGTATTGAAACACGACAGCTGGCGTTAGGCCGAACTGTATAGTGTATGTCAACTCATAAAGCATTCTTTGCCCACTTTGGAAATGAACTTTTTCACACTTTCATACTCGAGCAGCTTATTACCATTATTCTCTGATTACTCATTGGATATTGATCGTAGGTTTAGATATTTTTGACATAAAAACATATGAAAGTTTGGATGCACAGATATTGTCTGTGTTTGTTTGGAAACAAAAAACTGAAAACGAAATCATATTGAGTATTATTTATATCTTAAATGTGCAAAATTTGTGACATTTTTGCGGGTGAATTCTTGTAATTACTGACTAAAAGTCAAAAATGTTCTATAAACATGTAGCTCAAATATAATTGGACTGTATTAGCTTTCTATATATAAAAGATTTTCTAAAATATTAGAATATTACTATTTTCTCGAGTTCAATAATTGCCTCGAATATGTTGCGTCGCATTCTGTCTTTGGTTATTCGCATAATAGGCAATAAATTCTCCCAAATACCTATTACTGATTTCATTCGTTCGTACAACGTATTCTTAATGGTAGGATCTTAGTACTGATATAATTCCTAATTACATACGTTCCATAAAAAGCGTAACAATTTTATTCTATGGACACATTTGTTTGGGTCTAGTCATTTCATTAACATACCATTAAAATTAGCACCATTAGCGGCGTATTCAACTTGGCATTTATATATTAAATTCCATGTCACCGGCTTTTAGTTCTGTCGTTAATCACGACGCTTTTTTCGTCCCATTTTAATTCTTTAATTAACCGAACTAGTAGAGGCAATTTATTCCATAAAAGTAAACCACTTCAAGAAGTAGATAAGGTGCTCGTTTATATTTTAAATTTTTCAATCTTCTTTTAATATTTTTTTTAACAAATTAACTAAGGAATTCAGTAGGGAAATAAATATATCCATCTAGACAGAAAATATATAAATAATTTATTAATTTTTCAATTCGATAAACAAACACAACGCACCACGTGACTGGTGATCCAATAAACATTTAATATGACTTTGCGTGTATTATAATTATGTCCTTCAGAAGGAAATTAAACTTCCGATTAACATTATAAGGCTTCACGGTTTGCCCTCGAAACTAATATTTATAATCAAAGAAAACCAACATATAAGCCGCTCTCTCAAGGATACGTGGTGGCCCTCAACAGTTCTTGTTAGTTCTTCCTAACTTCTGTTTATTTTATGTTACGTATTCGGGTGGATTACAATGAAGGCGGCTTATGTCATAGTCATTGTATCTACCTACGTAAATCTAGTATACAAAGAGGATACTTTATGAAAGGTACCTCCTAAATAAGTAGTTACATAAAATACAGTCAGGACTGCCAAAAGTGTATTAAATGTTTTAATTTCAGGCCTAACAGTTAGATAAAAAATTTATAAAGACTATTTTTTATTCTTTATTTAGACGGTTTTCTCCGAATGACAAGTCGCCTTTTATATGTATAGGCTATTATTAGATTTGATTTTTAAAGAATGAATGACCGTATTAGCATAGCCCATGTTAGATAAAAAAGTTTACAGTGACAAATGTTTTGTATTATTTTAAATGTGTTGTGTAGAAAATTGACATTTGGCCGATAATTCAAATATTGGCCGAATTTTCAAAAATGTTGTTTCCTAAAATAAATGACAACACGTTTTTAACCTCTGACGAGCTTATGGTCCGTAAGCCAGGCACTATAATTTCGTCAATAATTTCCTCTCAGTCCATAATTTGTAAAATGCCTGAGAGAGTTGTATCATGATGCGTTGTGAACGTCAGCTGCGGCTCCGATGGTGGGTTGAGCAGTGGTAGCCCGTTACACTTTCAGAGCATCAGCTGACAAGCATTCCACCAAGATATAGCCAGCTGACTTTTTTATTTATTAACAGTAATACATAAACTATCATGTGTTAAATTTTTTATTGGGAGGTAATCACTGAACACGTATATATTCGTGTGACCTGCAGACGCATAATCCACCATTTTATAAATAGCTGACAATTTTGTTTCTTCAAAATATTAGGCTAACTATAATTTGATGAATTTTTAATCGGAAATAAATGATTAAAATTTTTTTTATTATGTGCGTGGGCGGCTACCACTCTACTGCTCAACCCGCTCATCGGAGCCGCAGCTGACGTTCACAACGCTTCATGATACAACTCTCTCAGTCATTTTACGAGTTATCGACTGGGAGGAAATTGGTCATGAAAATCTGTTGCTGGCTCATGGACCATTAGTTTCGTTTTTCCGTTTATTTTAAAATGAACTCATTTTTTTTATATTAATATCGATAGATTATTCACTTGATGAAGGTTCCTATAACAAGCAACACTTCTAGTAGTGGGATTTAGGCATCCCGTTACTCACTCTCCGAAACACAACAGCACACGTGATGTTATTTCACAGTGGTCTTCTGTAAGGAGGTGGTTTGCCTAAATGACTGCGAAACGCAGTGTGCCCTGCCACTACAACATTTAATTTTCATTTAAAAACTTAATAATAATTTAATAGGAACTAGCTTAATATAGCCTTTAACATACTATGTATATAATATATAACTTAACATTTAGAATTTAGATAATTAAAAATTCCCAAAGAAAATTATATTCTTAAATATCTGACCCAGCAAACGTTGTTTTGCCAAAAAAGCTTGGGTTGGGTCACCTTATCACTTAGTTACGACTTATTCTCAGATCTACCGAATATACACAAAAAAAATCATAAAAATCGGTAATGCCGTTTCGGAGTAGTTTGATTAGAAACAGTGTGACACGAGAATTTTATATAAATACTAGCTGGCGCCCGCAACTTTGTCCGCGTTGTAATGCGTTGTCCTGTACGTCTAAATGTCTATTTACCAAATTTCATGAAAATCAGTTATTACGTTTAAAAGTTATGTAGGAACATACATATTATTAGTAGTATGATTTAATTTTGTGCGACGATTGTTAGACCTAAGGTTGTTCGAATCCAGATTGATGCCTTTCTATCTAGACCGGTCTTGGAACAATCACGTCACCAGGCCGTTCATAGTTCCACTTTACATTTATAATTATTTTGCCTACTACCAGTTGTCCTAAGGCCCCTTTAATTTCCGTTAAAGTCCTTCCTACGTATTGCTTGACAACATATAAATAATACATATATTTTATTTTAAGTTATAGAAATTATACAAGACTAGCTGTGTCTGCGACTTCGTAAGTGTGGTATGAGAAATAGTCTAGCAAAGATATATTATTTCGACAGAAATAGCAGGTAACATTTGTTTGTAAACAGATTAATTGGAACGATTTACGAGTTACGAGGAAGAGATCGATTTACGAGTAGCAATGTTAAAAAAAGGTTGATCTGGTAAAACAACACCTGACCTCGGCAGGTCATTGTCGCTGCAGTGAATGTCAAGTTCACAAAAACACTGCCTATGTTTAGATAATTACATAATAAAAATATATCGCGTAAATATTTAACTAGTCGGGTTAAATATACTAGACTCTTTTATGAACTAATTTGACCAACATAGGTAATAGAAATATGAAATAATATTTTATGATCCTACTAGAATTTTGAACTACGTAATTATTTGAAACGACAAACACGATCAGGGTAAAAAGAGGGTGTGTAAGTGTACCATGATGCATTGTTTTATTATTCTTTAATCTTTTTTAATACTATATTTAATATCAAACTGTAAGTTTAGAATAAAGTTATATTGTTAATACTATACATATTAAAACGGATTTTGATGATATTTTAAAATAATATAGTTGATACACGAACGTTGTAGTAAAAAGCTGGAAAAAATATAAGTTTTGTGGAAACTTTTTTAAATGTTATGATTTTATTTAATTTTTAAAAGTTGGGTTCCTTAAAACAGTTTTAATATTTCGCTAATGGAATTAAGAAGTGATATTAACTATAAAATAATATTAAATATAACCTTAGCGTACGCACCAACATCGGCTTCTGCTTAGATTTATATCGTGATTAATAAATACTAATTAATAAAATTACTGGAGATTTTTTGTTATAAATTTTTTTGTTGGTCGCTTTATCATTTCAATATTAATTATTATTTATATATTTATATGCTACATTGTATGTTCAATTCTATAGTAACCACTTACTGGTTTCAAAGAAAACGTGATTGAAGATTATAATAAGAAGGAAATCTTCTTTTTATTTTATTTATTGGTCAACGGCTACAAGAGACTAGTTAGGTATTTTATACTACATAATTATGTTGAGAAGATAGACATAGGTAGACAAGGTATGACAGAAAAAGCGAAGTCATCTGAGGTTCATTATGTAATACCTAGATCTAAAATGAATGAATATAAAATTCATAACTTTTCCAAACTAAAAATATGATAAATATGATTAAGAAAGGCTTGCGGTTATTTAAATTTAAAATATGATATTTTCAAAAAATTTTGTATTTTAGAGAAATGTAATGGTCCATGAGCCAGCGACAGATTTTCATGACCAATTTCCTCCCAGTCGATAACTCGTAAAATGACTGAGAGAGTTGTATCATGAAGCGTTGTGAACGTCAGCTGCGGCTCCGATGGTGGGTTGAAAGTAGAGTGGTAGCCGCCCACGCACATAATAAAAAAAAATTAATCATTTATTTCCGATTAAAAATTCATCAAATTATATCAAATTATCAAATTTGAAGAAACAAAACTGTCAGCTATTTATAAAATGGTGGATTATGCGTCTGCAGGTCACACGAATATATACGTGTTCAGTGATTACCTCCCAATAGAAAATTTATCAGATGATAGTTTATGTATTACTGTTAATAAATAAAAAAGTCAGCTGGCTATATCTTTGTGGAATGCTTGTCAGCTGATGCTCTGAAAGTGTAACGGGCTACCACTGCTCAACCCACCATCGGAGCCGCAGCTGACGTTCACAACTCATCATGATACAACTCTCTCAGGCATTTTACAAATTATGGACTGAGAGGAAATCATTGACGAAATTAGTGCTTGGCTTACAGACCATAACCTATTCTTTGCCGACTTCATTATTGTGTATTATTTCATATTTTAAATTTGTATGCTCTAGTTTCAAACTCCAATCAATTATTAAAACTAAACAATAGAGAAGAAATATTGCAAAAAAGTAGAAATAATAAAAAAATAGTCAAAAAGATAAAATTAGTATTTTAGATAACTTTTTCAATTAGGTTAGTAATGAAGATCACAGTATAAAAATTTTGAGGTATTTTTTTTAAATAAATGTGATTCTTACCAGCTTATACATTTTGAAGGGTGTGTGTAAGGGTGGCTTGTAGAAGCGAAGAAGGGTGATGTAGGAGCGAATGTGTTTAGGATACGTGTGGGCTCGCTTTTATACCTCTAGACACATGGTTCGCCAAATCCGTCTAACCCTACTCCGGCTGGGCCTAGGTCATTCGTAGCAGCCTTCAGCTGGATATGTACAGTTAGTAAAAAAAATAGCAAAACATGCCCTTTTGTTAGCAAGTTTCTGCAAAATTATGTCTCTATTCAGAGAATATAATATAGAATCTAACTGCAGAATAAGAGACTTAAACCCAAAATGAACGTTAGTCAAATACGGAAAAAGACCCGGTGAAAAAAAAAAGAGATCATGTAAAAATAAAATTTCAACGCCTGATAAAAAAATAATTATGATATGAGCAATAAAATAATTTTAACACCTAATTTAAAAAAGGATGTGGATTCATTTGGAGGCTTAAGCTAATTGCCTATACCTTGCAAGTTCATATCATAACGACTTCACTTGTGTTATGTGGGAAAGTGCTATTTGATCTTGACGCAATAATATGTACAGGTATTTATATAGGAAGTAATTTTTCATAAGTAACTTTCTTTAAACAGATAAGGTTATAAATATATATGTACAGTACTCGTATATCAATATAACTACCTAAGGTTGCGAACCAATCCAGTTATTTTGAAATACATTCCATAGAGTGAATTGCCAGTTCCTTGGTCGAGTTTGAATGTCTGCGGGAAATAGTAATACTCGCCTGTTATTACATCATTGTCATCAGGTTTCACGCGACATGAATAAAAGGACAGGTTTTCTGGATTCGGGCCCAATTTTTTTCTCTTTGCATATTGAAAATTCAAAGGATAATCAAATTATATTTCATACATTATAATATTACATCAAATTATATACTTACTGTTACAAAAAATCTTTAACAGAATCTTTAGTATCATCATTGTTAGGTTTTCTGTTTGTATCATATCGCATAGCAATGAAGATTTCATATTTTTATAAATAAATAGGTTTATGTAATATATTATTTTTCTCTAATAAATATTTATTTTAAAACTATAAAGATTACTTAATTTGTAATCCAACGGTACAATATGGAACACTTGGTTGTTTAGTTGATGTACTTTTAATTCTGCTCGTACGATAAATGTAATGTTCAAATGTTTGCGTTAACAGTTTTGATACTTGACATTAAAATATTACAAATAAATCTGAGAATTGCAAAGGAAGAATTGCAACGTTTGAATTAGTTATCGATTTTCAAATAATTTTCATTTTCAATTTTCAAATAATTAATCGAATATTCAATGTAAATATTCCATTTTCAAAAAGATTTTAGTATTTAACTTGATTTAATATTATTTTATTTTATTTTACGTGATAGATATAATTTTATATATAATTTATACTGGTCACTTTATTGTATTTTTATACGATATATATAATTTAATTGAGCATATTTTAAGAATATAAAAACAATGATATTACGCATGAAATATTTGCCACCTTATAAACAAATCCTTCGACATTCATTCAGTTATGTACTAAAAGCTATTGCCTGTATTCTAAAACAGCTTATTTTAATATTAAAGTATCAAAACTTGTCGTTTAGTACACAAAACGTTCGTTGATTATAGGTTGTAGGTTGACTAAAATTTATCTATCCATACATGAAAATTACGCTTGTCGAAGCGGAGGCAGTTGTTTCTAAGGAGGGCAGGGTGTTTTCAATGACACTATTCTATTTATTTATCTTACACGGTCAGCTGACTCGTTATCATTTTATATCACGACGCAAGCTTAACCTGAGCTATTACATTTTAAAGTTAAAACCTCAATGCCGTTTTGTACGGTTTCCAATTCGAGATTGAATATAAATGTTAAATAATTTAACTTAACACCTATAAGTGTACGTAATGTAGTGCTTATATTCAAAGATCTTCAGACAAGCTGACGGTCCACTTAAAGGTAAACTAACTGTAATCATCCACCTAATTCGATAACCTGCTAAGTCCATTTTAAATCACTTTTTATACTTTTCGACAAGTTTAGAAGATTATCTACCGTTTAGTGAAGGAATATCAAACTATCAAACTAAAAAGGTGAGAAATTTCATAAATGAAAAACTGCTTTCTGACTAATAGCAAATTTTCACAAAGAAAATCTGCTAAATCCTAAGTTTTATACTGATAATGTTGATCATTTCACATGCCTGAACGCACAACATTTTGTCATTTTATTTTTTCTTCCTCTCAGGAGGAATATATAGTTTTCAGAAACTATGCAATATGTGACTTAGCAGGTTAACGAGTTAGGCCGAGTTAAACCTAGGTGCTGCAAGCGCGCTGCTGACCATAATAGGATTAATGATAAGAGATTAGGAAAGTATGAGCAACTTTGCTCTGGCAACAATAAATTTCGGATCACATAGGTAAATCTCACAAATATCGAATTAATTGCCCAATTGTTTGTCTTGTCTATACATACCTATAATATTAAAATGTTGTATTTGTTAATGTATTCTTCAAAAACTCGAAATCTAGCCGACGGATTGACTTAAAACTTTACACATCCTGTTCAAACATTAATTGAACAGGATTGTTTATGCAATCCAGTTCAATAAATCTATATTTTTCTTAATAATAATCTAGATCGCGCTTTTTTTACGGCGCCATCTGCCGAAAGCGAGGAGAACTCACTCACCAACGTTAACCGCTGTCATTATGATAAAATTTCCTTTATATTGTACTATCTGGTGTCTGCGTTTGTCCGCGTTCTCTATAGCCTAACAAACAAACTCTTCAGCTTTATATATTGGTATAGATAACTTATTATGTAATTTTTAGCATCAGTATGATCGTGTCAGTTTTCTAAAGCCATCTACCAGTTTTTTATTATATATTGACAATGTATAGCAAAGTCTAATCATAATACGCTGATACTAACCGAAGGAAGTGTAGGTAAATAAAAATAAACTTATGTATTATATATTTTTCTTTTTTTTATAATTATGACTGGTTTAAAAAAAAAACGTTCTAATAAACCAACGAAATAAAAATATTTAAAAAGTTTTCACACTACTATCATAAAACATTAACAATTTTAACTAAACGGTTTCAGAAGAACGGAATAATATAGAAATTTATATTACCTATGTAAAGCACAGAAAACTTTTAAAATATTCTTATTCAGTACACCATCAGAACGTCACATTGGATAGGTACAGGTTTAGCAAGTCATCGGGCAATGATGTCGCCGAATTCGTCTATAAATAAAATGGAGCTGAAAGGTATCTGGCCGATGGGATAAGTGGAGCGGCGTGTGCTACAAGGGGAGCAGGAGCGGCTACATATGGAGCGGCAGCCACAACTGGTGCTGGAGCTATCACAGGTGAGGCTACTGCGTGATTCACAGCGTGAGCTGAGTACGAGCTGGCGTAGGGAGCAACAGCATAAGCAGCAGGCGCCACTGCAGGTGCAACGAGAGCAGCTGGTGCAGCAGCTAGAGGCAACACTCCTGCATTCGTTGTGGCAATTGCCAATGCGAGGACAACCTGTAAAGAGATATGTTTGGTAAGAAGGGAAGGAATTTTTTTCTAAAGTAAGGCAGGCTTACGGTACTCCGAATAGTAGGTAGCTATTAGGAGTACATAATATTATATTATACTAGCTGGTGTCCGTGACTTCGTCCGCGTTTTATATAGGTATACTTAACAAAAATAATTTCTCAATTCGAACCAGCATAAATGATATGCAACAGAGGAATAGGTGTAGAGGAAGAGCATCTCTTACTCGCTCACAGAAATATAGCAATTCCATGTTTTTATTTCACGGTGATACCTAATAATTGGCAGTAAAAAACTCGATTCAGTTATCTGCCAAAATAATCATTTTTCTAAACATAAATTTGTGTTTGAGATCTCGCTATAAAACAGTTCCATAATATTTTACAAGTGAAGAAATGTAATAAACTTACGACGAATTTGGCTATCATTTTGCTTGGGGTGTGTGACTGCTCACGGATGTAAAGTGGTGACGGAAGAAACCGATGGACTGTGCACTCTTCAGATCATTGTCACGTTTTATACTAAGTGTTCATTTAATTGAGCAATAGTTCGCATGCCACATGCGTGGCTTAATAATGCACAGGACATCGCGTTGTGTACGACTACGATTTTTGACCCAGACCACGTTGACGCGAGCAATGCATTCTAATTTGAACTCTGTGCACATCAATTTCACTGCAACTTATGTAACTGCCAAATGTACGTAGCATGTACTTGAAAATGATCCAGTTAATTTGCCGTCTATGTTTTCTTTAAATTGAATTTAAATGTAAATTTTAAATCAAGTCTTTTTCTAAGCAGGTCAAGGATTGTTGGAGAAATCTTACGGTGACAAAACGATACGTGATTTATGTATCTGATAACAAAAGTAAGCCGAGTAAGATTTACGCGTTAACTTAATTTCAATATGGCTAAAAGTTCCATGTCAAAAGCCAAAGTAGTGTAAAGTTAGTTTGACGAAGTAGATCAATTTCAATATATCTTATTACGGAAGTCTTTCATTTATTGCCAAAAAAATTAAAACTTTTTTAGCCATTAAGCCAATTCTTGAATTGTTTGATTCTTTTCTTCTAAAGTTAGTTAAAACTATTTTTATTTAAACACTAGCTGTTGCCCGTGACTTCGTCCGCGTTAAAAAAGATAAAAGTAGCCTATCACGTGTACCCGTACTTCTAAATGTTTATCTACCATGTAAATCAGTTAATTCGTTTAAGAGTGATGAAGGAACATATATACATACATACAGAAAAATCTTCTAAAAATCGTCAATTTAGTTTCAGTATCATGTATATATGTATACACGATATTTCTGAAAACAAAGTAAATTACTCGATGACCGATCCCTACAGATTTATTATCAGTATTGACGATGATAACTAACAAAGTACTGTGTATTATAGAAGATAGTACCGGGGTTCTCAAGATTCATGGGCTAAACAATTTCGATTCGTTAATAATGCAACGATACGAATTTGCAATGGTGCAATGTTCCAAAAATTTCACAACAAAAAAAGTTTCTCAACATGCTCCATTTCTCCACACGCACTCAATGAATCTCAAGTGACCACCGCAATACGTCAAATGTTGATTTTGTAGCACGTTTCCTGAATTACAATAATCATCGTATAAAAGACTTCACTTTTTCTTGTTCGACACACAACACATCTTCTCCTCGTTAAGGAAGGTCTATTACCAAAACAAGCAAGATGTTTTCTTTTAAAACTGTAAGTTTGCGTTTTAACAAAATTTCCGATTTCCGTAGATTTAAAATAAATAAAAATAAAAAAGCCTTTGCTTGACCAATCTACAAGCTACATTAACATTTTACTTTCTATATTAATTACTAATTGCTAAAACAACTTAAATTACTAATTCCCTTTAATACTAAATGTTCATTTCTAGTAATCTTATATAAAGTCCCATCGAGTAGAGGGTCTTCCTCTTCTTCTCTTTCCTTGAGGTCCTCTTCATATGGTGGTATTGAAGGTCCTTAGCCTCGCTATGTGGTATCTATTGTCTCTTAGCCTCGCTATGTGGCCGGCCCATCTCCATTTTAACTTTTCCAAAGATTTATGAAACAAAAAATAATGCTATAATTTAAACCTTTTCCAGATCGCCCTCATCGCTGCAACTTTCTTCGCCCGTTCGGAATGCAGCGGAGTTCCTGTGGCAGCAGCATATGCAGCACCCTTGGTTGCGCCAGCTCATGTGGGGTACGCTCACACCGTGCCACAAAATGTACCACCATTTGCATCACAGGTCAATGTTGTTAGCAAGGCATTGGCGAGCCCTCTTATTGCTGGTCCAGCGCTAGCAGCACCTGTTGCCGCTCCATTTGCAGCCCCATATGCTGCTGCGCCTTTTGCTGCAGCTCCATTCGCTGCATCACCGCTGATAGCTGGCCCAGCGCCATACGCAGCGCAATACGCAGCGCCATATGCCTTGCCAGCACCTGGTGTTTTTTCGGCTGCTCCACCTGCATTCGCAGCAGCTCCTGCTGCCTACGCCGCTGCACCGGCTGCATATGCTGCCCCTTACCCGTACGCCGGTCCAGCTCCACTAGTCCGATCACCTCTTGGCGTCGCTCCAGCGTTGTGGCGATAGTTTAAAGAAAACATTAGACTGACCTTCCTAATCAAAAGACTTATTTTCTTATAGAAATTTTATTCAATAAATATATTTTTCAATCAAAATTATGTAAGGAATTATTATTTTATTTTTATTACATTTACCCGTCACACTAATATAATAATATTATAAATTGGAAAGCAATACTATATTATAATGAAACTTAAAATTTTTATCTTCAAAAACTACATATTATATAGACTGTGGACAAGTTTGCGTATGGAGATTTTTTTTCAAGAAAGTTCAGCAGGAGTCTTAAGACCTCTTTCACCAACTACAAGTAAAGGTTGATTACTTAGAGTTACTTATAGACATAATTTTACGTTTTATTAAATTATGCACTCGGTTTACTGCATCCTTCGATAGACGATTTTTTCAAATTATTTTCTTTTTAATTAACACCTCTTTTACCATCTGTCAAGTAGGCTAACTGTCATTTAAAGTCAGCGGCAACCGGGGATAATGGAGCTGATATACCTTTATTTGTACCTACGTTAAAACTCCCAAATATTGAAAAGAAAATCATTCAATTCATCAGAGTGCTTAAATTCAATAAAACAGAAAATTATTTCTAAAAGTAACTAATCAAAACGTTACTTGTAGTTGGTGAAATAGGCCCTTAGCGTACAAAAAACGTAAACGTAAGTTTTTTCAAAGGAAACGTAGCAAGTCAGGCAGTTCGACTGTTTTTTTGATCAACTTACTTTGAAAATTCGATTATCACGAAAAATCCTTTTAATTTTACGAGATAAATATAATCCATGTCCATACTGAAATTATATTCTAACTATCGGTTTAACATTATTTTTAACTTGCATGAGTGGCTTCGAAGATAACCTACTACATACAAACATACAAACTTTATCTCTTTATAATATTACTAGCTGTTGCACGCGACTTTGTCCGCGTAACTTTATATAATATAGCCTATGTTACTCGCTGATAATATAGCTTTCCAGCAGTGAAAGAATTTTTCAAATCAGTCCAGTAGTTTCGGAGCTTATTCAATGCAAACAAACAAACTATCTAACTATCAAATCTTTTCTCTTTATAATATTAGTATAGATTTTATAGTATAGATTAATGTTAAATACAATTGAGAAATACAACATTGATTCCATTTTTTGCCTGCTACCTTTCTATAACTTATGAGTAGCCTTAAAGAGATTGTCAGGACCCATTATCTGTGTTTATTTTATGTTAATTTTGTAAACTATGTACAGTTAAACATTTTTTTTATTATAAGGTTTTTTTTTATTTCGATGTGTAAATGCTGGAATAAAAATAGACGAAAAGTATGTAATTTAAGAGTTTATTTCATAAAAAATATACAAAAACAGCCTTAGTACACATGTACTTACAATTAGTATGTAATTTACTAATCAACTACTACTAACTACAAACATTCTACTGACTAAAACAATGCTTTTATCTACAGGACTAGATCACTTCCATGCTATTTGGTTATTAAGAGGTGCAGGAGTTAGAGGCGCTGGCGATAAAAATCTGCTATATAGATGTCCATAGGAATAAGGAGAAATAATTGCTTTAGTTACGGGTACAGGTGCTGGTGCAAAAAGAGGTGCGGCTGGAGCTGGCGCGACCACTGGCCTTACAATTGGAGAGAAAGGTGCATGAAAACTGGGTAGAGCACGTGCATATACGGGAGCTGGTGCCAATGCGGGTAATGCGGGAACTGGGGAATGCAATGCAGGCAGTGCAGGGACATGTGAATGTAGTGCAGTTAATGACGGCAGAACTGGAGCTAGTTTAGGTAAGAAAGATGCGACTGGAGGGGGCGCAGCAAAAGCAGGAGCAAAAGAAGGTACTGCGGGTGCAGCTGTATGGAACGCTGGAAAAGTGGGAGCCGGAACTAAAGGTGCTGGCAACACTGGAGCAGGTAATGCTGGGGGTGGAAACACGTGCGGTGCTGGAAATATTGGCGCCGGCACTGGAGGTGCTGCCAACGGCGCTGGTAACAATGGTGCTGGACCTGCAGCTGCGAATGGTGCAACAGCATGTATCGACCTCGCTCCTGTTGGGAAATTGTAGAACGGTGCGTATCGTACTATGGGAAACGATTTGACTGCTGGTGCAAAATGTATTCCACTGGCCTTACAGCTGGCCGCAATAGCTATGGTAGAAATGACCTGCAAATGAAGATATAATTTCATTAATAATGTAAATGTCTCATATTTAATTTATATATACCTAAGATAAATTGTAATTTAACTTACTAATCTGAGGAAAGACATATTGAATTGTTGAGCGACTTGATAAGTCGGGTGCTAAAGTGAATATGTATTGATGAATGTGTCACATGTCATTATATAGTTCAATACTGTTGCAAGCATTACGTCTTCGTTGGTTGCGATCGGTTTCACTTTCCTTCGGCAGGACATGCGCGTGCTCAATTAGGCGACACTTCGAGTACCCTTAGCTACCGATTCGGCACCAACTGACCATCAATAGTAGTGTTATATAATGAAGAAGTGCGTAGGGAACGTTTGGTAACATCGTCGATGTAGCATTTTTTCCATACCAGCTAAAGTTATGTAGACTTTGTAGAATTGGTGTTGTCAGATTTGGACTAAAATCTATGTATAGTGTCATTATTAATTTAAGGTTATTTATAATTCTACTTTTAAGTTATAAATCATTAAAATGTTAATAATAAAGTTATAATAAGTTAGCTTATACAATAATTTGTAAGCAGATTTAATTTTTGCACCCTTATATAGTATTTTATATATTTTAAGTATAGTAATTTATATTATTTTTTATAGTATATTTATAGTATACTATAAAAATACTTTTATAAAATACTTTTATAGTATTTTAATAAAGAAACTACATGTATGATCATAGTTTCACATGATATTAAACAATAAAGATGAGATTTCTTTTTAAACTGAACTAAGTCTAAATAGGATGAAGGGCGCTTTTGGGCTGTTTTTCAAGTTCTGCCAATACTGATTACAGGTGAAACCTTGTATAAATAATTTTAATTTTTGTTTCGGCAACAAGGTTGTAAAGTACCGGAAACGTGAGATATCTGCCTTAGAAGTTATAAAAGTTACAAAAATGAGTTTATTTAACCTGTTGTATTTTTCGGTTTACATAAATCACAAACCCTCGTTTTAAACTTGTTTGTTCAAACACACACACACAAATTAAATCTTATCTTATTTAGACGAGTTTCAGAGCACAGTAAAAGAACTCAAAGAGATCCAAATAGACTGTGTATTCGCAAAGCACACACAGCTCTTATGCACAAAAGTGTTTTTTGTCTAGCACCAGTCATTTACAACAAGATCCCGAACAATATTAAGGAGCTCAATATTAATTTATTTAAAAAGAAAATGGAAGAATTACTAGTGAATAAATGTTACTATGATTTAAAAGATTATATGTCTGATAATTTAGTGAATAGTAGTGAGTGATTGTTTAATTTGATATGTAGTGTTCCAAAAATATTTGCACACCCTAAAGGGTAGAATCCATTGTAAAACCATTATTGTAATCTATATTCAGCAAATAAATTATTATTATTATTAGTATTAAACTGTTTAAGTTTTTTGATAGGCACCGGCAAATTTCTGGCGGCAATCTTACCGGAATTATGTATTTATGTAATAATGAACACGTTCAATCTATTAAGTATATGACTATTTCTCAATAGACATAGAATATACATTAGAATAAAAGCGAGGATTTACCAATAATTTTAAAATGATTTTAAAATGAAAAATAACTTTACAATAAAATTAAAATGAAAAAATAAAATATGAAGTGACTCTTTCTATATTTTGATCCAAAAAAAAACCACCAGTAATTAAGTCAAGTAATACATATTATGCCCTAAATATTAAGGTCTTTGTTCATTCAAATGGTAAAACATTTAGGTTACATTAAAATAAATTACCTTAAGTAGTTCATAATATTTTGTATTCAAAACACATTTAACGTGACCAACATTAAGAAATGGCACGCCGATGTAATAAATTCAACATTTGGATCTAGTTGATGTATTTGTAGCATGTACCCTTGGTACATGCTACAAATTTTTGGAATTCTAAAGTATGTCAAGATTATGTGAAATACTTGATTTTCCTTTTAATTATTTTTTTATTAAATGGAATTTTTGGACCTTTTGAAGAATTTTTTTTAGTTTTCACAATTCCTAACAACTTAAACTATAGGTATATATGATGATATACATTTCCTTCAATCAAATTAAAATAAAAAACGTAAATAAAATTTGCTATTACATTTTATTTATATTGGTACAAAAAGTCCTAAATATCAGTCTTTTATCTATTTAAGGGCGACTAGAGGAGCGGAGGGGGCAAAGTAAGGCGCGGGTGCAACGAAAGGTGCAGCATATCGAGCATACGATGGAACAGCTGGAGCAGCTACAAGAGGGGCTGCTGCTGAAGGTAGAAATCTAGCACCAATATAAGGAGCCGGAGCAGCAGGGGCTACTAGACGTGCAGAAGCAAAGTATGGAGCCGGAGCGGGTGCAGCTACTAAAGGTGCAGATGGAGCGATGTATGGAGCGGGCGCAGCAGCTGCTACAGGTGTAGATGGAGCTATAAATCTCGCTGCTGGTGCATATAGCGGAGCAGGCGCGGCAACCAATGGAGCTGGGGCAACAATTCTAGCTGCTGGAGCGACATAGGGAGCAGCTACTACCGGGGCCGCTGCTACGATTCCATTAATATTTCTTGCGATATACTGGGAACTAGAAGCAGTGACGAAGGGTGCTGGAGCGGCTACAATGGGTGCAGGAGCAACCAACGCAGCAGGCCCAACGCTTGGCTTAGCCGCAGCCAAAGCAATAGCAACGAGGAAGAACACCTGTAACCGAATTAATTTATGTTAATATTAATTGCTGACTTGATTAGATAGAATTGCACATGAGAGTGTAACACTTACAATTTTATACATTGTGATGATTTCGTTGTTTCTGCTTGTCGTACAGAAGTGGGAATGTGATGATCTCTAGTGTGTGCCATTAGCTTTTATACGGTGGTAGCCGAAATTCACCTTGTAATGTAGTTTCATCATATTGACGTTGCAGTGACTCGTCCCAGGCACGCAATAGGGGCAGTGGGCACGCGTCGTTACATCAACAAAGCTGTGTTGACTGATAACAATACATGAACCAGTAACTTATCAAGATCATACACTTGATATAAAAATATTTAAATGTTATTACAGCAAAATGGGGTCATTTTTAAAGGTTCGTGTTATGAAGGTTAAAATTTTAGAATCTTTTACTTTTTCATAAATGGAAATCTTGTCTTGGTAGAGCTTAGGAACGATAATAACTCAATGTAAATTTTGACACCGATTACTTACATGGTATTACATATTAATAATTAATATTTAATAAATTAATGATTAGATTAATAACTAGTAATTAATAATATATCTATATAAGATACTACCAAGATAGGCAAATGCTGTATTGAATGATTTTTGGACTATTATAACACTATGGGCTATTATGGGCTTCTTGTTGCTTATTCAGCTACTATTCAGCTATTATGTTGCTACTATACAGCTTAAAGCAATTTATTTTGTGCCCAAATTGCTTGAATAACGGCTGTATAAATGCATTTATTCAAAGAATATTCAGCCACTCTGTGTTGCTTGGGTTATACAGAGAGTTTTGAAGCAATATATGTCATTTCCATGTTAGTAATTTGTCATATACTTAGTGCCGCGATGACACTAGAGCTAGTGAGCGCGACTTCGACCGCGTAACTTTATATATTTATAAATTATTCATAATATGTTACTCGCTGATAATATAGCTTCAAAACAATGAAAGAATTTTTCAAATCGGTCCAGTAGTTTCGGAGCTTGTTCAATTCAAACAAGCAAAGATACATTTAAAACTTTCCTCTTTCTAATATTAGTATAGATATACAGAGCATATATTATACTTGTATATATAAAGTTCCTATCGAAGCTACATTAGTCAACCTTGTTTCTAAAAGTGTATGTAGTACATATTGATACGAAAGTATTCTTTGGAGAAATACTTTCTTGAACTAATTTGTTTTGTTATTTTCGTCGATAGAAATGTTATTCCTCTCACCAATTCGATGTTTTCTTTTCTATAATTGGCTTAGAGTTCAGTTACCTATATTTTGCGTAGGTATTGTCTCTCCAGAATCCTGTAGTACGTAGAAAACCAATAAGTACCTACCTAATATTACAAATATTTAGTAAATTATGTACGAGTATATACAAATAAAAGTCAGAGCACGCAATTATATTTTTCTGATATCAACCACAAACATGTTGTGGATCTTGTAACAAAAAGCTACGAATGGTCTTTATGCTATATCGGGAAAACTATTTGTTGCGCATATTTTTTTTATTGCAAATTAGATTCAGTAACAGTGGTAGAATAAAAAATAATAAAGTATAACGAAAATAGATTCAAATTTGGGAACAAATTAAAATGATGTTTTTAAGTCTTCCTTATTTATCGCTCTTCCATTAGTGAGAACTGCATCAAAATCCGTTAGAAGTTAGATAACTTGTCAGATGACAGGGGTGAATAGCGTCTAATTTTTTTAATTTATATCTGGATATAGTTAGATTGTGTAGTATATATTGGAAACTATTGGAAATAAATAGAAAACCTCTCCTGTAAACAGTCAGACTTTAAACTTGATAATAAATTGAATAAGCAATCATTGTAATCTTAATTAATAAATATCGCAGAAAATAAAATAAAATAAAATGTTAAAAATACAAACAAAAAATACTTTTTATAAATATTTTTATTTATTTACATGTATTTTTTTTCTACAAGTATATTTACAAATGTGATAACATTAACAAGTGTACTAAACCTAAATTGCTTTCTAATTCTTACATCATAGTCTTGGAGGTTTTATACTAGGTCTATTGAAGGATCTTGGCGTAGTCGGTTCTATGTCCCTTGTCTTAAGTGGTCCTCTGATCGCGTTCGACAAACGCGGAGCCACTTTTCTTGCTGCTACTGGTGCCGTGTGAACCACCAATCTTGCAGGAACTTTGACGGTACGAATCCTCAAAGGCACATTCAACATAGGTCTAATAATGATTTTTGTTCTTGCCGGCACGAATGTGTGATAATGTGCTGTTTTTATAGTTGCATGCCTGATTGGAGGTGGTGCTATATATGCTAGGGGCACAGGAACAACTTCTACAGATGTCTTCAATTTTTGCGGCTTAGCTTTCGGTAATGGAGGCCCGTATTGCTTGAAGTTCACGTTTTGATTAGAAGGTAGACCTTGGCCGAAATTGTTTGCTGGATTGGACGGCTTGAGCTGCGATGGCGGTAATGGAGGGTAGGGAGGAGCATATTGGTTAAAATTTACATTTTCATTAGACGGTTGACCGAAACTGTTGTCTATATTAGAAGGTTGAGGTGTTGTAGGTTCCCGATTTATGTTGCTATCTATTTGCGTCGGCCGTGGCGTTGTTGGTTCGTTCTTTGGTTCATCTGGTACTACTATTGGAGGTGAGGAAGGTGTGAGGCCAAATTCCAGAGGCAAACCAAAGGGATATGGTGGGAGAAGTATAGTAGCAACTGGCGCTGCTGCATGAGCTGTTGCAACGGCTATAGCCACATTTGGTTGAACCGGTGCAACCGGTAATGGGGCCACAGGCACAGTTTTAGTGACAGGTTCCACGAAGACTGGTGGTTGTGGAGCAACGGGCACAACTGGTTCCAATTGTGGTTGAACAGCGACTAAACGGTTGAAAGTTCTTTCAAAGTACTGAGAGCTAGACGCTGCAACCACAGGAGCAGGAACAGGGGTACGCTGAATAACAGGCTGGATTGAAGCAAATCCGATAGCAGACTCTTGCGGAACTGCTTGAACGACATGGCCAACACCAGAACTTCGGACAACATTGAACGTTGCAAACAGTAGGAGACCCTGAAATTACAGATACATTTTAAAAGTTGCAATACTGATATTTTCTTTTACTGTACATGTGAATATAATTATAGTACCGCTCGCATCATATTGTTATCGTCTCCTCGTGTGGCCGGTTTTAAAATGGTAATGCGGGCACTAGAAAATGGGTCCCTCGCTTTTATATAGGTGTAACAAAATTTTGCATCGTGGTGAGGCAATGTGGTTGTTGTCGTGGAATACCTAATGGTTCAATGGGCAGGGATCCGGACCTTGATGGCTACAAAAATCGTATCGAAAAACGTCGAATGAATAATAATAGACGCGTTGGGCTATTTGGAAAGTATCACCATGAACGGACAATTGACGATGATGTTTTAATTAACGACTACAAAATATTGTAAGAGCTCTACGTGGGTTTTAAGGTGTAAAGTTTCGATTTTGCTTAGTTGGTCTTAATGCGCTTATAGCGTTTCGCGAAATCTGACATACGCCCTGTTCAATCCAAATGTTTGTTTTTTCGCTTTCACGCAAAAACTACTAAACCGATTACCATGAAATTGTGCATATACGTTGTCTGGGACACCAGAAAGGACATAGGGTACCTTTTATCCAGAACACAGACGAAGTCGCGGGCACTAGCTAGTCAATAATACATCATTTACAAGATGATGAAACTGTAATTAAATGTTAGCAAATAATAGGCGGTTTAATGAATAAAAATATTTTGGCTTCAAATTTAGTGTTTTTTCAACGTAACGGTAGTAACTAGATCTATGGTTATTTCTCTATCAGTGATGTGATTCAAAAATGTGCGTTTGCACAAATCGGTATTTTTTTTTATTATTTCGAGTACCTATTCTTCATAATATGGCCAAAGTGTATATTATGTGCCATCAGAAAAAATTGTGGAACTAATGAAGGAAATCAAAATATATGTTTTTTTTTTAAATAAATGTCTTATTAATTGTGTTACTCCTTTTGTTAAAACAAACGAGCATTATTGGAAACTCATTGCTATATATATTGAATAGGCACTAAAATATTGTTTAGCTTAACAACTTTTAAAGATATTTTTTTATCCTGATGGACCATGAAAACCCAATCACAGCACAAACGCAGAGCTTGCTGATGATGACCACGACATCCAGCAACCCTGCCACCGAATAATGAAGAGTAAGACCTAAACTTCGATGTGCAATGCCACGGCGCGGCGGTTCCTGGCAGGGAACCATTTGTACCTGCCGCGATTCTTGCATGAATACATGAAGGGCAGGATATTGATCTCGTTGGCGTAGCGGCGGAGTGACATGTCCAATCAGTCCGTCCCGACCCCGACGGAGCGAAGTTCAAACCCACACGACCACCACCTCGACGAAAGTTTATTTGAGGCGATCTATGTGGCGGGGCACCGAAGTCGTGTCATAACGTCTCAGCTACCGCGCCCATCAACGGCCGCGCTAGATTAGAAATCCGGCATAGCCACAGTGTCCCTACACTGCCGAGTATCCAAGAAGATTTACCAACATTAAAAAAGAGGGGTGGATTAGAAATGTGCTTCTTAAAAATGGTAATAGTAGCAAAATAGATTTTTGTTTTTAACATAAAATGGCAATTAATATTTATTTTTCAACCGATTTTCAAAAAAGGAAGAGGTTCTTAATTCGACTGTATTTTTTTTTGTTAGCTCAGAACTTTTGACTGGGTGAAACGATTTTGATTATTTTTTTTTCCCGTGTGGTTCCATTTCAATTTGGTCCAGTTCTGACAATGGCATCCATCCGGTTTTTTTTTTTTGTTAAAAAGAGTTAATAATCTTTTTGTAAAAACGTATTAAAAAATTTACAAAGGTCGTAGAGCCTCCAATTCGTTTACGCAATATAATAGGCACGGCACATCAGTTCAAGACAGCTAAAGAGGGTTTCATTGAGCGAGTGTATGGGACACCTTTAATTCCCCCCTTGTTACGTAGGCGTCACTGCCATCTTACATTTTATTGGCATGCAAGTCTCGTGAAATAAATCAGCGGTGCACAAAGGGCGTTGATCGTAAATAAGATGATTTTTTAAACTCAATTTTCATTTCATTTTCACGCTCAATAACCATGTTATGAGATTTTTCGCCGGCTTTAAATCCTAACACTCGTTTACACTGTATAACCATTTCAGAAGAAAGGAGTGCGCCATATGATACCTTCTATTGTTTTAGTAACAATGTGTTTCACACTAAAGTGACGACCACAATGTAGACTTGCAATGTCTTTTATCTTACCACGGAAGTTAAATGAAATCAAAGAAGATATAAGTTCATTACACGTGCTTAGGTAGTTGAATATTGAAAATCATTAAATTTTCCTAATGATTTTAGATCTGAAGAGGTCGTCTCGCTATAATATACAAATTTATGCATGTTTTCTTAGGTGACAGTAGATGTCTTTTATATTACCACGGAAGTTAAATGCAATCAAAGAAGATAATAAGTTTAATACACGTGAATAGCTAGTTGAATATTGAAAATAATTATATTTTCCTAATGATTTATGATCCGAAGAGAGATCGTCTCGCTATAATAATACAAATTTATGCAAGATGCACTCTAGAGTTACTGGTTTTCTTAGGCGGAAGTTAAATGAAATCAAAGAAGATAATAAGTTCATTACACGTACTTAGACAGTTGAATATTGAAAATAATTATATGTTCCTAATGATTTAAGATCCGAAGAGAGATCGTCTCGCTATAATAATACAAATTTATGCAAGATGCACTCTAGCGTTATTTGATATTTAGGCGACGGTAGCCACTTACCAACATTTGGACAGTCAATAAGCGTGTCGAACTTTACATAAAAAAAAATCGTACCAAATAGTGTGAGATAGATGACAACTTCATTTCTTGACACATTGTTAGTAAAGGATTACCTAAGCGCCTTTCATATCGAGGTTGTATAGAAAAGACAGAGACATGCACGTGTATGTTTTCTCGTCATCTCTATGTTTACGTCTTGCACGTGCGCTATCTTTTCTAAGGAAAATCTTACCCTATCTTCTTCAAGCCTCTATTAAACATGAGTACAAAGGACGTACAAAGTACAAGAATAACACGGTACTCTTTGTGACTTTGTTACATATGATATTAAATTTTTCATGGAACTAGCTTCGTGGATTGTTCATTATTGTGACAAGTTTATTCTTTTTTAGAGATAATTAATATTTATTTGAAAATACTAATTTTCTTAAAATGTTAAGAGCGTTCAGGAATTAGAATCACGCTGGTTAAAATTTATGATTTTTAGTAGTTTCAGATGTTTAGTTTGCAGACAAAGATAAAATGTTAACGTCATATTATTTGTAGTTTTTTAATCTAGTACATGGCTGAAAAATATTTTATAATGAATTCTCATTAGAACAATTTTTAAACAGCCCTTTTTCAAACTAGCGGTCTACGGCCTAATACGCAGACAAATATACAAAATATAAAAAAAATATGAAACAATGTTTTAGAACATAAATGACTTCACATACTAGGTCGAAGAAAAAACAGAAATATCTCAAATTTGATCCTAAAATAAGACGTTTAATATCACGAAAAATTACTAAAAGTGACACTTTTGATAATACTTTTCTTGAATAAAAATTTACAGAAATCGTATATTTGTTTCAAATAAATGATAGACGTGACTGCTCTTTGAAAACTTATTACAAAAAACTCAAATAAATCTATCCACGTGACCAACACGTGAGGTAATGCACATTGAAAGCCGTCTCCTAATAATTACCTAAATTCATATAATACTAAGCTTTATGCTAATATTGCCTTTCAGACTATTATGAACATTTCTCAAAAGGCCATCAAAGCGCTTTTGATTTCTGAGCTGAATAATCGATTGTTTAATATTATGTAGAAGCAATCGAACTCGGTTCTAATTTTGAGTAGGTAAAACAAGTTAATACAGTAGGTAATACAGGTTTTTTTTTTAAACTTATAAGCAAACAAACACTAGTTAAGGAAAGTAACAAACAATAGACAAGGGGAAAGTAATAGGTAAGGGTGAAAAGACTTGGTTTAGAGAAGTGGTTACTGCCCTTAGAAGCCTCAGTCAGTATATTACTGTAGAACACGTTCCAACACGTCAGATTTACCTACAAAAAATTCTATTTTCTAAGAAAAAAAAATTTTAAAATTATACCTACTTAGTCCAAAAAACCTTTTTTTCGTCACAGTAATAAAAAATTTCAGGGACAACTATATTAGTTTTTAAGCTTATTAATTAACTCAAGTTCTGTACTAAAGTTTCGATCCTACTTTTTATTTCTTTTTGTCATATTTAAGATAAACCTTCCAATTTTAAATGTTGTCGTGCAATATTGCATCTTAATTTATAAAATTTTTAGGTTCATCTCATTTTGGTAAAAATTTTTGCTTTTTTACCTTTATTTTGAGGCTTTTCCCTAAAGGACATGTCGCTTCATTGGTCAAAATGTATAATATATACTCGTACATGACTAATTAAACTATACTACTATACTAAACTATTACTAAACACTGAATCTAGAGTGGTAAACATTGTACAGATTCCAGGCATAGCAAAATTGTTGTTCAATATTGTACCTTAATACATAAGCTATTAGGTTGCTCTCATTTTGGCAAAAAATGTGTTCGGTTGAGGCGGATCAAGATGCGTCAAGAAAGCCCGCACGTTTTAAGTTGCACGCTGCATCTATTGTTAAACTCTTGGGTTGGGAAAGGTCACGTGTATAACGGCACATTGAACGGAACGTGGTAAAATTGCAAGTTACGACATGGGGTAGGAAAGGTAAGTACGCCGGCGCCATTGCAACCCTTCGTCTATTTTTAACGTTGTATGGCAAGTCTGTCACAAGTTCCATTGCGATAGCAATCTGAACCCTAAAGTTCATGAAGTTCAAAAGTTCTGTCTGCCTTTTATTATTGCAATATTATAAATGCGAAGGTAAGTGTGTTTGCTTCTTAGTTAAGTTTTCACGCCTTAACTACTCAATCGATTTATTATGAAAATTTGTATATACGTAAAATATTAAAATTTACAAACTTTCGCATTTATAATATAAGTAAGTAAGTTTAGGAACCCCTCAATTTCACTCTGGCGAATGCAGACATATAAGAAATTATTAGCAATATCCTAAAATCAAATAACAACATAATATTAAAAATATTAATTACGTGATGAATACTAATAAGTTATTTATCGTATTACCCTTGAAAATATTTTTATTTTTTATTTTTTTATGTTAAGGTCGACAGACAGGCTGACGGTCCGCTTGATGGTAGGTGGCTACCGTCGCCTATAACACAAGCAACGCCATAAGTGCTACAAGTGCGCTGCCGACCATAGAAGAATTAAGGATAAGGGATAAGGAAGGGAAGGGGGTAATGGGCTCTGGCATCCCTTACTCACTCACCGAAACACAATAGCACATAATTCTGTTATTTCACGGTGGTATTCTGTAAGGTGGTGGTTACTGCCGCCAGACGGGCTGCCCAAATGACTGCGAAACGCAGTGTGCCCTACCACTTCTTATACTTATTATTATGCCAAATGACAATTCATGGTAGGCAACTTTATTATTCCTTACATTTTAAAGGGAAATTTCAATGGAAATTAACATTTGAACAATACTGAAAGGTAACCTTCAGTAATCTGAAAAAAAAAAAATATTTTTTTTTCACAGACACAATACAAAAATGCCAAAACACTTCAGCAGCGGAACCACAAACCTTGTCTTGTCTCAAACATTTCTACCCCTTTCTATGCACGTGTAAAGTTGTATAATAAACATCAGCCTACAACTCGGTCACATTGTCTCTGCAACTGACGAGCTATTGTTTTTTTTGACGTGCCTGTTGGATGAATGGTTGTCTTAACGATCTGTCCCATCAGGGGTCCCGGGATCGATTCCCGCCAGGATCAACTGTGGAAATGAACTTTTCAAAGTTGACTGGTCTGGATGTGGGAAGTACGTAACAGGACAGCGTTTCGCAGTCACTTCTGCAGCCCGACCACCGTGAAATAACAGCATTGTGTGCTTTTGTGTTATTTATTTATTTATTTTAGGGAAATTTACAGGTTAATATTACACAATAACAGTACAGAACTTACACCTAATAAAAAAATTCCACTTATAAATTACAGACTATTCTAATAACAATATGCGTACGAGTGTTTATATCGATGTTTATAGTAGGACATTGAAAAATTTATCTACTATAATATTTTTTGTTTTAACTATAGAACTGTGGAACAGGTCGACATCTGTATCCTCTAATAAAATTTCATTAAAAAGTCTACATAAACAAGACATGAATGTATTTGTCCTATAAATAATTTGTCTTACTAAGAGCCTACATGCAGTAAAGAGCGATTTTTCAAATTAGTTCTTTTTATTTTTTTATGTTAAGGTCGACAGACAGGCTGACGGTCCACTTGATGGTAGGTGGCTACCGTCGCCTATAACACAAGCAACGCCATAAGTGCTACAAGTGCGCTGCCGACCATAGAAGGATTAAGGATAAGGGATAAGGGAGGGATGGGGTAATGGGCTCTGGCATCCCTTACTCACTCACCGAAACACAACAGCACATAATGCTGTTATTTCACGGTGGTATTCTGTAAGGTAGTGGTTATTGCCGCCAGACGGGCTGCCCAAATGACTGCGAAATGCAGCGTGCCCTACCACTACTAAATGAGTATGAGGGACTCCCTTAATAAGACATAATATAATAAGGGAATTATTCTAATATAATGGTCGGCACTGTTAGCACATGTGCCGTTGCTTGTGTCAACAGACGATGATATAGCCATCTACTATCAATTGGACCATTAGGTTAAGTTCACATAACTGCGCGGAACTATTAACCGCGCAGTAAAATATTAAACTAACATAACTAAACCGCACGTTACAAGTTCTACAAACATGTATCGACCTGTGTTCAGTTTGATCCGTGTGTGTTCATGTCTTTCAGGCCTTAGCGTGTCTGTCGACCTTAAATAAATGGCTCTTTTAACAAAAAAAAAAACCGAGTCCAAACCGTTTTCTCGTGGATTCCATTGTCAGAACTGGACCAAAGTGAAGTTGGACCACATGGAAAGGACCAGCTTTCAAATAAAAAAAGAATCATCAAAATTGTTTCACCCAGTCGGAAGTTATGAGGTAAATAATATAAAAAAATACAGTCGAATTGAGAGAAGAATGCGATGCTCCTCCCACTACCCCCCTCCATTGACCTCGCATCATGGTTGGTCAGTACAAGCTGAAGACGAAATGACGTCATGGACGCCAGGTGCAGAGATAATGTGACCGTGTTATAGGTACCTATAAAAATTTATATGATTTTTTCATGGCCTTTCTCCCTGCGTCATATCCGAAACGTCATATTTTGTCGTTTTTCTAAAGTTTTACCGCTTTTCTTCTTCAAACAAGTCGATACCGGTCGCCAAAATGTGCTGATCCTTCATGCCAGAATGTGATATATTCTTCAAAATTTATTTCAAAAGACAAGACACTATAATACAACTGTCATATTTTAATACTAGCGACCCGCCCCCGACTTCGCACCGAGTAGTAATTTAAAAAAAGATAATTTCTTAGCGAATGCAGACATTCTAGACATAATATACATATAAGTTTTGGCTGTGAGTTGATTGTCAGTCAGTGGATATATGTGCTAACAAATATTCGGATTTTGATTCTATGAGAAAAAACTCGATAAGAACTCGTATAATAATATATGCTCTTTGACTAGAGCAAACGTTTTGAAATGTTTTGTTTAATGTTGTTTTGACTTTACGTGGTCAAAACATACGTAATACAAACAATAAATAATTAGTTGAGAATTTCCTTCAAACACGCCTACAGGTAAGTATGTAATATAAAAATGGTGTGACCCTCAAAAGTTCCAGAAGTTGCTGTAACTTTTGAGTGACGCACATACAACACAAGTCGCGTGCCATTTGTATAGACCGAAAACAATCGAGTCTGTTTGCGTAGACTCAATAGAATATGTTTACCTAATAATTGTGTAACTACAAGTATTCTTTAAGAAACGTTCGAGGCGATTCGGTAACTCAGACAATAGACTTTTGTTACACCTAAAACCTACGCTCTGAAAGCATTTGATTCAGGTATTATATACCAGAAACCGACCTACCTTCCTGTGTAGAAATTTCGCTTTACATAATATTTACATAATGTGTAATGCTAACATGTGTAAAAAATGTGCATCACAATATTAGGCGGGTGCGGGACAGCTCTAACAAAGTTATATCATGTCAATGATCTCTAGATTGTTTATTAATTTATATCCGACATTGTTGTAATAGACATTTTGGTGGTAGTTTTTAGACATATCTTATAATATTAAACGAGGAATTCTTATATGCCACGATGATACCGCTTGCACGTTTTATAATATTTTAATTGATTCTATTTCTATAATGTTTCATAGACTTTATTATGGTATTTGAAAAAAAAAAAATAAACTTTTCATTGACTCAGAAAATTGTGAGAGTACTTATTATTATTATTTTTTGCTCACAATTTTCTTTTATTTTATTTAAATAGAAACTGTCTAGATATAACAACTAATGTATAAAAATGTAAAATATGGGTGCAGCCTGAAAATAAATATTATTTTATTTTTTTAAATATTTTTTTTTAATAAATAGTTAACGACGCGAGAGGGTGATTCGAAGAAAGTGAAATGCTATTTATTAATATTATAAATTAAAAAAAAAAGACGTATAAGCTCGCTACCATAGAATATACACTATTGTCACGAACACTTTGATTTGTGATAAATATATTCTGTGCTGGTTGGGAAATAAATCATAATTTTATGACAATATGCCAATATATTTTTGCTAGTTAGATGCAGTAAATTATTCAAACATAAAAGTGGTAGTGGGTAGTGGTCGGTCTATTTCAAGTAGTAAGCATAAGGTGATGCGTAAGTGTAGGCAGAGTAGGCAACAGGCGCGGTGTATGCAGAGTAGGCAACCGGTGCAGTGTAGGCTGCTGACAGAGGGGCCGTATAAGCTGTTGCTACTGGGTACTCTAATACCAAAGGCTTAGCGGCAGCGAAAGCCAGGAGAGTGGCAAACAATATCTGCAAATAAAGAAAAAAATATTATGTTAAAATTTATGTGCTTTTATCATCGAATTATATGTTACACATCGAATTATGTGCATATAATTCGATGGTTTTTTATAGAACTTTTTATTATAGACTAAATGTTGCAAACGACTTCGACCGCATGACTTTTTTTTAAATACTAGCTGGCGCCCGCGACTTTGTCCACGTTGAAAAAGAAAAAAAAATAGCCTATCACGTGTCCTGTATGTCTAAATGTTTATCTATCAATTTTCATGAAAATCAGTTAATTCAGAAACATACATACAATACCTACTCTTACAGATTTGTTATTAATAGGGTATATTGAATATTGATAGCATAATGTTACTCACTAATATAATGTAGATTTATATAGGTGAAAGAATTTTCAAAATCGGTCCAGTAGTTTTTGAGTTTATTCATTACTAGACATAATTTTAATCTAATTCATGAGAAAAACTTAAAAAATATTAAGTGGAGTTTATTATTCTTTCTCAAAATGAGGCCGAGGTATTGAACTACACAATAATAATTAAGTGATAGTCTTGTTCAGTTAAATAGTACTCAGCGGGCGCCTTGGCTTACTCGCCTTTGCTAATAGTACCGGGAAAATAATTGATTTTTCTTTTAAATATAGAAGGTTCTATTCTAGCATCTTCCACTTTCTCACTGAAACAAAACGCAATGGGTGGGCATTGACGCCACAGTGTTCTGCTAATACAAAATTAATATGGTAAGTATTTACAATTTCAACAAAATATCATCGTCAGTTATGTCCGATAAAATAATGCAACATGTAATGTATAGTAATTATAGTAATGTTTCGAATAAAATTTATATAACAAAGAAAAAAGATTTATATTTTTGTATTCTTGTGTGTAATGAATAAACTCAAAAAATTCTACTAGTAGATCGATTTTAATTTTTTTTTTCACATAATATAGAATTCTACATTAAGTACCTATCAGCGGCTAGGCTAGTACATAGGCTATCTATACTAATATTATAAAGTGGAAAGATTTATTTGTTTGTTTGTATAGAATAGGCTCCGAAACTACTGGACCGATTTGAAAAATTCTTATACCATTAGAAGCCGACATTATCTGTGATGAACATAGGATACTTTTTTCCGCGGGAAACCCTTCATTCCTACGGGAAAACGGGTAAAAGGACAACGGGTAGTAAGAATTATCCTTCCGTACTTAACTTCTTTTTCACATAACTTCTAAACTGCTGAATCGTTCAACCCAATGAAATTTTATATGGGTATTTCGATGATTTCCTGGATGATTTAAAAATACAATTGGACCCGGTAGGTGACGCTGACCAACTACTAAACAGCTTGACAAGAAATTTTGTATGTTCATTTCTATGGTTTCACAGACACGAATGTATTATATTTAATAAAGTTACGCGGACGAAGTCGCGTGCAACAGCTAGTATTTTATAAAACTAAAGTCGCTTGTAAAAGCTAGTTAATAAGGCAAATTAGGTGCTTTAACATATTTTTAATAATGCTAGTAAATGGCTAGTAATGAATAAAATAAAACACGCAACTTACGTATTTGATCATCTTGTGTGATTTTTGATCAACGTCGCAATAGAACAATTGCAAAATACAATGGTGTTGATGCAATGGCGTCCACTCGCTTTTATACGCTGTATGAGTTGATATATGGTGAGACCCGACCGGATAACTGCGCTAGTATCCTCTTCTAGCACATTAGCAGCATGGTCACGTGCAGCCTTGTGTGGACGCATTTTGAGATCAAGGACTAAAAAAATTAATGCATAAAATAAACACGGATTTCAAACTAGTTATTATTTGTGCAAGAAATTTTAGTTTCAAATTTACGTTGTGCCTATGTGTGTTTGTAATTAATCCAGGTACTTTAGCATTCCACTTGGGAAAAACTCCAAACAAGCTGAAAATTTGTATACGTGTACCTTTTAGCTTGTTACCTTTAATCCGATGTTTCGCACCTTTTTCCGTGGAAATGGCTGATTTTGTAGATAAACTTTATATTACCGTTTTTGTAGAGAATAAGTAAACCTCATAGGTGTAAACGCCAATTTCATATGTTTGGACGTAATGTCACCATTTTTGGATAGAATTTTCCATTCTTACTTTTTTATAAGAACGAAGATATTGGCAAAATACCGAAAAAAAGGTAAATTTTTTCACCGTTTTTTGGCTGTCAAAAGTTATGCCCACCCCTGGACTCAATGGGACTTTTCAGTGGTTATTTGGAGAGCTAAAAGGTACACAAATTTTCAACTTGCTTGGAGATTTTCCGAAGTTTTGAAAATTTTTCGTCTAAAGTTACTAAATAAAATTTTGACAGTAACAAAACAACCAATAATATTGGTGCAACTTACTTGAAGGCATAAAATAGAAGTGCAAGTAACATTTTTCAACCTACTTCCAATTCGACTGTATTTTTTTAAAATGTTTTTTACCTCAGAACTTTCGACTGGGTGAAACGATTTTGATGATTCTTTTTTTATCTGAAACCTGGTACTTCCTGTGTGGTCCCATTTCATTTTCGTCCAGTTCTGATATTGGCATCCATGAGAAAAAACCATGAGAGGGTTTATACTAGAAAATTGTATATTATCAATTTTATTACACAAACAATAAAAAAAAATGTGGCCTAAAGATGTCTCGTTTAATATATCCTCAACTTGATTTGGTTACCAATATACTATAGTGTCAATGCTGTTAGAAGTTCAGGAGAAGCAAATTGTCATTCGACGCAGGCACCGCAAGGTTGTTTGCTCATATTGAACACTCCATACTAAAAAATACGTATAAAACGTTGAGCAGATGTAACTTTGAATCATTCAATTGACAGCCCCTGTACTGTAAACTTTCATTTACACCGGAGTTACTTTGAAAATTCTATCAATATGTATAAACTGGTAAGTAACTGGGGTAAATTTCTTTTCATTGTAGTGATTTCAACAAGAATTTTAATGACATTTTTAGACTGAGCAGATTTTTTATAGTTAGATATCATTAAATACATTGATATTAGACTAGATACATTTAATTTTAATATATTTTTAACTAGCTGGCGTCTACGTCTGCGTTGAAAATGAAAAAGGTGGCCCATCCTGTGTCCCGTACGTCTAAATGTTTATCTACCAAGTTTCATGAAAATCAGATAATTCGTTTAAAAGTTATGTAGGAACATACATACATACAATACCTACACTTACAGATTTATTATTAGTATTGATGATTGATTGATGATATTGTTATTGATGATAAAATCCGACATCAAATTGACTCGTGAAGCACTTACAAGCTTTCTACCATATTTGAGACGTTATATGTTAAAAAATTTTCGCTATCAGTTATAGTTACATATTATAGGCCGATATAGACAGATTAAATTTAAATTTTATAACGTGTTACAATTTTTCTTTATTTGAAATTTAATGCTTTTACAGATTATTTTGGCTTGCTTGATCGCCTTCGCATCTGCTAAGCCCGATGTCCTGGCTCCAGTGGCGTACACAGCGCCTTTCGCTGCGGCGTATACAGCGCCTGTCGCTGCGGCGTATACAGCACCGCTAGCTTACTCTGCGTACACAGCGCCCTTTGCATACTCAGCCTACAGCTACGCTTCGCCCTACTCATATTTCCTAAGACGTTGAATTAAATAAAATAAAAATAATGCACCATATTCTTCTGTTTCATTTGAAGGCCACACATAACCTACTTGTATTTTTTAAGTGTCAATAAAAAATAGACCTTTCAAATAGAAATAATGAAATTTTCGTCAAAATTTTGACATAAATAATAGATTTTAATTGTTAATTTTGGTAATCCGTTAATTGACTAATTTTAGAAAATCTTTTTAAATTATTCTATATTACATAACAAGCACACTGCATTGATATTTCCGGGAAATCTACTGTATTATTAATAAAAATCAATGTTAAAGTTTAAATTTCCTATATCCAATTATGACGTTTTTCAAAATTTTCAATTAGTTGTAAAACTAGGAGCCATTTGAAAATATTATTCAGGCCCTGAAACAAGTCAGTGTCCTGGACCTGACCGTAATCCTGTAGGGAAGTTCGCGTATGGAGGATTTTTTTTTTTCAGGAAAATTTATTAGAAGTCTTCGTAAACTTGGGCGGATATCCGCCACCTGGTACATTGTATGAAAGACAATTGTTTTTCGTCAGAAACCTATCGAGTGAGCTGATTTCAAAGATATACCACACCATTACATTTCAGCTAGTTGCTTCGTAAAAAATTAAAAGCATTTTAAAAGTACAAAAATGGGCTCTATAGGAAACGGCTGAATAACGGCTGGCAGAACGACTCGTTAGAGGAATTTGGAAAAAAACTCATTAATTCTTTTTTTATTAAAAATCTTTTTTATATAAAAAAGAAAAAAAGTAGTAAGTCTTATTATTAATATATTTTATTTTCAAAACATTAGATATCCCTATAAAAGTCACAATAATGTAACCCAAATTATCTAAAATAATGTACTACATGATTAACAAAAAAGTTCAGGAAGCTATTTGTCTTAAGGACCTCTTTCACCATCTGTCAAGTAGGCTAACCATCATTTCCCCCCCTAGGTGGGCCATGACCTTGTCGTGGTGGGGGGGCTTACCCTCGATAATCCGATGGGGTCGCGGGGGGCCGGTGGTTCTCACCGGCCTTTCCTCGTCCCATGGGATTGTTGTTGGGAACCAACAAGGCCCACACCCGTGTGCTCCGAGCGGGCTCCGTTCAGCGGAGTTCGTGGCGGAGCGCACTTTGTTGAGGTTCCCCCCGGCGGCTGGGGCGGGGCTTGTAGCCCTCCATGCTTGTCTCGTCAGCTGTCGTCGGGGGTCAAGATGGAGTTCAGGGGAACAGGGAGGCCTGGGGGGGTGGCCCCTGGTCCCCTGCTCGTTGAGGTTTTGGAGGTTTTGCGGGTGGGGGATCCAATGGACACTACTGGTGTCCATTGAGTCTCCCTTAACATCATTGCAGATGGTCGGGCAGGAGAAGACGGGCATTCAATGCCCTTCTTCAAACGCCCTTGGGGACCTGCGCACACAGCTGGCTAGCTGTGTGTGCCTGCACGGGTCCCCCCCGTCTGGGGATTGCTCGGGTGTCTCCGGGCAATCCCCCTCGTTGGTGCCAGCCTAGCCAGAAATGGCTAGGCCGCCCGAGGAGGGTGGGTCGGAGCAGTTGCCTCGGCAGAGCCCGTCCACCCCCCACTCAAGGGCAAGGAGACACCGGGGAGTTTTAGTGGGTAGGGGCCAGTTCTGCCTGCACGTGCACAAGCGGAGTATGCTGGTCGAGTCCCACATACCCCTACCGCCTAGCCAGCGGTGGGGGATCAATAAGACGATTTCTCCTCGACAAAAAAAAAAAAAAAAGGCTAACCATCATTTAAAGTCACCTGTCATCGGGAATAATTTAGCTGACCTTTGTTTGTACGGTAAAAGTCCCAAACATAAAAAGAAAATAAAAAAAATTCGCCCATTTCAGAAGGATGCACTAGTGCATAATTTAATAAAACTTAAAATTATTTCTAAAAGTAACTAATCAACACTCGTAGTAAACAGTAGTAAAGTTACAATAACCGTTTTTTTGTTTAATTAGACAATCAAAATAAAGATGATGACATTCGTATCGTGATATTAATCAATATTAAATGTTGATTACATGATTCAACTTAAAATTATTGGAATCAGACATTTCGTTTAGAAGTTGCGACGAGTATAAAAATGCTAAGAGTAAAAAATTCCGCGGTGTAACTTTTTATTGGCCCTCGCGGGTGTTGACACAAAGCTTTTTATTATTATTATTAATAACTAATATATTAGTTACCGACACATTTTATTGTTTGTTTACTTTATGATAATATTATAAAAAAATATTATACATAATCATTTCTTAAGGTGAAGTCTACGGGGACTTGTAGCTTTAACTTTTAAACTTTTTACAATTTATGTTGAATAAATGCTTTATAATTTTTAATTTTCTGTGTTTTATTTGAAAAAACATACAGACAACCCCTTAGAAAGATTGTGGCCCGTAGATGATGTAAATCTGTGCGATGCCAAAGGGTCACGCATCAATCAGGATACAAGCTTTCTTATAAGTGATAATTAATTCCTAATCCACATATGAAATAATACATTTTGTGGTGCTTTCGATTTTCGACGACTTTCGTGTTGCTATACATACTAATATTAGATTTATTTAGGTTTTGATGTAAGTACATATATCTAACTATAATTTGAGGATAAGTTTGAAAAAAAAAACAGAAATAAATTGACTAGCTATAAGTCGTATGTATTTATTTGGTCAAAATTCTTAATTATTTTTACATTTTCAACGCAGGTAGTAGGCAGAGTAGGGTGAGGCGTAACCGTAAGCGGAGTATGCAGCGTAGGGCGCAGTGTAAGCGGAGTAAGCCAGTGGGGCTGTGTAAGCCGCCGCCACTGGTGCTGTGTAAGCAGCAGCTACCGGTGCTGTGTAAGCCACAGGAGCGAATACTCCAGGCTTGGCCGCGGCGAGGGCCATGAAGCAAGCGAAGATGAACTGTAAAAGAATGAACACAAGAGTAATTTATAATCACAATCAGCACATCAGACATGTTGTAATATGTAACTGAAGACCAAACCCAATGCATCCAGACCAAGACAATGCAGCTAGGATTCAAATAAAATATTTTGGAGTAAAAGAGACAACACATAAACCACTCGACTAAGGTTCGTACACAACTTTTCTAATTAATAATACTTTAAAAATTAATAAACCTTTTCTTGGAATATGTTTTTTGTTACTATACAAATGAATGTGCGTACTTAGTTATTTACACAATCAAATGATAACAAATTTACCTCATGCAACATTTTTCATTTAAATATGAAAAAAAATTACTTAAATGTTAAGTAGTTATACACTTACAATTTTGAACATATTGTTTGTGTATGGCCACTGGGCTGCTACAGAGCTGAATGGTGCATCTTAGATGTGCAGTGGCCACTATATACTAGGCCGACGAAGGTCGCCGGTCACATGTAATAAGTCTCTTTAACTACACGTGCACAGTGTTTCAATTAGCTTGGCAAACAGTTCGATATACGTGTGATTGATTCCTTTTCGTATAATATTAGAATTAATTCAATTGCAAAAAAAATGTGGTCATATTTGTTAACTAAGGTGATTTTCGTAGTTATAAAACCAAATAAGTATAGTAATTAGTGTAAGGTGGTAATCAATAAAACTATACTAATAATAAATATAAAGATGTACTAAAATTATAAATATTCAATATATAACTTATAATATCCTATATTTTTAAAGAGTTTAGAGGGAATTAGGGAACATGTTAAACGCCGATATATAAGCACAATATATACCCATAATGCTACGCTATCGTATTAAGCATGCTTGTAATGATAGTCGTAAGTTAGTTAAAAATAAATATCTTTTTATCATTTTCTTACTGATCTTAAAAATACATACAGCTATCTAGTAAACCAAGAAAGAGAGATAAACAAGAAAGTTTTGTGTATATAATTTGCAGAAAAAAATGTATCCGTGCAATGCCGAGTGCGGACGCTAGTATAATATTATAGATAGAAATCTGTTTGTAATAAAGTTATATCATATCCTGTTTTTGTATTTACTAAGTAATAGTTACATAATACTAATATTTAAGCCACATTGTTGGTTTTGTTATTATGACAACAAAATGTGTGAGATATAATATTTCGGCATTTATTTATATTTGATTTCGGGATACAATCTGGTAACGATACATATAATTAACGTATCTCAATTATATAAATCTTTAGTTACTTAGAACAAGAAATTAGTGATCTGTGATGTATTTAATTTCAATCAAATATATATATAATTACATAAAATAAAATAAATACAACAACAATAATAATAAATAAATATTAATAAACGTTTACTATAGTATGGTGATTAATAAAAATATATAAATACAACCAGATCCTTAATTACTAGTACTTGATCCCTAATTATATTCAATCAATCCTGTTTGATAAACATATATTGTCTTGAACAAGATCACGGTAGATTAAGTAATGTGACCGGCGACCTTCATCGGCCTAGTATATAGTGGCCACTGCATGTCTAAGATGCACCATTCAGCTCTGTAGCAGCTCAGTGACAATAAACAAACAAAATGTTCAAACTTGTAAGTGTAGATAATTAAATAAATAATTAAATAATATTATGACGAGCTAGTTAAAACTTAGAAATGTATTAAAAAAACACATACTGTAAAAAACAGTACAATAATTCAAAAAGTAATACATATTATTAATTAGAATAGTTGTCATAAAACGAACCCCTCAGACAAGTGGTTGATGTGGCAACTCTATACTCCAAAATATTTGGATTGAATCCTGGTTGCATAAACATTGAAAACTGTCAGTTAAAAATATTTTCTTGGTGTGGATGCATTGGGTTTGGTCTTCAGTTACATATTACAACATGTCTGATGTGCTGATTGTGATTATAAATTACTCTTGTGTTCATTCTTTTACAGTTCATCTTCGCTTGCTTCATGGCCCTCGCCGCGGCCAAGCCTGGAGTATTCGCTCCTGTGGCTTACACAGCACCGGTAGCTGCTGCTTACACAGCACCAGTGGCGGCGGCTTACACAGCCCCACTGGCTTACTCCGCTTACACTGCGCCCTACGCTGCATACTCCGCTTACGGTTACGCCTCACCCTACTCTGCCTACTACCTGCGTTGAAAATGTTAAAATAATTAAGAATGTTGACCAAATAAACATATACGACTTATAGCTAGTCTATTTAACTCATAACAGTTATTTTTTTTTTTCAAACATCCCGGAATCATAATTACTTATTTCAAGGCTTAATAATAAAAAAAGGAAAATGAAAGGAAAAGGATTAATAAGGAAAAGGAAGGCTTTGAATAATTTGCAAACTGAAATTATTTCCAAATGCTATCTTACTACATCGATACAACTATACCGTTTAGAAATAATTCTAACACGCTTCTCCAGCCTAATGTGGCTGGAAGGATGGCTTCGGGTCAAGAGTTATAGCGAGGTATTTGGTCTCATTCACTTGAGAATGACTGCAAGCGAGGTACGTGTAATATTATTAATTTTAAATAGAGCACAATAGCTAATACAAAGTTGTTTAATACTGTCGAATACTTCGAAAAATTTATAGTTATTGTAGCTTGGGTTATTTCTTAAACCTATGTATTTATTAGATGGCATATTTATGAAAGATATTTTTGTAAATGTATTGTGAAACTAATAAGTAAGAATATTAATTTTTAATGTTTTTTCTTTTTTTTTTTTCTTTCAATACGATCTAATATAAATGCTAAGAACGTCTATGAAACAAAATTAAGTTAGTATTATGAGTATCGTAACTACAGTGTTGCGGTCAAAAATATTATTAAAAGCAGAACTTTTGTATTAAAATACTGCGTAATACCTATTATAAAAAAGAAAAAAATATCATTGCTGTCACGCCGAAATACACTTTAAGTTTCTAAAGTAAATATCGGTAAGCTCTCGAGCTAATCTCGGTACCTCGGTCATTATTTTAAATCTCGGGATTTGAAGATCATACTTAGTCAGTCCTATTTTTAAGGTGGGGAAATCACATTTAAGGACTATCCCACGTTTAAGGAGTGGAGTATAAGACTAGCCCGACGAAATGAATAGTGGAATACCCACTAAAACCCCTCTATATTCCACCATAAGCGGTGATGTCGCAGCGAGGTCACATCCCACACACCGCCACTGTAATGCCATAAGCCGCCATGCGTCATTAATGGGTATTTCAGGAAACCAGATGTCCCCTTCTGACGCCCTGAAATTGTTACGTAACGTGAACCGCAGCATAAGCCCAGCCGCGTTGTCCTGCTCTGAGGCGCCTGAATGGATACGCCTGGGATACCAGGAATATTTTTTGTTATTAATAGTTACACATAAAAATTAAGAAAATTTAACAAAAAACATTAATCAACATTGAGACAAAAACTAACGTAAAATAAACATATACGTTACATATTTACATGGTACTAACTAATCATAGTTAGAGATCAGACTAACCTATATAACTTATAATCACTCAAGTGTTTATGTTACTTTTTCAATAATCACTGAGATCTCTTTAAACATATCTTTTAAAAATACCTTTTAGCAACAAACTATGCAAATAAACTATGAAAATAATAAATATATATTTACCATCGACATACAAAAATTTCTTGTCTATCAATCTATCTATTCTTAATATACCTAACTATCTTACATTATCCATCTTGCCATTAAAATGCAAATGGCATAATTTGTCATTAAAGTGGTAGGTGAGTATTCAGAAATATTTTAAATTCAAAAATATTTAAGGAGAAGAATGTTTTTAATTTCTACTTTAGAAACACTAAAAACTAAGGCTAACAGAAACCTGTTAATATAAACTTTTATATCTTAGTATAGTGACAGTAAGGCACGCTGAATTTCGGACATTTCGGAGTCGCCCAGTATAGGTTTAAATTAAATAGTGGCGAATCCTGCCGAGGTTTAGCAAATCATCTCGCTTCGTAGTACATAGTAAATGAGGAACGCCATATATGTATGCCTGGAGGCAGTGATTGTAGGAGTTTTGGCTGCCGCGTGATGCCTTTGTCTGTAATCATAACATAATGACATCAACATCCGCCATTCTGTACCTAAACTTTGAATAAATGAACCAACTGAAATATTTATTTAAAAATATCTATTAGAATAATTTGTTTAATGTTTTAATTTGTCATGAAATGTTAATTAAAGTAATAAAATTGTTAATGATTTTTAATGTCATTTCATAGTCGATCGACGGTCATTTCCTCTCAACATAAACAGTTTTTTAAGCTAACTGTTCGAAATTCATGCGATGTCCGCAGCTTGGCCTACCTATCCACATTGCGTGGTTTCGGCCTTCATTTGTTAGTATAAAATTCACTATCAGTTTCAAATTGCTATCATTCAGCTCAGTGATAGCTCTGTGAACGCAAACAAACAAACAAAAAAACAAAATGTTCAAACTGGTACGTTGTTAATATTATAATTTTTAAGTGAGAAAACAAAAAGTCGATTTTATTAATTTATTTTTTAGTGTTCGTTGTAGATGTGTAAGATAAAGACAAGTATTTTGTAATAGCATAAATTAATTAATTTATAAAAAAAAACCAAGATAAAAATATTAAACATACATTATTAACAATTTCATATTTAAAAAATACAGAGCCTTAAAAATTTTCTTAAAAAGTATTTAAAAAAACAAATATTTATACGTATTTCCTCTTTAATTTTTTTACGGTGTACATACCTATTTTTATCATTAAAACTTTAAACAGTTAATAATTTAAAAAGGAACACGTCATATTAATTAGAATCTAATGAAGTGTTAACTCCAAAACCTTTGGTTTTAATCCTGGCTGCAACCATACTTTTTTGTGATTATAAATTACCCTTGTGCTCATTCTTTTACAGTTCATCTTCGCTTGCTTCATGGCCCTCGCCGCGGCCAAGCCTGGAGTATTCGCTCCTGTTGCTTACACAGCACCGGTAGCTGCTGCTTACACAGCACCAGTGGCAGCGGCTTACACAGCCCCACTGGCTTACTCCGCTTACACTGCGCCCTACGCTGCATACTCCGCTTACGGTTACGCTTCACCCTACTCTGCCTACTACCTTCGTTGAAAACTCGTCCTTTAAACAAAATTTTAGTTCTATAGAAAACTGTGAATAAAAAGCTGAATAAGAATAATTACAAAGAATTTTAATTAAATTATACCCTACAAACCTATTCCTGAATACTTATCACGTGATGTCTTCGTGAGTTTACTTTTAACAAAACAAATTAGGTTGCGGCAGTATTTCTGCTTTGTTTGTTATTTTGTTACTGTAACCCACTTTGGGTCGTATTTTCCTTACAAATGTACTTGTGGAAATGTCTGATCCCTTTGAAGGTTGTTGTTACTGAAGCGATTTTCTAACATTTGTATCAAAATTTTAATAAATAGAGCACGCCTAAATATTGTGACATAACAGCGAAAAACTTGAAGCAGGAATAAATTTAATTGTTAAACAATTAGAGCAGAAGTACTTCTGCTCTATTTCTGTGTTGAATTTAATGTCTGCTTAGTGTCTGTGTGAAATGTCTGCTTTAATAATCCAATAAAAATGTTTCTTTTTTTATAAACTTAAACTTATTTAATTATTAACTATGTTTCTTATCTTTTAACTTTAAAAAATGTTCAAATGTCAAATAATAGTACTTATCTAAATTTATATAGACGAGGTTCCAGCTGAAATGTTGCTAATATTTCAAATGCTTGTGAGTAAGTATACATGTAAAGATGTTTTTTTACTCTTTCACGCAAAACAGCTTAACGGATTCGGTGAAAATGGCATTAATATCCCTTTTTATTTTGAAAATCTTTCTAAAATAAGTTAGTGTGTTAATTTTATTTATATAAAATATTATTAACTGTAAAATTTAAGCTCCTTAGATCGAAATAATAAAGCTAGGCCACATACGTCAATCGTGTAGATCCAAATTAAGTACTAGGGCTTAGACTTTAAAAGGGTCTGAGGGCGTTACCCGTACACTTAAACCAAGGAATATATTATTTAAACTTCAATAACTTAAATTTTGAAAAGGTCATTGCGTGCTTTGCAAATCGAACCTAGATACGGTATGCCATTACCACCACACAAGATCTTTTTAATCACTAGCTGGCGCCCGCGACTTCGTCCGCGTTGAAAAAGAAAAAAGTAACCTATCCTGTGTCATGTAAGTACGTCTAAAATATCTACCAAGTTTCATGAAAATCAATTAGTTAGTTTAAGAGTTAAGCCTCGTATTCACTAGGGGACAAATGTCCCACCACATGTCGGGCGATGTCGGGGGACATGTCTCGCGACCTTTTTCGTCCACATTTAGCGACGCGGCGACCAGGAAAAAGTCGCGCAATGTTGCCAGACTTGTCTCTCATAGGAGTCTCCTAGTGAATACGCGGCTTTATGGAGGAACATACATAAATACAGAAAAAAATTATAAAAATCGTCATTTTAGTTCCAGTATCATGTATAGAGCCTATAAACACGATATTTCTGAAAACAAAGTAACTTACTCCATGACCAACCCTTACAGATTTATTATTATAACTAGCTGTTGCCCGCGACTTCGTCCGCGTTAAAAAAGAAAACGTAGCCTACCATGTCTCCTGTACGTCTAAATGTTTACCTACCAAGTTTCATGAAAATCAGTTAATTAGTTTAAGTGATGATTTATATTAGAACGTGCCGTGTCCGGGGCGTGCCTCAGACGTGGCCCGGACGGGGCACGTGCTTGGCACGTTACATATAATTTGTATGAAGATTTTTATATTACAACGTATTACAACAAGATACATATGCCCCGTCCGTGTCCCGTCCGGGCCACGTCTGAGGCACGCCCCGGACACGATACTTTCTAATATAAATCATACCTAAGAGTTATGGAGGAACATACATACAGAGAAAAATTTTAAAAATCGTCAATTTAGTTTCATTATCATGTATAGAGCCTATAAACACGATATCTCTGAAAACAAAGTAACTTACTCCATGACCAACCCTTACAGATTTATTATTAGTATTGATGATAATAATAATTATTATAATATTAAATGCCTGATCATTAGCGATCTAACAACCTTACCGCTTATCTATGACCATCAAACTTATCTGCAACGGTTTAGTATTACTCCTTATAACATCGATTGTATGCCAGTGCCAGTCTACCTGTTTCGGAGATTGACCGGAACAAATATTATTAAAGTAGTTTTTTGTCATAATATGTTAGTAAACAGACCATTCAATTTTACCTAAAATTTTACTTACCTAAAATACATATATTTATAGGAAATAAGGAAATTAAAAAAAAAATATTATTTTCGAGAGCACTCTAATCTTCACTAAAACACTGATTTTCCTGTTTGTTTATCATAGAAACCCTAACCTATTTATAGATGTTTGATATTTCTTGTACAAGAAAATTATAAAGGAAATCATGAAAAACATCTGAATATTCGTTTTTGTAAACACGTAAACATCACGTTTAAAAGCTATAATATAAAGAGACGTTAATTTGCCCACAAGACTCAAGGAAGCCACAAAATCATTGAAGTGTTCTACATAACAAAAAATGTTTACAAATTCATAATAATATGTATTTCCCCAATCTAATATATATTACTGAGAATTAAGTAAGTCTTTCTACTCAGAAATATGTTATAAAAATATTCATGTTTACGCCAATGTTATGTTTATCTAGGTAAATAAATAAAAATCAATGTAATCAAGTAAGTATGTTAGTTCTCTATGAACTCAAAAACCGCTTAACCGATTTTAATTCGGTTTTCACTTATATAAAGTGGGATAAACGAGGAAGGTTTGTGTATATAAAAAAAACTGCATAGACACCTCCTAGGAATCCAATCATCTAGTTTAAATAGGCACATTGACCTCCAGGTGGTAGCTGTACCTTCATTGTAACCAAACGCACGCACGCACTGACCTCTGACGCAATACAAGGCGTGCAGTACTGCGTGCCAAGTTAAAATCGTCATACCGTAATGAACCAATAAGAAATAGAAAAATAATTTAATTAAATTATTTTTTTATTTCATTTTTGATTTACAAATTATAATAAAAGTTATTATGCCCTCTAATTTACCTATCCCTAAAATTAGTAAAACTTTTGACTCTGGCGAACGTTCTCTTATCGCTTTTCATTTTAAAATGAAATTTCGAGTAATTGCCCATTTTAAAATTAAATTTCGAGTAATTCAGTACAATCACTGTTTGAATTTCCATTTATAGAAGACATAATGCCCATTTTCTTTTATGAAGATTTCTGTAGAGTTATGGGTCGCAATGGAAGCTAATGAAAAAAGCAGTTCTGCTTGTAACAGTATTTACAATACCATATTTACACAAAGCTTGGAAGCCATTTCGTGGCACACTTCTCACTTTTTATATATATTTGACATATGCACAGCGAGCTCCCTAGTAAGTATAATAATCAAAGAAACATGGAGGTGATATCCAACAATATCTAAATATAAGTTATAAGCTGTCTTTGCATAAATAAAGAAGTGAAAATATTGAAAAAACTGAGCTACTTAATACTGGTTCTCTTTCGTATGCGATTTTAGTCTGATGTTTATCTTGAATTCGGAGCAGCAGCGACCAAATAAGCAATGCCTCGTATTTTCACGAAATTTCTGATTTGTTCTTCAGATAGTATTTAAGCTAGTCTATGGTTACTTTCGGTATCAGTTACTGTTGAGAATAGCACAAGAAAACCACATTAAAATGATGTTCAAATTGGTAATTCACTCTCTGAGAAAACATCTGCGTTTTTGCGTGAAATAGTAACAAAATTTTTCCATTCATCCAAGCTTACTAACTTTCGTTATTAATTAGGATTCATGTTATTAAATTTTATCATAGTCCTATTATTTAAATATTGTATACTTATGTCAACAGGTAACCATATTGGCTGTTCTGGCTGTCGCTGCTGCTAAGCCAGGCATTCATTCTGTCGCCTACTCTGCGCCGCTACTTGCTGCACCATATGCAGCAGCATATACTGCGCCAGTTGCTGCCGCGTACACAGCTCCGGTTGCTGCCGCGTACACAGCTCCAGTTGCTGCCGCGTATACAGCACCTGTTGCTGCCGCGTATACTGCTCCTGTTGCTGCCGCGTATACTGCTCCTGTTGCTGCCGCGTATGCAGCTCCATTCGCTGCTGCGTACCGAGCCCCTTTGATTTTTAAGTAAAAACAACTGCAATTTACTTCCACCTGACATTAAAATGATAATCACTTAAATTTGTAAGTCTTTTTATTCTATACTGCGAGAATTATCAGATTATTTTATGTTATTATAAACTGCGATTATGCCTAACTAAACTGAGAGGTGTTCATAACAATTATTCATGTGTTTGTTTAAACACCAAACTAAGTCATAACATGATAAGTTCTAAATTGTAGAGTTGGTAGCGACAATGACGAAGGGACTCCCAAAATAGAGTCTAACCAGACAATAGGACAATATGACGTCGATGTTGAAATAGGTGACATAACTTTGTTGTAGGGGGACACATATGAGAGTGACGCAACTTTTTCCTTAAATAAACACTTATGAACGCATTTAATTAAACACTTAGGTATATTTATAAACGGATTTTATATAAGCTTTGTACATAACAGTTAGTATTTCTATTTACAAGTGTTATCTGATTTCCTCGGATAAAACGGTCTATTCCCAGTAGTTCGGTTAACAGTCCGGTTGACGGTTTTTTTTTTGTATGATACTTATTACCCGCAAGGAAAGGAAATAAAAATTCCTCACTCCATTTGAGAACTCCATTGAGCTTATATGGTACGCCGTAAATAAATCAATAAGAAACCAATGAAAAGCTCGATTGATGAGAAAACAAAATATACATTAGCAAAAGTCAAAATTTCAGGATGTTCAGGTACAGACTGGGCATTAATTTTTTTGACTATTTGGGATTCAGGTGTATTTATATTTCAGGCAATTTGGGATTAAGTTGTAATGTACCAGAGGCAAATTATATACCTACCAAAACCTTCCTCAATGATCGCTCTTTCTTCTATTCCTTGTTCGATCGTTGAGTCCTCCAAATGCATCGAAATAATAAATTCGCTGTCCAAATGCGTCTTGTAAGTCTCCTCTCCAATAACTTGCAAGGTGCACACAAGTCTCGCATAATTCCGAAATTGCATAAAACCATTGAGATATAAGTGTAATTTGTAATAACGTACTTACTAGAAGCTATATAGTATAGAGAAGCTTACCTAAGTAAGTGCAGGTTTTGCAATAAATACAACTAGCTACGCTACATTTCTTCTATAAGCGCCGTGTTTTTACTGAGCTTGCTTACTGCACTCGTAAGTTTTATGTTAATGTTGACACACAGGTTGACGGTCACTTGATGGTAGGTGGCTACCGTCGCCTACCTTGTTCTATGTAAGTGTCAGAAGCGAGAAATCCAGTATAATTGTATTACAATTACATCGTTGCATAAAACTAACTCGTTTAACTGGACGGAAACCAGTCAATTACTTACGCAAATTAATTACAAAAATAAACATTCAACGTAATATAATATTATGATTTCGAATGCTACATTTTCAATGCAATGCATTTATGTAATCAAGTTCAAGGCTAATCATAAAATGGTAACCTTGAATGACCGTTTCGTTAAGGATGTGAGTACGCATTACGAAGTCGCAATAAACCTGTAGAATGTTCTACGCACGTGACGGATCTTCGCTACGATAGCCGTCGCTGTATAATTCGTGTCTGCCGAAATACAGGATGAGATCAAATTAAAACGTTAGGTATGTTACTAGGGTGTGGTCCACGGTTATAAAAGTTTAATGACGATGTAACGTGTACATTTTACACCATATAATTATTGAGACAAAAAATACTCATAACAATATGAAATATTGCTAACACTTTAACCGATTTATAACGTCTTCCAATGATGGATGACATCATAGTCACAATCGATATTAAAATATGTACCTAGTTGAAATTTTTTTTTACTATTAGAGATCTGTTTGCTCTTGGTCATCATCTAGTCGTGTAGGGAAGCTGAGGCCTATGGTGGAGCGAGCTCACCCAGAAGATAGCTATTCACTCGAATTTTGAATAGTATTTGGGTTTATGAGCTTAAACTTTAGCAGTGCGCATTATAAAGGATGTAGCGAGAAGATAGACGACGAGTTTGTCAAATAAAAACTCACGTATTTATGTAAAAGTCCTCACAAAGGCTGACCGTCCACTTCATGGTAGGTGGCCTACTCTTAACACAAGAAACTTCAGACTAAGAAATAAGGAAGGGATTGGTAAAGGGACGCTGTCTTCCCTTTCTCACTCACAGAAACGCAAAGTCACAATACAAACACAAATCACAAATAGATATGCTGTTATTTGAGGTCTCTGGCGGGTGTGGTTATTGCTTGTGTATCCTACCACTACTAAAATATCCAGATCAGAGGCAACTTTGATTGAAAGTTGATTTCCAAAGGTGCCCTTGCCTTGAGTCGAACTCAGGACCCCTGATTTATAACACTAAGGCATGCACCTTATACACTTAATTAATGGTGTTATTATAAAATATATGTAACTAGCGACCCGCCCCTGGCTTGGCACGGGGTTGAAATTTTCAAAAGACCTTCAAAATTTTCAAATTTAAACTTCCTAGACTTAGTTTTGGCTGTGCGTTGATAGACACCCGTGGATGACAGCATAGCAGCTTGTTTTTTTTTAATTTCGGATTTGAGCATATTTTACTATTAAAATTATGCCTATACACAATCGCCTATTTATCTCTGGTAAACAGATGGACAACCTTACTTTGTATCTTAGACCATAACACACACCTAGCAATAGTTCCGTGAGTACTCCCCTTAAATCAAATGTTGGGATCATAAACATCGTATCAAAATTCCAGCTCGACGTGCAGCCAATTTTATTCAAGTCACGCAAGTCCCGGTATTGTCCTCCGTATGTCCTCAGATAAGTCTGGCCTCTGTCAATTGGACCGAACGTTTTAATGCCTACTGTACGTTTTCATGTATGGTAGCAGATAATGTTGGGTGCTTTTATTTTGTTTATATTTATAGTTAATGCTATAATATAAAACAATAGTTAGTGCCAATTTTTATTTCAAAATGTGATAGCCTTTTAGTATTACTTACTTGTATTTTATCTTAAGTCTCATATAAATTCATACTGCCTATAGTTTCCTACTAATATTATTAATGCAAAAGTTTGTGAGGATGGATGTATAAATGGGATGGATGGATGATTGTTACTCTTTCACACAAATCGGCTGAACAGATTTGGATGAAATTTGGCACACATGTAGTTTAACACCTAGATTAACGTATAGGATACTTGGAACAATGTTATGTTATCGAGGGATCGTCTACAAATAACAAGATTATCTGAAAATAAACTTAAGGAACACTTTAAGAAGTAGAAGAATTGGTTAGGTCAACCTTCATTCATTCTGTTTTCTTGAGATGATCTGCAGTAGATTTTTTAAATTTTTTATTACGTCATTTCGTCAATTTAATTGCCACTTAATTTTATTATTTCATAAATGGTACACATTTTTATAATTATTATAAACACTAAAAGAGAACGAATACATATAAAAGCAAGATATAACTAGGCTAAACTACAAAAAATACTTAAATACAACTTAAATTAAACCAAATAAACTAAACTTAAATATTTACAAAAAAATATATTTTATTTTTAAATTTGATTTTTATTCATTTTGTTCAAATTGACAGTTCTGTTAGGTACTCCATTGTATAATCTGTGGTTGAATGCGCAAGCGCACGCCTCCTCATCGCACCAGGCGTCGCCTCGATCGTCGTAGTCAACACCATGAGTGTGAGGGTCACCATCCATCCTTATATAATGCACTGGGATGGATGCTATGGCACAGTCATTGTTTGACGGACCAAACAAAAACTATTCAACATGTTCAAGCTGGTAAGATTAAATACGGTATAAGCTTACTTTTCTTGCGCAGTGATTTAAAGTGCATAATGTGAATTTCTATTTCCAATTTCTCAGCTACAGTGGTGAATAGTTTTTAGAAAGCGAAAAAATTATTAAAATCTATATCTGTTAAATAATAATAAAAAAATAGTTTTTATAATTTTTTTTTGTTTGTCTGTGCGAAACGGCTTAACGGATTTGGTTGAAACAGATAGCTTATTAGCTTATGCATTAAATTATAGGATATTTTTATACTAAAAAAAATGTTAGGTTCCCATGGAATTTTCAAAAAAGAAATTAATAAGTTATAACAGCCTTCCTTATAAAAAAATTTAGGTTCCCGTGGGATTTTCAAAAAAGAAAGGCGCAGATTTTTACTTAATAAGTTATAACAAATTTATGCTACACATAATATTATTTAATTAATATTCTTTTTAATTAAAAATCATTTTAATTAAGAAAGTGTACATAATATTCTGTATGCCAAATTAATTTGAAAAAATAAAATTCAAAACATCCAACAATTTAAAAAAACACTGATTTTTTTTTGGAAAAAGTATTTTTTTTTTCTGGATAAAAGGACCCTTTGACCTTTTCTGCAACTTGTATGGAAAATTTCGTGGTGATAGATAATTAAACTTTCGGAGATTTGCGGTTTTGAACAAAAGAACGTTTTATTTTTTATATAGGAACTTTTTTGAAGAAAGAGGCTGTTTTTGTATTAATATGGAGTTAGTTTTATGGCTAAGTACCTAAGATACACAAAAAACCTGATAAAATAAATACTTGTATTTATTCATTTTTTTTTTAATAATTTCAGCTGATCCTCGTTGCCCTCCTGGCTGTAGCTACTGCTAAGCCGCTAGTGTACAGCTATGCAGCTCCGTATGCAGCTTACACCGCACCTGTAGCAGCAGCCTACACAGCACCAGTCGCTTATTCAGCTTACAGCGCATATTCGCCCTATTATTCAGCATATTCGTACGCCTCGCCATACTCATACTACATCTGAAGACTCCCGCTCAAAATCCCGACGAATTTATGATATTAATTAGGTATTTATTTCGCATAATTTCCAAAGTCATTGTACTCCCACTGTATTGTGTACACATTACATGATTTAAGACAATATTTGTTTTATTTAACTTGTACGGAGGGTGGAGAGAGTTTCGTAATACTTAGCAAGTAAACATTACTGTGTGTATATTGGTATTAATCCTGATAACAAGATAATATTTAAATTAAATTAAATTAAAAATCAAACGTGACAAAGTGTTTTGAAATGAAAAAATATGACATAGTAGAAAGAAATAGAATATAAACCATTAATAATAATAAATGGTCTAAGTATTAAAGACTCATTTTAAAAACAAATGAGTTGCAAATTAATAACCAGTTTTATAATTCACAAGATCGTAATAACACTTACACATAAATAAATATATTACGGTATCACAATTATTTACCATATACAATCCATATAAGGAAGTTCACCGCATATTTTTACCATGATTGTAGCTATTTTGGATTCTAGGTAGTCTGGTTGCTAGGTAGCTGATCACCATCGGGTGACATGAACATTAATATTATTTATTAACTAGCTGTTGCCCGCGACTTCGTCCGCTTTAAAAAAGATAAAAAGTAGCCTATCACGTGTACTTCTAAATGTTTATCTACCAAGTTTCATGAAAATCAGTAAATTCTTTTAAGAGTGATGGATTAACACACATACATATATACATACATACATATATACAGAAAAAAATACGATATTTCTGAAAACAAAGTAAATTACTCCATGACCGACCCCTACAGATTGGATATTGATTGCTGATTAATTATTATCAATTAATTACTATGAAATAATTAATCTTACTTTGAACTGTACCTAGTGAATTTGTATTGCACATACGCACATACGCTAGTAACTATAGAAAGTACTGGATAATTATTTATCTATATTATTTGTTTTATAAATAACCAAACTGTACTAATTCTTTACATAGTATAGTTTTAAGGCATCGTGTTGGCTCTTATCGAGTTCGTCAACACCACAATATCGTCGGCATACCGAAGGTGAATGATATAATGTCGATGTTGATGCCAAAGTCCTTGCCTATATAGGAGCAAAACGGCAGTTAAGAATTCGCAAAGATTACATCACCTTGTCTCACCACTTTGCAACAGAATTGGCTATGTGCTCTACTCCTGTACTTGGACCGACATGGTGGCCTTATTTTATAAAGACTTCTATATACCTATGATCAATGCGACATCGCTGCAGAGACTCAAGTACCTACTGCCCATAGGTTTCTATATGAATCGAACCACAAACACCGGACACCGGAAGTTCTTCTCATAGACCACAAACACCGAACACAGAGGAAGGTTATACTACTCGGTTTTCTGTATAACTGTATAACCTGCCGCAGTGTATGGACGTGGTCCTATGGTACTACAGCCTTTCCGAAAATGAGCTTGATCGAGAGCCTGAAAGTCATTAAATCTGAGCTCCAGACGATTTATATACTACTCCAGATGACATCATATTTCACTTTGTGGACTAGCCTAACTCCAACAATCTTCTTATACACATATAAAAGTCGATGTGTGCATGAATGTCCCCGTATGTCTCCTATAGACTTCAAAACCGCTTAACCGATTTTGATGAAACTTTCAGACAATCTTCAGATCAGTCCAGCGGATGTTGCTGTGAACTTTGTTAGCGATCGGACGCGGACGAAGTCGCGGGCAAATACTAGTACCTATACGATAAATTTAGATAAATCTACCTGTCAACTTTATAACTAAAACCAATGAGATAGGTATCTACTTACTCGTAGGATTTTTAGGTACTTATTAATTTTGAAGAACTGCGTAGATATACTAGAATTTAGATTTTTATGTAAATGACTCAAATATTCAAATGGACAGTATACACAAATAAATTTAATGTTTTATTGAGAAAATAGTTTCCTAGTTGCTCTGACATAATTGCAATAAATAGCATTTATAGAATTTAATTGGACTCGTTTTGGCAAATTAACCTTGGATTATATGTATGACAGAAACGCAATTTTTTTATATTTAATTTGCGATACATATAGTAATTGCGAATCGATATAATTAATTTCGATCTTGACACCATCACATAAGATCTATTTGGTGTAAAAAATCAAAGTAGTAGGTCATTTTGGGATTATACAATTCCGGTTCGGAATTGTATATAATGGACGTTGAAGATGAGTAGTCATCATTCAATCTTAAGATCGTCTGAAAAATACATCAAAATGTTCAAATTGGTGAGTAAAACATTATTATAGTCAAAAGCTATAGTTATATATGTATTATTTAATTTCTTTTTATAGCATAATTATAGTAGACATACACCCAAAAAAGATAGACCTCAAATTAAGTGAAACTTATCCTTACTAATATTATAAATGTGAATGTGAGTTTGTTTGTTATTACGCTTTCACACAAAAACTACTGAACCGATCATTATGAAATTTTGCATACATGTTGTCAGGGACACCAGAAAGACATTTCATCGTTCAACACGGACGAAGTCGCGGGCACCAGCTAGTAATATAAATGTGAAAGTATCTCTGTCCGTCTGTTACCTTTTCACGCCTTAACTACTCAACCGATCGTCATGAAATTATGTATGATCACGCATAACTTTTGACAGGGTGGTCCGATTTTGATCATTCTTTTTTTATTTGAAAGGGTATATCTCGAAGTTAGTCTTGTATAAATTTGGAAAAATAAAATCCTACCCTAAGGGTGGGAAAATGGGGGTGGGAAAATTAAAAATTAAGCATGTAGTAAATATTAGATTATAGCCACAAAAAATATAAAATAAAACTTTTTAACAAAAAATAAAACCGCCGAAAAAACTGAAAAGAATAAAATAATCTTATTATCATTTTACCTAAGTAATTTTTACCTAAAGAATATCATTTTACCTAAAGAGTGATGCGCGGCGGCGACTCCAAATTACTTAGGTAAAATGATAATAAGATTATTTTATGCTTTTCAGTTTTTTCGGCGGTTTTATTTTGTATACATGTTGTCAGGGATACCGGAAAGGAAATAGGGTACTTACCTTTCATTCAGAAAAAATAGTATTCTCGAGGGATGATTAAAAATAAAATAAAAAATAACGCCTGGCACAAGTGTAACAGTAATAAGCAGGCGTTATTTTGCTTATTTATACATATATTTTACTAGCTGGTGCCCACAAAGTTTCATTGAAATCCATTCAGTAGTTTCGCCAAACTTTCGCATTTATAATATTAGTACTGTACTGATACTGATTTTTCAACGCGGACGAAGTCGCGAGCTCCAGCTATATCGAATTTTTAATTACATGGACTAAAATGACAGCTGAAATCGGCCTTTTATTTTTTTTAATGTTGCAAGCATGAAGCGTAGTGTTGAAATATAACTCATTTATAACTGAGTTCGATCATTATGGTCAAGTTGTAAGTATCGATCACGTTATAAAAGAGAACAAAATAATGGAACTCAGCCGCCTTATTAATGGACTAAAATGACAGCTAACAACAACTAAAAAAACTTATTAAAATAATAAGTTCAACTAACAAACTTATTATAAAATAAAAAAGATTGAATCACGATTCTTACCTAATACTCGATTACTCAGGATACAACACTATTTTTACGTTACAATAAAATGGTAACCCACCAAATGTCATTTTAGTTCATCTAATTAAAAATCAGACTATATTTACACATGAATATGAATAAAAATGTATTTTGTTTTTGCAGTTGCTTGTAGCTCTCGCCGCCATATTTTGCGTGGCTGTAGCCAAACCGAATGTATTGTCTACATACAGCGTTGGCTACAGTTCTCCATATGTTTACTCCTATGGTTCCCCCGTCTACTCTTCGCCACTGGGATACTCGGCTTACAGCGTACCTGTATCGTACGGGGCTTATCCGTACTCATTCTATTTGAAACGTTAAATAAAAATTACTACTGACTATGACTAATGTTGTGCTTATAATACGGATTTGTTAAATTCAAATAAAAAAATGTAACCAATATTTTGATGTTTGTTTTATAGTTGTTAATTTAATTCAAATTTTATTTTACTTTCACTTCAAACTAATTAATATAATCGGTCAATGACTAAAATGATTTTGTTTAGAATTGTGAAATAACAGCATATTGTGCTGTTGTGTTTCGGTGAGTGAGTAAGGGATTAGTTAGGTAAGGAAAGTATAATAACTCTCAGCAGTCTCTATGAGAATATCCTCGAATATAAGAAGTCAAAAAATTCAGTTTAATCACGAAGTGCTTTGGCAAGACTTTCATAATCATCTACTTGAGAACGTTTCCCCACATAGCTGTCCTTCACCTTTAGAACAATTTATTTTAACTTATTATTCAAGAGATTTTCTATATTTTATAGTCGGGGGATAAGTGTATTCCACACAATAATCTATAATAAACACAGGACATTGAAAAACACTTAACTGGTGCAGGCACAAACAGGATTTAAACACGCACCTGCCGCATTGCCAATTACATTTTATTTTCATGTTGCTGTGACTAGCGGTTAAACCAGCGGTATGGTCCAAAACAGGGTTTTGAAGATCTCTTTTGGCTGGCAGAAAATTAATTGTTAACGATGAAGCATCATTTTTTTTAATGTTAAGATCGACAGACAGGCTGACGGTCCACTTGATGGTAGGTGGTTATCGTCGCCTATAACACAAGCAACGCCATAAGTGCTACATGTGCGCTGCCGACCATAGAAGGATTAAGGATAAGGAATAAGAAAGGGATGGGGTAAAGGATAAGAGGATAGGATCATGGGAACATGACAATAATTAGATAACAAACCTGGCCGTAGCTATTTTTTTTACGTTGGAAAATTATCGTGGATATCCGTCAACGTTAGGGACGTTTCAGACTCCTACATGCTAAAACCCAACGACCTTCTAGCGCGACTGCCGAGGACTGTCGAAACCTCACCATTCATCTCGGGTGACCTCACAACGAGCGGTATAGTCATGTATAGTATCCCCTAAGCTGTATACTCTATTAAATATAAAGAAAGTTGTTAAGTCTTGGATACCTGCACATCTTCATCACCTGATCACTTTAGTGAAATATCGTGAAGGTAGTGAGAAATAGTGAGATAAATTGAGATCCTTACTTGTATTCAAACAAACTACAGTCAGTATCGAATGGGGAAAACCATGATTGAACCTAAAATGCGGTGTTTTACTCTGTAAAATGATAAAAAGTTTTACTCTGTTGATGATGGGCCTCTGAGCACATGCTATTACAAACCGTAACCATACAACATCACAATAAAAACAGAAAATTACTATGTAACACTGCGAAAACAGGCTCAAATTAACAAACAAAGAAAGCGTAATTGTCTCCAATTTAGACTTCGTCACATCAATGTTAGATCTCACGTAATTTGAATGACATAAAAGTCTATTTCGCACCTAAGGTGGGAAGTTTCACCGTATGGACGAGAACTTATGCCTGTTAAAAATAAATCCTGGAAATCTAATTCTGAAAAGGGTGGCTAAAACCGTTCCTTTTATAAGACGAGCAACATGCAATGGGCGTCTTTCCATTAGCGACGGCACGGCCCGGCACGGCACGGCCCGGCTTGCCGGGGCAGTAAAAATGTATGAAACTATATGGCTCGTCTTTCCACTAGCGACGGCACGGCCCGGCCCGGCACGGCCCGGCACGGCACGGCAGCTGACTCCCGCCGGCGCCGGCCGGCTTGGGGGTAACTGCATGTGTGTTGTATATGAATTGTAGCCGTGCGCGTGTGTGAGTGCTACCCAAGGGCTGCGCTTGTTGAAAAAGTATCGATATATCGGTGTAGCGATATTTTTAATTGGATATATTTATATTTATGGCCGATATATTGATACTTATATAGATACAAAATATCCAACATCGAAAATTATATCAGAAACAATATTTTTTTAGTATAAACTACCTGAGATAAAATCAGAGCCTTATCAATACTAATAATAAATCTGTAAGAGTAGGTATTGTATGTATGTTCCTCCATAACTCTTACGCGAATTAACTGATTTTCATGAAACTTGGTAAATAAACATTTAGAGGTACGGGACACGTGATAGGCTACTTTTTATCTTTTTTAACGCCGACCAAGTCGCGGGCACCAGCTAGTCTATAAATAAATTTAAAAGTGTCATTAAAAGTAATATTATATACTTTGATTTTGCTTCAAGTTAAGTGTAATTGTTGTAATTTTGTATTTTATAGATGACAAAATAATAATCCTAAGTTTCTTTCGGGGTTTCTTCTCAGGATCGTTTTTTTTTTTTTTCTGAAACCTTAGTAAATTTAAGTATATTATGACAATGATAAGTTTCTTGTAGAAACCTATTTGATACTGATATTTTTATAAATATCGATACATCGATATTTCTTTCACTTCCGACATCCCTACCAAGGAAAAAACCGGCGTCCAACACCGGCTCAGTGGAAAGACGAACCCCGGCATGCCGTGCCGTGCCGGGCCGTGCCGGGCCGTGCCGGGCCGTGCCGTCGCTAATGGAAAGACGCCCAATCGTTGCTTGTTAAAATCAAGGTCACTGTAAGTTAGTGACGTCTGTGTTATTATGTCTGTATATATCTATTATTATTATATATAGATTATATACATATTAACAAGGGATTGGAATTTCGAAAATTATTAAAATTATTTCGTGCTTCTGAGAATATCAGTAGAATTTTGAAAATATGTTATGTCACGAGTTAAATGATCAATTGAAAATTATTAATAATGACACTTTTGATAAATTTAATATATTATAATTTTATAATAAGTATTTTTTTATAATTTTAATAGAAATGAGTATTTTTTTGTATAAAACTTAGATAAAGGAGCTGAAGATAGAGAGAGCCCCTTGGACGGCAGAGTGAAGCCGGTAAAACTGCGCCTCTACTGTGTACATACACGGCACACGGTCTGAGGTATAAAAGTAATATTTATCCAAATAAGCAAACTCTCACAATATTTCGAATTTATAATATCAGTAGCTCAGACTAAATAAAAACTATAGACAGAATGTTGCGGACAACATAGTGAAGCCGGTTTTATAAACATGTGTGCGTTATAAATAAGCCTTATACTGTATTGAGATTTTATGTTCTAAGCTAAAACCTAAATTTTTGTTTATTTTTATTGAAAATATTGGTTTCTAAGTTAACTTACTTGTGAAATGTGATTATATCCTCCATATTATTTTTTAAAGACTTGTCTTTACACCCTTCACTACGCAACTCGACATTTTTACTAGCAATTGATTTAAGTCATTGCATTTGTGTGAAGGCGTAATAATCAATCTGCCGTCCACAAGGCTCTATCTTTAGTTGTTATTTTATCTGACATTAAAAATGCAATATTTACTGTCATCATGTTTTATATACGTCATTGCAAGGTCAATAGGAAATATGAAACATTTTCGGATAACATTCAATATACTTCTAACATTCATTATACATTCTTTTGTTTAGTTTCGACCATTCAGAAAGTCCTTCAACGACACTGTCCAAAGAATTGATTCTTTTACGTATATGCAGATGACCATTATGTTTCCATTAAAATGACCCAAATAATATATATAAGGTTGAAAAATTGTCTTAACAGTGCAGTATATTTGTAACTTTAGACACAACTTGACCGATTCATCTTAGAAAAATGTATCCGGTAAGTACAGTTAAGTCAGTGGTAGTAATAATTGCAAACATTATAATTTACATACAATATTGTAAGTGATCTTATTTATGTTGTAGCTGTGGACGTGAGGTATTAAAATGCAACAATATGTATTCGATTGCCCTGATAACATTAAGTACTTTTATACAATTGAAAGGTGATGTTATTTTAATTTAGAATTAACGATACGACGACGACACGCGATGTTTCGGTAATTCCAAATTATCTCTACTACCACTTCTGGATTCGATAATGAACATTACTGTATGCATCTAAATAGCTTTTCCAAATACCACATTAAGCATTTCTAGAAGTTAGAATGGGTATATTAAACCATCCTTAAAAGATAAGACATAATTATGCCATCCGAACTTTTTTGTAAACCCATAAAATCCCATCATACACGGATTAGGCAGCATTTTCGATGAAAGCTCCTAGACGTTTTGATTTTTCCGACATCTTCAATTGTCATTGTCATATTTCATCCAATTTACACAAAACCTTAATTTACCTTCCTCAAGAATCACTCTGTTGATATATGAAAACCGCATGAAAATCTGTGCAGTAGTTTTTGAGTTTATCGCGAACAGACAGACAGACATACAGACGCGGCGGAGGACTTTCATTTATAATACATATGTTTTATATAATGTTTTATAATATGACTTGATAAGTATACCTTATATTTAGATGTAAAATGGTCTGCTTTACTTTCAGATTTTCATATTCGCTCTAATTGGGTGCGCTGCGGCCGATCCACTATTGTTTACTCAACAATTAGTAGCTGCACCTGCCATATATGCCCCTGCTGCTACTCCAACGTTCAGTTCTGCTGCACTCCTTGCCCCTGGTACGCCGACTGCATTTAGTTCTGCATTGGTTGCCCCTGCTGCTACGTCCGTGGTTAATGGCCCCATAGCTCCCGTTGCCCCAGTGGCTCCCGTGTCATCTGTGTCCGCGTATTCCTACGGCTCATCATACAGTGTCCAAGATTATCTGCCAGTTGTCAACCAAGCGGCACCATTAGCCTACAGCCTGCCGTACGCTTATGCCGGAGATTGGTTCTACCGCCGCCGATGAGGACAATGGAAATGGAATTGTGTCTAGAAGAATATTTATTTGATGGTCTCAAAATAAAAATTAATTAAAAAGGTTTAGTTACAATATTTATTTCATATTAATTTTCCACTCGACTTAGATGCTAACATCTTATAAATTAGCCTGTTGTTATTCTGGTGTATACGTTAAGTATAGGAGACAAAAGTCAAAAGAATAATTTTAGGATCTTCGACATGGGAGCCAAGTGGAGATAGGCTATTTATGTAAAGTGTGGTCAAAATCAAATTTGCAATTTTTGTTCAAAAGAGGAAAAGAAATAATTAAATATTGAAATAACCAAGGAGCAGATTTAACGATATAGCTGGGAGTACTAAGAGTACTAAGGACAGTCAACAAGTATTTGTGTTAAACGCGGCAATGATAGAGAACGACAGGCAGATTCACTTTCACATTCTATTCATATCGATTCTATTCAAGGAATTTTTTTTATAAATACATATACATATATAAACCTTCCGCGAGTTAAGATAAATTTGGTTGAAGACAAACATACTTACATTGGTTTTTATATTAATATAAAAGCTAGTCTTCTTTATAGAACAGTCCTAACTTCGCACAGGTGCAATATTTTCTGCAGATTAAGAATAATTATATCATCATCTTAAACGAAATGACTGATTTTCATGAAACTTATTAGTGTTATAGTAGAAATTATTATAGTAGAAAAACAATTAGACGTATGGGACACAGGATAGGCTACTTTTTTTCTTTTTCAACGCGGACGAAGTCGCAGGCACCAGCTAGTCTATACTAATATTATAAAGAGGAAAGATTTGATTGTTTGTTTGTTTGTATAGAATAGGCTCCGAAACTACTGGACCGATTTGAAAAATTCTTTTACCATTGGAAGCCGACATTATCCGTGATGAACATAGGCTACTTTTTACCGCGGGAAAATGCTTCATTCCTATGGGAAATCTAAAATAAAAGTAAATAAATAAGCCGCTAGCGGCTTCGCCCGGGAGATAGCGCCATCTATCCAAAATACGGTAGATGGCGTTTTATACTTTTCTACGCGGACGAAGTCGCCAGCACCAGCTAGTAATATATAAAAACATTCGCTTAACGCTCTATCAAGTAGTATACTAAAATATGTTGCGTACATGCAGAGGGTGGGAAGCGACTTTATCAAGCGACTTCCAAAAAGGAGGAGGTTCTCAATTCGACTGTATTTATTTTATGTTTGTTACCTCATAACTTTCGACTGGGTGAAACGATTTTGGTTATTCTTTTTTTATTTGAAAGCTAATACTTCCCGTGTGGTCCCATTTCAATTTGGTCCAGTTCTGACAATGGCATCCATGAGAAAAGACCATGAGACGGTTTGAAGTCGGTTTATTTTTTGTTAAAAAGATTTATTATTTTACACTGTGTAAAGAAGTAAAGAGCACAAGGGAGCCTCCCTAATAAGATTCCTTTTATAAAAAATCATTTATTAAAAATTGTGATGAAGTTATTACAAAATAAGTAATTAATAGAAAATGATAATTGTAGCAACTTCAATAAAAAAACATACAATATTAATTGTCACGTTGATAATAACTTGACCAGAAGCATTTCAATGAATAAATTCTGATTTATATAGAGCTGATATTACCATATTTTGCTTACCTAACGAGTGAACATACCTGTTTCTTGTGGGCGGCTATGAGAAGTACTCTGAATTTTATTTGTTAGCATGCAACTTTGTAAGTTTTCAATTCACACCATTCAATTTGAACGTTTCCTATTTAGAAATCTAAGTAGTGAGCTCGTGATCACACTACTCTAAATTGATTTCTAAATCGAAGATATAGAGTTGAAAATGGATAAATTCTAAATTGATTCAAATCTGTTCTAATTGCTATCACACCTTTCGATTTCCTAAATTGGATTCGTTCAAATTGAATAGTGTGATAAGCGCTTAAGGGCAAACAACAACAGGACATGTGAGATGAAGGAAAAGGGATAAGGTTCCTCACTCAACGATACACAACAGCATAATAATTATGCTGTCATTTCACTGTGGTATTCTTTAAGGGGGTGGTTACTAAATGCCTTTATATTTACGCGTATTTAATTCGAATATCCGTAACCAACATTATCAGAACTAACGGATAAGTAATCCGAAATAATTACATATCCGTAACCGTATCCGAAATCGATATAATATTATTCTTATATCCGTATCCGTATCAAGATCCGAAACCTCATATCCATAACATCCAGGGACTCTACATATAAAACAGTTTATCCTGACCGACTATCAACGTATAGCAAATGGACTATCAGCCTGTCTAATTCGTTTTATTTATAAAAAAAGAATTCGTTTTTAAGTTTTACCAACAATTGAAACTACAATTATTAAGTAACAGTTAAATGTTCTTAGTAACATTAACATTTCATAAAATTGTTAACACTTAACCGTGCTTGAGTATTTTGAAATTGATGCAAGCAAACTCGCAAACAACAGGTAGTTTTTTCAATAACAACATAACAGACACTACACTATATAATTGTTAAGAAGAGGCGGTAACTGGTTGAATGAGCTAGTTCTGCGGAACCTGGGCGCAGATAATATTCATTTTCAAGGGCACGCTGCGCCTGGACGGCGTTATGCACTCACAACCCATTCACACTTTTTCTTTATGTTACATTTATTAATAAAAAAAATAGACCTCAAAATAGATATGCAGTGCGAAAAATTCCTTCTTATAAAGAATTAAAATTTTTAAACAATATATAATCTATTAACATAATTACATATTACTAAAGTTCGATACATAATTTTTAGTATTAATGTAATTGATTTTTTCTCTAATCAGAATGTGGCAAACATGGCCTATTAAAATTGAAATATCTAATTACAGGTGTTATTTGAATCTACTATTTTAAAATTTAAAATTGTAGATACTATTTAAAATTTATGTAACAACTTAAAATATATGATGTTATAAATGATACTAACTTAAAATATATAAATATTAAAACTTTTAATTATCATTTTTTTTTGAGTTCATACCTTATAATATATTTTTATAATATATTTTTAACTTATTTTTATGAAACTTTTTAGATAAACATTTAGACGTACAGGTCACAATATTTTATTTTTCAACGCGGACGAAGTCGCAGATACCGGCTAGTATTTTATAAAGTCATGCGCACGAACTCGCATGCAACTGAGTGTATTTTATATTATATGTTAAAATATTGTGTAAAATTTAAATTAGTTTACGGCGATATTTTAAAATGTCAGCGCCGCGTCCATAAAAATGCTCTCTTTATTTTAATGTTAGTAGATTTGTGTTATTCGCTTAAAGGCGTCCGCCGGCCGTTGCAAAGGTCAATGGTACTACAAGGTGCATAGGCGCATACATGAGTATAAAAACGCATTCGTACCTTGGAAGGGCATCATTCAACCCCCTTAGTGTACCGAGAACAATCTTGCAACATGCACAAACTGGTAAGAAATAAATATTTACTTCATTAATTAATTAATTTTAATTAACAACTTTTAATATATTTAATTAATATTGATATTAACAAATTAAAATGTGTATAATTTTTTTTTAAATGTAATATTTTTAACGGATAAATCTGTCATAAGTTTATTAAAATTTATACTATTACTATATATTATGAAATTTAACTAATAGAGAACTTTACAATTAAAATATAAATGAAAGCTACTTACTAATTCTATACCAGTAGGTAACGTAATTCCATGATTATTCGTTAGTTATTGATCCTAGCAATACCATATAACACGTGACATTTCTAATATATATAATATTATGAAGGTTTGTATATAATAATAAAAAAAACTAAACTCAATTTCATGTCTAGTACAATTAATTTTTAAAACGTGGAGAAATTGTAAATTTTTTAGAATAATGTTTATCCATGAAAATTTCCTAGCTATAATGTACATTTAATATTGGGTTGTCACTTGCTACCATCTCTGTATAAAGGTTTTTCTACAAAATTAAAATTGCTGGCATATATTTTCACTCGCTTCTACCAAACACTTAATACAAAATAACATGATCTATACATATTATATTATCACACTTCAGCATAAGGCTCATTATTTCCTTTTCATAATATACCGTACAGTTAACTTTTAGCTAAGATAATTTAATTAAACTAATACCAAATTTTCAATTCGTGTAATACACACACATATTAACTTAAACAACAAAATATGATATGAATTGAATTTGGATAAAATTTGGCGCACAGATTATATACTATAGATTATTACCTGATTATATAGGATACTTTTTATCATATAAGAATGTTAGGTTCCCGAGGGGTCATATAAATATATTAAAAAATCGACGCCACTGTGGTCACAGCGATAAAGATGTCGGGAGTTAATTTTTATTTTTCAACGAGGAATATAGTAGTATTTATGTAAAAAATGTTACTTGGATTACTTGTAAAACTAAGCCATCCTAATGTATGGTACAGTCGACCGCAAAAGTCGATTAACACATTCAAAAGAGCAAAACAACTGAACACTCAACGCGGCATAAGTCGTTATCACTATTAGAGAACAAAAAACTCCACGTACAAAACGATCGTAAAAAGCTTCTGTAAGTAAGTTGAGTGTTCAGTTGTTTTGCACTTTTGAATGTGTTAATCTACTTGTGCAACCGACTGTACATACATAAAATACTACAATTTGAAGACGTGAGTGGATGAAGGTATGTCGCATAATTCCAATTTTGAATAAATCGAGGTTTTTTTAATTTTTGAGATAAGTCGCCATGGAACTGATTTTTATACTAAATTATGATGAAAAGTTGTGTGTACAACCTAAAATATTAATGGCATGATAGCAATTAAACACTTCTATTATTTAATTTAAAAAAAGGGAACATAGCTCCCTCTTCCATTGACAAAAGTAAACTTTTCTGCACTCTTTGCTTTTTAAAATTAACTGTACATGATAACACCTTTAACAACTTTTTATTTTCAAAAATGTCTTAAATAGACGATTATAAGGTCTGTAATCATTCGTGAGGACATATTAACTTCATCAATGCAAAAAAACGAAAAAATCCCAAAAATGTGACATAACACCTTCATCCACTCACGTCTTCATTAATTCTTCTTAAAATATATTAATTAAATATATTTTTTAAATTGTAATTAGTATTAGTATCTATTAATGTAATGATAAAACGAGTCTAAACCTCAGTGGTTTTTAGTATTATCATTTAAATGTTATCTTATATATTAGCCCTTAAAATTGTAAATAAATAAATAAATAAATAAATAAATAAATAAATAATAAATAAATAAATAAATAAATAAATAAATAAATAAATAAATAAATAAATAAATAAATAAATAAATAAATAAATATATAAATAAATAAATAAATAAATAAAAATGTTTCATTGCAGCTTTTCTTCTTTGCGATGTTGGCCTGCGCGTTCGCGGCACCAGCGCCCGAACCAGGTGCGGCGATCTTAGCTGCCCCGGCTTTAGCGTACAAAGCTCCCCTGGCGTACGGCGCTCCCCTGGCGTACTCGGCACTTCCCGGTGCGCCCCTTGCATACAGTGCCCCATACGCTGCCTACCCAGCTGCCTACTCTGCTCAGATCGCATACAGCCCATACAAAATCTACTGAATACACTAACTAAAATATATCGAACATTTAATCTATGTATAATTGGCAATTTATTTTACAATAATGCAAATTAAAAAGCAATAAATTGATGTTCCGCCTAATATTTGATGTTATTTTTTTACTAATTCAAACCAGCAATTAATAAAAATATGATTTAACGAATGCGAATCAGTTCTACCTTTTTCAGGCCAAAAAAGTTACAATATTCCATCAAATATTAACTAAAAAAATCTCTCTAAAATGTGTGTAATGATAGCATACATATAGGTATGTATGCTATGTGTATGTATGTGTGTATGCTATAGGACCAGGAAATGCAAATACTATATATATATATATTTGTTAAGTAATTTAAACATCACTTAGAAGTTACTTAGACAAAGTCATATGCTAAATACGTATTATATTAATAAATAATCGCCCTTGATCTTAAACAATTACTCGAACAATATACTGTAAGTATATCACTTCCGCATAGTGCCACACAGATGACAGGAGTCTCATAAAAAAAAAAAACATTGTGACAGCCAGGTGTCACTTTTTTGTGCATACGTTTATTTATTTATTTTACTGAGAATATTATTATTTAAATAATCTTCTAATTGTGCGAAACACAGTGATCCCTGCCACTACTTGCCAGATCCAGACCAGAGCTAACTTTGAAAAGTTCATTTCCAATGTTGGCTCTGTTAGGACTCGAACCCGGGACGCCTGACAGTGTTAAGGAAAGCACTTGACCAATGGGTTCGTTTTCGACGAAATGTAGCAAGGATATCTACTTTTCCAGTAGAAAATTTCAATATCCTTACTAATATTATAAATGTGAATGTGAGTTTGTTTTTAATTTATCATCGCGTACGAAGTCGTGAGCACAGGCTAGTAAGTTTTATAAAAGAGAAATTAATCATCAATACTAATAATAAATCTGTAAGGGTTGGTCATGGAGTAAGTTACCTTATTTTCAGAGATATCGTGTTTATAGGCTCTATACATGATACTGAAACTAAATTGACGATTTTTGGATTTTTTTTTCTGTATGTATCTATGTATGTTCCTCCATAACTCTTAAACGAATTAACTGATTTTCATGAAACTTGCTAGATATACATTTAGACGTACGGGACACAGGATAGGCTATTTTTTTTTCAACTCGGACGAAGTCGCGAGGACACCAGCTAGTTAAAAATAAAAAACGTTATGCGTTAATACATTTTTATTATGAAATATTAATTAATCATTGGTAATCGGAATCATTTTATTCTAGCAATGCGTATGTTGCGGGTCGAGTTTCTGTTCAACGAAGGTAGTATCCGGAGTAATAGGGTAGGGCGGCAGCTGCGGCATAGGGTGCGGAGTATGCTACGGGAGAATAGGCAGAGTAGCCTACAGCAGGAACCACACCAGGTGCGGAGTAAGTCAGTACTTGAGGTTCAGGCTTGGGGCTGGCGAAAGCCACGGCCACCAAAGCGAGGAAAGTGAACTGTAAAAAGTAAAAGCATTTTTAATTAATTATATACACACTAATAACGACCCACTTCCGACTTCGGTTGGAGGCAATTTTTTCTGCAAATTATATACAATTACCTACAACTATTTTTAACATTATAACAAAAATAAAACCGACTTCAAGCCGTTTTCTCATTGATGCCATTGTCAGAACTGGACCAGATGGAAATGGGACCACACGGGATGCTTCCCGTGTGCCATTCAAATAAAAAAAGAATTATCAAAATCGTTTCACCCACTCGAAAGTTATGAGGTAACAAACATTTTAAAAAAACAGTCGAATTGAGAATCTTCTCCTTTTTTGGAAGTTGAAAACCTTCCTCGTTTAACGCTCTTTCCATTTGTGAAAACATGTGAACATACAAACAGGCAAGATTAAGAAAAAAATATGTCACGTAAAAATCACTGTTGATGATGTACACTCGATTGTACATTCAAAAGTGCAAAACAAATGAACACTCAACTAACTTACTTAATACTCGTAACTTACTTTCTGAAGCTTTTTACGATCGTTTGTACGTGAAGTTTATTTTGTTCTCTAGTCGTAACAACTACTTTTATTTATTTATTTATTTATTATAGCCTTTATTTAACAACCTTTATACATATATATTTACATAAAATTAAACATTATATAGTCCTGACACCGTTTCTTAAAGATTGTCTTGCTTTTCAGCATAGGCCTCCCTTAGAGCTTTCCACAATTTGCGATCACGAGCCTTTACCATCCAGTTCTTGCCTGCTACCTTCTTAAAATCATCTTCCCACCGTCGTTGTTGTCCTCCTTTCTTCCTTTTGTATTGTCTCGGACACCATTCCGTCACGTCTCTAGCCCATTTGTCTATCTTACTTCTTATCATGTGACCTGCCCAACTCCATTTGAGTTTTTTAATAAAGTACGTTATGTCAATAATTTTAGTTACCTTTCTAATATTCTTTAATTTAATTTTGTCTTTTCTTTTAATGTTAAGCATACTTCGTTCCATACTGTGCTGACACGTTTCTAGCTTACGCATGTTTACATTCGTCAAACTCCACGTTTGACACCCATAGGTCATACTTGGTAGGATGCATGAATCAAATATTTTACTTTTGATTTTAAGAGACAAACTAGGATTTTTCATGATTTCTTTAAGAGACCAATATTTTTTCCAAGCAATATTAATTCTGTTGTTTACTTCTTTTGTCGAAAGGTCTTTTGGAGATATTATTTGACCAAGATATGTATATTCATCTACGTACTCTATAGAATTGCCGAGAACTTCGATTGGAGTCTTGACTCGATTTGTCATTATTTTAGTCTTTCCATTGTTCATCGATAAACCAACCTTGTCACTTTCAGATACCAACTGTTGCAGCATTTCTTGTAATTTGTTTGCATTATCCGAGATTAATATAAGATCATCCGCAAATCTTAAATGGTTCAGTTGCGCTCCATTTATTCTTAATCCATATTTCTCCCAGTCAAGATTTCTAATTACGTATTCGAGTGTTGCAGAAAAAAGCTTGGGTGACATGGGGTCTCCTTGTCTAACTCCTCTTTTAATAGAAAATTTATCTCCTACTCTTTCAGTTCGGATTTTTGCACTCATGTCTTTGTATATATTAATAAGCAATCGCACGTATTTTTCATTGACTCCTTGTTTTGTTAAGGCATCCCATATTTTTTCGTGTTTCAGAGAGTCGAAAGCCTTATTATAGTCGAACTACTACTTACGCACTTATGAATGTGTTAATCGACTTATTCGGCCGACTGTACATCACCTTTGTCTGTCTGTAGTGTTCTATTATTAATGAAACCAAAATCAGGTTTGACTTTGCCATATGATAAGCGAAGCGTTCAGATTTTTACGCGTAACCTTAAATAAGTATGACACCTTAAATATCTACACTTTTAAATGTCAGTGACAATATGCACTGACATGTATTAATAGTCCATAACGATTGACCGCATCACCCTTATTGGAACATCAAAAGGTTTATAGGATGACGCATTATATTATATGTAGCTTGTTACTCTCATCAAAGGCCGGGGTGGCTTTTCGGTAATTCTATAAAGGTTAGACACGCCCTAGGATATTTAGCTTATCTATGCTGAACTGGAGCGTGTCTGTGACCCAAATTTATGCTATAACTGGTTACGGGTGAGAAGTAGGCAAGTTTTAAAAGCCAATAGCCCTCGGGTTATACAAATTACACTCGCACAGTGTTCCGCAAGTGTTATATCTGTGAGAGTTGGGTTTAGATATTGCGAATCTAAAAATAATATGTATTTTGTACGTTTAACCTGGTGAGGACGGAAATAGTTTAAAATTTATTTATTATTCATTTATTATTGTTCTGATTAGTTAAAAAAAGAATAAAAAAACAGACACAACTTGTTATAGTAAATTATACTATCTGGATACATTATAAGAATATTTTTATATATTTATTCTCTTTTATATTGATTTATATTATGGCATGGAAATTGTTCAAGGTATTTGTAATTTTGATCTTATTTCCAATAATGAGTGTTATATATTGTAAATAATTATGTCTTTATATTGAAAAACTGTAGAAGAAATAGATATGTAAATTTTTTACATGTTATATCCATATTTATTTCTATCTATATATCTATAATAATATGTTCTATATCTATATATTAAAAAAAATATGTTGCTATCCACCTCTGTCAGTCTCTCCCCTATTTTTCTTTAAACTAACCAACGGATTTTTCTAGGGCTTTCATTAATAGAAAGAGCGATAAAATTGCGATTTTTGTGCATAGTCAGGGAAGTAATTTTTAACCCACATTTAAGTAAGTGTTAAAAAGTTTTTAATAACTTACCAGTTTGTAGAACATCGTGGTTATTCTTCTTGCAGGTAATTTACAAGTGATAATTGTCAACGATAAGTTGTGACTTATATACTATATCGAAACGACCACGCCTCGACAGCTTGTCTTGTATTGTCGTTGACTGCGATAAAAAGCGTCCTTGATCTTCTAACTAATAATAAATTAGATGTACTTAGTTGTTATCTGTGATCAATTTATATCCGCGTTAGAGACATCACCTGTATCGTGTACTTTGTTTTCTACAATTTGACTGACTCATGCTGTATATCATTAACATTATATTTTTTTCAATTGATCCAAAGGGATTCCTTAAATGGTGGCGCGTGTGTTAATTTGCCATCGTGGTTGTAGGGCACACTGCTTTTCGCAGTCATTGGGCAGCAGTAACCACCCTCTTATAGAAACCCACCATGAAATAACAACATGCCCTGTTGTGTTTCGGTAAGTGATTCCCATGTCCCTATCCAACTGGATCCAGTAGGATTAATCCTTTTTTTTTTTTTTTACAAGAGGAATCCATCATGGATACCCACCGGCCTGGGGACAGACCGGTGGGTTATGTCGGACTCCTGCCCCGAGATGATATTGGGGAAGACCTACCGACTAAACCCCTTGGCGTCCTCCACGTCCGCTATAAGGCGAAGCTGCGAGGTTGGGCGGACACACTTCCGCAACTCCGCCGCAGTAGGATTCATCCTACTGTAGTCGGCAGCGCACTTGCAGCGCCTGTGTTGTTGCTTGTGTTAACAGGAGACGGTAGCCACCTACCAATACCATCAAGTGGAACATCAGGCTGTTTGACGATCTTAACATTAAAAAAAAAGACAATGCGTAGTATGTCTGTATTTCTAAGACATTCGGCTTTAGAACATCAGCCGGATGGCTCAGCCAAATAGCAACTTGCCGCACTCGACTCGGTGGAACGCAGAGCTGGGAAATTCATTGGTGGCAGTATGCTTTTAAAAACCAAGATGCAGACCCTGGCACATAGACGCAAAATTGCCAGTCTATGTGTCTTTTATAAGATGTACTTCGGAGAGTGTGTTCAGGAATTGCATGAGCTCATACCATCTTCCCCTTTCTTCCATCGGACATACAGACGTACGGCTGATTACCATCCTCATCTTGTCGAAATCCCTATTTTTCGGACCAAGCGCTTTAATTCATCCTTTATAATGTGCACTACCAAGGTTTGGAACTTCCTGTCGGCGTCATATAACCCAAATCTTTTCAAAATTCGAGTGAATAGGCATCTTCTGGGTGAGCTCGCTCCATCATAGGCCTCATCTTTGCTACACTGCTAGATGCTGGCCAAGAGCACACCCGTCTTTAATAAAAGAAAAGAACATAATTTTGGTCCCCAAATATAGCTGCTATAACAACATAAGATCAATTAATGTTATTTTATAACATGTGCTATTAGTTTGGGACGTTAGATCCCAATTAAATATTTTTAACTTGTTATTAAATAATAACAATAATAATATTAATTTACTCTTTACGCGTTTTCATTTGTACAGGAAATATATATTTTATATATGATTTCATTTATTCTAAAGAGACGTCTTTCACATAACTTTTGCGTTTACGAATCACGATGTGTTACGATAATTTCCACTTCAAACAAATGTGGTAATTATACGAGCAATTAAATCTTAAAATCTCTTTCTGATGTCATTTCGAGCATAACTTTTATTTAACCTACAATTAGATTATATATCACCCATATAATTAGAGAAATCACTGGAATCAAGGACAAGTTGAGGTGACAAGACAAGGTGATAAAAACTTCAAAACTTGTCCTAGGATGTCATTACAATGTTAAATTGTTGTGCGTATAATTATTTTGATAACAATGGAAATTTTTCAGATTAAGATTTAAGATATAAGTTGCAGTATGGTTTTTCTTAGAATGTCCTCCTTAATAAGTGAAAATTAATTAGTAGAAGTTACCTTAGAAATAGCCTAAATAGACTTTGTCTATGTAGCACAGACTGTTCGGTTAAAAAATAAAAACATAACGCCTGACTTCTTATTGTTAATAGCTTTGCCACGTGTTGTTTTTGATGGTTTTTAGGGAACTGTATTTTTTTCTGGATGAAAGGTAATATGTATGCAAAATTTTATGTTCATCAGTTGAGTAGTTAAGGCGTGAAAAGGTAACATTAAACATTAAAAAGTATGGATTAGGATAAGATCTTATGTCTTATGTCTAAATGAAACCAATAAGAACCATTACCCAAAATTTTTATTGTTTGAAACCACACTTATTTATATTATACATTTTTGCAGAGCCGTTTGAACGTTATTTTTTAGACAAAGAACATTAAAAAAAAAATTAATAATATCCATAGCCATAGGTGTAAGGTGAGTATCCTCCGTAGCCACTGTAGGCGACAGGGCTGTAGCCCGAGTAGCCATAGTAGCCAGGGTAACCACTGTAGCCAGAGATGTATTGCGGCTTGGCTGCAGCTAGAGCCAGACACACAGCAAACAGAATCACCTGAAATATAAATCCAGATTTATTAACTAAAATCAATCTGCTTTGTTGTAATTATATAAAATACATACAAACATGTTTGTATATTTAAAAAACATATCTTGTTTCTTATTTGCTCAGTTTTTCTAGAAAAGAAAATTTACCAGTGATTTACTAAATTATTACTGGATTCAACTACTGTTTCCTATAAACACTAAAATAACAGCATCATCTTAGCTTGTATTATGGATACCAAACAGGAAGACGTGAGTGGATGAAGGTGATGTAAATGTAGGTATTGTAAGTATGTATGTATGTTCCTCCATAACTCTTAAAAGAATCAACTGATTTTCATGAAACGTGGTAGATAAACATTTACACGTACAGGACACAGGATAGTGTACTTTTTCTTTTTCAACGCGGACGAAGTCGCGGGCGCTAGCTTAGTTTTATTTATAGGTATCTTTAAAGGCACAACCTCTTTCTATTAAATGTTGATTCCATTAAGAATAATGTTTTGTTGGATAAAATCAATCTACAAGTTCACTAAATCAAAGGTTTTATATAATGTAAACGGAAATGTCGGGAAAATATGAAGACCTTATATTTCCAGTTCACGTGTTTGTTTATTGCGTTTCTAACTTTTCACGTGATGTTGACATGAACTTCTTCTAGAATACATTTTTAAAGGGTAAGACAGTAAACAGAATCATTGGACAATATCTAGCCATGGAGCAAAGGCGAGACTGACGATGAAGGGAGCTCCAACAGAAAGTGCCTATTTAGTCGAACTTTAAAAAGATAAGTTAGTTTATTATGATAATTTTAAAACATATAAATCATAAATTGCAGGATTGTAAAATAAAATAAAGATTTTAAAATATGAACAACTGGGTCCCACGAAACCACACATGGTATAGTCGGCCGCAAAAGTTGATTAACACATTCAAAAGTACAAAACAACTGAACACTCAAAGCGCCATAAGTCGTTGTCACGACTAGATAACAAAATGAACTTCACGTATAAACGATCATAAAAGCTTCAGTAAGTAAGTAAGTAAATAAGTAAGTGGAGTGTTCAGTTGTTTTGCACTTTTGAATGTGTTAATCGACTTGCGGTCGATTGTACAACTCTGATAAATTGATCTCAAATTAAATTCGCTAACTTTGCACACACAATCAGCGAAAAGATTATCTAATCCTAAACTATTATAGTCGGCAGCGCACTTGCAACTTTGAGATGGTGTTTAACACCTGTGGTTTTTCTTGTTTATATAGTAAAATTTCAACCCAATCGGTCAATCCGTTTAGTAGTTGACATACCGACAGTAGCGCCACCTACCGGGTTCCATTGTATTTTTAAATCATCCAGGAAATCATCGAAATAGCAATTTCAACCCAATCGGTTCAGCCGTTTAGAAGTTATGTGAAAAAGATAAGTACGCAAGGATAATAATTCTTACTACCCGTTGTCCTTTTACCCGTTTTCCCGTAGGAATGAAGCATTTTCCCGCGGTAAAAAGTATTCTTTGTTAATCACAGATAATGTCGGCTTCTAATGGTAAAAGAATTTTTCAAATCGGTATAGTAGTTTCGGAGCCTATTCTATACAAACAAACAATCAAATCTTTCCTCTTTATAATATTAGTATAGAAGTATAGACTAGCTGGCGCCCGCGACTTCGTCCGCATTAAAAAAAAGTAGCCTATCCTGTGTCCTCTACGTTTAAGTGTTAATCTACCAAGATTCATGAAAATCAGTTAATTTGTTTAAGAGTTATGGAGGAAAATACGTACATACAATACCTACACTTACAGATTTATTATTAGTATATTGATTGATTGATGATATCTGCTGGAGCATAAGCCGTGAAAGCGTCATTGATGTTGATGTCATTGGTGTTTGTCATTGATCTATGTCATTGATGTTTGTTTAGGAAAAAATCGTTGTTTGTTCGAAGGACTCACTAGTTACCTAAACACGTACCTATTGATATATTTGTTCGATTGTTATGATTATGACGTTGCGTACGTGTTATGTAATTTCGAATAACATACAAGTGATATCTAACAATAGAATTATTGCCAAAAGGTTTTGTTATTATTGTACACTACACAATGTTTGGTACAAATGGTAAATTAGTTGAAAACCTTAAGTAAGCATTGTTTCTTTTGTTATTATAATCATTTGTCTAGATTATTGTTAAAATATTAGAATATTATTCAGTGATATTAAGTAACCGTTCAAAGCCTAATTTCCGAAATAATTTATGAATGGAAATTTTTGGAATTCTACAATACACATTACTCAGTGCATTGTAAACAGGTTAACAGGTAAATACAATTATAAATATATTTTATTTTAATCCCTTTTTATTTTCAATCGACTTTCAAAAATGGAGATTATTTTTTTTAATGATTGTTACCTCAGAACTTTCGACTGGGTTTCTTTTTTATTTGAAACCTGGTGCTTTACAAAAATGAGATATAATTTTAACAAAAGTAACCGACTTTAAACCGTTTTCTCATGGATGCCATTGTCAGAACTGGACCGAATAGAAATGGGAACACACGGGAAGCACCCAGCTTTCAAATAAAAAAATAATCATCAAAATCGTTTCACCCAGTCGAAAGTTCTGGGGTAACAAACATGAAAAAAAATACAGTCGAATTGAAAACCTCCTTCTTTTTAGGAAGTCGGTTGAAAAGAATCCGTAAGCCTTATGTCGCCTTAAGGGCAATTTCATACATTTTGTAGCTTCAATATAAAAATTGTACCTATTATAGCTATATAATATCCTATGATATACCTATGTCCTATATTTTTTTTTTATTTTTTATTTTTTTATTTTTTTATACCTTTTTTTTACAAGGGGAAATCCATCATGGATACCCACGGTCTACGGATACCTATGACATCCTTTTTTACTTTTTTTTTTATTTTTTATTAATCGTTAATTAGCAATTGAATAAAAACATTTTTCAGTAATTTTCGTAAGTATTACAGTTTATTTATTTGTTTTTTGTTTTATCAGAAAATCAGAAGCGGTAGCTATAAAAATATTAATCATCTAATCGTATTTCCCCACGAACATAATGTTCCATTATAATAGTTTTTGTCGCGCTAATAACGAGACCATAATCGATTGCTGTTGTCATGTCGTCACTCTGCTGTGCGTATCAGATAATACATACAACCTACCTGTTAATTTTTTTGTACCCATAATGCGTCGCCGGTGGTCTCAAACGATTACAATTGTTAAGCATTGTAAAATAATCTCAAGGCATTTATTTTTACTAAAAATTCAAGAAATAACGTTTTCTCTATTTATATCCTACAAATATTATTTGTGTAACACGTGAAGCGAAAATCTCTTATTATAATTTTTTAAGAAAAAAATTGATTTTTTTATTTTTAATATAAATAAATTAAAATTAAAATTAAAAATTAAAAACTTAAAACTTTTAAACTTTTAAAAACTTTTAAAATTAAAAGAAATACTTTTTTGGATCCCTTTTTAAGAAAATTAAGCGGACAGATTAAGAGAGCAAATTTGGTAAATTTAGACTTATATAAAGAAGGACTGTGGCAATTACGAACAATATTGTTTACACGCTTTTTATTCCACCGCTTTTTGGAAATGTTCCATTAAAATTATTCGAGTCCAATTTGTCATACTGTGCAATAGAACTACTTAGATTTTTTTGTCCAAACAGTTCTATTGTATAGTCGACAGGCAGGCTAACGGTCCACTTGGCGGTAGATTAATTTTTAAAGTTGACTCTTATCGGGAATCGAACTCGGTACCCCAAAAGCGGAGCGTTAAGACAAGACTCTAACCACTGACCCAACGGGCTCCTCATATATGGTGTTGCACAACGGCAAACATACTATTATTTCACAGTGGTCTTCTTTAAGGGCTGTGATTACTGCGTAATAATTTGATCTAACCACATTGGTACTTTGTTATACCGACACAAATAATTTGTTTTACCTCAATTCAAATTCAGTACAAGAATAAACATAATATCGAGCACCTAATCAATCGGCAATGAGAGAAGATCGGTCAAAGCACCGGAAATTCTATAGGCTGTCTGTATGAAAATTAAATTGGCGTACCTAATAAATATAATCTGTCGAATCGACGCGCGTCCTTGAATTTCACGGTAAACACAATTATCTGGAAATAGTCTATAATCTACATGGAATACATGAAAAGGTAAAATTACTCACCAACTTAAGAAACATTTTTAATATGTTGTTGTCCAAAGATATAAAAAGTCAATGATCCCGAACAAATTGAGCCTTCTTGTTGTTCGATTAAAATCCTACTGATCTTATTTTTTTACTGATTCCATATTTATATGTAGCCACTGTCCTTGGAGTCCCTCAAACAATTGAAAAACTAGACAAATGTGTCTCAAGTGGGAATCAATGTAAATTATGAGCAGAGACAAAACACAGTAAAATACAAGTCCCGCATCAACAATGAGGTCTTCTTTGTTTATACACAAAATGTTAAGTAGTTGTAAATGCTTGAGCCGCATAAAGATATAGGACATTTAACCGCCACGCACATATGGTATGTATGAGCACATCCTTTTTTAGAATTAAAATTAAACTTGAATACATTAAATCCTATTTCGATGATAGATATTAGTCTAAACAGGAAAATATTCCGTAGACTGTTTCTTGCATGCAAAGGGGGTGTTTAATATCCGTTTTGGTATTAAAACATTATCCTTTCTAATAGTTTGGATCCTAAAGTTTTGATGTTTGTTCCCATCTAAACTTTCGGATAAATAATAACTTTCGCAAAAACGGCTTAAAGGGTTTGGAACAAATTTGGCGCACAGATAATATAGTTTATTACCTGGATTAACATAAAGGCAGTTTTTATCTTGGAGAAATGTTAGCTTCTCGTGGGATGGCTAAAAATTGTGGCAGCGACACTGTCGTCTACAATGGCGGCGTCACCGTCGTCATAGCGATAAAGATGTCAGGCGTTGTAACTTATATATTTTCATTTATCAACGCGTAAATCATGGGGGGATTTTCCCAATATTCGCCACACTTGGCAGGCGAGTTGGCGAGCGCAGTTTGATATTGTCAGCAAAGAGCGCTGCTTTCCACCCTTGGTTATTCCCTTAGCCGATAGTCGAAACGTGACAAACCAGGCTATGTCGATTAGTAGCACTACTAGTAAATCACTAACGGGGCATTGCCGTCTCACCTTAAAGTAATAGGTCTGACTAGTACAGGAGGCAGAAGAATCGCCAATGCATATCCTGTACGAGTGTGGCCTCTTAATGCACAAGCGCAGTCACATCCTAGGAAGCCACACAATGGCTTGTGAAGATGTGAAGAATGCGTCTATCAAAAAAGTACTACAGTTTCTTAACGTGGTATGTATAGGTAGTTTACGTGACGATCACAATATTTCAGCAATGGACGAAGTGATACTGGTTCTCTAGCAGACAGAAATAGCCACTAAGCAAATAATAATAATAATAGCCGATTCTATCGGCACCCACGGGTTGAGATGAGAGGGATACTTAAGCCGGTACACCACGGCATTACTGCACTTTATTACTACCATATAAATGCTTCTTCTTCTCTCAATGCAATTTCCTATCGGACATAGGCTATAATTATGGCGATCATGCCCTCGAGGCGACAGCTGGTAACAACTATCTGCTTTGCTATACCATTCGCGGAGAATTTTGAGCCAGGATGTAAGTACGTTGCCTGCCCGGCTTGCAGAATTACTAGTTTAAAATTATTCAGAATGAATGCATTTAAGAGGGGAAGCAACAGGAAGTTAAATATACATAATGAAAATCTTCACACATTCCAATCTGCGCCAGCCAATAGTTCCACAGTGCAACTAATGCTTCTATGTATTATGGATACCTGACAGTTGATATACTTTTTTATTTTTTCGAGGAGAAATCCGTTTACAGATACCCTACCGCTGGCTAGACGGTAGGGGTATGTGGGGGTCGGCCGGCGCTCTGCGCTATGCTAGTCACAGCGGGCCCAGCCGATATCCACTAAAACTCCCCGGTGCCTCCGTGCCCTTTGTGCGGGGGTGGACCAGGCTCTGCCGAGGCAACAACTCCGATCCACCCCCAGGGCGGCCTAGCCATTACTGACTAGGCTGACGCCGATGGGGGAACCTTGTGCAGGCACACACAGCTAGCCAGCTGTGCGTGCAGGTCCCCTAGGACATTTGAAGACGTGCTAAATATGGCCGCCTTCTCCTGCCCGACCGTCTGCGTCTGAGGGAAGCGAGACCTGCCTCTTCCTTTCGCTCCCTCTCGGCTGCCTCCTTCTGCGACATTACGAATTCGCAGAATGAAGCAACCGGACAGTTGATATACTACATATAGATTACTTTTTTTGTAAATACATACATATGTATGTATGTATTATAAATACAAAACATCCATGATTCAGCTACAATGGTAAAATGTAAACACATTAACACTTGCCCCTAGCGGGATTCGAACCCGCCGCCGTTTGGTTAACAACTAGGGTTACCAGACACTAGACGAAACGTGTTGTCAATATGCACCTAGTGCTCTAATTAATACCAACAATATCATTTACCAAATGTAGTAAGTCGAGCGTGTATACATACTTAAGCCAATGTGATCACAGAGCATCGACCTCTTCATACGCCCTTGTGTTGTGTAGTCTCATAGTGTATACGAGTAAGTATACCTAAGCGACATCTGATGATAAACAAAATAGATTACAATATATCAGGTAGGCACTGTAAAGATCAAGGTTAATATTTTCGTATATAAAGCTTAGGATTATGAACATTGTTATGATTCAGTGACACTGTATCGCATATTCAAGATGTTCGCTAAATTTGTAAGTAGTGTCGCGAAAAGTGTTATCAATTCAAAGTGTTATTTTTTTTTACTGATAAGCAATAAGAATTATTTGTAACATTTAATTTCAGAATCCAAATCCCTAATATTAAAAAAAAATATTAAAAAAACTGCCACCAGTTAGAGTTACCTGTGATAACTTACTTTTACTTTTCTCTTTGTATATTTATTTGTAGATTGCCTTCAAACATATAAGCTCATATAATATAAAATAATCCATATTGTAGACCTGTTGTCAAGTGTGACTTAGCAGTTTTAGAGTAATCTTCATACTATTCACAATTGATTCACCGGTTCACTACATTCAAATCGATTAAGCCGTTTCTGAGATTAGCGTGCACAAACGCACAGACCAACTAACAGCTATTTTATTATAATAATGTATGATGTATGAGATATTAAGACTAATTCTGAAGGGACACAATGTAATTTTAAAATATTTTTTGTTTTTCAGTTCGCCCTTTTCGCTTTGATCGCGGTGGCCCTGGCTGCCCCTAACCCCAAGCCTGCCCCTGCCCCAGCACCGCAAGTGTTGGCGTATTCTGCTGGTCTCGACTACGTGTATCCCGCTGGAGCCGTACCGTCATACGTTTCCCCATACTCCGCCCCTCTTGCCTATTCCGCGGCTCTACCCGCTGGTGCTTTATATTTGCGTTAATTTTCAAGCAAACGTCAACTTGTAAAGGATGGATCTGAAAACATATACACCCAATGGCATGTAACTGTTACCCGATTTAGCAAATAGATATCATAAAAAAAGAACGTTCAGTTTTATTATAAACCACACCCCTACCCATGTAAAATGAAAAAGCGATTTCTAATTTCGACATTTGTACAAATATGTACCTATATGCTTAAATTAAGTAATTAAAACAATTAGACATTTTTTTTTTTTTTCAATATTATTATACAATTTTACAGTTCGTTCCATAAGTATTGTATGCAAGAAAGACTTGAAAAATAAATACATATTTTGATTTCCTACAAACAGTTCAAAACTTCATACTTTTTAATAATACTTAGCATATTATTTAGCTATAATATATAGCGTTTTGTTCTTTATTTACATAGGTAAATATACAATTTCTATAGATAAATAATATTATTTACTTAAAGTTCAGTAAAAACGAATGAAGTGACTTACGAATTTGAATTTAATCACAATAATTATTTTTACATCAACCATAAAATTACTATTTACGAGTATGTTTCAAACTTCAATTAGAAAAAAGTTTGCATTTTTTTTTTCATTTTCAAGCAGTATCACACACGACGATTTATTGTGCATCGCGGCCGTCACCGTTGGTAATCTTAAATGAAATTTGGCACACATAGGGTACACATGGCACCTGGATTTAACTTAGGGGATGCTTTATTCTCAAAACAATGTTAGGTTCCTGTAGAGTTTTCAAAAAATGAACTACAGCGCGTATGTGCATATGAATTTCACTGATTTTCACCTAATTGCAGATCTTACCATTTTTCATGAAACTCAATATTGTTTGTATATAGAAATAATCGAAAATAGCTGGTGTCATCATAAATATAAGGTGTCACATCTCTAGATTTACTTTTTAACATATTATATGTCACCCATACAGTCCCATTTGTAATTTCACAATGAAATTACCAAAATATCGACCAAATGCGATATAATATTTTTAATTTTTTGATGTCTTGATATTTTTTTTCATAAAAATATAGATGTCAATTTCTGATATTTCTGATTTCGCCTCAAAAGATACCGAATTTTTCCTGGCTGAAGACATCCTGGCTGAAGAATTTGAGAGAGTGGTTCGGATTGAGATCAGAATAGCCATGATGGTCGCCAACCTTCATAGAAAATCGTAGAAAAAGAAGAAGAATCTATCGCTTCACCAAAAAAAAATCATTCCTTGTATCGCTATTTTCCATTAGTGGAAGCCGTATAAAAAATCCGGTGGGTGGCTTAGAAGAAGTTAGCAGAGGAACAGACATAGTCTAGACGTAGCATAAAAAAGCTTTGTTTTGTTAAATTGTTCCAAGACGTAACTTGGACTGTTCCAAGAGTCCATAAGGGTAGAAGGTTTTTAAGGTGGAAGCAAAGGCTAAATACTAAAAATATTCTAAAAATACCTATAAAATACTAAAAATATCTAATATAAAATTCATTTTTATATATTTAAGATATACTCGTATATGTATTTTGATTTTGCTATAGTAAACATTTTCGGGTCAATATTTTTTTATTCCGTCAATTTCCCGTGATTGTGATTGTGATTTCCCGTAAGTGGAAAAAATCAACTTATTCACTGAAGATACTTAGTAGAGAAAGGTGAAATGGGCGTGAAATTTGGTACACTTATTAAGTTTATATGAAGGACTGGAGAAAGCATTATAAATATATTAAATTATTTTTTATCATATATTGTATTGTGAGTATTTTCTAAGTGAAAAAAATTAAATAAACATCACATACACTAACGTGTTTTCGAATTTGGACCGATTGGTGATCACTAGTACAGTTAATTCATTTTTGCTAGGAAAAGCAGTTGTATACCAATACAACTGTTTTTCTACCTATGTTTGTAGAAAAAATAATACATTTTATTTTGTATAAAAAGCTGTTTATTTATAATTTGTTTACTGAGCCAGAAAGCATTTTGAAATCCAATTCATTTTAATAGGTATTAACGAACGTAAACAGCTCCAGGCAGGGCAGAATAGGCGAGTGGAGCAGCATAGGGCGACACTACTGAAGGTATTCCAACAGGAGCCGCAGCGGGAACCACGTAATCAAGTCCAGCAGTGTAAGTTACCAACTGAGGGGACGGGGCAGGCTTGGGATTGGGCGAGCCAAAGGCCACCGCGATCAGAGCGAAGAGTGTGAACTGTAACAAAATATTATATTTTATCTTTTACTTTTTTAAAAAAATCTACATTTATTATTAGGTCACGCTTCGCTGTGAATAGTATTTTCTTTTTTTTTTAAAAACTAATCATTTTTTCTAGTCCACTTGTTTAATTTCAAGTCACTCAATCGTCTAGTTTTCGAGTTTTATGGACACAGACAAGCGAAAACTAAATTTTTATAATATCAAGACCTGTCTTCAAACTATCAATTTCATACCATCTAAATTTAAGAATTTTCTAAAAAAGTATTGAAATATTTTTTTTTAAAAAAAAAAAAATTATTTCAATTTTTAAATTTGTTGTGTGAACACAAACTTTGTCCTGACAATTAAGAAAACAAAACAAAAATGTAAAGTCCTTCTCCTTATACGAATATATTTTGTTATGAATTTCACAAACGCTAATAATAAAAACATATGATTTTAAAGACTTGTTAAATTAAATCATTTATGAAATTGAAGTTATTTTCTAATCATTTTGTTTTACTTACAATCTTTGCAAACATTTTGACTGAGCTCGAGATGCAGGGGAACAACTGAATCATGATGAACCTAAACTTCCAGGCGTTTATATACCTAGACGAAACATTGAAAAAAAATACAGCCACGCGAATTTTATATTGGTTATCATTAGAAAAAAAAAAAAAACCTTAGACAAACATTGTCAGACCTTTGTTAATCCGTCTTCCGCTGTAAAACAATTAATGCTTGTAACTCCTACTGTAAAGATCAAGGTTGCAATTTTAATATATAAGATCTGAATACCTGAACTAACTCATAGTACTCAATCGTTGTACAGCAATCCAACAACAATGTTCGCTAAAATTGTAAGTACCTAATATTAATACAGGCTATATAATTATTAAAAGTTATAAACTAACACCCGACTTTCTATTGAGCTCAAAGACACTGTATCTGCTGTAAATTGCTGAGGAGTTGGGTGTGAAAAGTAGTGGTAGGGTACACTGCGTTTCGCAGTAATTTGGGCAACCCGTCTGGCGGCAGTAGCCACCACCTTACTTAATACCACCGTGAAATAACAGCATTATGTGTTTCGGTCAGTGAGTAAGGGATGCCAGAGCCCATTACCCCATGCCTCTCTTATCCCTTATCCTTAATCGGTCGGCAGCGCACTTGTAGCACTTATGGCGTTGCTTGTGTTATAGGCGACGGTAGCCCCTACCATCAAGTGGACCGTCAGCCTGTCTGTCGACCTTAACATAAAAAAAAGTTGGGTGTCCCGCAGACTATTTGATGCTGCAGCATCAGATCAAGGTTACATCAGAACATGGCATGGAAATAAAACCGAAGTAAAATTATAACAAACACATAAATCGAAATCAGTGAAATTCCTTCGTCATCTAGGAAATGATCTGATATTCTTCAAATTCTTGGACCGATTTCTATAAATTTATAGCTAAGAATGATCCCAAACACATCAGCTTTCAACCAAAAAAAAAACCAGACCAAAATCTTTGCATCTGACATTAAATTTATAACAACCCGTTTTTGTGTCGGGCGTCGAGAGTTCATAAAACCGACTGGGCTGTATCAACTAATTTGCTTATTAATGTGTTGTTTTTGCAGCACGCAAGGTTAGGTCTACTTGATGGTAAACATTTCCTTCATTGTTTCTGATGTGATGAACATTCTGCAGAATTGGAGAATCATGATATTCATTAACAAAATTTGCTTCCCTTTTCAGGTCGCCTTGTTCGCTCTTATCGCGGTGGCTCTGGCCAATCCCAAACCAGCCCCTGCCCCCCAGGTGCTGACTTACTCTGCAGGTCTTGACTACGTCTATCCAGCAGCTGGTGTGCCGTCAGTCGTATCACCTTATGCTGCTCCTCTGGCGTACTCTGCCTATCCCGCCGGAGCTGTGTACGTTCGTTGATACCTAATTCAATCCTCCAGTTTACTACTCAAATCAACAATGGAATTTTGAACATGTTCTACCAGATGCATGATGGCAAATAAAAATCATTAAAAAAAAACTTATTTTTTTATTATTTCGAATTAGTAATTGTATCCTTGCTAATACATATTACAATTGCAAAAATTTTTCACTCGATTTCCACTAAATTGAATCGAATATAATGAAATTTGCAATAAAATTGTTTAAACTTAAGCTAACACACTTTGGCTTATGATTGAAATATTGTCGTATGATATTACAAAAACTGAATTGTAAGTAATAATTTTATTCTATACCAATATATAAAGCTGAGGTTTTGTTTAGTTGTATGCGCTAATCTCAGGAACTACTGGTTCGAATTGAAAAATTATTTTTGCTTTGGATAGTCCATTTATCGAGGAAGGTTATAGATAATTTTGTGATTATTCCTATGTCTTATGGGTTATGGGGTTGTAATAAGGAAAACTTTTTGCAAGCATTATTTTCATGTTATGGCAAAATTTTGCAAATTACTTTTAATTCAAACATACATTTACTATCATTACTAATATTATAAACTAGCTGGTGCCCGCGACTTCGTCCGCGTTGAAAAAGAAAAAAAGTAGCCTATCCTGTGTCCTATAAGTATGTCTAAATGTTTATCTAGCAAGCTTCATGAAAATCACTTAATTCGTTTAAGAGTTATGGGGAACATACATACATACAGAAAAAAATTCTAAAAATCGTCAATTTAGTTTCATTATCATGTATAGAGCCTATAAACACGATATCTCTGAAAACAAAGTAACTTACTCCATTACCGAACCTTACAGATTTATTATTAGTATTGATGCCTAAAATATATTTTTTTCTGCCTAGGCATTTTTTTGCCTAAAACATGAGGTAAAGGTGTTAAGTAACACAGAGTTAAAAGGAACTGTCTCGCCTTTTTATCATAGGCATGCAAAAACATTAACAACGCGATTACAATAAAGAATAGTATACATATAAGATATCAATAATTATTTGTCACTAAGTATTAATAAAATTCAGTTACATTATAACTACATTATTCGCTACTTTACTTAAAGATTACATGTCACATAAAGTTAAAAAAAAGAAAACATAAACAGAACTGCTTAAATTTCATTTAAATTGTAGAAATTCGTCAACACTATAAAAAAAAAATTCCTTAAGACGCAATGAAGTTTTTTTTAAAAAAGTTTAATGTCATTAGGTATTTTATCTTATACTTTTACACTCATATGTGTGCAGCTTTTACTGCATTTTGTCAATCGAGGCACATCATCAAACACCAACTTATAAGGATTTGAGAACGTGGGTTGACATCAGTTGATCTATTGGATAATAAAAGGTCTATTTGCATACTAAACGTCTTTTAAATGCGCTTAATTTTAAGAATATTTGGAATGATCTACTTTCTATAAATTGTATTATAATAAATATTCTAGAAAGTGTTTGATATTAATCACTTTCTATCATAATAATAGTTTTATAAACTAGGTTTACACACGTATGTTACGTTTGTAACGGTCTAGTATGTAATTAATGTGTAAGTACATTGAAGCAAGATTTTCTGGTTTGATTTCTGACAAGATCATCAATAAAAACAAACTGAAATATGCATCTCTGGATTTCTTATTATGTCAATTATAATGTTTTAGCTGTTCCTAATAATAACACTATATGTTATTTTCTATGACAAATACCGCGAGTTCCTTTGATAAATCCGCCTTTTATGCTTTAAATAAGTGTTAATATATTCCCGAGATTACCCGAGATCTTGTGATAGATTGATCGATCGCAATTGCCTGTTTGAGCATTACTGTTTTAAGCGATAAAGTTATATTAAAACTAGCTGGTGCCCGCGAATTCGCACGCGTAACTTTGTAAATTATATACTAAAATCTTTCTCGAGAACCACTCTATCCATTGGTGAAAACAGCATGAAAATCACTAATTTTATTTTAATTTAATTTTAACACTAATTTTGAAGTTTATCGCGAACAGACTCGAACAGACGCGGCAGTGGACTTTGTTTTATAATATATTAGTGGGTGCCCGCGACTTCGTTCGCGTTGAAAAAGAAAATATATGCTAGCTTGACCCGGGCAAACGTTATTTTGCAACTATCACTTACCTACCGACAAAAAAATTCTTAAAAATCGGTCTTAGAGATCGGACCTCATACTAACTACAACAAAATTCTGAACGCACCTATAAATATTTGACAACCAAGTGACAATTTTAGACAAAATACATCAATAATGTTTCACATGGTTTCACAGCTAGGAACATTTTGTGTAATGTCATCTCATGACATCTTATATCGCTGTGACGACGATGGCGCCGCCATGCGACAGTAGCGCCCAATTATTTATGTTTTTATATGATCCCTTGGGAATACTTAGTCCTTTTTTCTGGATGAAAGGTACCCTATGTCCTTTCTGGTGTCCCAGACAACGTGTATGCAAAATTTTATGGTGATCGGTTCAGTAGTTTTTGCGTGAAAGCGAGACAGACAGACAGAGTTACTTTCGCATTTATAATATTAGTATGGATAGTGTTTTATTTGTTGGTCAACTTGAAATAATACAAGAGAAAATATTTTGCAAGATGATATTATATTAAACAGAACAAACAGTTATTTTTTTTCGGTAAACATCGAAGTTATTGTTGCCTATTACAAATTTAACGGTAGTAAACTGCACCAGGATATGCAGCGGAGTAGGCTAGAGGCGCTGTGTAGGGCGAGACGACAGAGGGCAGGGATGCGGCCGCTGGGTAAACGTAGTCAAGACCTGACGAGTATGTCAAAAATTGTGGGGCCGGGGCTGGCGCCGGTTTTGGGTTTGGCGCACCAAAGACCACTGCCACCATGGCGAACAGAGCAAACTGAAACAAAAAGAAATAATACAACAATTTCATTAAATTAATACTTTTGCTCTTGATAAATTAATATGGTAGAAAGTTGTGTTCTAAAAAGTACAAAATGCCCAAACAGAACAGCATGTTTTATCTAAACTTATCTAAACTAAATCTACAAACCACAAGTAAAAATTCTAAAAACGGTCTTTTTAATCACTGTAAGATTTTACCAATAAACAATGAGTTTTCTTTTTCACTACTGAAAGAATTTTTTTTTAGAGAATCCATAAAAAAATGATGGAACACCCTGTATGCACTAGAGCTATTTCAAAAAAGCGGTTACGTACAATAATATGTATGGCGAAAGGCGAATATGTATGGCGCTTACATTGTTCCACACCTTATCAACAGCCTACCTTCAGATCTACTCGTATGTAACAATATATCAATATATCGAATAAAAATATTAAATTTAAGTTAAAGCAATATTTTTTAAATTGTAATTAATAGTATGTAAATAGCTGATTTATTAATTACAAATGATAACACGAGATTAAACCTCAGTCTTTAGTGTTATCATTTTACATGTTATTTTGAGCCCTAAAGCCCTTAAATTTGTTAATATAAGCTTATATAATATAAACCCTTTAAATTGTTAAAATTGTAAATAAACAAAATAAATAAATGTGTGCTGTCATATTTTAAAATTTTAATAGATTTTTGACAGTATTTGCAAGTAAATTAAATTTTTTGACAAGTCGAATAAAATATTCACTAAACATACTAAACAACTTTTAATTTTGTGTCTTATAGTACGATCTGAAGGACTAAAGAACAATATAGCTCCTAAAATATATGTTTAATCAAAAGAAAACATAACAACATTATACATTTTTTAAACATAACTTACCAATTTGAAGAACATGTTTGGTTGATTGCTTGAGTGCAAATTATAACTTACTTCAATTTGAGTGTTGTTATATATACACTAATCACAAAACTTATCCTTGAACTTCAAAATAGGATCACAATAGAATCGCTGTTAGTACAAACTTCAGTGTTGTGACAACGTAATACGGAAGCTCATTGTGATGTGACCATTTAAAGTCATACGCCATCTAAACAGGTTGTTTTGCATTCGACAAAAAATATGGAGCATCGTGTTTTCCCCATTGAAGACAAGTAACAAGTGGAAACATCATTTGCGCTTTAATTTTTTGTCATTTATATTGTTTAAATTCTTTTATGTGCATGGGCGGATCCTGTGTCAAAATTATACCACTATCTGCCACTCAATCGTTACATTTTAAGTGGATACAAGTAATAGTTTAACATTAGATATTTGAAATATCAATAGGTAACAATTGAATCATACAAATAAAGCACTTATAAATAAATCAATTTTATTCAGCAATGCGCTTCTTGTCCGCCGAAAAACATCATTATGCAGAACCATTACAGCGAATCTTTAGGCCAAGTGGCTGTTGCAAACAAAACAATGCGTGGTGTAGGTACTAAAATAGTTCAAACCCTCGAACGCGGATCACATGTTCAGAATAATGATTACACCTGTCATTGGCAGACGTCACCATTGACGCAATCCAACATAACATTCAAAATTTCATTGTATTCACCACAATACAACCCGGACACTCTTTTAACGGATTTTAAACTTTAAACGGACTTGACCTGACTACTTTGGACTTGATGGACCTGTTTTGGAAAACTAAGGAAAATTATAAACTTGACTTGACTGACTAGTCTCGGGATCTGCTACTTTTGATTTCAATTTAAATTTTGCCTTTTTTTTATTTTAAAAAAGGCTATTACAAATTGCTATTTTTACTAATGACACTGGCAAAATCATCGGAGAAGATCAGATGGAGCCAAGACATTAAAAGAGAAGAAGAAGAAGCTGTAAACACACAACAAAATTTTAGAATTATAGTATTTTATTTTTTTTAATTTTTAACCCCCGACGCCCGAAGCAAAAACGGGGACTTATAAGTTTGACTTGTCTGTGTGTACGAGAATCTGTGTATGTGGAGTCGTAGCTCCCAAACGGATAGACTAATTTTGATGCGGTTTATTTTGTTTTCAGGATAGTTTTTGCTATAATATATGAAGATCTGTTCAGGCGTTTGAAGACTATCAGCCTTATTAATTTCCTAGTTGACACTAACTTCCACAGGTTCGATTTGAATTCGATTTTTCAATTGTGTTGTATCTTGAGCAATATTTTCAAATTACAGTATAAACAAAATTTACTTACGTCACACGTATGTCTATTATGCAATGCGTTGTTACCCACATTGCGTTTGTTCATACAATAGGATGACAACATGCTGTCCAGCGCACTCCAGTCTGAATAGCCAAAATCCTCGTTATTGGTTTTGTTACGCAACTGAGGTTGTATACGTACGAGCTTCTAAACCAAATTGTTACACTAAACATCGTTAGAATAATCTTAATTGATTTATTATGTACCAACGACCCACTCCCGGCTTTGCCCGGGATATTAATTTTAACACCTTCCTCGTTTATCTATCTCTGTACCATAAAGGAAAGCCGTTTTAAAATCCGTTGCGTTGTTTAGAAGTAGTTAGAGGAGAAACAGACATGTCGGATTTATAACACGTAGAGCATAAAACAACCGTAACCGGATTGAAAAGGAATGGGGAAATGGTCTCTGGCATCCCTTACTCACTCACCGAAACACAACAGCACTGTTGCTGCCAAACAGGTTGTCCAAATGATTGCGAAATGCAGTATAATATAATAATTTCTTGACCACACAGCACCATCTAACTCCACAGTAAGCAATCAATGCTTTGTATTATGGATACCAGACAGTTGATATATTACATTTTTTTTGTAAATAAATACATATTACTTGTATTTTTTTGTAAATACATCCATGATAATGTTAATTTTATCTTTGTACCTGAGTCATGGATAAACATTTGTCCCTATCGGGATCCGAACCGCAAGCGTTTGGTTAACTAGCCACTAGACCACGGGACCGCTCATTACCCTCTTTGCCCCTCATCACAGGGCGTCCTAATATACAAAACAATCGAACACCTGCGAATGCAATAAACCTTTGCATTTCTAAATAAAGAACCAAAGGTCCTGTCTAAATAAAAGCACTGGATATTTATATCTGCGCAAATAAGTAAGTAATCGTGGGTGCCATTATGTTTTGTAAAAAATATATTTTCTGCCAATAATTTATTCAGTCAAATATAAAAGTAACAGGCTAATGGATTTCATTATTAAAATGATACTTTAAATATTCGGGATTCGTACGATTTTCGTATTGGTATTTCGGTATTGAGTATAACTTTTTTATTTGTAAACCGATTGGAATGAAATAAACACAACACTTTACGGGATGCTTGCTACAATACATGAGTGAAAACTGCATTCAAATCGGTTAAGCCGTTTCTGAGGTTAGTGTGCATAGACAAACAGCTAAAAATTGTAAAAACTATTCTTTTGATTTCGATAACGTATGTACAAAGTGCACAAATTGTTTTGGAAGAAAGTTTATGGATATCATCTCGCTTTCTTTTTTTTTAAATAATATATTATAATATAATATAATATAATATAATATAATATAATATAATATAATATAATATAATATAATATAATATAATATAATATAATATAATATAATATATTATAATATAATATAATATAATATGATATGATATGATATGATATGATATGATATGATATGATATGATATGATATGATATGATATGATATAATATAATATAATATAATATAATATAATATAATATAATATAATATAATATAATATAATATAATATAATATAATATAATATAATATAATATAATATAATATAATATAATATAATATAATATAATATAATATAATATAATATTCTGCACTTGTAAAATCATTTGTCTTCACTACTTAACTATCACTGAACAAAATCTGAAGTAGTAAGCTGAAAAAATCTTAGCTCCATGCGAAACCGAAAGCGAGTATAATGGTATAGAAGCCACAGAAATCAGTCTTAACCGAAACGAGACCAACAACATGAAACAAAAATAAATTAAAAGCAATTTACATCTATATTTAGACAAACGCCGCCGTCACCAAAACGTTTATATGCGAATAAAGCCCTGAGACCGGACCTTAATTAAAATCAATATGGGTATGAATTCTTACAAGTTGCCACATCACGTGTACGATCGACTTGGGTGCTGGTTAACTTGAACCACGTGACGATGCGACTTCCTAGTAACTTAGGTCAAAATGGTGTATTAAAAATTAAGTATCTTTTTTTACTCGTTTGACATAGAGATTCTTGCTTCTGCATAAAATTTAATAACATTCTCCGTAAAAAACTTCTTTCAAACCACACAAAAGATTTTTATACGGTTTTCACTAATGGAAAGAGTTTGTGTATACCTATAATTTTCAGTAAAAAAATTGTATCCGGTCTCTGATGCTTAATAAGATATAAACGGTCAGCTTACCAAAAAGTCTAACTGAACATCTACTTTATAAGTTTAAATAATCTACGAGAAATAAGCGTTAACAACCTTTTCAAAACTGTGAAAAGGTCATACCCGTGAAATAAATAAAATTTGAATGTCTTCTTCTAAAGTTTCAAGTAAATAAAATAATTCAATCCATCGATATAAAATTTGATATGCCCGATTGTGGATAAATTCTGTATTGTCTACGGCTAAAAGACAAATTAATACTTATTTTAGCGTCCAAGTTCATTAACTTGAACCAGAGATTGAAAGTCATAATTGAGTCGCGTCAACGGACTTCAGTACAGTCATCTAAGCACCTGTAAGTATTCATTAAATTGTTTCGGTGTCTGTACTTGCTAACATTAATATAGTAGGCATTTTCATTGTGATATTACAAACTGTTCTGCAATCCAGTCGCACGTGAGTCCAATGTTGGAGAGGCAACGACATACCCTCAAAGGTGCTTGCTCTTATAGATTTGATACTTGCATCATAGTTCTTGATTGTACAGGAACTTTCACAGAGTAAAAACCGTCAAAGTGGGTACCGATTATCATAATAAGAGATATTTTATTTTTATTATACATACAAGACCTCCAACGAGGCAGGCATCAAACAAGGTTCAAAATGTTACATTTTTATTATTTTATGTTATTTTACATGTTACAAAAAAATTGTGTTATTTATGTTTATGTTATTATATTATATACAATTATATTATTATATACAACAAACTTATGTTATAAAAAAATCAAAAAATTACCACTTGGTGGATGCACAACATGCACCAGTAAAAGCTCCAAGCAACATCCAATGTACTAAACTTAAATCTAATCTAATATCCCATTATTCCCAGTAGTATTCAGTTAACAGTCCGGTTGACCGAACTAGTGAGACTTTTTTTCTCAGTAGTCTACTAAATGAGAATGAAATACATTTTTATATAACATTTTTATAGTTATTCAATAATGGGACATAATATCTTCTATATTACCTATTGTATCAAAAAGTTATATATACTTTGAGGAAATAAACATAATAGATGGGCATTAGGTACGTACAATCAGCACTGTTCGGAAACTATGATTACAAGCAAAGATAAATCGAAAGATACTCCCTAATCGACCTGCTACTTACTCCAGAATAGATAAAATATTACAAGGCAAGGTGTAGTTTCTTGCCACAAGTACCGCAGCGTGGATAGGATTTAATAATATTATGTTTTTATTTCAATTTTGATGACGAAAATAACGCTTTTCTGCTAAGTCCTTGCCTTTTTCCGTTTAAGGTTGACAGGCAGACTAATGGTCTACTTGATGGTAGGTGACCATATTGTAGCCTACCATCAATTAACACACGCAACGCCATATTTCACGGTAGTCTTCTGTAAGGGGGTGGTCCACCCAAAAGACTTTGAAACGCAGTGTGTCCTTTCACAATTTTCTAAATCCGGACAGAGCCAACTTTGAAAAGTTCATTTTTAAAGTTGACCCTACCGCGTATCGAACCTGGAACCTTAGATGAATGCAGTGCAGTATAAAGGCAAAGTAAAGAATTGAAATTACGGTGTGTTATATTACTTAGCTACGTCACCTCTGCCGTAATGTCTTGAAGACCAAGTTATATAATCAGTGCGTCCTGCCAGTGATGACGTATGGTGCCGAAACGTGACTTCTCACTGCAGGAAGATCCACAAGTTTAATCGGAGTTTCTTTGGAGAATAGGATTAGGAAGTCTAAAATTCGACAAAGAACTAAGGTTATCGACACAGCCAAGAGAATTAGCAAGTTGAAGTGGCATTGGGTCGCAGTCATATCTATCGCAGAGCTGATAACCGAAAGGATAGAAGGTTTCTCGAATGGGGGCTACGAATTTTTGTGTAAGTCTAACCAGTTTTTAAGTAAGTATGTGGGACTGTATCGTATACTGTAAATATTATCTATAAGTGTTCATCTATTTGAAATGAAACATTTACTTTTACGTTTTTAAACATTACTAGCTGAACTCGGCTACATTTCTCTGCGGTGTGCTCTGCTGCGGTACTGGTACTGGACGCTGGTTGTATATTCTAATAAAAAGTAGTTATTTTGTAGTAAGTTAGATGGATGTATATGAAATCCAGTAAAAAGAGATTAATACAATGCAATCTATTTATTTACCACTATGTTTGAAACTTGATCAATTAAAACTCATATAGAGGCTACTGTGTACGTGAAGGGGTGCAAGTTTTCCCGGTGACTTAGTGCGCATGCCCGGCATTTTCTTTATAAGCGGGCGCCGGCTTGTTTGCCGACAGTTCGCAACACAACTCCGTAAAGGGAAAACTTTATACTCTCTAACGAATCTCACATACGATATACGAAAAAGTTTCTCAACAGTAATTTCAGTGAAACTGACGTACTTATGAAAAATAAAACGGTCGATTTAGAAGCTAGTGAGCAGTTTGTCGGCGATTTGCCGGTAAAAATCGTGCACGAAGAAAGAATTACGAAAACCAACGGGCGTCGGGAATCAGTGACACCTAGGATAGTAGTGTGCCCACCGATGGAAGAAATCAACGAAAACATGTCAGCACCTCGCGGGGGAAGGCTGCTAAGAGCTTTGAGTAGACGGTTGACCAGGCGATCCGGTGATTCCGACTCGTTGGGCAGTTCGAGTAGCAACGACAGCATGTCTTGCGAGCCCGGACGTCCCGAAGAAAATTCCTCGAGCTCAGCCAGTGATTCCGGCAGTGACGGGTCAGGAAGACGTCGCAATCGCTCCACAGTTTCCTTACGCCGTGTGTTCCAAAGTTTAAATCTGACGTCACGCTCGCAATCTTGCTCTCCAGCAGACAGGCAAAGACCACCGAAGAAACAGCAGCAACCAAAACGCATCCTACGGCCACCCGTAACCTACACATATGTGCGAGGCTTGTCAGGCTTACCAACTCAAAGAGTGCCAAGACCCATAGCTTACTGCGCTTCGTCGGGCCTCAACCGATAGACAATTTGTATAGAATAGGAAGGAACATGGGTGGATATTAAGACTGGTATTTAGGAGTATAGATTAAAAACGCTAGAAGAATAAATTATCATCATATCAGTAGATAATTGCTGAACGTAGGATGAAAGCCGATGCGACGTTATCTTAGTCGCCGACCAAGATTGCTTTGGAAGCGGCAAACCTGTGCTGTGACACGTATAGTATTATTTTAAGGAACTAAAAAAGACTGTAATAGTACAGATATGCCCGATGTAATTCAATAGGAAATGCGATTTAACCGTACATACGAATGGTACACGATTTAAATTTAATCTGTAATTAGTTCAATGATTTATAATTTGTCTTATTCCTTTAAAAAAACTATCATTCCAATGTATTTATGGATCTTGTTTAAATTCAAATTTATTGTAATTTTCCTATAATTCAAGTATAGTGCCTTTTCACGTTTTAAATAACGATTAGGCTTAGATATAATGTATACTTAATTATGAAATGTGTACCTTAAACTGTCACTGTAAGCTGTGCTAAGCAGACATAGTTAAATCAATGTTTATTATCTTGAAATTAACACTATGTTATATAGGATATATTATATAGACTAAAAACTATTCATCACTGGCAACGTTTCGAATTTGATAAGAACTATTTCTTAATGAGTCATTCAATAGTTAAAACAGTTGATATTTCTGTATACTTACATTGTTAGTTAGAATAAATATATAAATATCAATTAGGCATAACTAATTTTTATTGTGCACTAAGTTGGTATTACAAATAAAACTCTATAAAATTATTAATATCTTTTCTTTTTATTATATGTATACCTGCGAAAGTACTTAAGGTACGAAATACTATGAAAAAAAATTTAATACTTGGCCGTACCTAAGTTACAAGATTCAAAGCTTCATAAATGTTTCCACTTAGCTACAACAAGGATGCTAAAAGCAAGTTTCTGCAGGGTCAGCTTCATAGGTGTTGCTGTTGTGTTGTTTCCTAGGCCATTTATCGTCAAGTATACTGTCGACTACCTCTTTTTATAATATAACGTAACATACCTCTCTGCTAACTAATTAACTTCTAATTACTGCGATTATAATTCGGTTTTCACTTATGGAAAGAGGGATAGGGATAACATTTGTGTATTATAAAAAATTGCATCCTGGACGAAGCCGGGAGCGGATCGCTAATCTAATATATAAAATTTTAGTATTAGTTGCCATACTACTCCGAAACGGCTTAGCCGATTTTGAAGAAATTTTATATGTACACTTGGCAGGTCTGAGAATAGGTTTTTGTCTATTCTTAGAATACGCGTTCATTATGTTGAATTATGCCCTTACTTAGGCCACCTGGTCCGATCGGCTTGTCCGACCGATCGGACGACGAATATTTTTTTTACTGTTGGTTCGATTGATCGAACTTTAAAGTTCTCGTAGCCCGAGTGTCGAACTACTAGGACGATTACATTTCCTTGTAGTTCGATCAGTCGGGCCATTAGGTCGTTTTTTTTCCTGTATGACCGATTGATCGGACATAATCTGAAGTGCTGGAATCTGTTGAGAGAAGGCCCCCTAATTCAAGATTTTAACCAAGAAAACGTTGAAGATATAGTGAACTTGTTTAAACAGGTTGTTTTTTTATTATTGTTGAGTCTAAACTAGGCCGAGCCTGTTAGACGTTGGATAAAGGAACTATGTTGTGCTGACCGTAAGGATGCCATTCCTTGCAAATGAGTTCAAACATAATATACATTCTATGATGTTGTAGGAAAGGGTGCTCAGTTTCTGTTCTTAGAACTAGCTTAAATTCAGACTGGTATTGAATGAATAAGTATGACGTTTTAAAGGTAGTATTGATTTGAGTGGGTGAAGAATTGCGCCTGATTGGAAATGACAGGTTTAGTGGGCGTCGCGTCTTGTATTGAAAGACAATATTTTTATTTATCAAACAACCACTTTTTAACCAGTTCATAGTTAAGGTATTAGTCATTCGATACTCGGTTAGGTAAATTAAATATTGAAATTATTTTTTCAAAGCTTTTTGTACGATTTTTAAGTAATCCGGTTTCGATTTTCAATTCTGTTCAATTTAAACCAATGTTCAGCATAAGTAACTTATGCTGCATAACAGCGTTGCCATTTTTTTTTTGCCGGGATTTTGAAACTTTTTGAGTGTAAAAGCGGGATTCTTTCATCGAAAGCGGGACATAATAAAAAAACGTATACAATCAGAAGTTTTAAATATTTATCTATTTATTTGAGTTCAAAAATAGCCATAAAAATGTATAATTTAATAAAAATATGATATTTTAAATCAGATTTACCCTATCGTTAAATAGTTGAGTCTTATTCGTCTTCTGAATAAAAAAAAATCAAAAAAAAAAACAGAAATCAAAGCCCCCCGCGCTTCCTCAACATCCCCGAATTATTATCCCCGAAAAGCGGAACTGAGCCTACCTTTGTTTTATTTAGACTTGATTTAAAAATTTTAGACTGGCTGTTAAACCTATTGAAGCCTATTGTAGCCTATTAAACCACTGCTAACCTTAGAAAGATGAAGAATTAGGGATTTGGTGGTAATGGTCTCTGGAATCTCTCACTCATTCACTGAAATACACACAAATGCTATTTCAATGTGTTCTTCTTCAATGAGCTGCTTACTGCTGCGAGACGGGTTGCCCAATTAAGACCTGCCGGGAATCGAACCCGAGACCCTTAAGTTAAAACGCCAAGATTAATCTTAACTTAGTGGTGGACTTTTTGTTAATTTATTTATTTTTTCAAAAGGTACACCAACAGCACGAATAAAACAGGTAACACAAGGCAATGTTAAGGCATACACAGATAACAGATAATGATGAATATAAAAGATTACGCTTTCACGCCTTAACTACTCATCGTGAAATTATCACATTTTGCATCTACACGTTGTCAAGGATGCAAAAAACGACATAGGAGTTTTTCATCCAGATTAAAAGAACTATTCGTAAAATATGAGTCACAAAAATATAATAAAGATCTAGTAATTAAACTTTGTAACACCTATAAAAAATGGCGCGGGCAAAACCACGGGGCAAAGGCTAAAAACAATTGTATCTCAAAGATATTCCAATTATAATATTTCACCAATTAAATTTGAAAGCAATAATTCTTATAAAATAATTCTGACTGCAAGCAAGAAATTAATAGAGACACTTTTGAGGTCAGGTAACTGCATTGCGGTCGCCCACATAACTATTTTTAATGCAGAGATACGGATGCTGAGATCGTAAAGAGACAGGTCTATTTTCAGGCTGAAAGTTGGACAGAGACCGACTAAAGGGCAACGAACCAGATGCAACTATCGATCTGAGTCAAAACGGAACTCATCATCATACCGACACACTTAGTGTTATATAAGTAGTTCTTTTCTTAACCTACATTTCTAAACTAAACTAATATAATAAAGAGGAAAGATTTGATAGTTTGTTTGCATTCAATAGGCTCCGAAATTACTGGACCGATTTGAAAAGTTCTTTCACTATATCATCATTTGACGAGCCCGTTGGACGAGTGGCAAGGGTGCTTGCCTAACGTTCCAGGTGCCCCGGGTTCGATTCCCGGCGGGGTCAACTTTGGAAATTTTAATATAATTTTCAAAATTGACTCTGGTCTGGATTTGAAAAGTAGTGGTAGGGCACACTGCGTTTCGCAGTCATTTGGGCAGCCCGTCTGGCGGCAGTAACCACCCCCTTACAGAATACCACCGTGAAATAACAGCATATGTGCTGTTGTGTTTCGGTGAGTGAGTAAGGGATGCCAGAGCCCATTACCCCCTTCCCTTCCTTATCCCTTATCCTTAATCCTTCTATGGTCAGCAGCGCACTTGTAGCACTTATGGCGTTGCTTGTGTTATAGGCGACGGTAGCCACCTTCCATCAAGTGGACCGTCAGCCTGTCTGTCGACCTTAACATAAAAAAAAAAAAAAAAAAGCGATATATTATCATATTATATATCAGCGATAATAGAGTAGGTAACATAGGCTATCAATCAATACTAATAATAAATGTGTAGGGGTCGGTCATGGAGTAATTTACTTTGTTTTCAGAAATATCGTGTTTATAGGCTCTATACATGATACTGAAACTAAATTGACGATTTTTAGAATTTTTTCTGTATGTATGTATGTTCCTCCATCACTCTTAAACGAATCAACTGATTTTCATGAAACTTGGTATATAAACATTTAGAAGTACGGGACACGTGATAGGCTACTTTTTATCTTTTTTTAACGCGGACGAAGTCGCGGGCAACAGCTAGTATTTTATAAAGTTACGCGGGCGAAGTAGTAAAAAAGTATTTGTTTTTAAATGTTTTTTTTTTAATATAGTAACAGATTTTTGAAGTAATCTTAATTACCTCGGCTGTTGAATTATACCTCGGTCAAAAAATTAACCTTGCCATACAACGAGGCAGGCATGCTTGAGACCCTTTTTTTTACCTTAGGGGACCGAAGCTTAATATTTATATAAAACAAATAAATAAATAGATAACTTGAAAATAAAAAAAAAAAGAAATTTTAATAATATTTTTGTATGTTTAATCATGGCCATTTTATATCAAACAGCCTGCCAGGCTTGCTTAACATAGAAAAATAATTAAGTTATATCAAAATCCATTACGTGGTTTAGAAGGAGTAAGCTGAGAAACATACCTTAAGTTTAATAGAATTTAACTAGAGACTAAAGTTGAAATGATTCTCTCGGAAACTTAGATTAAAATGTCAAATTTAAACCTCAGAATCATGGAGTAAATCTCAAAAAATGTCACCCTTATTTATAGGGATTAATATGGAACATTGTTGCATGACATCACTGGGTAGGTACATTATCGCTCTACTGAAAATTTACATGGATAATAATGTTAAATTATGAAAATAATACACTTGATAGGTTCGTTGGCCGCTCGAGGTCTTATCTGGCAGTGTTTCCACTACATTACGTCTTCCTTCATTAGGCGTACATGTACCGCCAGTACATACGTGAACACAATTCGATTTGGTAGGCTATTTTGGCAGGTTTTTAATGTCTATTGTCTAAAATTGTCGATTATTGTCAATTATGACTAAAATTAATTAATTTTGCGCACACTTCAGTAACGTAAAGTTTAAAAAAAATCGTTTTATTGCACTTTAAATACAAAATAAGTTTATTTTAAGTGTTTTTTTTTTATTCTTCCCCGTGGGCCATTATTTCCATGACACCGTTGCCACTTTGTGGCAGAAGTCTTGAAATTTTTTTTACAATATATTTGTTTTCTAGGATTTTGTGCACTCAGATTTATACCGATCCCAAGCAACACAGAATGGCTGAATATTCTTTGCCCATAATAGCCCATAGTGTTATAATAGCCCAAAAATCATTCAATACAGCATTTGCCTATCTTGTCAGCTCTAATACCCTTATAACAAAGCTTTAAACTGAATAATTTGTGAATTTCATACTGTTATCTGGCCTATGTGTTGCCTGGGATGTCATTTTCCAGCACGAACCTTGCCCGCGCGAACCTGGGACAGTCTTCTAATAAATGCGGAACGGTTTCCACTACCGAAACCTTCTTGATTCTGTGCAGATAATCTGCATACCCACCATGTTCCTTAAACACCTACACCAGTGCTGGTGACAGCTGTAGTTTACGTATCAACCTGTACGCAGCCTCAACATCTAGCTAAAACAGTTTGGTGCTCGCAGCAGTGGCGCCCCTTTTAAATGTGTTTGTTATATGTCAAGGTCATCAGACAGGCTGACGATGGCTACCGTCGCCTATAACTCAAGCAAGGCCGTTGTAGGATCAAGGATAAGGAATCAGAATGGGATAGGGATTCATACTCACTCACCACAATTACACACATGCTCTTCATTCATTTCACAATTCTCTACTGTAAGGGCCACCCCATTACAGAAGAGAACTGTGAAATTAACAACTAAATTAGAGAAGTTTCAGTACAAAGATATATTTAGTTATTTTAAAACTTTGGTCATGGACTTAATACCGTACTAGGTATGTGTATAATATAATGTTAATATAATAATTATGTCAATGGTCACTTTAAAACGACACACACAGTCCTATAATTTTGAGATTAGGACTTTTTACAATTTTAAGTATGCACAAGAACTTTTGCAAAGGGAGAGTTTTGCTGTGATAACAGTACTTAACTTACCACCACCAACTTTTATCACTCGCACTGTGGAAGTACGGTTATAACGACTATATGACAAGATCCTTACCGAACCTTATAGGTTATGACGATTGAATATTGCTTATAACGACTACATAACATTTATTGAGGTCTCTACCAATTTGTGTGGTCCCTTGAAGGTCACTATAAACGATATTCACTTGTTTATAACTTATGTATAACTATAAGTTTCACTATTATAACTGTATGATATCAATCCATACATGAGTTAATACAATTATTAATAAATATCATTTGACATTTAACTCGTCTAATGTTTGTTATACAGATCGATCCTGCTTCCAGGAAATTCCCAGATGAAACTACAAGAGATGCTCCTGTACAGGATGTCCTACATATCCTGTACATAATGATTAGAAATTCTATGTTTAGCGACTTCGTGGAAGTCGTTAGTCGTCTTGGCTTTAACTAGAATAGAATACTATATGCTATTGGAACATTACAATCTCTAGTCATATTTTATTGATGACAATTCACTGGCGACTAATGAGTTGGCAGTCAGTAACTCAATCATCAGGTGATTATTAGGTCAGGAGTCAACAGTCACTCGTTAAGTGAGCCATCAGCCTATCAAAATCAAAATATTTATTTATCGATTAGGTTTCTCCAATGTTGTCATTATAAATTTAAATTTACCAGGGTTTCGGCCAAGGTGATGACGATCTTGAGAAGAAACCCCGAAAGAAACTGTGTAGTATATCATATATGTATGTGAAAATTTATTATATTGCCTTTCTGCATTCATGTAAGTAATGGAGTAAATGTTTTACTTCAGGATAAATTATGAAATTGTTAATAAAAGTTTAAAAAAAACGGTTTTCTTTAGTTTTCTACTGAAAGCTTGATAATATTCAATTTTAATAATTTATATCTCCATTTAAAAATATATATATATAAAATCTGCATGTCATGCCGCATGATCGTCTAGGGACCGCTTTACAATCGTACCTCTTGGAACTGCAGGCATGCATGCATGCATGACCAACTTTAATGTTCATAAAACATTTTATTATATAGGCTAGGGTTAACAAACACAGTTTTTTGTTTTCAGTATTAGGTATTCTGTATAATAAGTACTTTATTTAGATTTTCTTTTATATATAAGAATCAGTCACCGTGCGTTTAGTTTCGCAAAAACTCAAGAAGGGCTTCACCGATTTTATATTATTTTTCACTTATGGAAAAAGACATAAACGGGAAAGGTTTAAATATTGCACCTATGTATAAAAATTGCACCCAGATGAAGCCGGGAGCGGGTCCCTAGTGTCTAGTGTTAAATAAAAATAATGTGTAATAAATACTGTTTTTACTATTAATTTCACTTTTTTCTATTAAAGAAAACTGAATGAAAATATCGCATTGTTAAAAAAGCATTAGGTACTGCAAAATTTCAAAACTTATTTTTTCAAAAACAGGGCCCTTAGCCAAGAGCACAATGCAAACGGGAGCGTTACGCTTATTAACGAAACGATAGAAAATAGAGCCCGGTGATTGGTTGTTGTAACGCCCACATAAAATTTTGACCAATCATCGGGCTTTATTTTCTGTCGTTTCGTCAATCTACAACGCTTCCGTTTGCACTTTGTGCTCTTGGCTAAGGGCCCTGGTATAACACACACACACATCTTTATATAAATATCAATATCCCTTTTAAAAAAATCAAAAAGTTGTCAACCCTAAAGGTAGGGAGGGTAGAGATACCTAGAGGAGTCACATGTTCACCTCGATGTGGGTGGCGAGCAGGATAGCATCGTAATAAGAATTTTTCTAGTCACTGACTGCGCTTCCCACTCACAATCAGTGCAAAGCGTAAAGTTTTCAGTAAGTAAATGTACTTTACATTGACGATAATGTCTTTATAATATCGTATGCGAAAGGAAACGCGCTTAAATCTCTGACTGGCATAGTGAACGTTCGCTGAGACGCGTCGATAATAAATTATAACATCTTGTTACTGAATAATGATCGTCGCATGTGTCACAGGTTAAAGGAAATACGAACTGACAAATTTAAGATTTAACATCTATACGCACTTAGTAGCATTCTGTGCACACTATTATTTGTGTCCACATGATGATCCCTGGATATTGAGGCTTATTAAAGTGATGACTTAGCAGAAAATCGTTATTACCATCGCCTAATTTGACTTTTTGACTTAATTTGGCTCCTTATGTAGAGTCTTAGTTCTAGCTCATTTTTGTAAAAATTGTGTTCATTTTACATAAGGTTAGTCCACAATCAACATCATTATGCACTGCATGTGCACAGCTGACCTTAGTAGGATAAGGGGTTGAATTGAAAATGCCTACGTCCAGCATTATTGAGAGAGGCTGATGACGATGATGAAAATTTTTTGAACTCGGTAACATAAATGTATGACGTGTATAATTTTTTTTAAATATGTAATTACATACAAGACTCTTTCCGTACTAATATTATAAATGCGAAACTTTTATGGATGTATGGATATTTGTTAATCTATCACGCAAAAACTACTGAACCGATCACCATGAAATTTTGCATACACGTTTTATGGGACACCAGAAAGGACATAGGGTACCTTTCATCAAGAACGCGGACGAAGTCGCGGGCACCAGCTAGATGGACTATAATACCTTGCTTGGTGGTTGACATTTATTTGATACAGGGTTGCAAGGGGACGGCTTTCTCACTAGTAAGCCATGGCCACTGCACGAGCACACAAACATATACTTCAACCCTCAAACGCACACACCCTCAGACACTTGTACAGACTCTATACCGGTTAGCGTAGAAACTTCCATTGAAAACGCAACTCATGCGCTCCAAACAGGTTTCTCTCCTGTTTCAGTTGCGGCTCTGAGATCCTGCAACTGAAACATATTTGCGAGGTTGTATTATTGCCTACGTCACTTGGAACCCATTTTGGGTTAGTAGGTCACGAGTGGGGCCTGCAGTTGTGCTGCGTGGCAGGGGGCGGCGTGATTTTTAAACCGAACAGTGACGTCACTACGCGGGCCTTGGACCTCCCCTTGTGAATGATGAATGAATAGATCGATGGGTTTAACTAATTATAAATAGGTCAGTACATCGTGTCAAATACAAAAGGCTTTTGTTTAATGGGCAACGTTTCACATAATAATGTAATAAAACCTACTGGTTGCAAGGAGAAATCGCGTATGAATACAAAATTAAGTCTAGTTAAATTTTTAAATAATCAAAATATATGTTGACATTAATTTCAATATGTAAAAAGGAGTTATATTTCAATATATTAAAAAAAAATTAAGTCTGTAGTTCCACAATACCTTTTTTTTATGTTAAGGTCGACAGACAGGCTGACGGTCCACTTGATGGTAGGTGGCTACCGTCGCCTATAACACAAGCAACGCCATAAGTGCTACAAGTGCGCTGCCGACCATAGAAGGATTAAGGATAAGGGATAAGGGAGGGATGGGGTAATAGGCTCTGGCATCCCTTACTCACTCACCGAAACACAACAGCACATAATGCTGTTATTTCACGGTGGTATTCTGTAAAGTGGTGGTTACTGCCGCCAGACGGGCTGCCCAAATGACTGCGAAACGCAATGTGCCCTACCACTACTTAAATACCTGCTTTTAAACAACTTTTATATAAATGTTATCAAAATACCTATATACGGCATCTACTTTACAACATTATAAAGTCGTTGTCTCTGTCCACCTCAGCCTGTTTCTCCGCTGATTTAAACCACTCAACGCATTTTGATGCAGTTTTCACTAATGTCAGAAGCTATAAATGAGTAATGTTTGTCTATATACTTAATATGCAAAAAAAATGCTTTTGTGCGAAGCCTTAACGAGTAGAGAATATGAAATAAAATAAACCATAAACAAATATTAAAATACATAAAAAGAGATAACATACTTCTAACTCCAATTGTGCGTAAACCATTTTCGCATCATTCGGTCTAAGCAATCGAGTGAACTTTCGCGTTTTTCTTATCCCTGATCTTTGCATTTTATTTTATTTTTTATTTTTTCTGTAATTCGTTTTGGTTTTTATAACGTGATTAAATTGGTCATTCACGCACGAGTAAATTATTTCTTCAAATCGCGTCATTGAGAAATCGATCGGACGCAACCTATACAACATCTAACTGCGACATTTTTTATTTGAAAATCTTTTTTTCAAATAAAATAGAATGAAATAATAACATATTTTTTGTTGGCATCTTTTTTTTTATTTTTTTTATCTCAGATAAAGATAAAGAAATGTGGGCGGCAGAGTGAAGCCGGTCAAACTACGCCCTCGCCGTGCTATGGACTTACAGGTACCTTAACAATTATAACAGTAAAACCTCAGATAAAATAAGAACGAAAGATAGAGCTCTGGGAATGCAGAGTGAAGCCGATCTAGAATCGCTATGTTTACTATTTGCCTACACATGAGGCGATCAAGGGAGCGATTTAAAGGGCACCCCACTACTGCCTCGATATTGCCATCGATTTTAGGACCATGTGTCGCTTTAAGAAGTTTAGAAGTGACAGCAAGTGTACTGCCGACTATATTAGGATTAAGCATAAAGCATTGGGAAGAGATAGGGAAACGGGCTCCGGCATCCTTCTACTTTATTGCTGCCTACCAGACGAGTTGACTAATTGTTGATAATTGTCATATAAATATAATAAATATTTTTAAGGTTTGAGTTTACAAAAATGTAAATTATTCGGAAAAAAGTGGGTATTTTTTTGTATAGCGCACCACTTCGAATTAATTGAAAAAAATATATATTGTATAGGAAAGTATAAAGCTTCTAAAAAAATATTCCATATTTTTTCTGAAATTATATCATAATTTAAAAAAATATTTTTGACAAAAATATTTTATTTTCACAGGATATTGAAATCGTATAGGGCTGTAATGTTGTCCTATGATAGCCTTTACATAAACTTACAACATACTAAAATTTTATTAAAATTAATTCAGCCATTCCTGAGTAAAAAAATTTTGAAATTTTTCAGTATTTATTGATTTTCTCGAATACATGTTGAGTTAAAAATGTGAAACGTTCAGGATGTGTGTGTGTTATCAATACCTATATATCCACAAAGTAACAATCAAATATTCCACGGGGGCAATTACACCATGCTTATGCCCCTATGCCCTTCGTTATCTGTTGTAATTCTTATTAAAAAAAATAGTCTAACATGGAGAAAGCTGACCTGAACGTTTTCATAGTTATAAAATTAAGTCGCTGTCCGCTTCTGTCTGTTTCTCCGCTAATTTCATTCAAACCACCCAACGGATTTTGATTCGGTTTTCACTATTGGAAAGAGGGATAAACTAGGAAGGTAGGCTGCTAGGGTTATGCGGATATTATGCTAGGGATATTATGCGGGCGAAGTATCGAGTAAAAAAGTAGTACCATAGTACTGAAAATCTTGTAGCGGGAGCTACGGCGTAGCAATCTCTACGGCGTAGATCACATTATGTGCAATGGTATTCCCACTTATAATACAATCTGATTTAAGACGCCAGGAGAAAAATTAAATTGAGACAACAATAATGGCGAAAAAAATAATAACGAGTTTTTCTGGAATTCTGGAATACCAATTGCTTAGTAAAGGGAACAATACAAATGTAACTTGAACTAGATAATTATAACTATGTAACTTGTTTAAAGTAATGCCAAAACTTAAAAATAACTGTTTTGTAGGTAATGAAATAGAATCATATTAATTATACCTAGTCTATAACTTTTGAAATGTTATTCAAATAATTTCTGTTTTAACTTTTTTTACTAAGGTGCAATTTTTCTGCGTATTACTCGTATATTATAAAAACTTTCATCGTTTAACGTTCTTTTCATTAGTGAAAACCGAATTAAAAGCAGTTGTGTAGTTCAAAAGATATAAGCTTACAAACAGACGGCCAGACGGTGGGAAGTGACTTTATTTTATAGGTATTGCTTTCATTCGAGTCTTCACTACACGTGAACTTGAAGTTGGTCTATAATTGTACCTATCTCAGATTTGACATGCTCGAGAGATAGATCAAGCATATCAAATCAGAATTTTGGTCCGAGAGAAGATATTCTGTTTGTTTTTTTTTTTTTTTATGTTAAGGTCGACAGACAGGCTGACGGTCCACTTGATGGTAGGTGGCTACCGTCGCCTATAACACAAGCAACGCCATAAGTGCTACAAGTGCGCTGCCGACCATAGAAGGATTAAGGATAAGGGATAAGGGGGGGATGGGGTAATGGGGTTTATTGTTATATAAGTCAAATATAATAGAAAGGTCGCCCCCGCACACGTGCCGCTTGCAATATACGCATTTACAACATCTATGCAAACTTCGTTTTTCCACCCCTGTTAGATTTTGTTTCATATTGTATAGTTTGATGTTTCACAACTTTTCGGCATTTCCCCCTCGTAACTAAGCTTAAATAGTATGATATTATTTCTGGTAATATATTAATTAAACTATTCCATTTCTCAAAAACTTTAAAAAATTAAAATGTTCATCTTTTAACCGAGTATTTTATTTCTTAGTTAGTCGCCGCACATACAACTAACAATATAACAAACTAGATAGCTATTACTATAATACAACAACAATTTATGACAAACTAATCTTTGCCTGCGACTTCATCTGCATACTTTTTCTTTTATCATTTTCAATCTTTATTGCTTTTATATATATACATATTTTATATATTTTTATCAAGTGTTGATTTTTATTTTATCTTTCTAGACAATCCTTAAGACTCAGCACTTTTATCTAGATAATAAAATTTTCCATAAATTATTTTCGGTTATTATGCACAGTCTTGAACAAACGAAAATGAAAGTTCGTACACATACATAAATACAGCCTCGGGTCCACCTTGACTAATAGGAACACAGCACACAGCAACGCCAGCTTACGTACTAACAACCACGAGCTGCTTTCACGTTTATTTTATGTAACCTGTTACGCCAACAGATCGCCCTCGATTAAATAAAAAAAAATTGCAAATTTTAATAAAATATAATTTTCCTTCATAATAATAACTACTTCTCTTTCTAATGAATTTCTGTATGCAAGTCAACTATAGAGGTGTCTATTGTGGCTTTTGTTTTCCCTTAGCTGTGACCATGAATTCACTTCTGTGGTTATTTCCACAGCCCTTCTACAATGGTGGTCTCGTTTTTCTCCACGAGGACTGAACGCCGTCCGACAGTACGTAATATAGCTGAGGTTCTCAAACTGTATCATTATTTTCAATCACTTCATTATTTTCTAGTTAAAATCGATCACAGTTACGAAAAGCATTATGAAGTAACTTAGTGTATTTATCATTGTTTTGTTTATAATATTTAAAATATTAGGCGCAGCAAAAATTCTAAGTTGCAAAAAAATCAGTCCATATAATAATTTTGTGTTTTAAGATTATTGAAACCAAAGAAACGGTGACTGAAATAACTGACCGATCCTTACAAATATAGAATAAATCCTTATGATAATAGAAATAGATAGGTAAAAAAATATGTAATTCAGTACATGTAATAATATAAATAATTTAATGTAAAAACTGATAAAATCCAACTTTTAAAAACGCGGCCTCCCTCCCAAATGTGTAACTTTTTACTAAACAATAAATAAACTGTATTGAACAATTTGGAGCTGGATTGATACTTTTACTTTGAATGTTGGGGTTTGGTCGTTTCTTTGAGCTAATTGCACCATATATGATATATTCGTCAAAGATTCTATTATATATCAAAAAATTATATCGTTACATCTTTCTATTACTCAAGACAGGAATTTCAAAAATCCTTTTTTTTATTTACGAATTACTGAATTTGAACTGAGTTTAATAAGTAATGTTCATTTAAATGAAACAGTAAAATGGTTTTTTATGTATTAAAATTATAAGTATATTTACGCAACAACAATGTTAAGGTTGAGAACCGCTGCCTTATTTCTCACGTTTCCTCAGACTGGCGGGCTAAAAATACCTACGTCTAACGGTCACGAGTATTTCTTGCGTTTACTGACTTGTCCATATAACCAAACTAACAGCCTGCATCCGGCTTCGTACGTATGCAATTTTTTATGCATTTTTTTTTTGCAATTCTTCCTACAACAACACACCATTAATCAATGTATAGTTCATAAAAAAATTGTAACTCAACGCGGACGAAGTCGCAGGCACCTGCTAGTTATAAATATAACGGACTTTGTGATGTGCAAGGCTTAAAACATTTCAAACAATCTAAGCTATCAGCACCTTCAGGCTTAGTTTTGAGGCACGTTCCAAACATCTTAAGAAGTTTGTTGATATTGACACTCAAAACAAACTATTTTGACGTTACTCTGTAAACAAAAATTTATTAATCTATACTAGAAGAGTTTTGTTTGTTGGCTTGTTTGGTTGTACGCGCTAATCTCAGGAACTACTTACTGGTTTGAATTGAAAAATCTTTTCAATTCAAATGGACTAAATTGACCAAAAATATTATACTTTCGCGTTAATAGGTATTACTCGTATATCGAATATTGAACTGCTCTCCTTATTGTTGAACATTTGCATGGTCCTCTCTGAATAAATAAAATAATAAACCGGTCATGTTTGATTTAATATTTGAATAAAGTCTATCGGAATAAAAGGACAACTAGCAAATGTATTTGTACAAACAAATCCCTTGTTTACATTTAGACAACAAAAACGATATCTTAAAGGGATACTATATACGAATGACATCTGAGTTTCGTCCAATGAACTCTGCTAATGGCTTGTTTGATTTTGAATTTGGGTATAAATTTAAATTGTCTCTGTTTTGCACTTTATGGACAACCCTCAATGAGTGCCAATGACTTGTACTTTATATTACTTAGTAGGAACTTTACAACCAACATTAAAACCATGTCAAACATATTCAGTTGTAATCTATACTAATTTTATAAATCTTTCCTGATTTGATTGTTTGTTTGGTTGTTTGTTTGTATAGAATAGGCTCCGAAACTACTGGACCGATTTGAAAAATTCTTTTACCATAGAAGACATTATGTGTGATGAACATAGGATATTTTTTAGCGCAGGAAAAGGCTTCATTCCTACGGGAAATCTAAAATAAAAGTAAATACTAGCGGCTTGGTCCGGGAGATAGCGCCATCTATCCAAAATACTTCCTATATACTTTTTTATGTTTTATACTTTTCTACGCGGAGGAAGTCGCGAGCACCAGCTAGTCTATTATACTTACATATTTCCATACTTCCATTTATCAATCCATACTAATATTATAAATGTGAAATATTATAATGTTCGTCTTTCGGTCCTTGGGATCATCATGAAATTTTTCAAACACTATATCTATATTTTACACAGCTTATTAAAATTATTATTTCTTACTAGCTGGTGCCTGCGACTTCGTCCGCGTTGAAAAAGAAAAAGAAGTAGCCTATCCTGTGTCCTGTAAGTCTAAATGTTTATTTACCAAGTTTCATGAAAATCAGTTAATTCGTTTAAGGGCCTCTTTCACCAAGTACAAAATAAAGTGTTGATTAGTTACTTTTAGAAATATTTTTAAATTATGCACTCACTTTACTGCATCCTTCTTCGATAGGCGATTTTTTTTTACTATTTTCTTTTTAATGTTTGGGACTTTTACCGTACAAAGGTATCAGCTCAGCTCAGCTCCCCAGCTCTATTATCCCCAGTTACCGGTGACTTTAAATGACAGTTAGCCTACTTGACAGATGGTGAAAGAGGCCCTAAGAGTTATGGAGGAACTTACATACATACAATACCTACACTTACAGATTCAAATGCAAATAATATACAAAAGTTTACCTTTCTGTTTTTGTATTCATGAGGCATCCTTTTAATTATTTTTCCAAGGCATCTGTGTCCTTAAGAGCGAAGGAACAGCCAAGACGTGTTATTATAGTTTGAAAGTTCGAGAAACTTGTTTCAACTCAACTTGGCACAGATAAAGCTACGATAGAGAAGGACAGAAAACGTGCGATAGTTAAAGTTTTACGATACGTGATGAAATCGGTTTGAAACTAGATCTAGGACGTGTCACAACCTTAGATGGTTTTTAATTTTAGTGCCAGGATTAAACCCAAACCATGACCTACTTACTGACCGAATCGATTTAAAATCCAATTGTATATTACAACGATTAGAAAAAAAATTAGCTGAGTTTTTTATGATAATAGGCAGTCTGCGAACGGACTGACAGTCTGCTTGATGGTACAAGTAAAGTGCGTGCAACGTCTAAAAGCACAAACAATATCCGGTAGTACAAAAATTTAAGTACGCTGAGCCAATTTTATCGTTTAATATATTTACATATTTCATGTTAATGTTACCTAGAGATGTTTCATGTTACCTAGAGAATATCGACTATCGTCGCTGTCGAACCAAAATCTACTATGTGCACTTTTTTAAGATGACTTCATTTTGATGTGCTTATAAAATATGGTACTGGTATGCTTCAGGTAATATCTGGCATGTGTAAAATTTAAAATACTATCAAAATAATAAATAAACTTTTAAATTGTCCTTTTCAAAGTACAAATAAGTTAACGTAAAAAATCGTTCAAATTCAAATTCGTTTAGGAGTTTTTGGGTGAAAGAGTAACAAAAATATCTATATCACAGTTTATCACAATATTAATGGTAATTGCATATATTATATAATGCAATGTGTGAATTGTCAAAAGTTATTTTAAAGCTGAAGGCTGTCGACGAAGAGTACAAAAATAACTGGCATGCCATCCCCCAATCTGGCTTAAAATAATTTACCAATAAAGGGACCCCTTGAAAATTTCAAAAGTACCTTCTCGGTCCGGTATTTCTGAATGAACCTTCAGAGTTGTGGTGCGAGCGCTCTAAAGGGCATGACCCGTGCGAACTGTGTCAAGGATATTTCTTTAAATAGACGATCAAACTTCCTACTAGCATTTTAACTATAAATAATATTTAATTGGATTTATAGCGTAAAATTAGCCCGTATTGTAATGATAATAATTATTTTAATTAAATATAATTGTAATAGACAAAAATTTATTTAATTTTTTTTGTTTATTATTATTATTATTTTATTTTATATAAAATAATAATAATAAAACTTTATTACACTTAGTTTCTCTAAATAACAAACAACACTTCTCAACTTGGATAAATATTTAGGAGAGATTTTCACTTTATCGTTATAGATTCATTTATCTATAAGAAGACTAGCTGGTGCCCGCGACTTCGTATGCGATGATAAATTAAAAATATAAAAGCAATTGTAACGCTTGACGCCTTCTTGCTACATATGGCCAGGCGTTAGTTACAGTTTTATATTTTAGATAATCCCTCGGGAACAGTACTTTTTTCCAGGGTGAAAGGCCTAGTTTTTTCCTATGTCCTTTCTGGTGTTGCAGACAACGTGTATACAAAATTCCATGGTTAAACGTAACAAACAAACAAACAAACTCACATTCACATTTATAGACATACTATACGTATAAAGCTTCAATAGTAATTGAAACGATAGCTTTCAATAGTAATTGAAACGATAGCTTTCAATTACTATTATTCTTTTTCATGAATATTTGAAAATTTTTTTCATGTCTATTTTATCTGTTTCTATAAGTGACTATTTACTACTTGATGGTAGGTGGCTGCAGTCGCCTAATAAGCACAAGAAAGAAACTTTGGTGGAGGCTGTAAATGAGCTGCCGAACTTGCGCAAGTGTACATGATGAGGGTTAAGTACCTAGAAAATAGGGGAATGGGTTCTTATTCACATACAAAAGCCCATATGCTGTAATTTCACGGTAGTCTGCTGTATCAAGGGGGTTGTTAGTACTGCCAGGCGGGCTGTTTAAGCCTTTTTTTAAGCCAGCTAAATTTTCCGTTTTAGTTAATAATAAAAATACAAAGCTCGCAGTAGTTAATAAGACGTGTGTTCCAATTCATTATCTGGTCATAATCATCAGTGAGCTTCAACAGTAGTGACCTTTATGCGAGGCAGTTATAAATAGGAGGACGCCGAGAGAAACGACCTCCACAGATACATTTATGTACCTGCTGCGCAGCCTTGCTTCGATTATTGCATATACTGTTGTATACATAGATGTATATAGTGGGGAGGTGGTGCAGGGTGCAAGCCGAGGCTGTGGTCTACTTTTGAATGGGCTTGCGGAGGCTCGGCGTGACGTCATGGAGGCGTAGCTGTGACGTCAGCGCTGAAAACTGGGACACGCGGTCGCTGAACCCGCTCACTGCAGTCGTAGCCTCCCTCGTATCTCAGGGGTTGCGAACGAGACAATATTTTGATCATATTTTTAAATATAATTTTTTTTATTCAATAATTATAAAAAAATATAATTATTCAAAATATAATTATTTTTAAACATAATTTTGATCATATTTTTAAATATATTTTTTTTATTCAAGAACAAGCATTCAATTGAAGTCGACTTGAAACTTTTCAACCGACTTCCAAAAAAGGAGGAATCTGGTCCTTCCCGTGTGGTCCCATTTTAATTTGGTCCAGTTCTGACAATGGCATACATGACAAAAGACCATGAGACGGCTTGAAGTCCGTTTATTTTTTGGCTCTCTAAATAGGACATATCGAATTCAAATTTATTTTATTTACTATCTGGTGGCGTCTTCAACCGCATTGAAAAATAAAATATTTAACTCCTGGCATAATATGTAAAGAAACATAACGCCTGACATTCAAACAAACTTATAAACGTTACGTCTTTATAATATTGATCTAAGTATTTATATAATTTATCCCATAAAAATAAACTTAACCTAACGTCGAATTAAACCCAACTTAACTTAAATATAATTTTTTTTTTTTTATACAAAAATGCAACCATTCGGCTGACATAACTTTTGCTTTCCGACAGTGAAAGAATTTTTCAAATCGGTCTACTAGTTTTGGAGCCTTTCCTCTTTATTATATTATTACTATAGAAGACATCAATATCAATCAATCAATACTAATAATAAATCTGTAGTCTAGATATGTACCTATGTTCCTCCATAACTCTTAAACGAATTTCCACGATTTTCATGAAACTTGGTAGATAAATATTTAGACGAAATCGCTATCAAACGCCTAGTATTTTCATATTTATCATTTCATCTTCTGACCAATCACTTATCAGAAATTCACCACGAATATATTTCTTTTTCATGTAAGTAATACATAAGAGGTGTTTATTTTTATGTTTACATGTTTCTGCCGGATCGGTAACCTCTGGTTGAGGCGTATTTCATTGAGCGTGTGAACTAGGTCACAGCTTGGTGTTGCAACCCCCGGGCCCCACCGACGAGCATCGATTACAAGCACAGCGTCAATGAGCAACTATATATAAACCTATAAGCGACCCCTGTACATACAGAACAATGCGGCACAAAAAGTTTATTTTTGGAACAACATTGTGAACAATAATAATAACAAAATCACTTTTTTGAAATTCCAACATTCTGTGTAGCACTACCATGAGTTGCTATCGAAATCTTACGTTAGTTTACTTCTGTCGATAACGAACCTTTCACCCTTCAATGTGCTAGTGAATGATTTTATTACTAACGTTACGGTATTTCTCGAGAGCATCAGTCAAATTTGTAACTCATGGTACCGATTTTGTATAGAAATGTCAAGTTAAACGTTAGTCGGTAATGGTCGCTAGCGACTACATTCGATAGGTTTTTTACTTATGCAACTCATGTTACTGGTTTTAGTTCTTTGGTGACCGCTAGAGGCGCTGTACAATTTTTCATACAAATATTTTACGTTCTCGTTCATCTCTCGCTAGCGATTTCGGTAGACATAAACTCATGGTAGTGCTACAGATCTTTCCTCTTTATAATATTAGTATGGAAGACTAGCTGCGCCCGCAGTTTCGTACGCTTGGTACTTCCGTATTCATTATAACGTTTTTGTTTATAAACCAATTTGAAATGAAACAAACACTAAATGCGAACCTTGCTACAGCAGTGGAAACCACATTCAAATCGGTTAAGCCGTTTCTGAGATTAATGTGCACAGACAAACAGACAAACGCACTATGTACAAATTGATTTTTTATATTCATATATATTTGAAAGATGAAAGGTACTTTCAGACAATGTGTTTGCAAAATTTCATGGTGATCGGTTCAGTAGTTTTTGCGTGAAATCGTAACAAACAAACTCACATTCACATTTAAAATATTAGTAAGGATATGCAGACACGACTCGTTTACGATTTTATTAAATGTATATGATATAAAAGATAGATATAGGTGTCAGTCATGTCATGTCTTGCTTCGTTAGAAACAAACAGTTCAACAACCAAATAAGACCGGGCATCTTATATTGATCCCAATAACGAAGTTTCTTCAGTCATTCAATTGGAGGCTGCGTAGGTTAAAGTTAGACTCGACGACCCACTCAGTTGAAATCCCATTGGGCTCTTAACAGGGGACCGACCCTTAGGTTCAGAAACATTCATACTGAGCCTAGCTCTAGCAGAGACTTAAATAAACTTCGTAGACCTTATTTCCACGAAATTTTACATTTCGACTTTATTAAAGTGTAGCTTATTTATGGAGAATCGATTTCATATTTAGTATAAGCCTGGGGTATGAAAATTTGTAGGAGTTAAAATCAAATGTCACATGTCACACGTTACGCGTTAGATACAGGCTACAGTATGCTTGAATACATTATGTATTAATATAATTTTTAATGATATTTATTAAATTAATTATTTATTCGTTCGTTCGTATTTATTAAATTATTAAATTATTTTTTATTTGTACTGGAGTAAACTCCAGTACAAACTCCAACACACTTTTTTTTCTTGAATTGAATAATTACAAATTCTATCAAATTTGAATATCGTTCATAAAAAAATAAGGTCACGGGTCGCTAGGGTTTTTGTTCACAAAGGGTGCAGTGATTTATGAGTTCTTCGGCTTACTACGGACCCGATAGGTCCGATACTTTCAAAGAGACATTTCTTGACAATAAATATTTACGCAGCGACGTTTCCACTTATCCACTATATTTCTCTACTTCCTAACGATACATTTTTTGCCATTCGATATTCTTTTTCCATTTTGCTTGACTTATGAGCTCAAGTTATTTATTTGTTATGGAAATTAACCGATATCTTCTCATAAAATAATATTATAAATGCGAAAGTTAACCTTTCACGCAAAAAAAATACTGTTCCCGGTAAAGATGTCAGGATGTCATACATATTATATATTTTTCATTTTTCAACGCCGACAAAGTCTCGGTCGCAAGCTAGTATTAGTTTATATGTTTGGATACTTAGGTTCATCAATAACGCAAAAATAGGCAAATGAATTTGCATTATCTCAATTACATGTAGGATACTTACCTATTATCCTGAAAAAATTTTAGGTTTCCGAGAGATCGTCTAAAAATATGAAAAATTGGGCGCCACCTTTCGTCTCAGCTATAAAGATATCTCAAGTATTTTCTCAGGTGTTATAAGTATTTTTTATTTATCAACGCGGACTAAGTAGCTTACACCTACTATTGTTATAAGTAGATTGTAGACTTTCTGTCCCTAAAAATTCAAGACTCATTTCCACACTTGTTGGACAATATAACCAAATCGTATTGCAGCATATTGATTCAGATGTAGGTGACAACGCTTGAGAAATGCATACAAAAGTGATTGAAAGAATGCTTAATTCCCTACGCGGACGAACGTTCTGATACATTCAGATCACGCGTGCTCCAATGCCAGTGACGTTGCCAAGAGTATTGCGATAGTAACTCGCCACTTGCACTGCCCGTGGTATAAATGGACGACAAATCTCTTATTCAGCAGTCCTGTACATCGCACCAGTACATCCACAACTACATCAAAATGTTCAAAACTGTAAGTAAGCTCCACATTAAAAAAAAAGCAATTCTTTTGATCTCCTCTTTCAAAATACTAGGAGAATATCTCTTTTTCATTTTTTTCTTAAATTGATAAATCTTCAATTTTGTGGACTTCAAAGATATATCTTCAGATGAATTAAACTAAATATTACTTCGTTCAACATTGTTTCAAAGACCATTTAGATGAAAAATCGTTTTACATAGCAAATTCGGTTAAGGAATTCGTTTAAAGAAGCCCTAACTTGAATCGACCTTCTAGGTATAGTTTGCGTTTATAGAATACAAACAAACAAACAATCTAATCTTTCGTCTTTATAATATTAGTATAGATGTAGCCACCTATAATTAAATGAACCGTCTCGGCAACCTGTCTACTGGATTTTCTAATAAGAAAAACCCAAGCCTCTAAGAAAATTTGTCTTTCTAGCTAGACTGTACGATCCAAAATCTCATACTGTACGATCTACATATTTCTATTAAATACTCGAATACATTTTCTTTTTTGGTTTGATAGAGTTTAAGTCTATTATTAAGTTTACTTTTTAATTTCTACACTTTTTTGACAGTCTGTATCTGTCCTATAAATTATTCTGTGGTATAGTGGTGGTAGGTCAAAAATAAGCATAATTATAATCAGGTAACAACACATTGGATGTCATGACACTCATTTCTTTTCAGATTGCTATCTTCTTCGCTGTGCTGGCAGTGGCAGCCGCTAAGCCCTCAGTTGTAGCAGCACCGCTTGTAGCAGCCGCTCCCGCTCCTCTAGTGGCAGCTGCTCCCGCTGCAGTAGTGACTGCATCCAGCTCGCAGTACTACCACCGCATTAACAATGGTCTTGCAGCGTATGTGGCTGCACCCGCTGCATACGTAGCCCCTGCCGCTTACACCGCAGCCGCTCCATACTTCGCTTCTGCTCCATATTTCGCAGCCCCCGCTGCTTCCTATGTTGCCTATTAATTCTGACGCCTGACTGATAACCTGAATAAAGCTTAAGTAGTAATCATTGTTATTCATTGTTTTATTGCCACCAATTAGTATACCACACCAATATGGTAGAGTCGACCACACTATACTAAACTATTTATAAAATCGACCATAATTAATACTAGCATATTATGTATTTACTACTTATGCTTTAAGCACTAATAGTAGTAGTATCATAATACTAGTAACTATTTGCAGTAGCACTTGCAAACGAGATTGTGGTCTCATTTTCACAATCTCTAGATCAATCGAGTGTCCAACCATCTAGTTTTATCTATACCTACTAATATTATAAAGAGGAAAGATTTGATTGTTTGTTTGTTTGAATAGAATAGGCTCCGAAACTACTGGACCGATTTGAAAAATTCTTTTACCATTAGAAGCCGATATTATTTGTGATGAACATAAGCTACTTTTTACCGCGGGAAAATGCTTCACTCCTACGGGAAATCTAAAACAAAAGTAAATACTAGCGGCTTTAGCCGGGATACACTTGACAGCGCCATCTATCCAGAATCGGTGAAGCGACTAACATGACAACTGCTTGGTGATATTTTTAGCAATCCATTCCACGGTAGATGGCGTTTTATACTTTTCAACGCGAGCACCAGTGATAATTCTTCATATAAGAAGGATTAAATCCAAGACTCAAATTCTGGGTTCAATTCAGTATATTTTAAAGATTAATTACGAAACACGAACACCCATTTATCAAAGTGACTTCAGCAGTACAAGCAATATTAGTTGTATTGTTTGGTTGTTAATATTATTGAACTTGGCATCTATAACCACAACGTCTTCGTGAGTGTTTTATGAGTTCACTGACATTTTCCACAAAACGGTAAAGATATTCAAGTAAATAATATTTTAAACGTTCTTTGGAAGCCCCTTGGGCATCAAACGACGACAAATAAAAAACATTTCTTCCAACATAAACATTGAATCGGTCACATGTTATACATTCCAAACATGTTTTCATATAAATATGAGCTAAATCTTAAAGTTCGCCGAACCAGTAAGTTTACCAACTACTTATAATACTTATATATTTTTTTATAACACTTAAAGCTTTATAATATGTGCCCGCGACTTCGTCCGCGTTTAAAAACAAAGATCATAAAAATCGGTCCAGCCGTTCTCGAGTTATAAATGGTGTAACTAACACGACTTTCTTTTATATAATATATAAGATTAGAATTGAATACATTCATCATCCCTATTACATACTACACTATAATCCAGTCTAGCACATTCATTTATTGCCGATTAGTTACAAGATTGCTGTTCCATACACGCAAATTTTTCCACTGAATTTTTCCTTTTCTTCAGAGCAAGTTAAATGAACTTAGGGAGGTTTTCAGATTGCTTATAAAGCCTCTTGCCGGCAACTACGCATCAATCATCAAACCTTTTAGGCTACGCTAAATATCCCATTAACAAGAAAGTCCCTTTTATGTCCGAAACAGATTAAATAAGTAATAGTGTAGTTGTAAATATTGGACAATTTATTGGACGTTGACCTCAGGTTTCCTAACATTACGAAAATTGCGTTTTCATTGCGCAATTTCCCTCAATTAACCTTAATTGGTTCATTTTCGCATAGAAAGGACCCAAAATAATTAAATTAACCGTAAATGCGGTTACTTAATGGCAATGAGAAATGGTTAAATATTCCTTTTTTTATTACTTACTATCTTTTGCCAGCAACTTCGTCACCCTTTTTATTTTTTGCTGTTTTTTTGCTGATATAATCTGATCAGACTAAAACTTTTATTTCTCTAGTTCCCTCGGGATTAGTATATTATACTTTGTTCTGGATAAAAAGTGATAGGACAAATTTCATCCAGAAAAATCTCTTTGTCTGTGTCGCTGAAAACGTGTATGCGAAAATTGATTATCGGCTGAGTAGTTAAGGCGTGAACGTAAAAAACTCACTTTCGCATTTTTAACATAAGTAAGGATTTACGTTATTATTTCTAATACTAATAGTCAAAGCATTTTAGCATCTGCAGGCTAAGCAAGGCTTGTAATTTTATAGCAGTTGTTATTTTTGACTTTTTAAGTATTAAAGAATATAGAGAAAGAATTCGTTACACGTCTGTCGCCTCGACGATTTCATTACTAAAGCTGTCCAATAAAGATTGTGTCAGCATTGGATCCACGTTCAACGTTTAGTGTAAATAAATATCTTCCTTGCCTACACAAAGTCAAGGCCAAGCGGTCACCAACCTCCAGCCTTACAGGCACTCCTGAAATTCTTTATTGAATCCCATAAAAAAAGGGAAAATTACCTTGACTGTTCTAAAAATAACTGTAACATTTTTCAAAGGTAAATTCCACGAATTAATTAAGAAACCGTACCTACTAATTAAATATCAAATTAATTATGAACATAGGCTTCGTTTCTTGAAAATGGCTTAAGAATATGCGATAACGTTTTAAATCACAAAACTATAATTACAAATTAATAAAAAAAAAATATCATGAGCAAATAGCTCTTCTTGTAGTTTCGAGCGCAAATGTGTTACATGCATCTCTTATGGAAATTTTTCGTCTTCTTTATTTCTTTCTTTCACAAACTTTTCGTGTCGTGGGCCGAGTATAATAATTAAATAATAAAACTTTCTTTATCTTCATGTTATCAATTTAATCTCTTCATCATATCTTTTATTCAATATTCCAAAACACACTTCTCAATACATATCTTAAAACCAACTGACTTCAAATTTTCTCTGAAACATAAACTGACTTTACTATTTCAAATAGAAAAAATGCGTGCGGAGCGCACTTTGTTGAGGTTCCCCCCGGCGGCTGGGGCGGGGCTTGTAGCCCTCCATGCTTGTCTCGTCAGCTGTCGTCGGGGGTCAAGGTGGAGTTCAGGGGAACAGGGTGGCCTGGGGGGGTGGCCCCTGGTCCCCTGCTCGTTGAGGTTTCGGAGGTGTTGAGGGTGGGGGGGATCCAATGGACACTGCTGGTGTCCATTGAGTCCTCCCTGAACATCATTGCAGATGGTCGGGCAGGAGAAGGCGGGCACCAGCCCGTCTTCAAATGCCCCTGGGGACCTGCGCACACAGCAGGCTGGCTGTGTGTGCCTGCACGGGTCCCCCCCGTCTGGGGATGGCTGTGTCGCTCGGGTGTCTCCGGGCAATCCCCCTCGTTGGCGTCAGCCTAGCCAGAAATGGCTAGGCCGCCCGAGGAGAGTGGGTCGGAGCAGTTGCCTAGGCAGAGCCCGTCCACCCCCCACTCAAAGGGCAAGGAGACACCGGGGAGTTTTAGTGGGTAGGGGCCAGTTCTGCCTGCACGTGCGCAAGCGGAGTATGCTGGTCGAGTCCCACATACCCCTACCGCCTAGCCAGCGGTGGGGGATCAATAAGACGATTTCTCCTCGACAAAAAAAAAAAAAAAAAGGTAATTGAGCTCTGGCATACCTTACCAACTCACCGAAACACAACAGCACACATGCTAGCTGTTATTTCACCGTGGTCTTCTCAAAGAGAGTCGGTTACTTCCGCTATTTGGGGGCTACTACTACATAAATACTATTTTCACTTTATAAAAAGGGCCGTTGGAGCTATCTACCAACTACATAAGTCCGCAATTTCCCCTCCGAGATAAAATTCAAGGAAATAAAAATTTTAACTGTTCAGTATATTTATAACTAGCTGGTGCCCGATGATAAATTAAAAATATAAAAGCAATTACAACGCTTGACAACTTGTTGCTATAACACATTGGCCAGGCGTTAGTTACAGTTTTATATTTTAGATAATCCCTCGGGAACATTACTTCTTTCTCGGATGAAAGGTATTCTATGTCCTTTCTGGTTTCCCAGACAACGTGTATGCAAAATTTCATGGTGATCGGTTCAGTAGTTTAGGCGTGAAAGCGAGACAGACAGACAGAGTTACTTTCACATTTATAACATTAGTATGTTAGTATATATATTAGTATAATTAGTAAGGATAATTATAAAAAAAAACTCCTTGATGTTACTGTTACAATTTGGTGAGGCCAGAATGAGTAGGCGCGCAGTGCCTTCTGCGCTCGAATATGCTGGCCTTAATTAGGCAATTGCTTTTCTGATTTTCTGGTAAAAATAGACTGATTTCACTGTCAAAATTAAACGAATTACGTATCAATTTAAAGTTGCCTCCCAAAGGCAATAGGTACATGTAACGACTCCTAATGTAACGAGGTTCAATACCCCTTTCACATACGACTGTTAGCTTCCTGAGGTAATAACCACAACGAATGGTAATTTTCCAACGATTCAAATCTGCAATCAAAGTTTTCCCATTAACAGTATTGCGTTGTCAGGCTCGCACGTTGCTAACGAGTGGTGTGGCAGTTAATACGTTTACAATTGCGACTTATTTTATTCCCATGTGTATATATGTACCCAAAAGTTTTACTCAATCATCGCACTCCTCAATTAGTTCCTAATTTTAGAAAGTCTTACTGAAATCGTTAGATGATTATTATCTATACTAATATTATAAGATTTCTTTTTTGGTTTGAATTTTATTGAATAGGCTCCTAAACTACTGGACCAATGTGAAAAATTCTTTCACTGGTTGGGAAGCTATATAATCAGCGAGTAACTTAGGAGCGAGTAATATACTAATATTATAAAGAGGAAAGACTTGATTGTTTGTTTGTTTGTATTGAATAGGCTCCGAAACTACTAGACCGATTTGAAAAATTCTTTTACCATTAGAAGCCGACATTATCCGTGATGAACATAGGCTACTTTTTACCGCGGGAAAATGCTTCATTCCTACGGGAAATCTAAAATAAAAGTAAATAAATACTAGCGACTTGTCCCGGGATACACTTGACAGCGCCATCTATCCATATTCAGGTGAAGCGACTAACATGACAACTGCTTGGTGATATTTTTAGCGATCCGCTCCACAGTAGATGGCGTTTTATACTTTTCAACGCGGACGAAGTCGCGAGCAAAAGCTAGTTACCAATAGTCTGATAAATGAAATGTTAAGAAAACTTGCAATAAAAAATAAATGAGAATGTGGTGATGTATTGGCACCAACTTGTTTTGCTATTTACACATCGCACTCAACATAGGTAACATTTGATGTACAAAAAAATGGCCTAAAAAAATAATACCCTTACAAATAATATGCCTAGGGCCTAGAGCATTCTCCAAAACAAACTTTTATCTAATGTGTTACATCTTTTAGCTTTTACGTGTTACGTTTTACATAATCCGGGTCAAAGGCCGAGGAAGAAAATTTCAATATTAAAAATATTACAGCTGACGGTTTGTTCTCAATGTTAAATTAGGTGATCCGTACCGTAATTTTAATCAAAACCTGGTTTTTAGGTAATTTTTTGATCATACAATTTTTTTAATGCTTTATTTAATTAGGTCGACCACAGACAATCTGTTTATACATACATGAACGCTAATCGCTTCAATCGATACGTCGTTAATCGCTTTAAAACCGAATTAAACTCCTTTGTGTGAATTAAAAAAAAGTTATCGGAGAAACAGATACAAATAGAGGATAGAGGCAAACAGTGACTTCATGGTAAATACACGGATATTATATACTTAGAGAGCTCCTTTGGGAGCCAAGAGAAGTAAAAAAATACTCTAGCCAAAAGGTAAAAGCTACAGAGTAATTTTTTTCTCGTGTAGCGGGTTCGATTTCCGGTTCAACCATGTAATTATTTAAAAATCTATGAATGCAGTTTAAATTGTTGTTTAAATTAAAATAATATCTTCTTTCAGAAAAATGTTCCATCTACAATATTCAAGGTACTTTACCTCCATGTGGCATAGTCGTGGGACGCCCTGTATAGTAGGCAACAGACCTTTTTTTTTTTCGAGGAGAAATCCGTTTACAGATTCCCTACCGCTGGCTAGACGGTAGGGGTATGTGGGGGTCAGCCGGCGCTCTGCGCTATGTTAGTCATAGCGGGCCCGGCCAATACCCACTAAAACTCCCCGGTGCCTCCTTGCCCTTTGTGCGGAGGTGGACCGGGCTCTGCCGAGGCAACAACTCCGATCCACCCCCAGTAACAAAAATGCCACTCGCTATAGGTAACAGACCTACTATGCTCGCAGGGTTATATTAATTCGATGACTATATATACTTAAACATTTTTGACGGACGAGGAAATAAAAAAAAACAGACATTTATATTATGCTTTTATTTTAATTTTTAATTTTAATTTATTGTATATTTACAGTGGGAGTAAGGTTCTCATGTCTGGAAACAACTCCTCTTGGCTCAAACAAGTAGCATTGATGATAGGCGCTACCGAGTACTCCGGTGAAGTGAGGTTCATAATTGTAAATCAAATAATTGTTTTCCTCAGAAGCACTTGCAAATGCATGTTGACTCTTTCTGCATTCGTCCACGAAGAAGTCCATGAAGTAACGGTTAGCTTTCACCGCATTCGCCGAGTGTGGATAGTTCTTCGACAATTTCCATTCGAACGAGCTCTTCTCTGGGTGGAACTGTACACCGTAAAATGGATACCTTTAAGGAGATAAACATATACTTAAGTATTCTACTACTTAATATTAAAAACTAGCTGTTGCACGCGACTTCGCCTGCGTAATAATCGCTGATGATTTAGCTCTCTATAGGTGAAAGAATTTTTATAAATCGGTCCAGTACTTTTTGAGTTTATTCATTACTAGCTGGTGCTCGCGACTTCGTCCGCGTTGAAAAGTATAAAACGCCATCTATCATCACCAAGCAGTTGTCATGTTAGCCATTTCACCCATCGAAATAATATATCTCTGCGAGGTTTCACCTTATTTGGATAGATGGCGCTATCTCCCCGGCCAAGCCGCTAGTATTTACTTTTATTTTAGATTTCCCGTAGGAATGAAGCATTTTCCCGCGGTAAAAAGTATCCTATGTTCATCACAGATAATGTCGGCTTCTAATGGTAAAAGAATTTTTCAAATCGGTCCAATAGTTTCGGAGCCTATTTTATACAAACAAACAAACAATCAAATCTTTCCTCTTTATAATATTTGTATAGACAAACACAAAAATCTTCTCTCTTTATCTATGCTGAAGAAATTGTTTGTCAGGAACTACTGGTTCGAATTGAAAAATTATTTTTGTGTTGGATAGTCCATTTTATCGAGGAAGGCTTTCAATAACAACAAAAAATACCTTTTGTGTTCATAACTCGCAATGAATTTCACGCCATTTTCGTCGTCACTGTAAGAAGTAGCACGCCAATCGTTCGTTAGATTGTGAGATATTAAATTCTGAAACCAAAAACAATGAGACGATAAATTACGAGGCAAATTCGTAAATGCCATGCTAACTTTAAGTTATTACCTATAATATACATTTAAGTTTTATATGTATGTTTTATATACTTGTATATGTTTTTGTATCATTATACAAATTGTACCTCCTCTATTATTTCTCATTATTTTAACAGGTCGACAATAACCACCAACATGACTTAAGCAGATAACTTGTCTCTTGAGAGACAGGTCTTATACAGATATAGCCTGAGATAATCCAATAAGATGAATAGTAATCAAAATCAAGTAATTCATTACCTCATCGATGACGCAGAACTGATGAGCGTTAACAGTGACATCTTCGTTAGCCAACAAATCGAAAATATCTTCAGGAATGTTCTTAAACATTTTGCTGTCTCGAAAATCTGTAAATGTATAAGAAAACACTGCCATCAGATAGACATTGTGATATTATGGCATTATTACGGTTACCATATCTCCGGATTTGTCCTGAGATTTCAGGATTTTTAAGCGAGCTTACAGGGTAGGCATTTTAATAAACTCTTACAGGGTAGGCACTAGGCAGCGCACTAACACTCCCCTTGGTGTTGCTTGTGTCCTTATAACACTATGACATTGTGACATTATTACATTACCTACGATATCATAACATTATCATATTATGATATCTTCCCTAAGATTACCATCCAGGTCCGGGGGAAGGTGGCGGTCATAGCCCAGAGCCCTGTCTGTGCCAGAGCCTCATCCGGCGGATCGGCTAGAAGAGGGCATCCTCTTCCCGTTGCTTCTCCGCCGTTTCCTAGCCTCACAGCATTTGTATAGATAGCCTAGTGTTGTTGTCAATCTTATATACCGTCAGTCATTCGAATATAAAGTACACTTACCATCTGCAAAATCTAGAGGAAGGTTTTCGAAGGAATAACAAGTATTCCTATTCTCCTTCTCCCCACGTCCAGAAGCCAATATTATGATCAGCTGGAAGCCCAGACAAGTGCCGAAAATAGGAAAGTAATCGCCGGCGTCGTTCAATTGTTGCGCTATCTCGTAAATATGTTGACCAGCGTCTGCGTATCCATTGGACTGGTTGAAGTATGTGGCGCCACCAGGGAATAGTACCCTGAAAATTACCAAGTTAATACCATGAGTGAATATATATCAATCTACTCTATGCCTATGTATGGCCTATGCTATGGACCTAAGAGGCCTATGTTCAACAGTCAATATTTGATTGTTAGATGTTGAGTGAATGAATAAATTCGATAGATGATTGAAGATTAAATGTATTTTAGCTTATAAAAAAACTCACCCATTTAATTTTGTTAAGAGCTCTTCATAATACGAACGATCTTTGCCGATCCTGGAAAGAAAAATACGTAGAATATATTTATCAAACTGTTTTTTATTGAATTATTCTATCAAAACTATGCCTACCGATGTTAATATTTTTTTAATAAACATTAGATGAGTTTAGGGGACATTAATTTCGGCAATTGTTGCTGTAACAGACAGACCCATTGTAGAGGTCACTGTAAAATATCAGAAGCCATGTTTAGTTGCCAACTGAGTGTGTAGTGCGAGTTTACTCCATGAATCGCATATTTGTATGGGAATTAAGCAGCGCTACACGTTAGCCACTAGGTGGCGCTACTTCATTCCCATACAAATTCACGTTTACGCGTTCTATGCGTTTGATCGAGTGAAAATCGCACTACGCACTCTGGTGCTTATCCCATTTTATCCCTAATATTATTGTTCCCAAGTGATCACCGAAAAATAATTCAACGTCTGACAAAAATACAATTATGAGCAAATAGCTGTGCCCGTATCTTCGCACGCGCTATATAGATGAACGCACGTACAAAGAGCTCCAAGCAGCAGTGGTGGGGATTTGTTTGCGCATGGTCAACTGAATGATCCAACCAATAGCGCGAGTGCAAAATCGCAAATGTCAACTGAACTGAAAGATTGGAAAGATCCAACAGCGCGAGCGCAAATCACGCCCCTGCCCCCGCTACTGTGCAACGTCGTCGTCGCCCAGAGCTCTTTTTATGTGCGTTCATCTATACTTAATCTATACTTAGTTCGTTTTTAGAAAATCCCATTGGAACCTAACATTTTTCCAGTATAAAAAATATCCTAAGTATATATTAATCCAGGTAATAAATCTTATCCTAGAAAAGTTAGGCTCCTGTAGGATTTAAAAAAAAAAAACGAACTACTGCGTTATGAAAAACTCAATAAATTGACAATCTATCTACTTATACTAATATTATATAGAGAGAAGATTTATATGTTTGTAATGAATAAACTCAAAAACTATTGATGCTATTTTAAAATTTCTTTCACCTATAGAAAGCTACATTAGCAACGAGAAAATAAGCTATACTTTCTAGTTCCTTATCCTTACATATTAAAAAACAAAGACCTCCGCCGCGTCTGTCTGTCTGTCTGTTCGCGATATACTCAAAAACGACTGCACCGATTTTCATGCTGTTTTCACCGATGAATAGAGTGGTTCTTGAGGAAGGGTTTAGTATTTATACAATTCACAAAGTTACGTTGGCGAAGTATTTTATACGTTGGCGTTGCAACAGCTACATCATCACTCAAATAATCAATACTAATAATAAATCTGTAAGTGTTAGGTCATGTATGTATGTTCCTCCATAACTCTTAAACGAATTAACCGATTTTCATGAAACTTGGTAGATAAACATTTAGACGTACGGGACACATGATTGGTTTCACGCGGGCGAAGTCGCGGGCGCCAGCTAGTAGTTAAATAATATAAAAGTACGTACATAATAGGCACCACCCTGGCTCCGGCGGCCTCCACATCTTTCACATACGAGGCTGCTATGTAACTCGTATAATTCTCTTCCGGGAATTTACCGTGGAGATACAACGATTGCTCCTGAGACAGGACTCCTATGATTGGCCGATTATTTGTAGCCTTTGCTTCATCGTTGCGTACAACTGCACCTTCGCAGTACAAAATCAACGCTACCGACACCAACAAAGCACCTTTCATCATCACCATTTCACGCCAATCGTCTAACAAATCACTATAACACCTACAAATATACACATATATATAGGTCAATCGCTTATCAACCTTTTAATTACAAATTTTCCGATTGTACAATCACAATATATCAGGGAAAAAAATCGCGTTTCATTATCAAAATTAGCTTTGAACTTCACCGAACATTATAATTACTAAGAGAAACTTTGTTGCCAACACAAATAGATATCGAACGTAGTACTATTGAAAACTAATTGTCTTTATCACAGATCAAACGGTCACGTAGTTCCACAACGAGATAAATCACTTACCACGCGATAAATAAACTCACTGCATCGTTCAATACACAAATGATAATCGTTTGTATTAAGTTATTATATTTTAAACACTTCACGTGCATCGGCGTCGCTCGAAGCACATAATTTTCTAATAATAGATCCCCTTTTATTTTTAAACGTCCCCTAGCAGTGTTTTTTGTACTGACATTGTTTTCAAGTTGATAAGACTGACTTTCCATTTCAGATGTTAAAATTTATATATGTATTTCCAATTTAAATAGTCAAATTAAATTTTTGTAATGTATTTTTGACCTATAGGTAATAAAATCTAGACAGAATACTCTTTTAATCTAGGTATATGTTCTTGCTTTCGTTTGTCCAAACTGAATCAATGTACAGGCAAAACTGCGCCAAAACTTCAAATCTTGATAAAGGGCATATTCATTCAAGTAATACGTAACACAATTTTTGTAGTAAAATTTTACGATGTTTTTTTTTACGGGAGGGGAATCCCCTCAAATGAAAGCAAACTCAATGAAAGAATGCGATCCTGACGTCTGTCAGTTGGTCATGACTAGTGAAGTTATGATTTCTTATTTATTTAACATTTTTAGCGCAAAAATATAACATTTATTTTAAGTTGACATAATGATATATTTCTGACTAGCTGCTGCCCGCGACTTCGCCCGCGTAAATTTGTAAATTATATACTAAAACTTCCCTCGAGAACCACTCTATCCATTGGTGAAAACAGCATGAAAATCGGTGCAGTAGTTTTTGAGTTTATCGCGAACAGACAGACAGTCAGACGCGGCGGAGGAATTTTTTATTATATGTAAGCACATGTAAGGATATGAGTATATTCGTCTGAATATAACACCTGACAAAATATACTTTACCTAAATAAAACTAAACTAAACTAAAATCTAAAACTAAATAAGCCTAAAAAATATCTAAAAAATTGGGCGCCAAATTAAATTAAAAATTAATTTAATTAAATTAGATATATTAATTGCTTTTTGCAAACGACATAGGTACTTTTTGCAAACGTTGGATCTTAATTTTTGGATTGGAATATTTAGCCATTATCCATTTGAATTAAATTATATTCTATCAGTAATTTTTTTTTTAAATAGCATGAGTTACTTTCGAATTTACATACAAACAAACAAACTTCACATCTTTATAATATTAGTATAGATTACAATTATATAAGTACAACTCACCGTTCGCATTTGATAAGATAGTTTTTCCCATACTTTGACACTTTTGTCCCTTATCGGGAACAATTTTAATGTAATTGAAAATTTTTAGTTTCTGTATATAAAAGAGTAACTTTTTACCAATGAGTAACAGGATAATTGGTGTATTGAACATTTTTCTGAAAAGTTATAACAACAGATACCTACGAAACCTTCACAAATATTTTTCTTATTATGACATTGAAATCGATTCTGCAACGCATGCGCGTTTAATTCTTTTTAGTTTTTAATTTAAGAAGACTATAACATTAAATATGTGTAATATGAATTAATATTATAATATGAATATAACATAATATTATAATAATATAACATTAATATGAACCATACGCTTTGCATTTCAAAACTATACTACAATCAAACTACAATAAAAAAAATGTTTTATGTTTATAAAAATATTTTTTATAAGATTTATACTTACCTATAATAGTTTATTTTTTTAATCAGTAGTAAGCCGAGCTAACGTTTAATGCGTAGAGTAAATATCTCAAAGACTTATTTGAAATTCAGGAAACACGAAAAAGCTTTAATAAATCTACAAAAATTTAAATAGAAGATAATTTCGTTATATTTGTGGTATATTTTATCGCTAAGCCAATAACTACTTACCTACTTTAACGTTGAAATTTAATTAAAAAAAATAATAATAATTTATTCTTACTTACTCCTCTAATAATAATAAATTTTAAATGTCTACTTATATATAATAAAACTTACTCCTCTTTTTATTATATATAAGTAGACATTTAAAATTTATTTTCATTCTAACTCAGCCAAATAAGAAGACATTCTGCAAAATCAAAGAAACACACTCGAGAGAGACTTCTAAGAACAATTTTTCATGTCCATAAAGAAGATGTACTTTATGCCAAGTTTATGCCTTATTTGACAAAATATTTTATGTTTGTTAAAAAACTAATTAAGTAATGTGATCGAACTATTTGTAGGCACATGACTTGAAATGTAATCAAATTTGTTGTTTGATCGCTCCTAGTTTTATCATTAGTAAGATACTCTGTTTACAGAACATACGTGAACTAACGATACTTATTCAAAATTTGTTCAAGAATAAAAATAAATAAAAAATATATAAATGATTGGTCTCGCTGTGCTCTACTAGATACGGCCCTACCTAAAAGCAATAGCTCCGTGAATGCGGCAACTTTTTATTGTAGTGTGTGTAAAACATCACAGACAGTTTGTAGTGTGACTAGTTCGGGTACGCCGAATTAGAACGCAGCGAGACCAATCAAATATCTTTGAAATAAAATAATGATTGATCATGCCTATAATAATAAATAACATTATGATTATATTTGAATGTTCCCGCTTAAATGAAAGCATAGATCAACAAGGTAACCAGACATTTTTTTTCTCAATTAGAAAGAATGGAATATTGGAGATATACCTAACTTTTGTAATTAAAAAAAAGTTGTAAACGTTTTAGTATTTTATCATTAATACCTAATTTTACTTAGTCGTTAATCAAACACTAATGATATTATTTCTAACAATACATATAATTAATTTATGTCCTAAAAAACAGACCGTGAATCATAAACAACTTTTTTTATTTTTAAGAATGACAACACAGCGGATTCGTCGTCAAATGAAAGAAAAATGCCGCTGCCGATGAGAAACGTAATGATAAAGGTATTTTGTTATTAGTGGTTAACATTGTGAATATTTTCAAGTCTCACCGCATCGTACTTAAGTGTCGTATAAAAATCAAGAGTGTGTAATCAACAGTCAACGAATTAATTACAAGAGTTGATAAAATTATCAGGAATTCCTTTTGTTTTAGGTTGGTTTCTTGCGTTGACAGTATATACTCGTATTTTCTTAGAAGATTTAAATAAATCGGAAAGATGTTCGAAATGGTACGTATTCTTTGTTAAACAACGAAAGATCTTTCGGATAAAACAAAATAAAGTGCCTTAGTAGAGATAATTGTGATTCTGAATTTCTGTTTTCAGAACACAGCTGAACCTATGCAAGTCGATGTCCCTATGGAGGACAACGAAAACAATGAAACCGAGTGTTATGTTGTTGAAAACCCTACGCTCGACTTGGAGACATACGCGACATCTTACACGGGATTTGCTAAACTATACAGGCTTATGTTTGTAGCCGATCACTGCCCTCCGTTACGACTGGAAGCGCTTAAAATGGCCATATCCTACGTTATGACAACATATAATGTAAGCTTGTACCAAACTTTACACAAGAAATTGGCCGAAGCCATAGCGACTGCAGGTTTGCCCGATGTTGCAGTACAAATGAGCTCACAGGATATACCGGTTGTCGACTCTATATGGATAGAATCTAAAACCAAAAAAGCCGCTATAAAATTGGAGAAGCTAGATACAGATCTAAAAAATTACAAGACAAACTCCATTAAAGAGAGCATTAGGAGAGGACATGATGATCTCGGCGACCATTATCTCGATTGTGGTGACCTAACCAGTGCTCTCAAGTGTTACTCGCGAGCGCGAGACTATTGTACAAGCGGTAAACACATAATCATGATGTGTCTCAATGTAGTTAAGGTATCTGTGTATTTGCAAAACTGGGCTCATGTTCTTAACTATGTGTCCAAAGCGGAGGGTACACCCGACTTCAATGAAGTACCAGGCAAAGATTCCAATCAGACCATAGTGACGCGTTTAAAATGCGCTGCTGGCCTGGCGGAGCTTGCTACAAAAAAATATAAATCTGCGGCCAAACATTTTTTAGCTGCAAGCATCGACCATTGTGATTATCCAGAGCTTTTGAGCAGCAATAACGTGGCTGTTTATGGAGGTTTATGTGCTTTGGCAACGTTTGATCGATCTGAACTACAGAAGCAGGTCATAGTTAGCAGTTCATTTAAATTATTCTTAGAACTAGAACCGCAGTTGCGTGACATAATATTTAAGTTCTATGAATCGAAATATGCTTCGTGCTTAAGATTATTGGATGAAATCAGAGACAATTTACTCTTAGACATGTATCTAGCTCCGCACTTGAACTCTCTATATATGCAGATACGCAACAGAGCTCTGATTCAATATTTCAGTCCATACTTGTCTGCGGATATGCGCCTGATGGCTTTAGCTTTTAACCGCACAGTGAACGCCCTGGAAGATGAGCTAATGCAATTAATACTGGACGGACAGATCCAGGCTCGCATTGATTCACACAACAAAATACTTTACGCTAAAGACGTAGATCAGAGGAGCACGACCTTTGAGAGAAGTTTGGAAATGGGAAAAGAATACCAACGGCGAACGTCCATGTTAATACTGCGTGCTGCAATGCTCAAAAATCAAATACATGTTAAGGTGAGTTCTTCTTCAAATAATAACAATGATAATAATGGTTCACAATCACCTACAATGAGTGTTTAGTGTAGTGACTGTATTTTTTTCTTCAACATTCCACTCCTTTCAGCTATTTAAATCTAATAGAGTAAGATCCTAGGATTCCCATACATAGCTTATTTTTAAAAGGTCAAAATGTGGGGAATCAAATAGTGTTCCTATGTAATCTAAATGTATGGGTATCTGCTATGTCTGGTAGATGGCCAATTTATAACTATCAGATGAAAATAAAAGCCAATAAAGGGGATCTATAAATAAAGTGTCTGGCAGTAGTTATGGCCCAGTGTTGATTTTTATTTTGTAATAACATTGTACAAAAGATATATAAAAATAAACTTTTAGAAAATAAGTCCTATTTTTAATTATCTTTCTCATCTGGTAGCCCTATAAATTGACTGTCTACCCAATTTAGCAGGCACTCACATAAATTCAAAGTACATACTATACAAACATTCTCCACATTATGTTCTTTAGAAAATGTCTGGGTAGCCTGGAATCTTGGGCCATAAATTCCAATCTGATTCCAGCCATTCAGTTTACATATAAGCAGGCGCCAGACATAGAGCAACAATATTTGAGCACTTATTTGAACACTTGTATTTAGGTATTTATTCAAAGTTAAATACCTAAATAGCCTAAATAAATTAAGCTAAGTATTTAGGTACTTAGTTTAATAATAAAAAAATAGAGAGAATTTTTAGCTTAATTTTTTGTAGACTTAAATAATAGAGATATAACTGCGTCCATCTTGTTTGTTATATATTTGAATACTGTGAAGTGAACGTGTCTGCAAAGCATGTCTGGCAAGTACAACAAACATATTGTGTTCAAATGTGTGAGCAAAGTAGCTCAAAGTCTTTGTTCAAACATTTGACTGTATCTGGCGCCGGCTTTACAATAATAAGTTAAATGATATATTAATAAAAACTTTATTATTGTCTTGATATTTTTTATTAATGTTTAAATTTCCCCAAGAAATTGTCTGGTTGTAATCATGCTGGGATTAGGAGAACATTATACAACCTCACTGCTTTCTCATACAATATATATCTCTCAACGCTCTCACATAATAAAATTCCATGCATGTATGTAAATAAATATATCATTTCTCTGTTTTATTTTTGTATAGCACATTTTTTGATTAACAATTCACAAAGTATGTGTGTTGTTGTTTTCCTTTTTTTTTGCTTTTTGTATTGGTTACTTAAATTGAAGTGTAATAATTATTTTTTTATTTGTGCCCCACTGCCATTATTCTCTTGATATTAATGCGGTATGTATGTATGGCTATGTATTTTTGTAAATTTAATAAAAATTTGTTATTACATTTCAACTTAAAAATATTGCATAGGTTCACATTTCAGTAGCTTAAAATCGTTAAAATTTTTCAATATTACAATTTTACAAAGAATCCAAGAAGAAACATGTAAGGGGTGCTCCTTTCATCTATAAATTTGTATAAGCAACTCCCATCAATCAAATTATCATTTCATGAGTGTTTGACTGATTTCTATGTTCTAATATTTATGTGTATAGTGGTGATAAAATGTAATTTTTAATAAAAATATGCTTTTATTATATAAAAGTTAATAATATATATGTATAGTAAAACTTTTATGATAGGGACACCACATATACAACTAAATAATACATTCTGATTAGGACACTTATTTAGTTTTTCATCACATCATAATCACACTTGGCAAACATATCTTACTACTAAAAAGCAGATTTTGTGAAACTGTCAATTGTAGCGATCCGCCCGCGGCTTTAGTAGGCTTTGCATGGAGTTGATTTTTTTTTTTTTTAATTTTGTTAGTATGCTTGCTGTAATGGTATAAACCTATGTTCCGAATTTTAGCTTTCTAGGATGTAGATATAGTTTTGGCTGTGTTGATAGTCCATCAAAGTATGTTTAAAAGAAATACTGTGAAACCTGTAGTGTAGTGCGAACTTGGAAGCCATTAAGAAGTTTAAATTGAATTATATTTGTTTGGTTTGCAGTGAATTTATAAATTTTAAGTTGCTAGTTATAATAGCAGTAGAGTATTTTTCGTGAATGTAAAATATCGAGATGCTACTTTAACATTTAAAAGGCGCCATTTAAAAAATAAAATAAAATATTGGCAAAGAAATAAACTTCAATTTATTTAAGGGGCTCATGTAGACTCATGCACTCTGCAGTTCAGTCACTGCCAAAACTATTACAAAAATATTCCGATATTTGTGTTAATGATAAGGGCCTTAAAAGGTAAAAGGTATTTTAAACATTAAAACTTTTATTTTATTGTGTTTGAACATTATTTTGATATTTTTTTTCTGTCCATATCATAATAATCATGTAAAGTACAAAGATTAGATTTTGTCTTCGAATACTTGTAATAATAAAAAATTATAAATCATTATTAAGTTATTTTTCATTTGACTGCTTTATAAAATGGAAACCAAGTATGCACACAATTTTTGGGTACATTGCTAAGCATCATCCTTTTTTGGTAGCAATGATGTATGGGGAAAACTTGCTTTTGATTGTAAGGCTTATAAGTATATGGAGTAGTTGTGTGCATAGCTTAATGCTGGTGATGGTCCTTAGAGTAAGAAGGAATATCATTGAAGAATGATGTTGCCCACATTTCACATAGAACGCACATGTATGTCGATAGTATGAGCGGAAAAGTAAAGTAGGTACAGAGATTCTAAAGTTAGATTATCAAGGCCATTTAGTGAAATTACCACCCTTGAGAAAATCATTTAATTAATAAATTATGTTATCGATGAATGGTAAATGAAGTGGTTCCTTCACCATTAAAAGAAAGACCGTAAGATCAGACAGGTTGATGGTCCACTTGATAGAAGGTGGCTTATAATACAAGCAACGCCAAATGCGCTGCCTACCTTAACATGATAAAGAATTGGGAAGGAAATTGGTTCTTTCTAGCATTCCTTACTCAATCATCGAAACAAAATAGGTGGTCTTCTGTACGGGGGTGATTACTACCGCTATACGGGCTGCCCAAATCACTGCAAAACGCAGTGTGCCCTGCCACTACTTTCCTGATGCCAAGCCAGATTTCCAAAGTTGACCCTGGCGGGAATCGAAGCCAGGACCCCTAAGACAGAACATTAAGGCAAGCACCCTAACCACTTATCAGAGTTGTTGGTTCGACCGATCCACTGAAGTTAGTGCATAAATACGGTAGGAATTGTTTCATAAATAAGTTTATAAAAAAAAATTAAAATCGGTTCAGTAGTTTTTTAGTTTATTCTTCTGTTTATAATATTAGTATTGATAGATAAGAGGAGTCCAAAGAAGAACCATACATAGGTGCATTGATTATTATTTATATAAGAGACTAGCTGTTGTACGCGAGTTCGTCCGCGTATCTTTATAAAATATAGCCTATGATACTCGCTAATAATGTAGTGTATAGGTGAAAGAATTTTTAAAATCGTTCCTCTTCATAATAAGTTCATATTAAGATAAGTTAGATTTAGTGATTCCTTTTGTACCTACATATTATTTTAGTATTTTTACTGTTGACTGGACTATGAATGTTGATATATAAATGTATTTGTCCATAGAGTGTTGGCCGTGAAAGCGGACCTCAAAGTGGCGAAGCGCCCGGCTCCAGCACAAGCCTCACCCCACGCACCTTCGACACGGTGCCCTTGTGATGAAATTACTCGTTAAGTAGTAAACACAACATTGCATTCACATGGCAACACCGATCAATGTCTATGAACATAATCTCAATATGTGTAAATACAGTTGGTGTTACCATGTGAAGGTTTCAATTTATTTTTAAAATACCTTTTTTGTGTACTGAATAATATCGCTTTTGTTTTTTTTTTTTTTTTCTGTTAATTTTAAAACGAAGATAATGTCCGGTTTAAATTCAGTGACTCGCAAACAGCTGAAACTGCTTCAAATGGGGGTATTCGTTATCAGTGAAAACAAAAAGGTTGGTGCAGCATTATTTAATTCTCAACATTGTTTATACTGAATTATTCTATGTAACCACAAAATGTTATGTCTACGTAATTTTTAATAACATTAAAAAGTAAAGTATACATCTTGTATTTCATTTTAATTTATTTATTTTCCCATGCATGCAATTGTCTATATTATGCGTGCATGTCGTGTTTGTGTACACATCTTTATTCGTGAGCTTACTTTAAAATTAAAACGCTTTTTTCCAAGCATAGTTACGTGTTTTCATAATTCTGCTAAAAGTGTCTGCTAAAGATTTTGCATTAGCAGACACTTTAAGACTATAATATTGGCACAAATTACAGTTTAATCTTTCTACAGAAGTGTTTGAAGGTAGTCATTTGAGCGCCTTCCGGAGCATGTTTTGTCAGTAAGCATCGCCACTTTAAATATACATCTATTTAGACATTCCTGGTACAAAATAGAAAGTACAAACTTCTTGGTAGGTACAAAAAATACAGCATTCTGTTCTGTAATTTTTACGACTTTGTGTACAAAAAGCCGATTCAGTACTTGACATTCCTTATATATAATAGGGAAGTTGGAAACCTAAAAGAATTAGTAAACGTAACTTTCAAAACAGCGTTGGGCTTGTTCGATTAACAAAAAAATTCCTTTTTTCTTAATAAATTTTCCTGGACTAATTTATAAGACAATATTACAAAACTTTGCAGAACATGTGATTTTGAAACATCAGTTATCTCGTTCATTGCATATAATAGGATGAAGACAAGTGGGACAGTTGCCGGTGGCCACTCCGAATGTGGGTGGGCAGCCCCCTGCGCTTGTTACCAACCACTGTAAACAAAGAATAACATTCATTTTATAACATCCTACTAATATTATAAAATGCGAAAATTTGGGAGTATGGACGTTTAAATGTTTGTTAGTCTTTTATGTAAAAACGGCTCAACGGATTTGGATGAAAGGATATAATTTTGAATTGTTCCCAATATATACTCACTTCAAACAAACAACTTCTGTGGAAATTGACATCACATATGGGATTTTGGCACAAAGGTTGTGGCACACAAGACTTATCTGGCAAATTTGAACAGAGGCATATGAAACAATATTTTTCTTCTTGTGGCACCGTTTGGTTAGACAATTTAAACACTGCTCCCAAATGAAATGGAATTTCATCCAAATCTGAAAATTAAAAACAAATTTATTAGTACTTGTTTTCTAAAACTACAACGGTGAACTTTATAATGCAGATGGCAACATAATTTAAGTTTTTGATTAAATTAGTTCTGACTTTTTTCTATATTAGTAGTGGTGGCGTTTGAAAGGAATAAATAAAAATAAACATCAATTAGGTATAGTAAACAGAAGTGAAATCCATAGTTATTTACTTTAATAATATTATAAATAAATGTGAAAGTAACTCTGTCTGTCTGTGTGTTACCTTTTCATATCTAGTATAACTAACTCCTGGCCGGTGCTATAGCAACAAGAAATAAAGTGTTATATGCTTATATTATATATTTCTTTTACTTTCAATGTGGACAATGTCGCGGGAGCCAGCTATTATTTTAATATTATTAGCTTTAGTTATTAAGACCCACGCCATTTTCCCTAATAAATTTAAATGGATAACAATTCTAATGGAGACTAACCAAACATGTTTAAAACATTATCAACAACATTTTTATCATGATCCCAGTTCATTATTCCAGTTTGAAGTTTGCTATGCCACTTTTGTGAGTTACCAATGAGATGGATATTTGTTGCTAATCCCTTTAATGTTATCTCGATGTTTAACCAGGTTCTCTCATCTGAAAAAAGGAAGAAAAATAGGTGTTATTATTTCTCAGAAGACCTTTCTCTTAACAAAGAATAAATTAAGGATGGACCTTTTCCATAGCAAATAACACTGGCAAAATGTTTTCCCGCCGAACAACACGACCAACCATCAACATTCCAACCCAAATGTCGATTTGCCCAACCAACGAGTCCTAACTACATGGCGGCCTCTTTTTACATAAATTAATCTAATTTTGAGGGTGATTTTTTTATTTGAAAAGGCCCATCCATAATCGTCGATGATTTCTTATTATAATACAACTTACCAATGAATATTTTTCTATAATCATCTGCAAAAGTTGGATGTGCCGGCTCCATTACTGTACATTGCTTGTCTATAGACTCTAATTGAAGGAAATAACTAGATAAGTCATTAGTGTACTGTTTCAAACTGTTTACCATATCCTTTATAGATCTGAAATGGCTATCCAAAATTGGGGAATGAGGTAATGTAACTTTTTTTATGCAAAATTTTTTAGGTCCATCGTAAGTTACAAAAATTTCATGCTCCCTATTACAGTCGTCAGTGATTATGCATTTGAGATCTCTCAGAGTTTCACCAAAATAAATGGGTATCGATTCAAAATCAGCCGAATGTGTGGATTTTATTTCTTCTATCAACTCCTTATCTATGGGGTTTGAAGTTTTAGTCTTAATATTGCTACGAAATAAAACCTGTGTACGTTGCACGAAATCTGGTAGATTGTCACATTCATTGTAGAATAACTCTTGTATTAAATCGTTAATTTTTAGGCTCATTGTTAACTGTTTACAATTAAGTTTGAGTTTGTGACCAAATTTAAATATAAACACTATGTACAATCACAAATAACCATACAACCGCTACACTACACACACCTCTAACACGTGTTCAATTTCAATTAAATTAGTTGAAAAATGTAAGCAAGATTTGCAAATTCGGCACGTGCAACAATGTTGTTGTTTGTAATTTTGTATTTACCAATTTTACCACCATAGTTGACGTTTATATCTGTCAAATTTAGGGTTGCCATCAATAAAACCTAAATTTGCCATACTTTTGGGGAAATTAAAAATATAATTATGCCGAATTAGAAATAAAAGAAAGAAAGACATTTATTCACTGCACGAAGGATATTAACATGACATTACATAAGAAACAGAAACAACACGGGTCACGGGTTTTATATTTAGATCTAGATCGTCTGACATTTTACTTTCATTTAATAAATACACGACCACGTCTAAACAAAGCCACAAACAAAATGGCGGCGGAGTTGCGGCGCGGCGCCCCTTCGGCGACTCTTCGCGCCCTCGCCGCCGCTTCTCCAGTATGTAGGCGTCGCGCCTAAGGGATGCTTGAGCCCATTACCCTATCTATCCCTTCGTAATCCCATTATGGGTCGGTGCAGCACCAACGACGGTAACAACCTACCACCAAGTAGACCGTCAGCCTGTATGTGGACCTTAACATAAAAAAAAGGAAAAAGTAAAACTAAAATAACTCATTGTGTCAAAAAATTTTATTTAAAAAAATGGTTCTCTACAGAACTGCTGTCAATATGAATAAATTTCAACTAAAAAATATTAACTTACACGTTTGTACAACATTTTTAAATGTTATAAATTTCATCAATAAAAGAAATATATTAAAAATATGTTCATTTTCAATTCTTATTTCATGCTCTTAAAAGTTAAAAAATAGTCCAATCTTAGAAAAATGATATCATTATTTTAAACAGGTCTCATTATTGTTGTTTCGATTTTAACAATTTCGTCACATTTGTGCATTTCAATTTTAACAATAGAAAACACATCAATTACTAGTTTTGCTTCGGGAAGGTCTGATGTCGCGTGCCATGTCAACTCCATTCTAGATAATCTGGCTCCGGCTTCATTTTCAATACATTTATATTCACCAGGAAAATCCTGAAATATTCACAAAATAATATTATTTTTTTTTAAACCCAAAAAACAATGAAAAACTAAATTACCTTACTACCAGTAATGCTAAAGTTTGTCAGGATAAATGGATGTTTGTTTGTTTACTGTCACATAAAAACGGCTGAACGAATTTAGATGAAACTAGCTGGTGCCCGCGACTTCGTCCGCGCTCTCTAATAGCCTAAGCATTCCTCGATAAATGGACTATCAATCGCAAAAAGAATTTTTCAATTCGAACCAGTAGTTCCTGAGATTAGCGCGTAGAACCAAACAAACAAACAAACTCTTCAGCTTTATATATTGGTATAGATTTGGCACACAGATAATATCATCTGGATTAACATAATTATAGATACTTTACTTTATGATTATGGAAAAATGTTCCCGAGGCCACATCGCAGCGATTAAAGATGCCAGGTGCTATACTACTCATTTATTTTCTTTTTCAACGCGAACGAAGTCGCGGGCACCAGCTAGTTAAATACATATTTCTATAATTTTTTATTTGTATTTTTATTAATAATATAATAAATAGCATCCCGAAAGACAATAGACAGATATAATAAATAAAATGTTTTATACATATAATGTTAAGACTTTTTAGAACATGTGTTTTTGAAGTCATAACATTTACTTGAAGATAATTATCAATGAAATCAAATGAACCAACACATCTGGATAATCCATGTAAGTAAAAATTATAGACAAAATACAGACAAAACATTTTTTTTTTGCATTATTGAAAATATATTAACTCACTTTATTAAAATATATTCTCCTGTTCATGCCCATTGCGACTACGATGACATCAATATATTTCTTCTTTACATCAACTACAACAGCTTCCGTTATAACGGGTGAGTTCATTTCAATATACTTTGCCAAGTATACTTCAGTAGACAATTCACCGGCTTTTTTGGAGTTATATTTCTGTTTATTGCATTGGGCAGCTATTCCACACACATCGTCTATTCTCCAATTAGGTGTTTCTGTAAACTTCAAGCTTGCAGCCAATAATCTGAAAAAAAATCCAAGTTAATTATATAAGAATAAACTTCCCATTACAGTACACCAAATTTCAAATCAATTAAACTTGTGAGATCCATTCGTCAACTAGGAAATGAGCTGATGAGCTTATAAACAAAATAAGGGTTTATAAGGGAACATGTTACCCTTTATACAACTTAACATGACTGGCAATAACTTTAAAAAATATGACAAAAACAGCTGTACCTGTGTACCATGATGTCGGCATATCGTCGAATGGGGCTCGTGAAGTGTGTGTATAATGGAACATTTAGTGCATAATGCTCAAACTCATCAGCAGCAGTATTAGCAGCACAAAAGTATTTTGCTCTTGTCATAGGTTTTGCACATAGCAAATTTAACACCATCGCTCTTCCTAGATCCTCATTGTCCGGACCAACATAAGGTAACAACGTCCTTTGGAGGCTACCGGCCGATGAAATATCCAACTCTATACCCATAGGTTTCAAGGTTTTAGCTAGTTGTTGCATCATATAACCATTAGGTGGTGGATGACTTCTCAGAAAAGCTAATTTTGGATGATCTTCATATACTCGACGGGCCACTGTCATGTTTGCCAGTAACATAAACTCCTCAATCAACTGGTGACTTTCTTTAATGTCATATATCCAAAATTTGTCTGGTAAACCATTAGTGGGATCCAAGTGAAATGATACTTTAGGTTGATCAATTCTCAAAGCACCACCTTCGAATCTATTCTTTCTAAATATAGCAGCAATCTTCCACAATGTCTTTATGGACTTGTAAATATCAATGTAATTGAAGCCATTACATATGTCTGGAAACTCTGCTTCACAATTATTTCTATTTTCCAAAATCGCTTGAGCATCTTCATATGCCAGTTTAGCACAGGAATGGATTACACTCTTTGAAAATCTATGATTCAAAACTAGTGCATCTTCCGTTATTTCCCAAAATACAGAGAATGCAAGTTTATCCTCTCCGGGGAATAATGAACACAATCTACATAAGTCTTCTGGTAACATGTGATAAGCTCTTTCCACTAAGTAGACTGTTGTGGCTTTATTGGCTACTTTTTTGTCCAATATTGTATTTTCTGTTAAAAAGTGTGCAACATCTGAAATGTGAACACCTATTTCATAATTACCATTGTCAAGTTTCTTACATGAGACACAGTCATCAATATCTCGGCAATTAAAAGGATCAATGCTAAACAGACACAGTTTGCGACAGTCTTCTCTTTTTTCAATTTCCTGTTCTGGAATTATGTAGTCTAAACTAGGGTACAAATGCTTTACATCTGATCCAAATGGTGTTACATCCACATCAGTTTGAGCAAGAATAGCTTTTGTCTCCGTTACTAACTCTCCACATTGTCCTATATTTTGTTCTATCCTTCCAATTGCAAATCTAGTATCGAACCAATCAATAATTTTTGCTAAAAACAGTGTATTTTCATAAAGTTGTGCGTCTTGGTAAAAGTTGTCAGGCCAATTATTAAATGGAATATTAAGTCTTGGCATTCTACTGTCTCTGGGTACAAATAAAGCTCTGTCTTTATTTTTGTCTGGCATTAATTTCAAATTACCAATGCACTTTCTGTTGTGTACTTTCTCTTTAATATAAACTACTTTGCCTCTCTTTTGATTATCTTCATTAGTGCACTCATCTTCTTCACCACTTTCAATCAACTGAATAACAACTATATCCCCTTCTAGGGCACGATTGCGATGTTTAATTCCCTCAATTAAGATATCTTGTTTGTTAACATCTTGAACGTTTGACACATATGCGCTTGTAAATTGTTTAGGATTGATTCGAATAACACTTTCAAAGAGTGTATTACTTTTCAAGCCTTCTTCTACTTCTTCCAAGCTAAGATATGGTTCAAATTTGCTAGCAACATTTTGTTTCTTTTTATTCTTAGATCCTTGTGTAGACTTCTTCGAAGCTGATTGTGGAGATGGTGTATTCATGTTGGATTGGGGAATTTGATGCCCATGTGGTATGTTATTTACATATTGTTGTTGAAATGTATAATCCACAGTTCTACTCAGTAGAGGATGTTGCAACATATTTTGAACATATCTAGGAGTTGTGGGTTCACGTTGATATAAAGGTGAATTTGGATTACTAAAATAAGCTGGAGTCACATTTGAAGGTTGTTGCGGCGTGTTAGGTACACTTACTGAATATTGGTTTGTTTGCAACATTATATTGTGCATATTGTGAATATTATTATACTGATATTGTGGATGATGCGATAGGTTTTCTAAATAGCGAAAATTTGTGTTATAATATAGGGAACTTATCTGTTGCATATACAATTCCTGTACGGAAATTTCATTTTGTGCTGACTCGGACGATTGCCTAGGTGTAGACATCGAAGGTGAGATTTCAGATTGTTGCGACATAGGTATATTTTTCTGTACCGAATCAACTAATCGAATAGGCGTAGAGGCTGAAGGCGTTCCTTCAGATTGTTGTAACAAAGGCAAATTTACCTGTGGCATTTGTAAATGCAACTGTTTTTGTTTGGGCCTTTTTCTTACTCTCTTTCGTTTTGTTTGTGCTCTGTCAACATCTGGAGTGGTAGTTTCAGCACTTGTATTTAACCTTTCAATTTCGATAACGACTTCATCCAAAAGAGCGTCAGTATTCACTTCGTGTTGCTGTTGTGGCATTTTTCCAGCCACAGCGTGCTCTGAAGTAACGCTTATTACAGAATTCATTATTGGTGAAACTAACAGCCCCGAATTGGAAGGTATGTAGGAATCGATATTTCTTTCTGATAAACTTTCACGTAAATTAGACATGATTTTAGGAAAACTATTACATATTCACTTGTTACCACTACATACTAAAATTAGCATTAGGTTAGTTAGGTACTAATGGCTTATTGGTGATTTTTTCTCTTTATTTCATTATCATTCCATTTCCATTATGTTCCTATGTGGACTATGTGATGTGATGTGATTGTTATGGAATGTGGACTATTATGTACATAGAACACTATAATAATGCACCTCCAGCGCAACTCCAGCCAGACATTATGTAGGCCACTGACCTTTAATTTATGTTTAATATATACCACTGGACAGGCTGCTGTCAAATTATTTTATGCCTATTTTAGCCTATTTATAACCTATTTATTTGAAAACGCCATTTTAGTGCTGAAGGAAGCCTGTAGGTTACCTCTATTCTCCTTGCCTGTAGGCTTGGCTAAATATGGAGCGAAAGTACCCGGAACCGGAACTAAAATTTGTCATGCAATAATTAAAATTGTCCATGGAACATTTTGTAAATGTAATAAACATTTCCTCAAGTTTCAAAACTCAAGCGCCATATTATGTATATACCTATAAATAAATAGGTACAATTCATGGGTACAACCAAGGAGAATAGAGGTAAAGGAGCGCAAGCTCCGTGTATTAAAAGTGTCCGTTGAAAGACGACGAACTGATGGCGCTGGTTGCAGCTAGTGATAGTAAACACAAGGAGAATAGAGGTAAAGGAGCGCAAGCTCCGTGTATTAAAAGTGTCCGTTGAAAGACGACGAACTGATGGCGCTGGTTGCAGCTAGTGATAGTAAACAATTCAACTCAGCGCGCACTTCACTCCGTTTCATTTCATACTCTCAAACTCTCTAGATCACTGCCCTAGACACACCAGCGCCATCTCAATTCGACGATTTTAGTTGCCACTTTTTTAGTTTAACACCCATATAAGATTGTTCTCCTTATCTCTACGCTCCTTAAGTAAACAATTCAACTCAGCGCGCACTTCACTCCGTTTCATTTCATACTCTCAAACTCTCTAGATCACTGCCCTAGACACACCAGCGCCATCTCAATTCGACGATTTTAGTTGCCACTTTTTTAGTTTAACACCCATATAAGATTGTTCTCCTTATCTCTACACTCCTTAGGTACAACATACATAATATGGCAAAATCATGTCTGCTGTGATTCACGTCACATGTTTTATCTGTTCTGTGCTGGCGTGCTGTGCTGTGCTATGGTCTCTACTCTGTGGTCCTTGTTTGATTTGATTTTGATTGTCGATTCGATTGATTGATTTGATTGATTCACGAATTTCAACGTCACGACCGACATTAAACTTCACGTGTGTTGGTTAATTGAAAATTTGAAACTATACGATAATACGGACAATACGGTACTGTATTTGTAAATTACATTTTGATTTTTGCGTAATTATTTATCATAGGTAAACTAATATGTAATATGGTGAAGATAAATTTATTTATAAAAATAAAAGACCAGATAATCAACTTTCTGTTTTCATACATACATATTAACTTGGAAAAATGAAGTTAATTACTCACAACATGCTTACATCGAAATGTTTAAAAGGTGTTTTGACCGGATATCCACTAGCGATTAATGCTACATCTGTCAAGGTAGCCGAAGTTGATTATAATCCAGAATTTGTTAGTAGAATAATACCAAAGTTGGATTGGGAAGTGCTCTGGAAGGCTGCTCACAGTATTGGTCACAGTGATGGTTTACCACAGGCTTTAGAGGCTAATTACGATAGTAATGAAGAATTTTTAAAAAGAGCTCACAAAGTTCTATTTGAAATAGAAATAGAAGAAGGTTATCTCACATGCCCCGAAACAGGAAGACAATTTGCAATTTCAAAAGGCATACCCAATATGTTACTGACAGAAGCTGAAGTGCAATGATATGTTACTGTGTAATTTACGCTTTTATCTTGTCAAAAGTATAGAAAGTTTAATAGTCAAATATGATCTTCATATTTAAAACCACCGCTGTTTTAAAAATATCTGAATAAAAGTTGATTTTACACAGAAATTGCGTTTCATTGTGACACACTAGAGGTGTGTCAAAGGTGCTGTAACCGTTACTTTGGAATCTCTACTTCATTGGTGCCATTGTAATCAGTACTGATCATTCCAGATACTGATTACAGATACTTGACTCATGGACTCAGTATTCAGTAATAATTAATAAGTATTCGTAATATTGAGTATCCGCTGCACTAATTTTTCCGCGTAGTAGCCGTAACCAACTCTGAATGGAATAGATAGAAGCTAAAGCCATTCGATTTTGCATTTCGTAATTTGACAGGTCCTAATGTAAAATTTATTTTGAAATAATTGTTACCATCGCTTTTTCCATAGTGATTTTACTTAAGTAAATTTAAGTTACTTCTAATTAGTACTTTAATATTATATGATTCCATCTTGTAAACTGAAACCGCGAGTAACTGTAATCAGTACTTCAGAGTAACTGGAATCGTCACGGTTACAACAAAGTTATCATTTGGCACACCTCTATGACACACTTTACTAATTAAATATTTTAGTTTTAATTAGCTAAATTGCATGTTTACATCTAGTTCCAAGTGTTTCCAGAATCACAAACAGGTTCTGTCTCTCCAGGCACTGGTGGATGTAAATGTAAGCCAAGGTCCCCAATCTCTTCAGTCTCTTAAACCCTTTCATTGCCAAGGACTTAAACCCGTTAAGACTTCCAAAAAGTTGTCTCAAAACCTACATATGGTAGGGTGTCCGCATCTATTAATAAAATCTTTTTAATAGACGCAGACACTACCATATGTAGGTTTTGAGAGAACTTTTAGGATGTCTAAATATAAGTTTATACGAGGTTATAGCTAGGTATCACAAATTCCGAGGTGAACTCCTTATTTTATTGGATTAATGTTTAAATGGCAGATCACTCACACATACTAAAAATATTTTGGTCAAAACTTTTTATTCAAAATATTTCTCTCTGTTCATTGTCTTCTAGGTTCTAGTGGCGGTTTCTCTGTCTAGTAAAAAAAACTCCAAAATAAAAACAAAATCTTTTATTCTTGGTAGAACAATAAATTATTACATACGTACATACATACATATGCACAATATACTGATAAACAAAATCATGTCCTAATAAATATTTCTAAATGTTTTTAATCTTCTATATTGAATGCATGTTTAGAGTTCATCGGCATACGGAACAAAGGCGAGGTTTCCTGCAGAACCAATGGAAATTTTTGACTTCGTAGCACTCGCGAGCGCCTGAAAAAATAAACTTTTAAAATGTACAAATACAAAAATAGATTTGCAGCCAAAAAATCTATATTCACAGATCCTGTTTTAATATCACATACACACACACACACATACACTTCCAAATACCAGTCATCATAATTATACAATTATATTATTTTCATTTTGTCACTTTCACGTAAAATCCCAATAACGTTCTGAAAGGGATAGTTGACATTTTTATACTAAAGACTTTCTCATCATAGGCATATTTACATGTTGACTAAATAATATGTTTACATTTTTATATCTCTTCATAAATATACCTCGACAATTTAATTTTATAAATTCGACATTTTTATATTTAGTAATTTTTCTTAAATAGTCCTTAGTCGCCAAATACTTTAATAAAATAATTATTAAACTATGGGTGAAAGAATTTTTCAAATCGGTCCAGTAGTTTCGGAGCCTATTCTATACAAACGAACAAACAATCAAATCTTTCCTCTTTATAATATAGGAGCTATGGTTTAAAACGCAGATGGTTTATGGTAGCAAATCGTCTAAAAATCATTTAACGCCTCTTTTTCACCAACTACAAGTAAAGTGTTGATTATAGTATAGTTTTTTTTTAATTTTATTTTTGTGTTAAGGTCTGACAGACAGGCTGACGGTCCAGTTGATGGTCTACCTATAACACAAGCAACGCCATAAGTGCTACCATAGATTACCTGTGAAATATCACTGTCGGATAACGAGTCAATGCTGTTTGCAATGTCGCTCGGCGACTTCGCAGTACCGGTGAGTCCCTGAGCCGCGAGGGATTCGGCCAAAAAGGTGCCGTTTTCGGCTTCGTCCAAAACTTGAAGTTTCAACAGAGCCTTGCCCGACTTGATTGCTTCAGAGCTGAGCGAAGAGTTCTTGAGAACACTCGCTGCCGCTTTCACCGCCTGAAACATCATAAATAAATTGGGCCGACTGTTATCTATGAAACATTGTCTTAAAATTACATCAATCATCAATACTAATAATAAATCTGTAAATGTAGGTATGTATTGTATATATGTATGTTCCTCCACAACACACATATTAGACGTTAGCGATATTGGACGGTTCATCAAGAGTGATTCATTTTTGCAATGAATAATTAATAGTGAACTGCGTTGTTTGTATAGACACATCAAGCTATTATTCCATTCCTTGTGGAATTCCCGCGTGAACGTTTCGAGTGATTTAAAGAATAAATGAATTAAGTCGCTGTTTAGACGTTTCACTGATCGTTCATTGCTATAAACGATGAATGATGACTGATATATGCTAGTGAAAACAATCAGGTGCCGCAAGCTTTCGTCGCGAAGGCACACTCCGATGAACGTCAATTTAGACATTTCATTTGACTTGACCTGACTGCTTTAGACTTGACGGACCTGTTTTGGAATACTAACAAGAGAAAATTATAGACTTGACTGACTAAACTTGAGTCTGCTACTTTTGATTTTGATTTAAATTTTGCCTCTTTTTTTTAAAAAGAGGCTATTACAAATTGCTATTTTAACTTGACACTGGCAGATAATGGCCATTTTAAAATGAGCCGCATTGCCATTTAAACCTAAGAAGAAGAAGACATTTCATTTTAAGTCTTTCATGAAAGCAAAAATGAACCGTCTAATATGGGCTTAACCAAAACCAACCTTGTGGGCTTCGTCCTTGGGCACGGATAGGACGACTCCGTATAGTCCTCCGTCGGTGTAGGACACGTTGAAGCCGGCGGCCGCGAAGGGGCCGACGTTGCCGATCGCTTTGCCGAGCACAGTGTTGTCCGCACCCCACTTTGTCACCGGACCGTTTCCGAGGGCTGCTCATCACAACGATTAATAAGCAGTGAGCCTAGTGCGAGTCTAGTGCGAGTTTAACAGTTGACCCAACCACATGAAACTTTGTTACATATACTGTCACATGTACACTTGTACAGTCGCGACCAAAAAGGTTTAACAAAATTTTCAATTTAAAACAAGTCTGTCTGGTGCTTTAGTTTCAGTCTACGACTTGACAAATGAACAAAAAATGAAGAACATTTTTCAAACTCATGCTTTCAGGTTTTCAGTTTTTACTCGGTTTCCACCATTAGTTAGTTAGTTAATTAATGGTAACTAATACCCATTAGTTAGTAGTTATGTCATTGATTAGTTGGTTTTTTTTTTATATAATAAAACCTAATTAAGTTTCTATGTAAAAACTGTTACGTTTGACTTTCTCTCTTACGTTGGCGGACCCATTTCTTTCATTAAAACTTTAATCTTTACATAATATTATAAGACAGCAATGTCTGTTTGAGCGCTAACAACTTTTAGACCACCTGACGGATTCTAATTCGATTTTTCACTTGTGGAAAGAGGAATTAAAGTGGAAGGGTCTGTCTCTGTGTATCTGTCTGTCTGTCTGTGGAAGGGATTTAGAGTTAATCTAAAGAAATTTTTAATAAATAATCAGATAAGAGAGGAGAATTTAAGACTAGAGTAGTTTTTTATAAATTCTAAAACCAACCTCCTTGTTTTTTAGGCAAATTGTTTTATAATTTTATTTTTTTTATAACTTACGTTCGGCAGGGAACTGATTCTTTTAAAGTTGTCGTGTTATAATTTACTCATGCAAGCAGTTGTGTTTTTTTGGCAATAAAATAACTTTATTCAAATTTTAATTATTATTTATATGATTTTTAAGGGACATATGTATGGTGTATGGCCGTGTGTGTGTTAACCTAAGATCAGTGCTGGCCTATGCCAGCAAAATACTGAGTTGGGACCTATTTGTAACTCATATTTTTCTTTTTTGTTATCATGTTACTAAGTTGCAAATAAATGTTTTGATTGATTGATATATATGAAAAATTACATCTGATGGCTAGTTAATAATAATGTACCTTTGGATGCTACGGCCAGAGCGAGCGATTGGGGTGTTCCAGCCTTGGCGCCTTGGAGAGCTATCGCCACGTGCGCAAGGTCGCCTCCCATCTCTTTTCTGTTCAATTTGTATTGGATAAAAACATTTTTATTCAGTCAAGTTTGCGTTATTTGTCGGTGTGACGACGACGGTGACGTCTAATTTTTTTTCTATATTTTTAGACTAACATTTTTCTAGGATAAAAGTATTACATATGTTAATCCAGGTAATAAACTATCTGTGTGCCAAATTTCATCTGAATCCGTTCAGTAGTTTTCACATGAAACATTAAAACAATCAAACATCTATCCATCGTCACAAATTTTTACATTTTACATTTAAAATAATACATTTTCAGAGTGGACGAAGTCGCGAGCACCATCTATCGTAGAACAAATAGTATGACAGTTTGGAACAACCCCTAGTTATTTATAAAGACAACTCTAGCCATACCTGAGTTCTCCGCCGTAGTATGTCGTTGGGACGTCTTTGGCGGAATCCCCCGAAGAGGAAGGCAGAGACAACGTTTGGGCTACCAAATTAGCCTTATCCTGTAAAAGATTCAATTAAAAAGAAAATTAATTAACATAAATTTTATTAACACAATTCTTCATTAATTTAAATTAAAAACCGCCAAGAAAATCTTAAATTTACAAGGAAATGGAGCTCCACATATAGAAAATATTTGTAACGAAAATGTGTAAGTATAGGGGAAATAAATAATTATTTTTTACATGTACTAATATAATCAACCTAATAAATTTCTATCAAGATTCACACAAAATGAACGCAGACATTTTTTAAATGAAGACAAAATAAGTGATATTAGAAAATTGTTGGTGCATTACACAAAAGAGTCCTTATAAATAATAAAAACGGTTTTATATGTGAATAGTTATTATAATTACCAGATTATCGCCAACGACCACAATGGCGCAACGGTTTGTGGTAAGATAATTGGCGGCGTAGTGCTGTAACGTTTCCGATGAAACTTTTCCCACTCTGCGCGGAGAGATGAACAGAGAGTTTCCCACTCCGCGACGGAATGCCGCTTTGTGGAGTAAATCCACAGCGCGAACCTGAAAAGAAATTCCCTTTTACTAGTCTCCCACCCTTTTTAAATTCCATGGTAGAAGTACCTAGATAAAGGTCTGTCACTTGAAAAATTTACTAACAGAATTTATTCCCAGTATTAAAAAAAACACTAACACAAAAACTAATAAAACACTGTTATGTTATGTTGCTATGTTGGAAATAATTTTTTTTTAAAGTTAAATTTTACAAACAGTGTGACGGTCCACTCGATGTTACAGTAGTACTACGCACACTTTAAGGCGCATTGTGAATCTTCGTTTGCGTAGAAAATAAAGTACGACTCCGACGATTAACGAAGAAAGCTTAAAACAATTGACTTAGATTCATAATACAATGCAGCTGTTAATTCCGTTGCACTTGCACGAGTGTAACATAAGGCGGATAAGGCCACGAAGCGTGTGGATTGGTCGATAGCATTTCCCACGTTGTACTGTAGGTGGCTTTCGCCGCCCCAAAGAGCATAACATCCCTATAAATTTACACATGTAAACGACTTCTTTAAAATTAGCTTACCTGGGGCGGAAGCGTGGCGATGTCGTACTTAAGCCGTGGTGCATTATCACCCAACTCCCAAGGCCTGAACTCTTGGCACGATATAAGGTCTGTTAGTTGTTGCAAGGCCGGCAGAGCATTCTCTTGAGACGACTGTGGAATTATTAACAGACAATCAATACTAATAATAAATCTGTAGGGGTTGGTCATGGAATAATTTACTTTGTTTTCAGAAATATCGTGTATATAGGCTCTAACTATACATGATAATGAAACTAAATTGACGATTTTTAGAATTTTTTTCTATATGTATGTATGTATGTAAATAAAAACAAATGGTCGAAGGATGTCACTGTATGGTACCCTCGGGACGGAAAAAGAAGAAAAGGGAGACCAAGGAAAAGATGGGAAGATGAAATCAGAGAAACAGCAGGTCCATTATGGAGAAGAAAGGCTATAGACAAGAGATTGTGGCGAACTCTAGGGGAGGCCTTTGCCAAAAGGCAAACTGACATAGACAAGGAAAACCACATATAATTTTTAGAAAGAAATATTGTAAACAAAAAAGTCAGAAATAAAGGCTTATTTATTTATTTATTATGTATGTTCCTCCATCACTCTTAAACAAATTAACTGATTTTCATGAAACTCGGTAGATAAACATTTAGAAGTACGGGACACGTGATAGGCTACTTTTTATCTTTTTTAACGCTGACGAAGTCGTGGGCACCAGCTAGTATTAAAATAAAAACCTTCAAAATTATCAACCACAATCAGCACAAAACATTTTCTCATAAGTGGGAACCTATAGTATAGAAGCTATTGTTGGTAAACATTATCTTTAAAAATTATCCAAGTTAGGAGAAAAATTGTTAAATGATCAAATATTTCAAATTTTTTGGGAACCCTTTGCTCCCCCATAAAACATATTATTAATTTTATGAACATATTTATCAATATTAAAGGTATAAAAACTGTACTAGTTAAATCCTTCAATTCAAAGTATTAAAAGAAAATATGTAGTTCAAATTATTTCAAATGGTACTTACTTCAAGAGTATAATAGATGAACTCACGATCACCAGACGCCGTAACTGATGCACCGCATTGTGCAAGTTTACGTGCAGTTATGAAAACAGATGCTTTGCCAGTTGTAAGCCCAGCTGCTGAACGCAACACATGAGCGAGACCCGGTTCATTCACAGGTTCATAACGAGAACCGGCTCTGAAAATATGAATTAAAACTTCAAGATATTAAGATGAAACAAGTTGGCGGCCTGAACTCATCGGTCTCATGTCTAAAAAATAAAATCACAAACAGACTCTTGGGCCAAGGCTTTTTTTGACAAAACTACTGCATACATCTATTTTTTTGTAAAGTTATTTGTACTCTTGAATAACTAATCAATGTTTATATGTAAAGTATTTTGGAGTTTTTGTAAACTAGAGTGACCTATTCAACCTCAAAGTTGCATTAAAACTTGTGTTAAAATATGGATTTTTCAAGGATCATATCTTTTAAATTAATACTTTTTTTTAAAGTTTCTATGCATTCGAACCTAGTTATTGACAAGATAAATCGGTATCATGCTTACTTTTGTAAATTAAACATAAAACAGCGGAGTAATTTTGGGGTCTACGTTTGTATGGAAGAAAACTGACTTGTATTAACTTAAAATCCGAAAAAAAGGACATAAAATTATGTTAATTTACTGCAGTATAATCCGTCTTGCTTCAGTAAGGGGTTGGCCCTTACAAGAGACCACCGAGGGACAACAGCAAGTGTGCTGTTGTGTTTCGGAAGAGTCGATGCCAGAGCCCATTTCCCTGTCGGTCGGCAGTGCACTTTCAGCACTTATTGAGTAGCTTGTTATAGGTGACAGTAACCTATCATCAAGTGAACCGTCAACTGACTATGGAACTTACCATTAAAAAATACTAAAAATTAATTCTTCAAGCTATCCACTTACCTGAAAGCTACAGTTACTCTGGTAACAGGAGAACCGTTGTCCAAAGCAGCGGTAAATGTTCCATTAGCTGTTACATTTGTTTGAAGTTTAACGTCTCTTTGAACTGCAGGGGCAGCTTGTGCATAGCCTCGTGCCTAAAGACCATTATTAATAGATAAATCAATGAAAACCCTGACAACAAATTTTACACAAGGAGATATTATATTAATTCGATGGTTTTACATAACAGTTTTTGACAGAAGGGATGTTATTCTCGTTTAAGTTTGTTGAGGTCTGAAATCAATAACTAATAGCAGACTTACCACAATATGACGGATAATAGGTTTATTTAGCGATTTTGATGCCATTTTTCAGAAATTTTAATATCCCGTTTAATAAATTTATTACGAGCCAGGCTCGGCTGAAAAAGGAGCTACACCACAGCCACAGACCACAACTTACGAAATACGAATACAAAGTGTCACAGGTCACTTGTCAGTGCTCAGTGAATGAATAGTCTGTGGAAATGGGAAAGAATCAACATAGGTCATTTTCATTTGTTGATTTGTCAGTTGTCATTGTCACTCAAATTGAACGAGTAATTTTTTTAGACGGTTTTTAGCGCCAAAACGTTGCATATAGTTATTTATTTTATTTATGAATATGAAACAAATATAAATACCTAATAATATTGTCACTTTTTTCGATATTTAGGGGGATTCTAACTAAAAAATTCCACTTTTTTATTTACTAGAAATATGAAGGTATAAATGTGATTTTTATGTTTACGTTGCCTAGAACTTATTTATAGGTTCATTGATTTTGTTAAAAACATAAATTTTATCTACTGTTTTATGTCGCAGGTATGGTACTGAAAGAAATTTCGTTTTGAGCATGCTATTGGCATTGATTCCAACATGTGTGCCTGTGTGGATATTTACTTGTTTGTGCATTAGAATAAAACCTACATTTGGATCTGTAGGTTAATTAGATCTTTTTTTAGGTAAGTTCAAATGTATTTATCCATGGTGAAGGATTACTAACATAACAGATATTATATTTTCACTTTTGATTTTGATGATTTTTTTAAATGCTTACTTAGCTTAAAAATTTTCATGTTTACTGAACAATTTTCTATATTCTCAAGTATATATAACTAACAAAGAATTGTATATATTACACACAAAAAGTCTAAATAAACCTTATGGAAATTTCTCAAGTAATAATAACATCAAAAGTACTTTATACACATAATGGGACAAAAGTGGAGAGACACAGGCTGATGATGATGACATGGTTGCAGATAGTTTGCTCTAGTGGTCTTATTCCATAATTAAAAACCAACCCCATCCCTTCCCAACTCCTTATCCTTAATCCTACTATGGTTGGCAATGATATAGGTGACATTAGCCACCAACTACTAAGGGACTGTCACCCTGTCTGATGACCTCTAGGTTATAGAATGTTTTTACCATTTAAATTATCTAACATTTGATTTTTGTAGGAAAATCAACTCAAAAAATAATTATCTATTACAGTTATGCATGTTTATACAAAACAAAGCAAGTCTTAAAAATATGCATACACTTAATAAGCATACTAGAATCACCAATGAAATACATAATTCTGTCCTATTTATTGATATTATTACTATAAAATGTTGTTAACATTTCTTTGTATTTGTTTTCCAGGAAGTTATGTCAACATATGTACAATTAAGAAGTATTAATGAAGAAATAAAAGACACTATTTCTAAATACAGTCACAACAGCAACTATGGTCGAAAAAGACATGTATTACAATGCAAAGAAAATATCTCAAAGATAAAATATAATAAATCGTTGAAACAAAAACTAAAGAAGTATAAACTGAGAAAAGATGGTCAAGATGATGAAGATATTTTAGATGTGTCAAGAACATTGTTTTTGTCACTACAAATTAAGTCACCCAATAAACAGGTTAATAATATATTTCAGCAAGTAGCAGGTGATCGTGAAGTTTTAAAACCAAAAAATTACCTTAGCACAATGATTAGAAATAAACAAAATATTAATAAAGTAAATAGTGTGACTGCAATCACTTGTCCATTACAAAATACAAATGTTGAAAAAATGTCTGACACCTCATTACATGAAGCAGCAGTTACTGTTAATTCAAGAAATGAAGAAAAGCAGCATACAAATGCATTCAAACTTCTAATGGATTCTAGGCACAATAGTATTGGTGCTAACTCTTCAGGAAAAGTGAAATCTTCCCCTGAAGAATCTGCACTTGAAGAGGTTGCAGAGAAAAGAAATACTAAAGCTAAAAGAAATATGCTCTTACAGAAAATGGCAGAAGAAAAAGGTTCTATAACCAATATGAAAATTGAGCAGCAAAAGGAAGATTGCATTAACCGAAAAATGAAGAAAAGAGCTCAGCGATTAAAAGAAATGATCACCACAAACAATTCAAAATCACCAAAGGGAAGCAAAAATATTAATATAACTATAGAATCGCCAATTAACTTGAACAATAAAATACCTTCTGAAAAATCTTTAACATTAATAAACCTTTTCGAGGACTCTAGTAATGATACTAGTGACATCACGCATCATAATCATATTTCTAGAGAAGACCAAGAATTTTTAAATAAACTTTCTCCATCAATGAAAAAGAAAGAAAACATGCTATGTTATTTCACAAAAATTGAAAAGGAGCCGGACATTATTGAAGGTGATGACAGCAGTAATATTATTAAAGTTAAATTAAATACTAGGCATAAAAACAAAGGTAAAAAGAAAAAGAAAAATCTTAACGCAAATGAAGATAAACCATTGAGTAATATTACCTCTGAAGTGCATACAACAAATATTATGAACAATTTAAATGACCTAAACGAAAATGATCTGGCTATTACATGTGAGGACATCAAAAATAATATTAATATGAATGAGACAAAAGAATTTAGGTCAAGGCGTATAAAGAGACCTATTAAATATACCGACGATGCAGAACTAAGTTCTGAAGACGAAATTTTGACGCCTAAAAGGAAAAGACATAGAGAAAATAAAAGTAAAACACAAATTGATAGAAAAACAAAGCATGATAAAGCAAGCAATAATATAGGTTCAATTAAAACAAGTTCAACAAAATTAGCTCCAATATTCAAGAAACAACAAGTTGACCCAGCAGTTCTTGAAGCTAAACAAAAGTTCCTTCAAAGTGGTATTCCTGATAAACTAAAAAAGCCTAAAACTCAAGAAGACAAATGTGTTGTAGTCTCACAATTTCCAGTGGTAGTTCATATCCAACAATATCCACCAAAATATAGTAATGATAATGTTGAAATATTTAATATACCGAAAAATATGACCTGTGAAGATGTTTCATGTTCAAGTGTGAACGATTTTTTTAAAAATTTAGTAATATCAGGAAAAAAATCAGAAGAACTTGTCTATAGAGCAGCGCTTGATAAAAATTCTTTAACTAATTTTGATGTTCGTCAAACTTTGGCCCATATAAAACATTCATATCCTACTTTTCCCGTAAATCGTACATACAAACGATTAAAAGAAAGAAATAAGATTGATTTCAAAGAATGGAACAAATTCGATAAGGACACTAGTAAAGAAATTATTAATGAGTTTATTGATGTTGATAATGAAAATCCTGACCATTTAATTTGGGTGGACAAGTACAGAGCTTTATCAGCAAATCAAATAATAGGCAATTGTGGTAGCATTAAAGAACTGAAAGACTGGCTTACAACATGGACTGAAAATAAAATTAAGAACAAAAATAACTCAGATTCCGACTCCTCAGACTTTCTTGATTTGGGTGCAGACAGTGATAATAGTTCGAAAAGTTTACATAACCCACTCATATTGACCGGTCCCACTGGTAGTGGCAAAACTTCAAGTGTTTATTCCGTTGCGTCAGAACTTTCCATTAAAGTTATTGAAGTTAATTCAAGTAGTAGGAGAACCGGTAAAATTATGTTACAAGATTTACATCCAGCGACTCAATCTCATTATGTGAATAGAGGTAAAGGAAATAGTATCCCCATTAGTGAGTGTGTGAAGCCAGATGAAATAAAGAAACGAGGGAGACCAAAAAAAGCTAATAATGCAACAAAAATTGTACCTTTGTTGAAAAGAACAGAGTCAAGTGAAACATCAAGTAAAAGTAATGCAACTCAAATGTCATTGATTTTAATCGATGAAGCCGATATAGTGTTTGATCAAGATGATGGTTTTTGTTCGGCCATAACACAGTTGATTCAATGTTCCAAACGACCCATAATTTTGGTCACATCTTCCCTAGAATGTTTACATTTGCAAAAATTTGTGCAGAATGGGAAAATACTTAGTTTCTCACCATTTGTGCCGAGGGCGCTCGGTACATTTTTAGATGTTCTGTGTTTGGCCGATTTGGGTATGTGTTGTCCGGGTATTGGGGCTACTTTCTTAGATTTCTATCGAGGCGATATAAGGAAGGCTATAAATAGTTTGAATTTTTACATGGTATCATATTCGAAATATAATAATTCTGATGAAGCAAATACACATGAGAACAGTGACGACTGCAAATTGGTTGTTGACGATGAAAACTCCAGTAAGTCGTCAACTAAGTGCGAGAGTGAAGAGAAAAATGTAATAGTAAAATCTATTGAAAATGGAAATTTTATGGAAAATAATTTGAATGTATTCAAAGACGACCTAACGAAGTTGTTGCACTCGACCCGTTCATTTGAACTTTTCAACATTTGGTGGAGTCTGCCAAGCTTATTAAATTTTAAATCAAATCCAATAAAAACTAACATTGAAAAAGATTTAGTGAATAAGAGAAATACATTTGAACTGAGAAAGATCTCTGACATGCTAGAGTATGTGTCCTTTTCGGATAATTTGATAGTCAGTTCAAAATCTGATATAACTTCAAAACCATGGCATACTTTTGAATCAGATGGTGTATCTGAATGTCAAAGTTTGGATTTATATTATAGAAGCAATGAAATCGGAGAAGAAATTTGTCAAACTCTTGTTATGAGTTCTATTCGCGATACACAAAAGGCTTTAGGGTTTGAATCTACATCAGAAATGGACTATCCCAATATGGATTTGGAAAAGTAAGTTTTTTTATTATATCATCCATACTTACTAATGTTATAAAAGTAACTCTATCCGTTACCTTTTCACGCATTAACTACTCAACCGACCATCATAAACTTATAATGAAGACAAGAATACAAGAAAGGACATAGGGTACCTTTCATCCAGAAACAAAGTACTGTTCCCAAGGGATTATCTAAAATAAAATAACTAACGTTATTTTGCTTATATTTTTCAACGCGGATGAAGTCGCGGGCACCAGCTAGTAAGTAATTGGCACCTCGAAATGGTACAGTAACACACGCTTCGGTCGCCAAAGAAAAAAATAGTACAACAAAATTTAATCATATTAAAATTAAAATAGTTAATTATTTTTTTTGCGTGTCATTCATTTATATACAAAGCAATTGTAAAATAATTTGTTGCCAAGTGTTTAGAAATTTTCGCCGGGTAGGTATGTATTTTATTATAAACTAGCGACCCGCTCCCGGCTTCGCCCGGGGTCAATTTTTTTCACGTAAAAACCCGGATTATCCCTCTATCTATGAGTGAAGACAGAATTAAAATCGGTCCAGCCGTTCTAGAGTTTTGCGCTTAGCAACACATTTAGGGATTCATTTTTATTTATATCTAGGTGTTGCCCGCGACTTCGTCCGCGTAGGAAAGTTTTAGATTTCCCGTAGGAATGAAGCATTTTCCCGCGGTAAAAAGCATCCTATGTTCATCACAGATAATGTCGGCTTCTAATGGTAAAAGAATTTTATTCAAATCGGTCGAGTAGTTTCGGAGCCTATTCTATACAAACAAACAAACAATCAAATCTTTCCTCTTTATAATATTAGTATAGAAAAGATAAAATTTATGTTTTTTTTTTTTTACAGAAAGCGAGATAAGACAGTGTCCCGTCATAAAAACCTCACAAATTTTTTAAATCCATCAGCAGTATTGGACAGGAGAGGATTAGCCCTGGATTACTGGTCTTACAGTAGAAATATATGTAGAAGTGAAAGATCTAAAACTGATAACAACACCAAAAGAAATAATCGCTTTTTCCACTATCTCAAGTCCATAACAGTTATGTGTAAGACGGACCATTTTAACGAACTCGCCGACAGCCTATCTTATAGTGAAATTAATAATTTGTAGTCACACCTAAATATATGTAGGTATGTATTATAATCAAATTTTTTGGAGTTTACTCCTTTAGAATCGATAGGTATGGGAGTAAAATCAAAATTGTCACACAGTATGCGTTACGCTTTAGTTTTAATTTTAGAATATGTTACGTAATACATCCTTGCGAAAACTAGATGGCGTCGGTAATCATTCGAACAGAGATGGCACTATAATTAATTCGTTATGATAAATGTTTTTATAATTTTTTTTTACATATGTATTTTATAATCGTTCCTAAGCAGTAAGCTCCAGTCGTACGTGGAAGCTGACACACACACTTTTTTTTTATTACAGGCAGTCCATAGAGTTAGTTATAAAATCTTATTGTTAATATTGAAATGAAATTTGGTGACTGTTGTTATTATAATTTATTAGCCCGCCTCCGGCTTCGCACGCGTGCATGTTTTTTCCGTAAATTTTGAACAAAAACTTTTCCTCTTTACTTTATTGAAAACCGTATCATAATCAAAGTTAGGTTAAGGTGGTTTAGAAGAAGTACATGATACAGAGACGCGATTAAAAAAAAATGTTTTATGGAAAGAAATGCTTACTGTGAGTCAACCGTTATAGGCGTGCAGTCATATAAAGGTGCCGTCTTGTAGCGGTGCCGTTATGTAGCTGTGTAGTCATATAGCGGTGCCGTCATGTAGCGGTGCTTTAATATAGAGGTGCAGTCATGTAGCGGTGCCGTCATATAGCGGCTGTAATACAGTGGTGAAAGTTGCCTATATAAACAAAATGGCGTGATTTCCTAGAGAGCGGTAATTGATACCATAAACGTCAAAAAGCGGTGTCGCTATTTGCCTGACACTTTATATTAATAATAAAATTTAGATAGAATTTTTTTTTTCACAGAAGGACTGCCTCACAAAAAATCTGACCAGATTTTACAGTTTCAGTTCTTGTTACTTTAATTTAATTTAGATAGGTTACATACATTAATTTAATTAAGATAATTTAATTATACCTAATAGAAATATAAACTTTGTAAATTTTTTTTTTCTTTTTCAAAACAACCTAGGCATCTAAAAATTGTCTGCAGTTATAAAAAAGCTAATAGACAGACGATTATACGAAAGTTATTCTATTTTATATTTTACTGCTTTCTATTTTCATATATATGGGTTCTTTTTATTTGTCTTTACATATACCCAAGTAACTTTTTCACAAGAAAGACATTTTATATTGTATAATAAAGCGTGCGAAGTCGATGGCGAAAACTAAATGTAAATAAGATTCTAATAAATTGTAATGTCTTAGGAAATAATCAAATCAGTTCTTCTTGTTTTGATTTTGAAATACTTTTTTGGTGTCTCTATTTTTTCGTCTCTGTACGTAGGTAAAGTGTGTATTAATTCATTACTATTGTGAAGTGTATTATTTTTGAAATAAATATTAATGAATACTTATTTAAAATGTGTACGAGATTTTCAATTTTATTTTTTTCATTTACTTTTATACTCTTTTGAACACCCGACGCAAAAACGGGTTCTATAAGTTCCGCGTGTGTGTCTATGGAATCGTACCTAACTCCCAAATCCAAACGGATAGACCAAATTTGATATCTTTTTTTTAAAGCAGACATGATCGAGATGGTTCTTAGTTATAGTTTATGAAGATCTGTTCAGACGTTTGAAGATCATCGGCCCATTATCTAGTTGACGAAGGGATTTCACTAACTTCCACATGTTCCATTCATGTAAAATTTCGTAAACTGTAGATTCTGTTATACTGAAACTAAATTGACTATTTTTAGAATTTTTTTCTGTATGTAATGTATGTTCCTCCATAACTGATTTTCACGAAACTTGTTAGATAAACATTTAGACGAACGGGACATTTCCCGGCCACCTGGCAATCCTAAACGGGACACAGGATCCCTATCCTGTGTCCCGTTTAGGATTACTTACTACTTACTAAATACTTTCTTTTTCAACGCGGACGAAGTCGCGAGCGCCAGCTAGTAAGTATATAAAACAGCATTCATACCAGAAATTCCAAAATGAGGTAAGCCTGGGGCCACGTAGCTCTTAGTATATGTAATTTTTTTATTACGTGGTAATTGGTAACCCTTTTTTCGACGAGGAGTAAAACTTTCTATACTTATTCTATAGTTACCCGGTGTTTGATAACACCAGGTTATGTGATTTTTTAGGTTTATTATGATTTAAAACACAATAAACCTATAAAATAACCCAAATCTTTTTAAAGTTCGAGTGAATAGGCATCTTTTGGTTGAGCTCGCTCCATCATATAGGCCTTATGATTGCTACACAGCTGGTTGGCCAAGTGCAAACTGCAAACCCATCTTTAATAACAAAAAATCTAGAAAATTTATATGACATTTTGCGTATAAATAAAACTTCGATGAAATAAATATAATTATACTATAATTAGAAAAGTAGATTTATCATACAAACGATAATGATTTATTCACCAATAAACGACCAATAATGAAAATAAAATTAACTTATAATAATAATTATCAAAGTATGTGTACAAATTTTCGGTTTTTCCAAAGACTTAGGTAATTAAGTAATGTATCCTCTTTCTTAAAAATCACGCAACACATAGAGCGATAATCTCGAGGCTTCATGAGGAAATGCTTTTCAAAGTAACACAGTTCAAATCTTATCTCCTTTTGTGTCGTGTGCGCAGACGATATCTTTCCGAAGACTGTGAACTCCACTCCAAGCTTATATCGCTTGACGAAGGCGGCGATTCAGCAAATTGAGCGTGCGATGTCCATCTGCACGTAACGCAAACTAATTTGGATTTTCCTTTGGGCTTCTCTAAAATTTCTTCCTTAATTCCGTACGATTCCAAAATGTGCTTGTATGCGCATTCTAACGGTTCAGGAGAACGTCCGCGGGCTGCACATAACCGCAAACGGACACACGGCTTGCAATAACCACAACTCTCTACACCTTGAACCATTTCTTTTAACTTCTTTTATGTTAAGTGCACTTGAAATGGCGACGTCTTTCGACCAAATGATGCGTTGTTGACTGAGTATCTGATATTTATGCGTTGACTCGTTGACAGAAGACGATGCGCACGCGTCTCCTGACTCCTGATAACCCTAGGCTTGGCCGGCGCCTATATAAGTTGTCTCTTTAAAGTAATTACTGTGTAGGACAACGTGTCTAGTTCGTAATACTATATCAATATTTTATGATTATACAAGATAATGATCCATTTAAAATTCATTATTTAATTGTTGATTTTTATAAACAGTGAGCATTGGGTGTTCCGGAATTCGGTTTGCTTACGATAAGCGCATGGTTAGTTGTACTTAAGTGTAAGTTAGTTATTAACTAATACTTATATCATTGGAACTTATTGTCCATGCCAAGTCCATTAAATTCGATCGATCGATTTGCAATAATTTGCCTATTTACTAAAATAGAATCCATTTAAAGAGGACAATTTATAAATAGCATGTACAGATAGCAATAAATTGTTTATAACTTATTACGCTGTGATATGAGACGGAGCTTTTGAGAATCTTGACCCGTAGTACTGACCGTACCGTAACTACCTAACTAACTGCAAAACAAAGAAAAGACTTTCCTTTAAAAATATTTAAAGAGTTTGAAAAAAGACGCAAGGTATAATTTTTAATGGCGGTAATTTTTTCGAAAATTGAAACATTGCATTATAATTAATATAAATATTAATCATGCGCTTTTTGTATTAAAATTTTGCTTAAATGTAGTAATAAAAAACATTCCGTACCTCCTTAAAAAATAATAATAGGTTCGTGAGAATGTAATAATAATAATATAATAATTAAAATGTACTTGCGCGAACAAACGCCGAAACCAACTCCAAAGGTCGATAGTTGCTTAGCGCGGAATCTATACCTACGAGTTCATTGCGGTGGAAAAGTGATCACCAAGCCTAAAGCGGTCATGCGGCATGACATGCGTTTATATCATGGTGAATTATAGTCTAGTCTAGGGACCACTATACGATCATGCGTGTACGTTAGTCATAGTAAAAGGAACTATCAATCAACTGCCAGCACGCAGTTCCATGTCATTCACATAAATCAATACAATTAAACGGACACGGTCATGCAATACATTACAACACGTTACGCATGTCATGCTGCATGATCGTCTAGGGACCGCTTAATGGCTTAGTTACAAGTTGGGCTTAAAGTTACCGTCGCCATGCCAGCTAGTCATTGTCACCCGCCGCAAAAGATGTTTCAGTCAAAATGTGTTTGGACATTCTGTCACTCAAAGTGCAATGCAACGACGCAATAGTTCACTTATCTTTGGATATGTAATTTAAATAGAGTACGACCTTTGGCTTAAACAAATCTTTTTATTGTTATCGTCGAGTCAATTAAGGAATACACGAACGAACTGGTAATAACTGGTGCGGAATACAATTATTATTCCGTTGACCACTCCAACTAGACTTTGTCTTTAAATCAGAAATCTACATAAGCATAACTACCTACGTAGGTATATAAACTTATATAAAGAAACAATAAAGGTCACCATTCACGGGCACTCCATTTGGCAGCGCTCCTCTTATCATACGACATCACGACATCGAAATTCTTATCATATAAAATTCACGTGGTTTTTTACATTCACGATGAGATAATGCATGAATTTGAAGTGATGGAGTGAAGCGCTGCCAAATGGAGTGCCCGTGAATGGGGACCTTAAGACAGTAGCGGATTTACCAGAAGGCTGAGTGTGCTGGAGCTTACTCAGTCTTCTGTAGGCAATTGAGTAGGCTAGGCGGAAGATTTTAGGGGGTGGCAAATTTGGCCAATGATTTATTTTTGTCTTCCAGGAATTAAAAAATATATATTATTATAAGTTACCCAGAAATTGCTCGCATTCCTCTCGGGAGCTGATACTTGTAGTACATCATCATTACATCAGTTTTTCTTTTTTTTTTCATATTAAGTATTACGATTTTGAACTAGGGTATCGAATTGCAGGGGTCTGTAGGGGGCGCAAAATTTGAATAGCCTATACTACGGATGGCAAATGTGTAAATCCGCCACTGTCTTAATTAAGATCCACTGTAAACCCGTCCTTATCAGGTCGTGACTCCACTTGTGACACAGACTATGTGTCCTGCCTACACCTGCTGCCTCTTGAACTTACTGATCCGACAGCTTATTTCGGTAAGTTTCATATGTTTACGAATCTCATTTCTGGTTCGCAGTCAAGTCAAGTCGCATTGTATCCCCGAGATCATAGCTCAATGAGGTCAAATATGTTAGGAAGTGTCAATTCGCTAGCTGTTTTTTCGACGGTTAATAGTCTAATCAGAAGTAGCAATCAGATGATCAGTGGTGCATTTTTCTTTACCTTTGTACTTCGTATATTTTATTATGAAAATATTTTCTCATCATGTTAGGGTTTAGTACCATTTTGACACAAAAGACTTGAACAGGAAAAAAGTCCGCGTCATCGGTCTCATGGGATTTAAAATGAAACTACTTGCCAAAAACTGTTATTTTGATTACTGTTTATATTTTTTTTTATTACTTACATAATATAATAACATAACAATTTATATACATCTCACTAAATATACATATAATTAACAAAATCAAAACATCGAAGTAAAAGAGCCAAATAAAGGGATGAAATACCTACTACATTAAATATCACTAGGTATCAATCAATTATGACTTTAAAATTGATATGAATTTTAAAATTTAACATTTTAGGCATTAGGTACATATTAAAATCTAGTTAAATTTAGGTGCTCTCGTATTAGGTAGGTACATAACTAGAACGCCAGAAGTAAATATATAAAAGAACACTGCAAAAGGATTTCAGTATATCCTATTTATCTATTATTATTATTTGATTGGCAGGAGCCCTGACGGTCCATTTGACTGCCAACGACCTCGGTATTTTAATGGGAAGGGGAAAGATAGGATATTGTGGGCTCTGTCTGACATCTCTCACTCACTTACAGAAACACAACAGCACACGTGCTTTTATTTCACTGTGGTCATTTGTAATTTTACTAAGTATATAAAAACTTGATTAGATTTTTATTTTATTAAATTATTATCTATATAAGCCTTCCTTGGAAAACTAATGGTGAAAACCGAATCAAAATATGTTGTGTGGTTTTGGTGAAGTTAACGGTTTTGGGATTAGGCATATTATGTACAAACAGAACAGACGGACGAGGAAAGCGACTTTTAAATTAAACTTTATGTATAAATAAAGAAAGACGTTTCGATACTTTCTTATTCTAAAGGAAAGATGATTCAATAAAGTATACTATGACAATAATAAAAATATACCCTTTTTTCGAAATTATATTATACTAGCTGTTGCACGCGACTTCGTCCGCGTAACTTTATAAAATATAATACATTCGTGTCTGTGACACCATTATGGAAATACATATACAAAATTTCAACCCAATCGGTCAAGCCGTTTAGTAGTTGACATACCGACAGCAGCGCCACCTACCGGGTCCAATTGTATTTTTAAATCATCCAGGAAATCATCGAAATACCCATATAAAATTTCAACCCTATCGGTTCAGCTGTTTAGAAGTTATATGTGAAAAAGATAAGTACGGAAGGATAATTCTTACTACCCTTTGTCCTATTCTATTACCCGTTTTCCCGTAGGAATGAAGCATTTTCCCGCGCTAAAAAGTATCCTATGTTCATCACGGATAATGTCGGCTTGTAATGGTAAAAGAATTTTTCAAATCGGTCCAGTAGTTTCGGAGCCTATTCTATACAAACAAACATACAATCAAATCTTTCCTCTTTATAATATTATAGTGTAGACAAATATTGTTCAATGTGAAGCGGTGACTAAATGCGTGAAGTTGGCCGCCAATGTTGGCGGAGGCGGTAGGGTCGGCAGCGGAGGCGTCGGGTAGACCCGGCAGTGGAACTCCGCTGGCGGTCCCAACATGCTCAGCAGCAGGTACGACACAAGAGATCCGGAGAGGAGGCCACCATTGTACGACAGAGTCATCATGTTACCTGTAAAACACAGACATAGCTATACTATATCTCATCTCAGCTCAGCTACATCCGCCTTAAGGGAGACGTCGACTATGCGGAGCGCTTCGGATCGCATCGCGTCGCATAAATACATTAGAGTCGCATGAGGACCGGCGACCCGATGCGACTCTAATGTACGCAGTTTCATACAAAATAAGGCAGGCGTATTTTATGCGATCCGATGCGATCCGACGCGCTCCGCCTAGTCGACGTTTACCTTTACTTCGGACAAGGTGCCACTGCGGCCAGTCCGGTCGAGTTTACCTAATATTAATTATTAACGTGCCCTTAAAAATTTATTTTTTGTTTGGACTAAGTATAATATTTACTTTCTATTTTGTTTTGATTTTGCATATATATTTTTTTGTTTTTGTTTTTGGAGTTATATGTACCAAATTGAATTACGTGCTCAGCTCTAATTGGCTTGCACACTGGACCTAGATGTTGAACGATAAATGTTAATGTTATATAAGTGTACTAGGCTGTTGCTGTTTTGAACAAATAAATAAATATAAAGAAATATTACCAGCAATTTCTCGATGTTCCCGTCCGACACGCGATGGAGCCATTATCATAGGAACAGAACCGAAGAGGCCGTTCGTGAATCCCAGTACTACAGAAAACATTATGGGGTATATCTGGAATAGACACGAAATTGTTAAAGACGAGTAGCCAATAATTTCTTTAAGATTTTTAATATTTAGCGTTGAAAAGTATAAAACGCCATCTACCGTGGAGCGTTGCAGCAAATATCACCAAGCAGTTGTCGTGTTAGTTGTTGGAGTAAATACTCCTTGCTATTATAATGTGTACCTCTGGTTCGGTGTTTTTTTAAGAACTACATTTAAAATATAAAAAGAAAATATTATGTTGTCATTCTTTGTCTGTTATAATATGTGTTGAGAAAAATATAGAAAGTACAATATATACTCTTGTTTATTTTACAATAAAATTACATTGCTTCCACTATATAATTACACATAAACTAAGTTTAGTCGCTTCACCTGATTCTGGATAGACGGCGCTGTCAAGTGTATCCCGCGCCAAGCGGCTAGTATTTACTTTTATTTTAGATTTCCCGTAGGAATGAAGCATTTTCCCGCGGTAAAAAGTAGCCTATGTTCATTAGAGATAACGTCGGTTACTAATGATAAAAGATTTTTTCAAATCGGTCCAGTAGTTTTGTAGCCCATTCAATACAAACAAACAAACAATCAAATCTTTATAATATTAGTATAGATTAGCTGGTGCCGCGACTTCGTCCGCCTTCCTCGATAAATGGACTATTCAACACAAAAATAATTTTTCAATTGGAATAGATTAAGATCGACAGAGATGCTGGCGGTCCAATTGATGGCTATTAACACAAGCAACGTCATACGTAGGTAATGCAAGCGCGCTTCCGACTACAGTAGGATTAAGGATATAAAGGGATAGGGAAATGGGCTATGGCATGCCTTACTCACTCATTGAAACACGTGCTATTGTGTTCAACGTGCTGTTATTTCACGATGGTCTTCGTGGAGGCTTGTGAATGTGACTATCGTGAATGGCTGGCGTTTTTTATTCCCTGTAAGTGACTGATGAAAACGTATAATATTTAGTATTTGAAATTGAAAATATGTAGTTGATATATACGAATCGGAAAAAATTGCATCTTTTCCTCTCAACTCTCTAATTAAACCTATGTATTGAAGCCGAATCCAATGTTTGGTCTATTGGCTTTCTAACCCTAACTGTTAACCAAACGGTCGCTGGTTCGAAATGGGCAAATGTTTATGTATCAACATTTAATACATAGATCATTTTTTGCATTTATAATATGTATGTTATTTACAACAAAAGTCTATGTAGTATTTCAACTGTCTGGACTTAACTGTATCCATACAATTTACTTAATTTAATACAAGCATCATCAGATGCTTACTGTGGAACTAGCCTGTCAATGGTGGAACTAGATAGTTCTGTGTGGAATGTGTGAAGATATATTTATATGAGCTACTGAATGAGTTGAATAAGTAATTTATTATGTGAGTACTAACATCTCCGACTATATGGGGTGAGTGCCTTGGTGCAGCGCATAGCAGCATCAGCGGCACAAGTAGCAACCGCAGCCCACTGGCCATCAACAACTGGCTGCGGCTCCACTCGTACGGCCATGCAGCTGCTATCTGTGTTTAACATATTGTATCATTTATTTAAACCACTACCCATCTACCTACCCATAGATAAATTATTGGTCTTGCTGTGCGCTCGACTAGATACGGCCCTACCTAAAAGCAGTAGGCTCCGTGAATGCGGCAACTTTTTATTGTATTATTTATTTATTTTATTCTAGGGAAATTTACCGGTATAATTACATAATAATAATTCAGATGAATCAATTTAAAGCCTTTGCAATTCTCATCAAATAGCAAATGTCACTAATGTTACGCTGTTACTGAAGAGGTAGGAAATGATAGCACCTGCATATGTGAATGTAATCCTGCAATTTTTGATGACATTTGTAGTCAAGGTACGTGAAATACATGAACACGTGAAATACTCTCAATACGTAAAACATATATAATATGTTTCGTCACTATTTATCGTTACTATTTGTAGTGAGTGTAAAACATCGTCACTATTTATCACTTTTTGCACAGTTTAACTAGGTATATTTTTACACAGTTTCATTACGCAAATTGGCATTTTATTATGCCCAAAATTTAATAACACATTTTCAGGATGTACACATCACAGACAGGTTTGCAGTGTGACTAGATCGGGTACGCCGAATTCGGCGTAGTATTTGTTGACGCATTTTGTCAAGTACGGTGGCTGTATCTTGTCGAGCGCAGCGAGACCAATCAAAATATCTTTGTACCTACCCTTTTAATTAAGGGAACATCATATCAAAATATTTTTTTATCAATTACTTAAGTTTCTCCAAGAAACTCTTGTGATCGTCATTAAAAATTTCAATTTATACCAAAGTTTCGGAAAAACGAAAAAAATGACGATTCTGAAAAGAAACCCTAAAACAAACTCTATTCTTTTTTCATCTTTAAAATATAAAATTACAACTTTATATAATAGAATGTTATAAAGAATGTTATAATTTCAATAGGATTCCGTTGATTCTGTTATAGAGTAAAGCAAAAGAATTACCTTTCCAATAAAATCGAAGAAGTTGAATGCGGACATTAAAACGATGGGCATCCACGAGTTCAGGCGACAGGAAGGCACCTCCGAAGCGATGCCGGGATATAGACTGAGAGTTGTGAAGTATACCAGTCCTATTGACACCATGTATGGATATATTGCTTGCGCTACCGCCCATCTAGCGAGCACACCACCTGAAATGTTACGATTTCCACCTTGCTCACACCAAAGAAGTAATACCTATAGACAGAATTTTGCGGACGACTTAGTGAAGACGGCTTTACAAATAAGTTTACTGGCTGTTTACTGTGTTGAGATTTTGTATTCCAACACTAGGCTGTCTCAAGATTATTTTTCAAGTCTTCTATTCCTTGTTCCTTAATTGTGTACCACCATAAATAAATAAATAAATGTGTGCGCCACCGCCGCGACGACTCATTTTTTTATATTTTTAGACGATCCCTTGAGAAACTAATATTTTTTAAAAACCAAAATATCCTAAGTATATGTTAATTTAGGTAATAAACTATGTGCCAAATTTCATTATAAATAAAAGTTTTCCGCACAAAAATTAAAGGAGCAAAAAGAAAAACTAAAAAATTTTGTCGGTCGTCTTCTCAAGATTACTCAAAGAAAAATTGTGAAAAATAATTTGTAGGTCAGATTCAAAATCAGGAGGAGGCACTCGAGAGATGGCGCGACGAGGCAATGCAGCCGGGGTGGGGTTACCGCACCACGTCTGCGATCGCACCGGTGCTGAAGGAGTGGGTAAGCAGGCGGGCCGGCTCGCTCTCCTTCCGGCTTGTGCAGGTGCTTACGGGGCATGGATGCTTCGGCAAGTACCTGTGCGACATTGCTAGGAGAGAGCGAACCACCGCCTGCCACGAATGCGGGGAGCCGATTGATACGGCCGACCACACGCTGGCGGAGTGCCCAGGTTGGGGCAATGAGAGGGCGTCTCTGACGGCAGTCGTGGGACAAGACTTGTCTTTACCCGCTGTCGCCAGGGCAATGGTAGAAAGTCTTGACGGCTGGAATGCCGTCAAGAAGTTTTGTGAAGTGGCCCTGAGTGGAAAAGAAGCCAACGAGCGGGCCCGCGAAGCGGACCCCCAGGCTGATCCACTCAGGCGTCGAAGAGCCGGCCGACGTGCCCGGGCGTATGCCGCGGCGCACGTCACGTGATAACTTCAGGGCGTCAGAAAGGGACATGTCTGACGCCTTGAAACACCTGACAAGGATGCGTGGAGGCCCATGGTATTCCTGTGGGCCGCCACATCTAAAGTGAGGCGATGCCATCGCCCTGAGCTGGGTTTTAAGAGAACGTAGCGGTGGGTGGGGATCCGAGAATAAGGCCTCGGCTGTTGTCTCGGACCCACACATCACCGCAGATGGTGGCCCGGGGGGGGTTTAAATTTACTGTAGCATAATTCGTCTTCAAGTTGAAAATAACCTAAAATTTTGAAAGTTTTTTTGCTCCTTTAATTTTTTTTTTGCTCCGTTTTGCGTGAAATAGTAACAAAGAACCATACATTTTCCCTCACACACGTTCGTATTTATAAAATTGGTAGGTATTAAGTACCAGTACTGTACTGTACCAAGTTAATGTGAATAAAATTACTTTCCTTTCCAAAGAATTCACTTACGTTTGAAAGCTCGCCAAGAAGTAAGTCTCTCTGGGGGTTCAAATACTACATCTTCAACTTTGTATGAGGGTCGTGGCGAACGTAGCGTAGCTGATGGCGAAACAGAAGGCTCCGACAAACTCGGAGGAGAAGTGAGAGGCACTGGCGCTGCAGCCGTCGGTGAATAAACAGGATTTGCAAAGCTAAATGCGTTCGTTTCTATTTCTCCTGTAGGAAATAACACACAATAAAATATTTAAAATTTTACTTAGTATTCACATGGTTTATAAGATACTATCAGGATCTGGTGCTCGCGACTTCGTCCGCGTAGATAAGTATAAAACGCCATCTACCGTATTTTGTTTTGAATAGATGGCGCTATCTCCCGGGCCAAACCGCTAGTATTTACTTTTATTTTAGATTCCCGTAGAATTTAAGCATTTTCCCGCGGTAAAAGGTATCCTATGTTCATCGCGGATAATGTCGGCTTCTAATGGTAAAAGAACTTTTCAAATCGGTCCAGTAGTTTCGGAATCTATTCTATACAAACAAACAAACAATCAAATCTTTCCTCTTTATAATATTAGTACAGATATCTCAACCTATCCTTCAGCTTAGTAAGTACCGGGTAATAAATATATGCTTTTGAATATAACGAGTCTAATCTAAAGAATAAAAAAACTGACACATTCATTGAGAATTTATTTTACCTTGAGTTGAAGTAGGGCTTTGCAACTTCAAGACTCCAAAACTGGCCTCTCCCGTTTCACCTTCCATCTAAACACAATATTTATACAAATTAATCTACAAAGTTATACAGCAGCTATATTAATATTAGATTGATAAATTAACCATAAGTTTTTTTAACCTACCAAAGTTGCGTCTTCATTGGGATTTAAATGCAATTGGATCCTCTTCCGATGCCTAGATTCGTTCGTAAGTCGTAAGTAGTGTTGAACGAGTGGATGACGCATCATCACATGATGCAGCATTGAGTGTCCGAGAAGTATCAATATTGAGAAGACGAAGAACATGAAAGTGCTTCTTCGGGGTTGACGGAAGCCGTATTTAGTGACGATCCGATCCAACGATACCCAAAAACCTGCAGCGCCTGAAACAATGGTGAATTTTTGATATCTTTAATATCAATTCTTACTTACATAGCGTATTATTTACGGTGCTATGCATGTTGTTTTCTCTTTATTCTTTTTATCAGTAACCTTTAAATTTGAAGTAACAAAATATGTTGAACAGTTTTGTTTAAATTTTGTGGGAGTTTAAGGAGTTTATAAGTAAAGACCAACGGCTGTCGGCTCTTCGTACATGTGTCCTGCCCATTGCCAATTCAACTTTTTAATCAGTCGAGTTATGTCGGTCTGTCTCATTTCTGGTTTATCCCGGGCTAACCGATTCCGTGGCTTGTTGAGCGACGTTGTGGTTTTTACAAAGCCCAAAGTTAAGTCCATCTCTGGCAACACATACTGAGGAATTTTGTATGAAAAGATGCTCAAAGTTTCCCGAATACTGCTGAAATAATGATACCTCAAATGCGAAGATATTTAACGCAACAGTTACGTTTATAATTTTCAATAGATTGTTACTCGGTGTAGTATAGAGAGTATTTAAATTACTTACCATAGATAAATGATTGGTCTCGCTTCGCTCGACTAGTATAGATACGGCCCTACCTAAAAGCAATAGCTCCGTAAATGCGGCAACTTTTTATTGCAGTGCGTGTAAAACATCGTCACTATTTATCGATTTTTACACAGTTCAATTATATTTTTACACAGTATCACTACGCAAATTGGCATTTTATTTTATCATGCCCAAAATTTAATAAAACATTCGGAACGTACATATCACAGACGGTTTGCAGTGTGACTAGCTCGGGTACGCCGAATTCGGCGTACTAAAAGTTGCCGCATTTTTCAAGTACGGCGGCTGTATCTAGTCGAGCGCAGCGAGACCAATCAAATATCTTTGTTACTTACTTTCACCAGCCATAACAGCTTGCGTGTAGCGCGGCGGTAGACAACCCGTGAATCCATAGTAAGATGCTTGTTGTACGGTACAGCCGAATGCAACAACTCCTATGGCAACCAGGTTGATTGTATACGAAACACGCGACGAGAAACCATCCCACCCTATGTTGCAAACTGCCACAAATAACATTGTGGCTAGCGACACTAGAATACCTGTTAACAATAAAAAAAGAACATTGGGTAGATTTAGACAATTTTGTTAAGTGCATTGAACAAAATCCAGGATTTACCAGCCCTGGTGGCTGTCAGCTCTCCATACTATGTGATGTCCAGATTGTCCAGCCCATAACTACCTCAACTTACTGATCCTTCGGCTTAAGTATGTCTGTAACATTAGTTCGTTTACGGATCTCCACATTCCTGACTCCATGACTCGATAGAGCTTTCTCACTAGGCCCATATAGTTAAAGATCACGATTTAGCGCCATATCTCTTCAACTGGCAACACACATTGATCAAAACTTTCGTTCTAAAGCCTGGGGAATATTGAACTAAAAGATGTCTCGGAGATTATTAAAATGAAAACACTTACCGAAAGTAATTCTGGTGTTGTAGGTAAACAGGTCGAGTACTAAATTGTTGATGACCACTGCTACACACGCCGATGCGATGTACACAGTGGACATGTCAAACATTATAGTTGAGTTTGGATAGTGATGTTGGAAGTAGTCAACCGCCATTATGAAACTATAAATAAACAAAACATGTCACGCCATTTCGTATAGAAAAACAATAAATATTTATAAACAACTTAGTAGCTGTTTGCACGCGCCTTCGCCCGCGTAACTTTATTATAAAACATAGCCTATGTTACTCGCTGGTAATATATATGCCTATGTTCCCAACAGTGAAAGAATGTTGCAAATCGGTCCAGTAGTTTCGGAGCCTATTCGATTCAAACAAACAATCAAATCTTTCCTCTTTATAATATTATTATAAATATTATAAACAATACCTAAATGTAAAATGCGACCATAATTATTATCCTTCCTTACCCGTGGTCCACCTGCCACCTATAGTTCACCTAGGTGGACTACGGGAATATGTTTTTTCCCGTCGTCCACCTGGGACCTGGGTGTACCATAGAAAATCATTTTATAGTTATGTTGTTTAGTAGGTACATATTTATTCATAAATAAATGCGTAGGAGTTTTTGAAAAAAATACTATCTTCCTTTTGATCATACAGCGACGTTTTAAATTCAAGTTGGCAAATAGGTAGGTATATTTTATGCAAATGTAAAAAAGTGCATCTGATTGTTTGTAAAATTTTTTTTAAAAAATAGTCTCTATATGCCCAATAGGAAGGAGAATAGCATTTTATTTTTATGTGTAGCACGGTTTCGTGAGAGTATCGTGCAAATGCAACGGAAATGTGTCACAGAAAGCCGGGATTTATAGAAAGCACGTTATTTGATTTGACCAATGAACGCGTGCAGACGTCGCTGCGGTGTTGCAAAAATGAAATATTAAAAATCAGTGAAAAGTTGCCAGCAAAAATCGGGAGAATTTTATTCGAAATAAAACAAAGAATATTTATGTTTTCAAGAATATTGTCAACGACTTATTACCGAGGTGAGATGTAAGATGTCACCTCGGTAATAAATCATTACCGAGGTAATTTATAGGCTTGAAAAGGGAACTCTCAGACGCAGATTGAATATTATAACGCTTTGCTTACCTGTTAAAAGGAAGTAAGAAAGCGGCGCCTGCGACGAAAAGCGTGAAGTATACAGAATTATATCTGTCTGGTGGCGGAGCACCCGGTTCAGGTAATGTAGCCAGTGGCTCTCCGCGGGCTGCACGTATAGCCTCAATACGGGCGTAACCACGTCCCAAAGTTTCATTCATTTCTTAAATTTTATTTACACAATTTCAGTCCCTAAACATTTTTCCTGCATTTAACGTATCACTTTTTTTTCAGAAATTTACACCATAAACGCACACTTTTACTCCATAGTTTTTTTTAATACATTATCAACGATTTGTGACTTTATTTCACTTGCATAATAACGCTTTCAAATATTACCCAAAAGATAATTATCCGCGGATTAATTACACATACAGTAAACAGTTAATATTATTTTAACCGAATGCTATTAACATTATAGGCACCTGCTATAAGTATTGCTTACTTTGTCATCGAATTAATTCTACTCTGTTATCTCGAATATACTACGATTTCTTTATTTTAACAACAAATATTACGCTCACCGGCGCTTCTTGACAGCTTTATCGGAGGACATTGTGACGCATGCGTGTCTTTCATTGATTTTCAGTAAAGTGATTCCAAGAAAAAAAAACATCTTTAAAATTATTTTTTGAACCGTTCACCTGATTGTATAGGTATTTAGTTAAAATGTAACGGGTTCCTGATAACCACAAATCCTGCCAGCCTTAAATATTATTTATTTTTAATCGCCCAACTTGGTCTTGACTAAATAATGGAATGGTACAGTAGGGGCCATTGGGGCCATAAAATGGGGTAAGCAACAAGGCAGTGATGAAATTTACTTTAAAAGTTCAAATTGTTACGGCCCCGACAATACCAGCTGCATTTATTTTTATAAGAGCTCTTATTTAAAGCGGCAGCGCCGGTGGTTCAGGAGCAGAACACTCTGCTTCACAAGCGGAGATACCCAGGTTCGATTTCAGATAGAGCATCTTTTTAAAAGAGGCAAACTGTGTTTCGCAGTTTTTTGGGGAGTGTTTTGTAGAATTAATAAATTCATCCACTGATTTAAACCACATCAGACTTTGCTTCAAACAGATTTATCAGCGCGGTTAATGTCGCGGAATAAGCTTTTTAAAGTTGGCTCTGATCTGAAATTTGGAAAGTAGCCTTACAAAAGACCCCTAGACAGTATGTGTGCTGTTTTGTTTCGGCGAGTGAGTAAGGGATGCATTTATTGGGTTTGCTTGTGTAGACAAACGCTAGCGGACCATGATCGGTTTGTCTGACGACCAGGGGGGTCAACTTCTTGAAAATTGATTTTTAAAACTAAGTAATACCTACTAATTTTAAAAACATATTTTTTTTATAGTTACATGTAAATAAGTTTTAATAATAATTCATTTTTGAAGTGAAAATTTCTATAGCCGTGTGATACGACTTTGGGTACGGAAAACATGAATCGGTTCGCGTCAGCAACATGCCAATGCTCACAGTTATGCGCGCGCAGCTGTCTACGTATCTACGCGATCACGCCAACACATTGCATAATGCACGATTGTATATGTGAGCGTTGGACGCTCAGTTTTAAATTTTCACTTCTGTCGGCTGTTCTCATGACTGTTTTTTTGTTCTACTAATATATTTTCTGATAGATAATAGGTAGTTATTTATATGGAAAATAATATTACTGTTTATTTTAAATCGTATATTTATTTATTTATTTAATAGCTAACCTTACAGCATTTAATATTTAACAAATATATAAAACAGATTATATTTTATATAGCCTATTACAAGGTTAGGCATCTTAAATTTTCTAAGTCAAAAAAAAAAGTGCTAGTACCTAATTAAAAAAATAAAATAAAATAAATGATAACAATATACATACAATACACATCTATAAATTATATAAACATATTATACATTCATTATTGTGTGTGTCTGCATATTTTTTCACACATTCTGATTCGTTTAATTTGTCTGTTTTTATACTTTATTTATCTATGGAAACTTATAAATATATACCTACTTACCTATTTTTTAATATTCTTTTAAAGCTATTTCAAATATAGAACAATAGCCCTAGCTTATCTAAACTTCGTTAATCTCTAATCCGTCACTAAAAAAAGGTAACTAAAAATATAACTACGTTAAACGTTAAATCGTTATTATTCGGAAGATAACGTTAGTTAATCGTTAATCCGTTAACACTTGATAGAAATTGCATTTTTTGTCATTGCTTTAGTGATCTACTTGTAAAAACTGGTAGTTTGGGTTCTGTAAGTTAACAGGTTATGGACAAAAAAAAGAAGCGTGTATAGCGTATTCGAATGTGTAATTCAAACCGATATATAGCCGAAACGAATGTACTTGTCAGAACGTGTTTTTCGCGACGTCGCGCGGTCTGCGATGTATCTTTTTCGTAAATAGAACGTACCTAATGGATTAACGCTTAACGGACTTGAGGTAAGTTGACGGAAGTTGAGGGACTGGACGGAATGAGTCTATTAACATTTCTTAAGGTTAACTTAAAAGTTAATGCGTGAATCGAAATGTTAACTTCGTTAATTAACGACTAACGGATTAAGGGTCTTATATCCTGCTATAGGCTCTATCTAGGCGGGCTTTATAAACTCATACTAGAGCGCAGACAAATTAAATGTAAAATTGTTTATATAGTCTGTGTTAGAATTGAATTTCATGCATATTAGAAGCCAGGCCCTAAAATTCCAAAAAAAAATGTATGTCAAAAGTCAAAATTAATCTGACGTCAATGTCATGTCAATCAGTCAGTGTCATCTGTCAAAAGAATATGATAATTGATAAATGCTTTGCATTTCATTCCTTTCATAGCGTAGCATAGCATAGAATTTTTGTTTCTCACGTTAATTAACCAAAACATAACTTGAAAAATGGATAACATAGTAATAGAAAGTGCCGCTTACTCTAAAATAATCCTACATTCTGTAAAGTATCCGTATTGTGCTGTAAATGGTGTACTTCTAGCGGCTGCCACTAAGACGAAGGATGGGTCAAAAAATCAAGAATTACTTATTGTGGATGCAGTTCCACTATTTCATCACAGTCATTATTTATCTCCAATGGCGGAAGTTGCACTAACCCAAGTAATTTTATTTACTTATCTTTTAGAATTCATTATTCTGCCTATTGACTATTGACGTGTTAAAGTAGTTAAGGCTGCTATAGAAAGGGCTAATCTTGGATTTTCTTGCTAGAATTGCACTAAAATTTCTAATTCAGCTCATAGTCAACGCTGCGTTTCGGCAACACAACAGCACACATGCTGTTATTTCACTGTGGTCTTTTGTAAGGGGATTATTACTGCCTCAGGTAGGCTGACCAAATGACTAAGACCTCGAAATTTAAAAGCATATCTATTAAAATTCAAAGGTAACAGTAAAAATCAGTTATCGCGACCTTCAAGAGACCACAAAAATTGTTTGTAATAAACGAATATCTAGCAGTAGTAATTTATATATATTATAGGTATTAAGCAGACACCTCGCCATTTAGTTGAAACCAAAGTGTCAGTTTTTTTTTATTGCAAGGATAACAGTTTTTGAGTTGTAGTATTATATATATTAAACATCCATGTTCATAAATGTATTTAATTTGAAACAAATAATGATACCGAACTTGTTAATGTTACAGATAGAAATAATGGCACAGGAAAATGATTTGGTAATAGCTGGTTATTATGCAGCCTGCGAGAATTTTAAAGATAATACAGTGGAGAAATGTCCCGGACAGAAGATTGCAGAAAAAATTGCTGAACAATTCCCATCAGCTATTTTCATTGTGGTGAGTATAACAAATGTAAAATTGGTATTTGCTCTTGTGTGAAACATACAACTTTTTCACTTCTACTAGTGAGAAAAGAAGAGAATAGATCATTTTTTGTTAAAATGTAATTGTAAAATAAATGCTTTATTTTTCTTTACTAGGTTGACAACACGAAGCTGACCAAACAAGTGAAAATCAAAATACATAAATACTCTGAAGGAAAATGGAAGCCCAAGGACACAAATCAAGTCGCTTTCGGTATGTGCTTTGAGTTTTGATTACTAAAATCTAAACTTGTTAAGGCCTACTCCTAAAATACTCAATTTCTGATAATTACTTCAAACCGTTGTGCTCGCGTACTGAAGCTCATTAGTAAGTCTTGTGACAATCCGTAATTAAGTGATATTTACCAAAAAATTTTAAACCAAAAAGTTCACAGACTGAAATAATTTAACTAAAATGTTTGATTTCAGCCGACTCTAACATAATGGAAACAGTCACACAGTTGTTACAAAACAATGTTCAAAAAGCTTTAGTGGATTTCGACAATTATCTGGATGACATGTTGCAAGATTGGAAAAATTCCGGTATCGACAAGCTCATAGCCAGTATGTCATACGATTGACAATTTATTAAGTTTTAATAAAACTTGTACAAAAAGACCTCTTGTTTTATGTTTATAGAATAATAAGATGTTTATAAAGTTTATTTATGTTTAGGAAATGTTTTTTGTTTTGAAAATGTTATGAAACATATTATTAACTTGAATTTGGATGGATTGGATTTGAACTTGGTTTATGAAACATATTAATGCAATGTTTCCAAAAGAATTTTCAAATGAAATGAAATCATGCAAAAATATTATAACGACGGTGGTGCCTCGGGAACAAAACACATTTTTCTAGGATTAAAGTATTTTAATCCTAAAACCCAGGTGTATTTTGATCCATGTAATTATCTATCTGTGTATAAAATGACATCCAAATCAGTGAAGCCGTTTTTACGTAAAAGAGTAACAAACGTCCACCCATCTTCACAAAATTTTGCATTTATACAATTAGTAGGATGTTTGTTGAAGAAGTAGAAGAAGAAAGCTTACAAGATAAACCATGTTTATCCTTAACAATTATTATCATTCCATAGGAATTATGAAATTACAAAATCATTTATTATCGAATATTTTAGTCAATTTGTTTGTGTTGCTTCTAAAGAAAATTAAATTTGTAATTCATTATCATTTGTCAACCAATACATCTGAGGGTTTTTTATTTATTGTACACTCTCAATTTTAAAAAGGTTTATTTAAATATTAAATTATTAACATATTACATGTTATTTTAAGTATATTATGTATCTTTAAATGTATTATAAAACATCATTAAAATAATCTTCAACTAGTTTCTTGCATTTTTCAATGTTTTGCATCTGTTCAGCCTTGCCTTGATATTTACCATTTTTGAACGCACCCTTACACTGCAAAAGCTCTGTGATTCTGGAATATAAAAAGATAATCACTTTGTTTTAATAATATAGCTATTTATTAACGTTTCAATGATTGTATGAAACAAGATTGTTTTGGAAGAAAAATTTTCAACAACTTGGATGCAGATTTTTTGCAAACAAGCTTTTAGTAGATAATTTAGTTTTTAATGCAGTAATTAAAAAAAGTGGTGCTAAAGTGTCGCTGAAATAAAAATTACTATACATAGAGTTTCCAAAACTAGTGAATTTTTGCAGAGTATCTTGTTTCCACATGTTCTCGAGTTCAAATTAAATGTGGAGATAACAGAGTTATTTTCTTCTGCACTATTTTTTCTCATGAAAATAAAAGATAAACTCACTGCGGCATCAAAACACTTTGATGTTCCTCCGGTCCCAATATAATAACTTGGCCCTGTTTTTCCGAATCGGGCTCTTTGGACACCAAACATATGAACACACCCTCTCCCTCCAACCCCTTACAAATGAGCCTATTGAATTCAGGCGTCGCCTCCTTTTTGAATAGAAAAACGTATTTGGGTCTAGTTTTTTTATTCTTATATTCGTCTATAACACACTGCGCCAACTCGGACAGAACCGTTTGCAAGTTTTTGGTGTTGTCTTTGAGGTTCTTTTGCAGCTTTTTCAATAGTTCTGCGTGTTTTTGTGGCTCATTTCTATAAAAAAATTAACAGAAATAAATTCATAAAGATTTGGCTTAAAAATCTAGTTACCAGGCAATAAAATTCCAACAAAAAATCAACAGAATCCATCATATACATACTACATACTAAGGCCCTTCTCTCACGGCGCTATTCAAATGCTACGCGACTGAGATGCAAACCATGATCGCCTACTGGTATGCTACTCGCTTCCGCACACGGAGCTACCCAAATGAGACTATTTTTTATCATTTGAAGAACAACATTCGTACGACGATGTCTAGTGACTTATTTTCTTCCCTATTTATGTTACAAGAACAAACGAAAATATAATAGAAGATCCTGGGTGCACCCGTACATCGAAAAAAATATGAATTGTAGAGCATTAAAAAAATATTGAATTTTTCTCAATCCCAATCCACGCCTTTTCTGTTATATCTTTCTGGCAGATTAAAATAATATAAACATGGATAATTTTCCACCTCCTGAACGAAATTAATATTAAAATTTTGTTCTGCCGCCATGGTGTAATGCAATGCAACGCGTATACGACTCGGGTAGCGTGGGACTAGCAAGTCAGTAGCGTGCGACTGATGTCGAACGTGTCGTCGACGCGTCTCGTGTGCGAAACTCAGTAAATATGTAAGATACGCGTATGAAACACAAATCGCTTGAAAGTAGCGCCGTGAGAGAATGGCCTTAGGCTACATACTATCAATAGTCAATATTAATAATAAATCTGTAGGGATCGGTCATGGAGATGGAGTTATTTACTTTGTTTTCAGAAATATCGTGTATATAGCCTCTATACAAGATACTGAAACTAAATTGACCATTTTTAGAATTTTTTTCTGTGTGTATGTAGGAATTAAACAAATTAACTGATTTTCGTGAATCTTGGTAGATAAACATTTAGAAGTACGGGACACGCGATAGGCTACTTTTTATCTTTACTAACGCGGACGAAGTCGCGGGCAACAGGTAGTTATAAATAATTATACTTACTTAAGTAAGGCAGTCATTGTTTTCTCTCTGTCGATCATTTGTTGGAACAATTTTAAAACTCTATTACCAACAACAAATCTCAGGTTAGTTTTTCCCTTCTTCCCTGCTTCCGCTCCTAATAGTTTTATCATTTGAAGTTCACTGAAAACAACAAAAAAAATTGGTTTTTTTTTTCACTCTTACATCATGTAAATAAAATTTCTAATAGGGTTCTACATTTTTTTGGTAATCACCCAACGTTTGTACATAGGTGTTTCCTATTAAATCATAACAAATGAGGAAAAATTCGTAAAGAAACTCCTTTGTAAATAAGATTTATAATTACAAAACATATGTTTAGTTTCATTAAATAATTTCTACTTATGTAAAGGTATGTCACTAAAAAAAATATGTCATAATAATGCACACTGAAAAAAATTACCTTAAATTGGATACGTGAGTACCACAACACAAGTTTTCATCAATATTTTTAATTTTAATAATCCTTATTGTGTCCATACAGTCTTTTGGCAAACCTCTTGTATGAGCCTGGAATTAATGTAAAAATTTTTGTTGATTTATATGTAAAATATTTTTTTTAACTCATCTCTTTTTGAAGATGTCTAGATATCAAGTATAGAACCAAATAGATTTGAGTGAAACTGAACATGATATAAAAAAATATAAACTACTAGTCCTGGCTTCGCCCGGGGTGCAAATAAAAAAATTTCCCCGTTTGTCCCTCATTCCATATGTGAAAACCGAATTAAAATTGGTCTACCCATTCCGAGCTTTTGAAGTTTTTGGATTAAAGTATAATGAGTTCCTGTAGGACTTTAGACACTAGTTAAAATTAATGAAATGAGTAGCGCAAGTGGAGTCGCGTTTCGATTTGAGTCTCGAAATACGAAATAGATGGCGCTGCTCGCAGCTACTTGCTTTTATAATCTCGCTGTTTTAATTTCTTACCTCATCCAAATCAGGATCGTCGATTTTGCACAATTTCACGTTGACAGGAAGCGATTGCCTTATTAGGTCGTTGCATCTTTGTTCTGTGGCCCTAATGACGTCATCGGTCACTTTAGTAGAGGCCAATTCTACGTAACACTCGTCCGATCCAAGCCACCAACTTGTTGTTGGCAATTTATGTTCATTTTCTAATATGGCAGACAGCAAATGTTGACCTAAAAAAGTTAGGAGAATTTTTTTTATTTAAATACGATGAAAAAGAAAATATATTATGAACAATATAATGCTCGATATCTTTATCGCAGTAACGACAGTGGCGCCCAATTTTTATTTTTAGACGATCCCTCGGGCTAACATTTTTCTAGGATAAAAAGTACACTACATTTTATTACAGATAATAAACTATCTGTATGCCAAATTTTATCCAAATCCGTTGAATACTGGGTTGCCCAAAACAAATGACTTCAAAACGCAGTGCCCCACCACTACCAATATTATTAAAATTAATACATTATGCACTAATGATAATGAAAAAAATGTGTTATTTATTTTATTTTAAATTTAAATGACATGAAATAATAATCAGTTAGCTCAAATAAGGAGCTAATCAAATACGTATTTTCAATTAAAGTTAATTTCATACCAGAATGCTGTTGCATATGATCAAATCTTCTGTCCCAGTTGATTTTCTGCTTAACGTCGGCTCCAACATCTATCGCCTCCTTGGTGAAATGTACTGCCTGATCTCCTTTGCGGAGTACTTGTAACACTTCTATGTCATTTAGCCAACCAATATCATGTGGCTGTAAGGAAGGAATACACAATATAGTGCAAGTTGCAAGTACGCTGCCGACCATAGTAGGATTAAGGTTAAGTGATAGAAAAATAGGGCTTAGCATCCTTTATTTACTAACCTAAACACAACACACGTGCTTCCAAACCAGAGCCAACTATGAAAAGTTAGTCTTGCTGGAAATCAAACACGGTACCCCTGTGACAGCATCAAGCACCTTTACTATTTCATCAAGGGCCTTATCCAGTTATCTTAGTACTGGTATTTTTTTAATAATTTCAGTCTGCAATTATTCTTGCAACCCTTATACATGTACTTATAGCTTCTATTGGGACGACTTCACTATTTTAGTGAGTCAAGTCAAAAATTGACAATCTTCTCATCTGCAGATTTCTGTTCTTTTACCAATAGAGAAAATAATAATATTTTCTAAATTAAACAAAAAGACTCAAGCGTGGTACGGAATCAACAGGGTTTCACACCTGTGTCTACAGCTCTCAATGGAGCATTCAACATGCAAAACTATATCACTGCTTTCACTTCCTGTTTCCTGTCAACTTGTCCCCCACCTTTTATCCCTCAGGACCAACTTTATATATTTAGATAATAGAAACCAACACAAGATATTCTAAGTTACAATATGGGGATCATAATATGAAAGTTCTTCACAGTCAAAAGTACCACTGAAATATCTTTGCTATTCCAGAAATCTTTAGTACCTAAAAGATCAAGAGGATGTAAGAAAAAAGCAATATACCTGTCCTCCTCCAGCTGGAAAGAGGATGGTGTTTTCTAATGTGATTTGATACCCTTCAAATGGTATTGTTTTTCCATATTCCACTATAGGCTCATTGGTTTGTTCACATTTTATTACTTTTGAGGTAAACTAAAAAATAGAATACATATAAATAAATGTCAAAATTTTTCACATTATGAAGGAACAAATGGCTTTTTTTAAGGCTCAGGTGATGTGAGGCTCTATAGGTACTAATTGATCAAGCCAATCATCATATTGTTTTGTTTGGACGATAAGGCTTGATTGTGTATGACTGGCATAAGCAATGCACCTCTTGAGGCCCATTAAAATTTTTCTTACTAAAATATTTTATTCTACTACAATGCAAAATTTACATTACAAGTTATGCATTATGCATTCACCTTGTTCAATAAAAAAAATCAAAAAACAAAGGGTACATAAGTCTTATTATTATTTTTTATAGCTCAGAGTCCCTAGGCTAGGCTTACTATCTACCTAAATCGATGGTTGAAACCATTTATAAAATAATGAAATTTTAGTCACATTTTTTAATTTTTCTCCTTTTAAAATTAATTGCATCATGCTTAATAAAACAATAATGTATAATATAAACCCACATTTTGCATTTGGAGTAAATTCCTTTAGTAGGTAATTGTTTTTAGATAATTAATTGTTGTTACTGTTGTAATGGCCACAAAATAAGAATTTATTTATAAGGCACCTAGGCAGAGGCAGATATACTGCTAAAAAATATATCTTATTTTTACATACCTCTTTAATAAAACTATCTTCCTGACACTTGAATAACATTTTTACCCAAAAAGGTACAGTAGGTACAAGATTATAAGATTTAGCACAAGCAGAATGTTTCAGGCCAGTTTCAGGTTACCTATTACTAAATTAATACCAAAGAACGGTAGTAATTCTACATGTATGATTAATACAGACTGAAAGAAAAAATATACGTATAGGCACAGTAAAATAGCAGGAATAGCACAGAAAAATCTAGATAAATGCTCATAAAATATTTCTAAAATCTGTGTTCGGGGGATCCCTCGTTTATGAGAAACTATAAATACTTCATATTTACACTATCACAGATTGTAGTCAATTAATAGGGTATTATTCTTTTTTATTGTAGGTTATATTATGGTATTTATTTAATACCAAATTATAATAAAAAATAGCAAGAAAAGAGGCTTCCTTTAAAAAGTCCGTACTCCGTCCGTTAATATTATATAAATAAACAAAGGGGCAGGGCAGGCTGGAGGGGGCGGGAGGCGGGTGCCGGAAATGTCAAAAGCCAAATCTATGGTCCTTACCCGAGTGACACATCACCAGAGAGTATATAAATATGTTCCTTGCACATCACAGTGGCTTGTGATTTTGCAATGCCGCACTCGCTAACGAGAACGTTACCCCGCTACTACATACACTACTCGCGAAGTTACATGTCAAATTGACAATTTCCCATGTAAAAATTTAAAACTCATTAAATTAACTAATTTAATTAATTAGTGTGAGTATTAACTCACACTAGAGTCCAATTCCAATTTTGTTGTTATGGCCACACTAGAATCACAGATTACTCTACACAATCAATCATCAATCAATTGACGAGCAATTGACAACTGACAATGACTTTACAAAACAAATGTAACTTTGACTTTGACAGTAAAATCAGCTGCTTAATGTTTTTTTTTTGTAACGTGAATGGTATTTACATTTTACTTATTTCGGAGTGTATTTAATGTTAACTGTACATATTGAAAATGTTATAAAACAGAATCTCTTTCTATAAGAAATATTTACACACGATGGAGAAATATGATATATCTCAACTTACCGAATTTCCTCGATTCGAACAAGAAACAAGCCAAGGGGGTGTATCAACATTTTTGAACAAACTGTGGAAACTTCCTCTTTTCTCGCCTAATGAGAGCGTTGATTCACAAAACAAAGCTATATCAGACGGAAAACAGCAGAGACATGTTGCTGAAGACCAAAATAAACAAGATATTGATGACATTAAAACTGAAACAGGGAGTTATGCTGTTGAATATGAAGGTCGTAGTTTGCCCAATATTTTGCAAAGAATAAGTAGTTTAACGGCCCTGGGGTCTGGTGTAAGTTATTTTTTTTTAATCTTTAAATCGGTCTGTTTACTTGCTGTTGCTTTGAATTATGAATTTAATTTTTAGGGTGGTACCAAATACGCTGACACAGAATTGGCGCGTTACTGGATGCCTGATGATATCTCGCGTGAATGTTACGAGTGTGCAGCAAGATTCAGCACTTTGAGGAGACGTCATCATTGTCGTGTGTGTGGACAAATATTCTGTTCCAGATGCTGTAGTCAAAGAGTACCAGGTAAGTAGCTACCAAAAAAAATAGTAATATAACTATTTGTTGTTGGTTTTAGTGGTTTTTTTTTAAAGTTCAAATCAGATTACTATAATGGGATTAAGAATAAGTTATTGGGAGGGAGTGTCTCTTAAATTCTTCAACCAGGATGTCTTTCTCTGCTATATTTGGCCTGTATCACAACTCATTATGTGCCTGAAATATTCTGCCTTTATGACTCTTAGCTTTTCCATTCTTTTTCTCAATTGATGCAAAACTGCAACATTTGTTCCTAAAGTATTCTGGGTCCCTAGCCAAGAGCAAAAGAGAGAAAGTTTTGTGATTGGTCAAAATTTTATGTGGACATTACAACAACCAATCACCGGGCTTGATTTCTTTCGTAGCGCAGCCTGAGCGTAGTGTTTATGACAGTATGTTTGCTCTTGGCTAGGGCCCCGATTTCTCTAATTTTTTTTCTAAATCAAATTAATTCTTAATTTTACCTTAATTTTATCAATCTTGAACTACATATTTTTGTAATTGTCTTTTTTCAGGTCAAATCTTTGGTTGTGCCGGTGGTCTAAGAGTATGCAATTATTGCTGCAACATTGTCCTGAGTTATTTAAGAGAGAATGATATGACCGGGGAGATAGCTGACTTGAGAACTTTACAGGAAAACTTACAGGTGATTAAACTAAGTTGAGTTGTATGTGTAATTCAGGTCTAGGCACATTACAATACTCCAGGAAGACTAGTACATATCCTATACAAGTCTCTCTGGCTATGAGGTTAAAATAAGGATAATTAGAGACCTCGTTTCAGTGCCCTATACCATCACTGGCAACATATTTAATTGTTTTTTTTTTTCTTGGTGTTATTACAGGTTAAATTTCCCGATAATAAGTCAGAGCAAATATCGAATAAGAGCAGGGATAATTTTATGTTTGCGAGTGAGCAGGATGAGAGATGCGAACTCAGGAGCTCACCCAAGGAGGCCTTGCAGGATGTGTTTAGACAACTGTCTTATTCATTGCCCACACAACAACACAGGTATGAAACACACAATTTGAAATTGTTGTTGACGACTGTTGTTATGTATTATATATAACAATATTAATAGTTGTTCGTCCCAGTTATATCTTTAATTGAAATATAAAATTGAAAACACCTTCTTCGTAATCTTCTTATCGTCAGCCTTTCTGACAAAACAAACACTATTGCTTATTAATATTAGCAAACATTTAAAATAATATAGATTCTTATATCAATAGTGTAAATAGAAATTGAATGATACTCGAAATTGCAGGTCTCTGAAGAAAATGTGGGACTCGATGTTGTGAGTTGTCATTATCAGTGTACTCGTCTCTTACCTTGTAAATAATCATCTGCTCAAAAGTATACATACATAAATTAAAAAAAGTCTTATATCTCATGATAATTTAGTATTACATACTGTTCCATTCGCTACATAAAAGTTAAAATAGCGAAATACCACGCGTGATAATTCGAGGACAAAGCTAGTTTCAAATAAGTGTAATTACTATACTTTCAAGTGTAATCGTATGTTTTAATACTGTATCTCTTCTTCTCCTTTAATGTCTTGGCTCCATCAGATCTTCTCCGGTGATTTTGCCAGTGTCATTAGTAAAAATAGCAATTTTTAATATTAAAAATCAAAAGTAGCAAATCCCGAGACTAGTCAGTCAAGTCTATAATTTTTCTTAGTACTGTATCAATTAAAAGGACAAAGATTGATTTTGTCTAATGACATTTGTAGAGACATTAAGGTTTTATTCGACGACTCTCTTAGGATTGAACATGTTTCGTTTGTAGATATCGTCTCGTCAGATATAATGGCGTGTGGCGAGGTGCTGACGTATTGCAATGGATCATGGAGAACACTAATAACAAAACAAGGTAAGTGGTCTACTTGTTTGTTGGTTCCGACATAAAATATATATTCCCTTTTTTATTCCATTGAGTTATACCTTGTTAATGTAAACAATTCTTGGGCTTTGAAGACCAATAACGAAAGGCCTATCATTTAAATGTTCTGCTAAAATATTGAGCAGTAGAAGTCAGTGCTGCTTTATGTTATCATCCCATCAAGTTTTGGGGATTATTGGGGACGGTAGCCACCTACCATCAAGTATGATATCTATACTAGAGGAAAGAGGAAAGATTTGATTGTTTGTTTGTTTGTATAGAATAGGCTCCGAAACTACTGGACCGATTTGAAAAATTCTTTTACCATTAGAAGCCGACATTATCCGTGATGAATATAGGATACTTTTTACTGCGGGAAAATGCTTCATTCCTGCGGGAAATCTAAAATAAAAGTAAATACTAGCGGCTTGGCCCGGGAGATAGCGCCATCTATCCAAAACAAGATGGCGTTTTATACTTTTTTACGCAGACGAAGTCGCGAGCACTAGCTAGTTAATCATAAAAAGATATAAAAAAAGACAAAATTTTGATATTTTTTATAAGTAATTTTTTTTATGTTAAAGACGACAGACAGCCTGACGGTTCACTTGATGGTAGGTGGTTACCGTCGCCTATAACACAAGCAACAACAAGTATTCCTGTTATTTAGGATTCAAGCGAGCGCAGTATGCCAAAGTTTCGTGAGTGCGGGTTATATGGAATGCACGAGCGAGTTGACCCAATTCGCCGACTACGCCCTCTACCGACCGCTCGCCAGCACTCAGCACGAACACGAACAGCGTAAGTTCATTTATTTTTTAAATAACGGCTACTGCCTCGCTCTTAAACAACCGCTGTCCCTTTCGCGTAATCCGCTTTCGCCTCGCCCGCTCAGTGCGCATGCGCATGCAAATGTTTCTAGTAATATTTATATGACTCCCGCCGAAGTAGTGAACTGCAATTATTCATCTAAATTCAGCTTTTGACTATAGGAAACACCAGTTTTTGATATTTGCTATTTTGTATTAACGATCAACCCCTCAAATGCCGATACTTAGTCACGATAAGTACAAAAGTCACAAAACATTAGTGGAAATCATATCGAAATGCTTCCTTTATTCATTAATTTTGACATTTTCATACATTTGTTCAAAATATGTTGGATTTCTTGTTGTCTATAATATGTTAGTGTCAAAGTTTTTGATGGTGATTACAGTTCATTTTAATTTTCAGCTGAGGAGTGCAATAGATTGGTGGAAAGTGTCTCCTCGTATTGCCTAGATCTAAATCTAGATGACAGCTCGGCGAGGTTAATAAAAGCGCCCAAAAACGGTACATTAATGTAGTATTATTTACATAATATATTATATACTAACCTTTTCAGTCACGATAACATTAACTATAGCCTGGATGTTAATAACTCTAATCAAGTCAGTAAGACTCAAGTTTGGCCAATAATTTAAATTTCACTTGTACTTTCTCTAAACTAAACAGACTGAAGTATTTTCAGTAATAAAATTTCAATCTATTTTCACATTTTTTTTTAAACTTTTTCAGACGTTAAGTCATCGCCATCGAGTGAGGAAGATACAAATCATCCCATATTGGAACAAAGCGAAGGTGAGCTCGCAATTATTCTATTATTATGGCAATTTTGATATGTTAACACACACGGTTGCTAGTTCCTCGTCGACCGCATCCAAGCTTCTCCCTTGACATTTTTGTTGTTGTTGCCTCCTGTCATTTGTTCTAGCAGTCCTTTGGACAAATATTTCTCGAGCTAGATTTGTTCGATGGTGGCCTGGGTTGGGTATTCGAATGTGATAGCAGTATTTTTAAGGTTGTAACAGAGCATGATTAGTTCGACATATTGTTACGCGCGGGGTGAGTGAAAACTTGCCAAAAGTCGTCTATAATTCACACAACGTGTCACTGATGCACTGTCGCAAAGGTCTTCGTAAAAGCGCCCAAGAGTTGTTTTCGTATCGCTAGTTGTCGCAGAACTGTCCCACTCGAGCGTTCCCCCCCCCCGTATTTACACTCGCACAGTCAGCCTCGATGGTTTTGGAAATTACTAGAACCTTAAAAGTCGTAAACAAGTTTGTTTTTCTTTACTGGAAGCCTATAATGTTAGTAGAATGTGAACCTTATGTCGCAACCATCCTGGGGTGGATCGGAGTTGTTGCCTCGTCAGAGCCCGGTCCACCCCGCTGAAAGGGCAAGGGGGCACCGGGGAGTTTTAGTGGGTAGGGGCCAGTTGCAGGCAGAGTATGCTGGTCGACCCCCACATACCCCTGCCGTCTAGCCAGCGGCAGGAAGACAGTAAACGGATCTCTCCTCGTCAAAAAAAAATGTCGCAACCATAAGGAACAGTTTGCTTTGACACTTAAAAAGTGGATATAGCAAGTGGGCGTGAACGTTACTCAATTAGGGCGTGGCGAACGCGTGCGGAATTTTCCACGACCAGGGGCTTCACTCAAATTTTCGAGAAAGTTCTATATATAGTCGTAACAATATTATGTATTGTTATGATTAGTGAACATGTTGGTTGTTTGCAGTGAATCCCGAGGCGGAAGCCAGTGATAACAAGGTGTGCAGGGCGATAAGCAGTTCGGGGTGCGAGCACTTGAGGCTTTTGTTGCGCCAATGCCTCGCGCGAGAGACTCTCCCTCCCGCCTGGCTCTCTGTTCTCTATCCGCTCTGTCAGCAGGCAGCCGACATCATCATGCCCGGTATAATATTATATATTTATTTTATTTATATTTGGGAAACATACAATATCTCGATACACATTATACACATACAAGAAAAACATAAATCAACAAAGTTTCCAATAAAAATATATTTTATATGCCACAGATATATACGGCAACGATATAGATGTGCGCAACTACGTGCAGGTGAAGAAGGTGGCCGGTGGTAGTATGCGAGACAGCCACGTCATCCATGGCGTTGTGATGACTAAGAATGTCGCTCATAGGTATGAATCAATAAAGCTCAATCTGCAGCTAACGTATTGGCAATTGTCACTACTGGAAAGTGTTTTTTTTTTTCTGAAATACCATTTTCAGGGGTATGCCGCAGCAAATATCCAATCCAACTATACTGTTGCTGGATTGCTCCATAGCGTATCAGAGGGTAGAAGGAAAGCTGACTTCGCTAGAACCCGTTTTGTTACAGGTAAGAATTCATTTTATGAATGGTTTGCTACTAGACAAAATACTAGATGAGAACTTCAATTCTCTAATAAATCATTTTTATTTATCTCTTGAGGTTTAGCCTACGTAAGGCGTTGTAAATCTATTTTTCGACGGCTTGGCTGCATTATATTGATTTTTCTTTCTGATTATAACCTTAAAAAATATTTAAGCGTACAATACAGAGGCACAGACGGCAGGGAGCGACTTTGTTTTATACTATGTCTGTTGACAGGAGCGCGAGTACTTGGTGCGGTGCGCGGCGCGCATAACGGCGCTGCGGCCGCACGTGGTGCTGGTGCGGGGCAGCGCGGCGCGCGGGGTGCAAGACGCGCTGCGCAGGGAAGGAGTGGCGCTGGCGGTGGGCGCCAGGGAGCGCGCGTTGGCCCGCGCCGCACGCTGCACCGGCGCCGACCGCGTCACCAGCGTCGACGCGCGCATCCACGCGCCCACTCTCGGCACCGCGCACCGCTTCGCCGTCAACAACTGTAAGTAACAGTCTGTGGTCGTTCTGGTTTTGATCCGGCTCGAAGGACCATCTAATGGTTTCCAATCTATGGTGTTGCTGGTTTTCGCTCCATAGGTGGCTGGTTTAGATCCGGCTTGAATGAACCTAAAAAAAAAAAATCTACAATGTTAGATAGAGGTTTACAATCTATGGTGGTGCTGGTTCCGTTCCATAGGTCGCTGGTTTAGATCCGTTTCGAAGGACCACCTGACGGTTTCCTGTCTATGGTGAAGCTGATTTTCGCTCCATAGGTCTCTGGTTTAGATCCGCTCGAAGGATCATTTAATGGTTTGCAATCTATTGTTGCTGGTTTTCACTCCATAGGCATTGGTTTAGATCCGGCTTGATAGAACAAGACGATAAAAACCCATTAGATAGTTTAAAATCTATGGTGGTGCTGGTTTTCGCTCCATAGGTCGTTTGTTCAGAACCGGTTCGAAGGACCATCTAACTGTTTGCAATCTATGATGGTGCTAGTCTCCGCTTGGTTGAAAGAGGCCGAGTTAGAATATAAAATTAAAATATTCCTTATGACTTTTAGCACACAATTTTATCTTAATTAAATAAAAAAACACAGATTTAGAACACAATTTTGTTTTTATTCCAGATTCCGGTAAAACATTAATGATATTAGAGGGTTGTGCGAATCCACATCTTGGCTGTTGCATCTTACTAAGAGGCGCTCCGTTAGCAGAACTCGTAAAAGTTAAGAAAGTAGTTAAATTCATGCTTCTTGCATTCTACAATTGGAAAGTGGAAAAGGCATTTTTAGGAGACATAGAAGCTGTCTTGCCAGAACCTGGAATGGAATTTGACGATGATGAAACAAATCAAACGGAAAAAAATGACAGTACTGAACCCAAAAACGATGACAGCGAGACGAAATTTGATGACGATGAATCCAAGGATAGCAACAGCGAAATAAAAAATAATAATAATGAATTAGGAAATAATATTGACAGATGTAATGACAACAAGGATTTCGACATACAGAGAAAGAATGATTTGTTTTATGATCCTACCACTTATGACTCAAACGAAAAGTTTAAAGAAAATATGCCCACCAAATTGAATGAACCGTTCAGCGATTCGTTAAGTAACCCTAAATTTGAAAAAAAACTAGATGAGGCAAATAAAATAAGGCACACAACCGACGACACTACACAAAAAACAAAATTATTCGTCCGTAAAGCTGACAGTGACAAGAATTTAAGTTGTGGTGTGCCAATAAGGGATTTCAGTGACCCATTAAGGTCAACTTTGTCTGTGGACGATGATGTGTTTCTACCAAAAGACGACGCCGTTTTAAAAGCGGACAGTCAAAACGATAGGTAAGTTTTATGAGTGATATTAATCTTTTTTCTTGGATTAAATGTGGAATACAATTGACCTAGATTACAATGTAATTTGTAATGTTGCTTAGTATGGAACTAGATGGTGTGTGAAGATATTTATTTATTTACTAATGCAGGTGGTCAACGGATGACGTGGTGCTCTCGATGTCCCCAAACGTAGTGATACCGGCCCCGTTCCTAGAGACGGAGGTGGGACGGAAGTGCCCCATGAGGGAGTATTACCCCAGACCCCTGCTGCCAGTTCCGTCCCGCGCGCACGCCCCTCACACGCCCCGCGCCTACCACAGGAAGATCAGCAGGCCGTGTCAAAGTGACATTGGTCTCAAGGTACGTCGACTTCTAGAAAGAGAGAGAGAAAATCCTGTTAGAGCCTGTCTCAAAATTCAACCGACACAGCCTGAACGTGTAACAACATGGTGATGGTAACACTTTTTCAAGTTGTCAAAGTCAATTATTTCATTAAATCCAATTCTTAAGCAAGTCAATGAAAAGGAAAACATGTTGCACGTTAGAAAATTCTTTTGTTTACTCGAGAATTTAATTAATAGAGTGTCTATATGGTGGCTTTTTTGTTGAGAATTGTTGAACACATTTTCTTTGCAAAGAGATCATTAATTTCTTTGCAATTGCGATGTCTTTCTCCACATTCCGTTGGACGAGTGGCAAGGGTGCTTGCCTAACGTTTCAGGGGCCCCGGGTTCGATTCCCGGCGGGGTCAACTTTGGAAATTTTAATATAATTTTCAAAATTGACTCTGGTCTGGATTTAAAAAGTAGTGGTAGGGCACACTGCGTTTCGCAGTCATTTGGGCAGCCCGTCTGGCGGCAGTAACCACCCCCTTACAGAATACCACCGTGAAATAAGAGCATATGTGCTGTTGTGTTTCGGTGAGTGAGTAAGGGATGCCAGAGCCCATTACCCCATTCCTCCCTTATCCTTAACCCTTCTATGGTCGGCAGCGCACTTGTAGCACTTATGGCGTTACTTGTGTTATAGGCGACGGTAGCCACCTACCATCAAGTGGACCGTCAGCCTGTCTGTCGACCTTAACATAAAAAAAAACATAAAATTTTCGTTTGATCGTGAATCCAGGTAATAAAATATGTAAACGGTGGCTTTGTTCGTTAGGAAGTGCATCCGTTCATAAGCGAGCCTATGCGAAGCAGCTTAGAGGAAGGTGCTGTGAAAGCCTCTTTGGCTCACTACCGCGCCACCGGTTGTCGACTTGTGCACAACAATCATACAAGTAAATTATACATCTTTTTTATTGTACTTCTGCACTTCTATACTAATATTATAAAGAGGAAATATTTAATTGTTTGTTTGTTTGTATAGAATAGGCTCCGAAACTACTGGACCGATTTGAAAAATTCTTTTACCATTAGATGTCGACATTATCCGTGATGAACATAGGATACTTTTTACCGCGGGAAAATGCTTCATTCCTACGGGAAATCTAAAATAAAAGTAAAGGGGGCCGGGAGATAGCGCCATCTATCCAAAATACGGTAGATGGCATTTTATACTTTTCTACGAGGACGAAGTCTCGAGCACCAGCTAGTATATTATAAAGAAAAAATATTGTGTTTTTTTTTTTTCAATGAGTGGGAGACAATGAGGAAGAATCCTTCGAAGTAACTATATCTAAATAACAAGAATAAAATAAAATAATAACAAAAAGAAAACAGTATGTACATAAATGTGTTTTCATTCATTCGGTGGTATCTATATCAACATTTCTACCATTTGTATGCAAATTCAGTTGGATGTCCATCTTACAAGCCGTCTGTAGTGAAGAAATTGCCAAAAGAAGAGGACGCCAAAGAGTCACGAGACGAAGCGAACGAAGCGGAGGAGCCAGTTGATCCGCTCTCACCGGAAAACCATCAGAAATTGAACCTACTACTCTACAGTTACAGCCACAAATCACCCAATGTACCCGACTTTTGTGTGAACCCGTGGTAAGACATTTATTTTTATTAAAGTGAAAATTTCTTTAGAATATAAGGTTTGTAGCAAAGGACATTTAAAACATACATAGGTGACATACAGAAAGACAAACACAAACAGGCTCCAACTCAGCATAATGCAGGTTATAAAAACCTACGTTGGTCTTCCGTTAGAGAGCCGATGGTGAGGTTACGCACTTACTAAACAAAATATAATACACAAAAGCTCCAAAAACAAAGAAAATTTTCAACAGTTAACAGAAAACCTATAGAGATACAAAAAAATACACCTATATTTATACAAAGCAAAAAAAATATATAATCTTCTAGAAAAGACTGAACTCGCGGGACCGACATGCTTTGATATTTTTACACGAACAGTGGTAACAGTTGACCTCAGTTAAACTATATATTGTTAGCATCCTCTATTTCGGGCAGATTAATTAACCCACTTTATGTTTAGTCCAAATACTTTTATCGTCCGACCGATATATCAGGGGCCCTAGACAAAGTGACATGACGAAGACGATAACGAAGTTCGAAAGCAACAAAATGTATGGGAAGTATCACGTGACTTTACGAAGGCATATGTCAATCCCATACATTTTTTTGTTTTCGAACTTCGTTATCGTCTTCGTCATGTCACTTTGTCTAGGGCCCCTTAACTACAATCCCAACTACTAACACACGACGACGACCTCTCTTCGCGAACGCGTTCGTTCAACTGACTCATGCTCATAACCTTTTAATATCATATATTAATATCTGAACGAATGAACACCTCTTTTTGAAATGTCACAGAGCACTTCTCAATCAACTTCAGTCGACATAAATAGCAGACGCTAACACTATATTAAGGAGGGTAGAGATAAGGAGGACAATTCAATTCAAAAAATTCAAATTCAAATTAATTTATTAACATAAGATGTTTTACAGTTTTGGATTAAACCCCGGTCCCCACACTAGGCATGCCTGTATCGTGGGGACCCGTACTATGAATTATAATTAGGAATAGGGAACTTTCTTGTCCATTATGCCAGTGTGTGTGTGTGTGAGCGTGTGAGCGTGTAATGTATTTTCATATAAATTTGTGTTTATGAGTTAGTAAGTAGTTTTTCGTAAATCTTATATGGGTGTTAAACTAAAGAAGTGGCAACTAAAATCGACAAATTGAGATGGCGCTGGTGTGTCTAGGGCAGTGATCTAGAGAGTTTGAGAGTATGAAATGAAACGGAGTGAAGTGCGCGCTGAGTTGAATTGTCTGCTATCACTAGCTGCACCAGCGCCATCAGTTCGTCGTCTTTCAACGGACACTTTTAATTACACGGAGCTTACGCTCCTTTACCTCTATTCTCCTTGCACTATATTATGACTTGACCTGACTGCTTTGGACTTGACGGACCTGTATTGGAATACTAACATGAGAAAATTATAGACTTGACTGACTTGACTGACTAGACTTACTTTTGATTTTGATTTCAATTTTGCCTCTTTTTTTTTTTTAATAAAAGAGCCTATTACAAATTGCTATTTTTACTAATGACACTGCGACATTAACTTAACACTGGCAGAAAATGGCCATTTTAAAATGAGCCGCATTGCCATTTAAACCTAAGAAGAAGAACACTATATTATACTTAATGTTGTTTCACACAGGACAGTGACAATGGAGATGTACGGACGCCACGACATATCCTTGGGAGGGTTCCTGGAGAAGTACTGCTTCAACAGCGAGTACAAATGTCCATCGGCCAACTGCCAAGTGCCGATGAATATGCACGTCAGAAGGTACAACGAGGCATTTGGTTTTCACTCATTACATGGTCTATTTTATTTTTCATAATATACAGGTCGGAAGCAGGTTCGTGGTCTATTTGATTGTGGATTCTTAAACTAAAATCTGACTCCTGAAAAATTGTTATCTATGTACATTTTATTATGTATATTTTATCTCCCATACAAAATGAACATACTTAGTCGTGTCACAGGTTTTGTGTAACGTGCATCTGGTACAATGATTTATACTGTTTCAAAAACAATAAAATAATTGTAATATTACATGAACAACGCAGACACAAATGAATTTACTTGTGTATTTTCTTTCCAGATTTGTGCACGAGGATGTTTGTATTACAATAACTTGTAACACAATAGGACACAGCAATGTCGACAAGTTGAAAGAAGATAATAAACAGGTAATTTCTATTTTGTTATGTATTTGTTAATAGGTTGACAGGGTTGACAGTACGACTGGATAAGGGATGAAACGAGGATGAACGTTTCCTTCCTAACTCTGGCATTTCTACTTCATTATTCGTAACTAGTTTTTAAAATTAAAATTTAAAAAATTAAAAAATCATAAATTTACCTTAAAAGAGAGACAATAGAGAAATATTTTAAACAAATATTGCACGAGCTAGATTTGTTGAATAGTGCTGGGACGACCTATAATATCATAGCCTACTGTCACATTTGACAACTGGCCAAGATTTTGCCTATTCAAAATTATGGCCTTGAAGATCATAATTAGAAAGAAAGAAAGAAAAGAAATTTTAGCTCCAAAAGGTATGATCAAATCTTGTCCTGATCAAATTATGCTCGAATTCAGTGCTGGAATGGCGGTTATAGCAAAATTAGCCGTAGCCGAAGAACTGCTTATAGTTTCTGAATAATCAATTTCTCGTCGCATTTATAAAATTATCGAAGAGTGTTTGCAATGGACAGGTGATGTTCTGGTCGCGCTGCGAGCGCTGTAGCGGCGTTGCGCGCGCGAGCCGACTGTCGCGCAGCGCTCTAGCGCTGTCGCTGGCGCAGTACGTGCGCCTGCGCTGCTCGGCGCCTCGCTATCGGCGCGCGCGATGCTGCGACCACGCCCTCAACGCTCACGCGCACGCCTTCGTCTCGGGCCTCACCACCGCCTACTTCAGGCAAGACATTCGTTCTTCTTCACATTTTTTTCTATCGTTCTCCCATCCATACCTAATGTTCATCATCAATACTAATAATAATAAATCTGTAGGGGTCGGTCATGGAGTAATTTACTTTGTTTTCAGAAATATCGTGTATATAGGCTCTATACATGATACTGAAACTAAATTGACGATTTTTAGAATTCTTTTCTGTATGTATATATGTATGTATGTTCCTCCATCACTCTTAAATGAATTAACTGATTTTCATGAAACTTGGTAGATAAACATTTAGAAGTACGGGACACGTGATAGGCGAAGTCGCGGGCAACAGCTAGTATTCAAATAATTCATTTAAAAGTAACATGGATCATTGTTGAACAAGTCCTTATAAGTTTAGAAACTTATAGCTGACACCGGTACGTATAATTGAGAGGTTTCATAATATGAATATAATTAATTATAAATAGAAATATATTTATATCCTCAATTTTATTAACGTTACAGATACAGCAAAATATCTACATACGACATCGAATTGCCTCCAGAGATGATATCGATAAACTACGACACCAAACAGATGAGGGACGCACTTATCAACCAATTGAATGATCTAGTGTTGAAAGGTATTTTAATAATTAATCAATTCTGTCTATACTGATAAATTTAAGCGTCTCTCTGAGTAACTTTATTCGAAGAAACATTAGTATCCCAGATATTTTTTGTGTAAAATTGTTAGCAAAAGAAGTTTTTTATATTAATTTGTATGTTTTAAGTAAACTTTACACACACAAATTTATTCAATACAAAATCTGGTTATATTAAAAATATATTACCTTAACAACGCATGATATCTTTATCACTGTGGCGACAGTGTGCCTATTTTTTTATATTTTTAGACTCTATTTCTCGAGAACCTAACATTTTTCCAGGATAAAAAGTATCTTATATGTTAATCCAGGTTATAAACTGTCTGTGTGCCAAATTTCATCCTAATCCGTTTAGTAGTTTTTCACGTGAAAGAGTAACAAACATACACATACACCTCACAAACTTTCGTATTTATAATATTAGTAGGATTTTCGATTCGAAGTGAGAAAATGTCAATAAGTTTTGATTTGGCCGTAGGTCATGAAACATTCAGTAATCTGACTGAAGCCGATGCCGAGAAGGATTACCAGACTTTCAAACAGCACATGGACCAGATACACCTGGCCCTCACTTCCACAAGTCTTCAGGAGCAGAACAGTCTAGCTGGTGAGTATAGTTTTGACAGCAATAAAAAAATCTCAATACAAAAGAAGAATTTTGGAAGACAACTGAGGTGAACGTTATCAAAAGTCTGCTTCAAACTTTTCGCTCTTACTGGCCCTTGTATATTTTAATCTTTTGTTTTTGCTTCTTCATTAATAATATTTTTACTAGTAGTTTTTTGTTTTGTATAAATATAGTTCAGTATCCCTCACCTGGATTTTTTTCTGATTACTAACAGGCTGAAATTCAATGAGTAACTTCGGTTTGCCGAGACGTCCAACTTTTTCCCTATGCCAAAATTCTCGATAAAGGTAGAGCTAAAGGAGTTAACAGCCGTAAAAAAATTCCAAGCGTAGAACTGGTATAACGTACCACTCAATTTGTAGAACTATGCGGCCGTTTTTTATTATACAAATGTTTACTAAGTTGCAGACAAAAAATCAGCTGGTACTAGAAAAAAACTGCTACTTTACATCCTCCGTAACTCTGGAACCGTTCACTTTAGGAAGAATATGCTATTGACCATTTTTATTCGCAATTCAATGTAGATTATTTTTCTCCTGAGCACTTTTGCGCTAAACCGCATAGTTTCCGAAATATTTAAGAAAAACTGAATGCAACTTCTCTCCCCCATCCCTCCTAAACCCGCTTTAAAAATGGTGCAACTTTTTACCAAACAATAAGTGACTTTGAATGTTGGGGTTTGGTCGTTTTTTGAGCTAATTGCACCATATAGAGTGCATAATTCAATAAAACATAAAATTATTTCTAAAAGTAACTATAATCAACACTTCACTTGTAGTTGGTTAAAGAGGCCCTTATTCTAATATTGTAATAGTTGTAATATAATAAGTTGAGAGCAATAACTTGAACTGTGTTTCAGCTGTGGTTCGAAGTCTGTGGAGTGTGTCCGACCGAATTATCACCGGAGAGAAGATGCTTCGAGACGCACAGGACAAGTGGTCCACTCCACCAGTCAAAACCAGTAGACCACAGCTCGAGAGTAATGGTGAGCCTTCTGTATAATAATCTTATAAAATATAGCTTCCCAACAGTTTCGGAGCCTGTTCAATGCAAACAAACAATCAAATCTTTCCTCTTTTATAATATCACTGAATGTTTCAGTGGAAGACAAATCCGATTTAGAAGACTCAGTGGAAGTGGGCAGCTCGGATATTTCAGGTAACACGAGATTTCTTTTGAATGCGTAAGATAAAGACAACAACATATCTATTTTTGTGCAATTTCATACAATACATATTTTAGAGTGCAAGTTACTTCAATTTGTAAATAAATTCCTTCCTTAGGATCCACATACGTGTTTAATGCGGATAATGCGAAGGATCCGGATAAGGAACATACAGGTTAGTACGGATTGTATGAAAATATATTTATTTATATAATTCGAGAGTTTCTAGTCAGTGTGTTGGCAAGTGAAGATCTATTTAAGCTGGCTGTAAAATCAAACAATACTAAATCTTTTTTTAAATTCCAACATTTAGACCCGAGTGATTAATTCACTGGCTTATCTATGGTATAAAAAGACTGCTTTCATACAAGCTGTCAGGGATACACAAAGGGACATAGGGCACATTGTATCCAAAAAAGTACTCTTCCCTAGGGACCATTAGGGAATAAATGTTTCAAAACCAAAGAAAAAGGAATCAAATATAGAAACTTGATTGATAAATGTTAATAAAAAAACCGTGATGATAACAGGCGAAGAAGACGAAGAGAAAGGCGATAAGAAAACAGTGAAACAGATACTGTCTCAGTTGCTCTCGAATAATCAGCCGTCGAATCAGGTGAGATGAGATGTTAAAAACTTCCATTCCATGTGTTGGCATTAACGTTATTCTTTTAACCATTTCAAAAACGGTTTCTTTGTCGTTTGTGATTGTCTATTGTCGTATTTATAGACAACAAATTTCATAGCGTTTGAAGTATTAAAATAAGAGTCACAATAATCAGGATGTTAATATGGAATTATGTTGTTTTTGAAGAGCGGTATGATAATTTCGACCGGTTTCATACCGGTGGTCGTGATGGCTGGTGAGATCGGTTCCGTGATAGCAGCCACGCTCGCCTCCGTCACCTACCAGCGTTCACTGCGCGCGCAGCGACAAAGGTCAGCCCTTTGATCAACTTCATCGTGGTCTTTAGTTTTTCACTCGCTGTCTCTTTATATATTAATGTGTATGTTTATATATTAATATATAAATTGACTTTGCGAATGCATATATCATTTATTTTCTTATTTCTTTTTCTTTGATACACTTGTAAAATGGTTTTAAGTTGAATTCGATCTGGAGTGTCTCAAGGTAACTTATTGGGACCTCTACTGTTGAGTTATTATATTATAATACTTGTAAAAAAATGTTTAATTATTATTATTATATTAATTTCAGTGTAAATCAAGCGGAACAAGAGGACAGTGAAAATATAAATGCATCAGGCAAAGAGAAAACGGAAGCGGAGAAATCGAAAGCAGCTAAATGTAACGATCATATTGAAGTCTTATTAAAGGTAATATACTGGCCACAAAAAAAAATGATTTTGTTACATAAAATTGTTCTATATTTTATATTAAAAAAACGAGGATATTATTTGATAGTTGACGACTTTTGTGTACATGTTTTAGTGGTGGTTTATAAAATTTAATTAGATTTTAAGTAAAACGTGCTTTGCTAACTTTGCGAGTTTATAATCACTTCTTTTATGTTGTATGTATATTTTTAGTTACAAACCAAAGTTTTCATATTAAAAACATTAAAAAAAAAACAGAGTCAAAAATTTTAAAAACAATTTTTTTTTATCTCATTTTACGATTTTATCATAATTATGTGTAGATAGGATATTTATGATTGATATATATAGTGTGGGAATATTTAGGATGGTCTACTGTGCCGCGTGTACTATGCGTCGCAGTTCCATAGACTGAGGCACGCGTTGCTGCCACCGCTGGCTCGAAACCCGCACATCACGGACCACTTTGTCAACCACGAGAACCGACAGCCGCCGGACGACTGCCGCTGTAGCTGCTATGACATCAAGGATAAACCTGACAGTATGGACTTTGGTCATACATTCTCACTTATATTATTATGTGAATTAGCAAAAAAAAGTGAGGTTTTTTCCACAAATCTTACAGCATGGTTAAATTATTTATTTTATTGGAGTTTTACATAATATGAAGCCTTTTTCTTGATTTCTTCTTAAATTATTATTGTTTCTTTTTATAAATATTTGTCAATTTATTATTGTTGTATTACTATTACTATTGTCAACGTATTATTGTATTAGATATTTTTCTCAGTAATTTTTCCTTCTTCCACCCTTATGAAATCTTTAACAAATAACTTCATGATTATTTCGTCGTTCCCGCAGCTCCAGTTGCGAATTGGAACACATTTTGTACTTTGTCCAGTCAAAACAACACAATATAATTATTTGTAATCCTTTAGTCGCCAGTGTCTGATTTATCCGACAATTATTTTCGTGTCCATTTCCCCAGAGCCGTTTATTTAAACCACTGCGTTGCTTTCTCTTAAAAATATATATTTACGAATCAAGCGTAAATATTTTTTTTTACTCCTACAAATCCTTCATAGCGGCTTCACCGCTATCAAGAAAACTGTTCGCGAACACACCAAATGAAGTGCCACTACTTTTGAAATCCAGACCAGAGAGTTCATATGTAGTTCCAAACTCCGCCGGAAATTGAACCCGGGACCCCTAAGCAGGCAAGCACCCAAACCACGCATCAAATATTGTTTCAGATAAAAGCGTGTGTGAGATAGAGGAGGGATTCGTGAGGTCTCTAGCGCAGTGCGTGCCGTGGGCGGCTCGCGGGGGAAAGTCTGGCTCAACCTTCTGCAAAACTAAAGGTAGATTGGGGGATTACCTCTCAAAACACAGTGTGCAACCGTTCAGCTTCTACTGAACAATAATAAATAATGGAAATTGTTTGTCAGACGACAGATACGTGCTGAAGGAGATGACGAAGCCGGAGTGGCAACAATTCCTCGAGTTTGCGCCGCATTACTTCAACTACCTCACCAATTGTCACAAGAGCAAACTGCCGAGTTTACTCGGTAACACACATTTTCCTATTTTCTGTCTGTTAAACTATTGCTATTTTGCGGACGGCTTAGTTAAGCCAGTTTTATAACTATTTGAGAAATATAATTCCATCCTCTGCTTTTAATTTTTTGAAGGCTACGCGATTTCATATCACGACGCGATTCGACATTTTCACTAGTAAATATTTTGAATAAGGCGAGGAGAAATTTATTTCACGAGTAAAGGCGTAGTTTTACCGGCTTCACTCAAAAAATGCATGCCTTCTCCAATCGAGGAAGTGATATTTGTTAACACGGAGGAGTTGATGTTTTGTGCAGCTCGTATCCTGGGCGTGTTCAGCGTGGGCGGTTCGGGCAGCGGAGTGTTGGTGATGGAGAACGTGTGGTACGGATGCGGCGGGACGCGCTACGACCTGAAGGGCTCGTCGCGCCACCGCCTGGCGCCGGACGAGGGCGCCGGCGTGCTCATGGACGAGAACCTGCTGCTGCTGCGCTGGGAGCGGCCGCTGTACGTGCGTCAGCACACGGGCGCCGTGCTCTCCGCCTGTCTGCAGCGCGACACCGCCTTCCTCCACCTCAGCAGCGTCATGGACTACTCGCTGCTGCTCGGCCTGCCCGACGATCGGCTCGTGCTCGGCATCATAGGTATTCCACTCGTACCACACGATCCGAACAGAGGTCAGGATGACAACGGCAACTTTTTAGAATGTCAACGTCCTAAAACGACAACTTTTTAAAATGTCAACGTCCTAAAACGACAACTTTTTAAAGTGTCAACGTCCTAAAACCACAACTTTTTAAAGTGTCAACGTCCTAAAATGATGTCAACGTCCTAAAACGACAACTTTTTAAAGTGTCAACGTCCTAAAATGATAACTTTTTTTAAATGTCAACGTCCTAAAAAGACAACTTTTTAAAATGTCAACGTCCTAAAACGACAACTTTTTAAAGTGTCAACGTCCTAAAACGACAACTTTTTAGAATGTCAACGTCTGAAAAGACAACTTTTTAAAATGTCAGCGTCCTAAAACGACAACTTTTTAAAGTGTCAACGTCTTAAAAGAACTTTTTAAAATGTCAACGTCTTAAAAGACAACTTTTTAAAATGTCAACGTCCTAAAACGACAACTTTTTAAAATGTGAACGTCCTAAAACATAGACACTAGTATACTACGTAATAGACGCACAGACTCCCCATTTTCCGCGTGACGAAAAAACTTAAAGTGGAAACTAGATATTGCTTTGAAATGAAACAAGTTGTTGGTATAAATTGCTTTATTAAAAATCAATAACATTTATATTAACAAAAATGAAATATCACATTAGACAAATATTACTTATGTCACCTACGGGATTTAAAAATTGAAATTTTGATAAGTACTATCTAAGCCACAACATTAGTATAGGTACACAAATGATCTGGTTTACCGTTTAAGTTATTAGGCGCCATTCACTTATCACGTAAGATGATTTTTGACAAGTATATTCCCCCTCCCACACCATACTTATTACGCAAGTCTAAAGTAAAAAAAATACACGTTTGGATTGTTTTAATTTTTATGTTTCTAAGAAACAATTTTAGGAACGTTTATCTGTACAAAGGTACTAGTGATTTTTAATTTTTTGGTAATAATCAAATTATTATTGAATAACAATTTAAATCTACTTGTCAAAGCTAAAAAAAAAAAAACTAAAACACTATTAGTTTTTTTCACTATAAAACAGCTAAACCAAGCATTAATCAACGACATTATAGTAAATCATCTGAGCTACGTTTATATATTAAAATTTTAAGAGATATAATTTTAGTGCGAATAATTTTATTACCTATTAATTTAATCGATATCGATGATTCAAATACTCAATCACTACGTAAATTATGGCAATTTTCACAGACACAATATCTTTTTTTTTATTTATGAAAGTGAGAAATATATATAAAACACAAAACTACGTGATATCTTACATTTATTACACAATTTACCATATTCCTTAAACCTAATTTTCATTGAAAATAAGGCGTTTAAAATTGATAGTATGTGGATCATATTTGACTGTGAAATGTCTCATTATTTGGATTATTCCTGTGATTCACTTCACAACCAGGCACTGAACAACACCCCAGGTTGATTTTAACAATAAATTTATTAAATTTAAAAGGATTCCTTGAAGAAATTACAAAAAAACTGAAAGACGCTATTCGCAGTGTTATTATATGTTACACTAGTCCCCCAAAACCAGTCATATTTTCTCATTATTTCCTGTCTCTTTCGCACTCGTATTCGTGTCATAAGAGACTGCCTTCTCGCTTGCACGCTCTGTTGGTCTATTACGTAGTATATTAGTGTCTATGTCCTAAAACGACAACTTTTTAAAGTGTCAACGTCCTAAAATGACTGCTTTTTAAAATGTCATAGTCCTAAATTAATTGTGCGATCCGTCGGGGTAAAACTAGTCTTTTTTTTAAACTTGGACATTCATCTAAATTGACAAAATTATTTTGTGCCGATATTGTTAGTGTACGATTTTAGAAATAGAATGTGAGGGCAATAGAAGTTTTGGATTTTCAATACCACTAAGTATCATTCCTAGAAAGTACTAGTTACGGATAACCCAACATTCAACAGGCACTTTATAATGGTGATATCATTACAAAAATCCACTTTTTTGATCTTTCCCTTCACTTTACGAATTTAGACGCTATGTTTATCCACGTTTTTAATATGTAATTTTATTCCAGACTACATCCGCACGTTCACTTGGGATAAGAAGCTGGAACATCTGGTGAAGAAGAACCTCGGCTCCGGTCAGCCCACTGTCGTCTCCCCGGAGCAATACAAGCGACGGTTCCTCGCCGCTTGCCGCAAATACTTCCTTCAATGTCCCTCGCACTGGGACCATCTGTTGCCCACCGTGCAGGCTTGAACCATACCTACACAACACAGCAACTAGCAATCTTTCCATTTTCACAAACCTTTTCTCACTTCCCTGTCCCTTAATCCTTAGTGTGTCTGGCTTGTGCTCTCATGAAGACACTAGTCTGCCCGGCGGCTAAAATCCAGCGCAAAATACCGCGACAGACGCGGATAGATTTCTAAAACACAATCCCTTTGAATCACGGGATGATTGTCATTGTCAATTGGCAATGTCAACAGGAGAACGTAGCAAAAGAAATTAAGCTTAGATACTTATAAAATAAGCCACAATATCGTTTCTCAATAGTCAAGTTGTGTGAACGTGGATCCACGTTTAGACACACACACACACACCGCGCCGAAAATATTGAACGTGGATCCGCGTCTTAATTCTTCTATAGTCGGCAGCGCACTTGCAGCACATGTAGTGTTGCTTGTGTAATAGGCGACGGTAGTCAGTTACCATCAAGTGACCCGTTAGCCTGAGGTCCGCTGAGTTTAACATAAAAATAATAAGAATAGGCTCCATTCGCGTTTTCTGGACGATTCTTACACTATTTTATTCAGCTTTTGTCTATAGAAAACGTCTGTTTTGTATGGAGCTGAACGGCAATAGTGGCCGACCGACGGTGAATATTTTGTCTTCTTCTGTTAAAATTTTAAGCATCCCAAAAGATCTGAGTAATTGATCTAGACGAGTCCGTCGGTCGAATATTTAGTTTTAGCATTCTACGATTCGTTTCCCGGTAAATATTCATGGAAATGTTAGCATTGGTTTGAATTCTTCCTACAGTACAATTTTGGTGCCTAGTAAAGATTTCTATGAAACTATAACATTCCTTTGTAAATGCATAATATATTATATGGCTACTTATTAGTTAAGTTTTATTGTTTATTTTTGTTTTGTGAGAAACGTTATATGTATTGCAATGTAAATAAATAATACTGACATTTTTGCAAAGAGAAAATAAAAAGTAAGGGTAGAAAAGAAAGTGTGTTGTATATCGGATTATTTTTTTTGTAAATAAAATTTTAAATATATAATTAGTTTTAATTATATACCTTAAATATATGGACTACCAAAGTACTAATTAATCTTCGTTACCATTGTGGCCAAGCCATTATAGTAATTATACCGTGAAATTAAGACTTTAAATGCCACAGACTACAAATATTGTGAAACTTTTAAACGTTTCACTACAAATAAGTCATAATAAGTTTAATACTTTGGGAAATAAAAAATAATAGCACATTGTTAAATATTATAAACGTTTATTTATGGCTACACACTTACTCTGAGAGTGGAGACGTCAAAAAAACGTTAAGAATATAATTAATAAATTATATAGCATTGATATAAAGTGATAACAGCGTCGATGTGTCGACAGTATCGATGTGGTATGCGGACAGCACTATGTTACAACGGCGGCTGCGGTGATGGTATGTGGTATCATGTGGGGTCCAGTCGCGAACTGAGAGATTTTAGCTGCTCCAGACCCGCCAGGAGCTCTCTGCAACACGTTCACCAATTTCCTTAACATTTTTATATCACATATCATTATTAAAAATTTCTGTTACGGATAATATACGAAACGGCTGGGCCGATTCTGACCAGACTTTCTCTTGCGTATAGCTGACGTTATATCTTAGGCTACTTTTAATTAAAAAAAAATGAGTGGCCGGGTTTAGCCAGTACCGCGGGTTTTACCACGTGTGTAAACAACGTTCATCATATAGGAATATTAGGAAGCCATCTATCCTGACAAAACTTCAAAGTATGTTTACATTCTTTGCGTTGTCTCGCTGGCCTGGCTTTAATTGACAAATCTTTACATAATATTATCTGACATACCTTTGTAAGGTGAAAAGTCCCTAAAATTAAAAAGATAATAATAAAAATAAATCGTCATTTTCAATTTAATTAAACTGATTTTAATGCGCTTTTACTAGTGGAAAGAGCGTTAAGCGAGGTTGCACGAAAAATATTGCACCCCATGCGAATCCTGGAGAGGGTAGCTAGTATTTTTTTTTATTATTATTAGAGATGGCTTTGCTCTTGAATAAATATAAAAACCTGAGTGAGTGGTCTGCGACGAGTGTGGCCCGTCGCAGGTCAGTCGCGGCTGCTCCCTGCAACCCTCTTAGCCTCGAAACTTCTTCCTGGCTCGCAGCCAATTCCTCCTGAACCATCGCCAATGACAAATATTTTTAAAAAATTTCAAAGCGGGTCGCTAAAGAGATTTGTTTATTACGCCTTTTTAAAACAATTAGTCGTTCGATTTCTCACCTTTAATTTTTTTATTTGATTCTTCAATTTCACGATCGTTGACTCAGCGTCCATCGATCTCGCCTGAAAACAATTACAAAGTTAATGCTCGTCTACATATTATAACACGAGCTAAAAACAAAATTATAAACTTTCTATTGAGCCCAACCACACTATAATAATACGCTGTTAGCTGATTTGATGTTGCAGCATCAGTCAGATATCTGTTACCATTTCATGGAAATACCATCGCACTAGCAAATTTCATATCAATTGAACCCGTGGAAGTTTGTCAGATCCCTTCACTAACTACCACAGTCAATCCTATCAACTAGGTGACACACACACACACATTTGGTCTAGTGGCTAGTAAACCTAGCTGTTAACCAAACGATCGCGGGTTCGAATCACATTGTGTTAACATTTTACCTTTGTACCCGAGTCATGGATGTATTGTATTTATAATAATTATGCATGTATTTACAAAAAAAAGTAATCTATGTAGTATATCAACTATCTGGTATCCATAATACAAGCATTAGTTGCTTAGTGTGGAACTAGATGGTGCTGTGTGGAATGTGTGTCATATAAAAAAAAAACACCCCGTTTTTGTTTTGAGCGTACGATGAATGGCACAGACAGATAGATACTGTACTTACGGAGTCTCCGCCAATCCGCTCGCATTGCGCCTCCGAGTGCCTGGCGCGCGAGGCCGCGTCCGCGCGGAGCGTCGCCACCACCGCCCGAGCTGCGGACAGCTCGCTCTCGGCACGCGACCTTCGGCTGCGCTCCGAGAACAGCTCCGACCTACACATTTTCATTTCCACCAATGTTGCCACTTTGCCAGTAAACGACTTGTGTCACGCGTTCCCATGGCGTATGTCACTTACCAACTCCTGACTATGGTGTGCAATATTATTAATACTGTGTATAATTATTAATGCCCCAGCTGCTAGGATTAAGGATTAATGGAATAAGAAATAAAAGATAAATAGATAGATAGACAGATTAGGATAGATACAGCATGAATGAAAGAAAGATACAGTATGAAGAATAAAAGTGCGAGAGGCAAGAAAGCGAGAAATTTAATGAATAAGTAGTAAATATAGGCTTCAGCGCATGATGCTGGAGGGTTTCATGTAAAAAAAAGAACTCCTGACTGGAGGATAGAGGTAACGAGGACTGACTCTATTGTATTAAAAATTATCCCCCAGAATACCAGTAAATTAAGATGGCGCTAGTGAAGCATTGTCGAGTAAATTAGACAAAGACAGAAGATATGCTACACTAGCGCCATTCTGGCCACTTTTGGAACCCTTATTTTATTGTTGGATGACCTTTTTTTTTTTCAGTTTTATTGTCATATCCTCCTTACCTCTATTCTGCATGCTCCCTAGGAAGACAGACGACGAAAGACCACCGTAGACCTAAACCTAAAGGGGTACCCACGGCCTGCGACAAGACTGGCGTACTGTTAATACAGCAGATAGGCACTGAGATTGACTGCATGAAATGTACTCATATTGCTTTTTATCATAATAAAATATACCTGGCGAGTTCGAGCTCTGATATGATTTGCTGCAACTGCTCATCTTGATGCTCGGGCTCCGGTGATGTCCTGCCAGGGTGCACCGGCAAAAAATCGGGCAGACGCATTGACTCAGCACCTGAAATTTATTAACACAACATACAGTTATTTTTATTTATTATTTACGGTTTGAAGCAAAATTATTGTCTTCCTGTGATCTTTGCTTTGCTCTGCTTTGCTTTTCCTGTGATCTTGTATCACGTTAAAAGTAAATTAGCTGGTGCCCGCGATTTCGTCCGCAATGAAAAAGAAAATTTAATATGAGTGAGCATCGCTGTGACGACGGTGGACAGCCACGCGACAGTGACTAATTATTTATATTTTTAGATGATCACTCAGGAACAGTACTTTTTTCTGGATGAAAGGTACCAAAATTTCAAAATTCATATGAAAGTAGAAAATTTCATGACGATCAATTGAGATAGTTAAGGCGTGAAAAGGTAACAGACAGATAGACAGAGTTACTGCATAGTAATACCATCTTATTAGTCAAAAATAAACTTTTTCATACATTTTTTTTCGTTGGGTAGTTTTTTGTACAAAACCTGTGAATAGATTGCTGCCAAATCCAAAATACTATGACAAACTTGATTACTATATGATTGATACTATGACGGGCCATTGATGACAAGGCCATTTGACACTATATTTTTTGCTATTTAATCAAAATTACGTGGACACCAAATTTTGTACAATAATTGTAAATCCTGAGTTTCATCAATAGTTAGTATTCAATTACTTTTTTGCTTCTTCTGTATTGAGAAGAGTGAAGTAAGGTATCACAATCATCATGTTCACATCTGGACATAGGCCATTCCCTTAATTATTCAATAGGACAGTTCAGAAACAGCCATGATCAAATGTCTACCTGTTGCCTCTTTTAACGCAGAAATGCCAGAAACAGGTTAGATTAATGTATTTATGTGTTTGTGTAGCGTCAATGTGTGTACTAGTGAGTCCTAAACGGTGCTGGCTGAAAATCAGCGCTGCAGGTGCTAATAGCATTTCAGCACAATGCTGAGCCAGTACCCGTTTCACTGCCACGAGGACACACGCATCTTTTAATTTATTATCAATATCTGTTCATTGTTATTGTATTATGTTTGTGTCTTTGTGTTGAGTGAATAAAATTCTTTCTTTCTTTCTTTCTTCTTCTTTCTTCTATAAGAGATGCCAGATTTTATTCCTTCATCCCTCATTCTATCAAGGTATAGTGTTGTTTGTAAGAGACAACATGTACCATCAACTACCTGTCAGTCATTATATAAAAAACATAATACAAAATCGATTCACAATGTTTTGGTCGTATCGACAAGCTAATGAGAGTTATAAAGTTCCGTATTCTCAACATACAACTCTATAATTATATTGTTTACATTGTACATGCCAATACAAAAATCCAATTGTCACCAAATCATATAAGGAACATAATCTTTGATACATTCTTTGCCTATGTTGTTTTGGCAGTGTTTCATGAATGAGATTGAATAATTAGTCAAACTATACTAATATTATAATGAGATAAAGTTTGTATGTAATTGTAGGTGCAATCTTCAAAACTACTCATCACTATCTCAAAATAAAAATCTAACACTTGGCAAAAGTATGTCAGGTATTTTATCATTAATTTTTCAATGTGGACGTTGTTGTCACTGGCACCAGGTAGAAAACAAGGAGAAAAAGTAATTTATGTTTTGTTTTTAATAAATTAACTCAAAAACTACTTGATTGAGAGACTGATAAAGAAAGTATATGAATAACATAAATTCTTTGAACAACCACAATAATTACTTAATTACAAAACCCAATGAGTCAATGACCATTTGAGACTATTTTGACTGTCTTAATAAAACTACAGTATGTACCTATTTTTTCTGTGTACTGCTAATCATCTAATATTGATTGACCATTAATACATAATTATTATTTATTTATTTTAGTTAGAGGCAATTAAGTAATAGCTATAGGGATTGTCTATACAAATACAAGAAAGGAGATAAAAATAATTTTGTATTTATTTGCCTTGTATTTATTGGCTGTTATTAACAAGAATGTATAACTACGAGCTTTTAAATGATTAAATATTTTCAATATTGTATCTGCAATAAACAACACTTTTCATACTGTAATTTATAATTAAATTAAGAGATATCCTGGGATATGAGCTGTATTAGTAACTGTAAATTTCCATTAAAATCTGTTCTCTAGTATTTGTGTAAAAAGGGATTTGTAGTATTTGTGTAGATCTATACATCCATATCCTAAATGTTAAGTTATAATATTTAGCAAAAGTTAATTCAAAGCATCCCACAACCAGCTCTTTGATGCCTTAATGTCCTTTCAGTAGAGAATAAATTTAAAAAAAAATCAATGTATTGTAAGAAAGTACTGTTCCCAATTTAAAGACAATTAAATGGAAGTCTGAGAATTTTAATTAACAGAATGAAAAACTGTCTAAACGGTTGATGGCTTTCACAAATTAATGTATATATTCCTACATATTGGATTAAAGTTCAAATAATAAGTCACTCATTTGCTATTCAAATATATGATAAGTGATTTACTTTCAAACATTTTTTGTTTTACACTTTTAATTTTATTTACGAGATCTGGACGGACATTATTTTATATTTTAAATGAATAAGATTTGTTCTATAAAAATTTAAGAATATGATTACATGCTGTTACTTTTATTAGGATGTAATAAAACTCTATCAAATCTTCAATTAATTAATGATTCAATTAATGAGGTGTTGTAAATGAAATAAAAAAACATACCTGCATTTGGGGGCAGATCTAGTGGAAAAGTACTTCTTGGAGATACATTCCTCCTGTCTGTGGGGTTCAAAGACTCGGTGAGGTCTAGACTAAGATAAGCAGGCAGATCTAGAGGCACAGGCCCAGAAGCTTCAGCACCCTCGGGCAAGTCCAGTGGTACCCGAGGACCGGAATCGCTGGATGTTGAAGCAGCACCCATGTGAAAGTCATAATCGTATCCCCTATTGCCATAATTATTTTTTCTTCGTCCCAATGAAGATGTAGATCCAACATTGTAATTAGTGTTGAAGGTGAAATCGGGTAAATTGTCCAAGTCAACAGAGATAGGGCCATTAGGGCTCAAATAAGCCTGTTCTACCAAAATGTGATCTTGAACGAAGTCTGGAAGTGAAGGCATGCCCAGGGGCTCAGATGCCAGATTTGGCTTATGGTAGAACGGTGCCTCGCTATTGTCCGTGAACAAGTTATGCTTAGATTCAGAATTATCTACTACACTAAAAGGTACTTCTATGGAACTACTCGAAGACGTATTATCACTTATACGATGGCTTGGACCGTCGTTAGTTTTCTCTTTGGTTTGTACGTCGTTCAGGCGACCCTTGTCCCTTTTTATGTCGGCGTGAACGTCTATTTTAGTGGGTGAATGTTGCACTGTATTCGCGTAAACTTTAGGGCGAGCTCCTGTGTTAATGTACGTTGAATTCCCTGGTAACGACAAATCCCGTTTCAAGAAATGCCGGAAAGAAAACGGATTCTCTTCTTTGCGTGTCTGTTCAGTAGTTTCTAAAACAAAAGCAAAGAATTGTCAAGGAGATTCTTTATATTTAGATGTTAAAAAAACAACTCCGAAAAACACTTACTGGATGACGAACTTCTAGTGCCTTCAGGCGATGCACCTCCGTTTTCGCTGCCAATATACTTTGGAACCTCCATTCCCAGGTCAGGTTTCATTGTGTTTTCTTCATTGTCTTTAGAACAGCTCGCATTATTTGAATTTTGAGGCGATTTTTTGTTTGACATACCATCTTCGTCTTCCGCCATGATAAACGAAAATGACAATTTGTATTGTATTGTATGGCGTTCGGAAATCACCACAACATTTGCTTTTTTTTTATTTGGGGATTACACCTCAAAAAACACAGAATAAACAGAGAGAAAAAGGAATTTGTAAAACTTATAATATAAAAGTTCATGAAATTATGAGGAATAAAATTATTTATAATAAAAAAATATTTTATCGTGAATGTAATAAACGGCAAGGGCTGTATCTGTACTCTGTAGTTGTGGTCTGTGCAACTATACCATATATCAATCGATACTTCATTTTTATCATCTATAATAATTATACTATACTTCTATTCTGCTTCAAGGCTCCAAGTAAGAAAAGAATTTTAGGTTTGGATATAGATTAGACTTTAGACAATAAACCACACAGACTATTACAGTTTTGTTTATTCTGTGACACTTAGCCGTATTTTGAGCGCGTACATTTAAAATTTCAAGTACCTACACAAGGAGAATATCTACCCTCCTTATACCTACATCCTGGATAAAAGACCTACTTATTACACTTCTGATTTTCAAAATACTGGCCAAATTCTGTAATGAAAAAATATATATCCCCGAGACCGCAGGATGTAAAATGTCATCATTACACTACTTTTATTTGGTTCAAAAATTGGGTTACGAATACTTTAACGCCCCTATAACAAGTTATACCTATATACAGTAAAAGTTTTTCTGTATCCTTCAGAATCGTTTCTGGACGGACAGATTCTTATGGTATAATAAGATTTTAATATAATTGAAACTACACTGTAAATTGAGAACACCCTTTATTACATCTATTTGTAAGGCTCGTTTTATTCTGCAAGTCGTGTAGATACATAACAACATAATTTGTGGTTTGTTACAAATTTTCAACAACAATAAAATTAATAATAATAATAACAAAAGGATTAACATACAAAACAAAGTAAAATAAATTCGTTATTAATAAATGCATAATTTATTTATAGTCTAATTTCAAAATCTGTTTTTTTTTTTTACAAAAATAGTGAAATAGTTAATTATTTAAGTAATGAGCATATAGTTTTTAAGCATCACACATTTTCAAAGAGTCCAAGTCATTAATGAAGATACATTTTGTATACATTATTTAACAAGTAATACTTAGTATATAGATAGACAATGAAGTTTATGGAAAATACAGGCTAATTTTAAGATTAAGTTTTTAAACCCCCAAAGTGAAAACTATATATCTGGGGTCCATTAATGGTTTTTACAATTATGCTGAAAGCATAAAAAATAAAAATTAATTTGGCACAATTTAGTAAGCAAAATAATAATCGGACCGCTATTAGGGCGGTCACACAGCAAGCGGAGAAGTAGTGAAGCGAGAGAAAATCATAAATTAAGTGGATTTCATATTTAGCTTTTCAGAACACTTCCTTTCGGGAGTAACAGAAATAAAAAAAAATCTGTCAGTGATTACTTTAAACAAAGTGGGCACTGCTCCCAAGAAAGACTACTTGCATGTGGGGAGTCAGATTCCTTTATTGGTGTACTTCATTAGTTTATTTTTTAGAAAAGTTTTAGATATCGGCGGTGGTTCTATAAGAAAGCTTCCTTGCCGTTTAATAATTTAAAAAAAAATACCGTAGGTTTAAAGGAGGTTTGACGCCTATCAAAAGTATTACGTTTGACTGCCAAATTAATTAATACAATTCAGTGTGTATTGTAAACCCCGGCAAACTTCTTGGCACTATTTGGACGTAGTGGGGGAGCGGTTTGCGCAGGTACACTGGAGAGCTAGTCGGACTGATGAACCAATCGGAGCCAATAGCTGTTGGCGCAATTCGGAGCCAATACTGATGAACCGATTGCGCGATACAACCCAACACAATATAAACCTAAAATTTGGCTTCAGCGCTGTTTTACGTTTTGTGCCAAGAAGTTTACCGATTATTATAGCTGAAACAGACTACCGCCTCGCAACGCTTCGAGTATAGCAACACCTTTATAATATACGAACCAATTAAATAAAATAAAAAAGTAGTCGTTGGAACTCTTAATATATGCGAAAAAAACATATGAAAAAATATGGCACAAATCGTTGTAAGTTGTAAGCAAAATAAATCGACTCTAAATTAGGCATTAGATAAAAAATGATAACAAATTACTACTGTGTCGCCATAAGTAATCTACACTATAATAAATAATGTATTTTATACATATATGTAATCAGAAAACCATATATAAAAATAAACCCCGACAAAGGAAAATCAGTCTTTAGGGTGGTAAGGAAGAAGTTTAATGTGAAGAAATATGTTTCCTCGAAACTGAGATCACAATCTCATATATAATATTAAGATAATATTATAATAAACGACTTAATAGGTATTTATTAGGGTCAATGAAATTGTTGTATTATTCCATACATCTTTGAGAAACAACTTATCTCAATAAGAGTTAATAATATAACACAAATTGATTACACGTCGAACATTTAGCAGATAAATGTTTAAATGAATCAATTATATTAAATTTATTGAGTGTTATCTAGCGAAACAAAACTTATCAACTAGAACGTAAGAATTATCACAAATCACTCTTCGAGAACATCGGGCACGCAGATTTATCGCTACTATATAGCGATTTTGATAAATTTATTAATATAAAAACCTACATAGAGTTGTAGGGTATTCATAAAAATTACACAAATTTAGGTACGCCGATTTTTTTATATATATAAAAAGAAATATCAATATCTTGTCACATTCACTGGTTGAGAAGTAGAAACAAGATTTAAATTTTAGAAATAAAAACAATAAGTAATTATAAATGTACCTTAATATCCGCTTTATTGAGATTAAAAATACAAAAATATATATTCAAACTGTAGGCGCAGATTTAATACTAATTTCCAAATTTCAACTCAGTGAGGGTTAAAATCATAAAATCGTGGAACAAAGAATCAAAATGAATCCAGTATACATTGATTGTGTTTATTTTTCTTCATGTATGTCGGAGGTATTATATTTTACTAGTGTGTGGAGAGAATTTCGCAATTTTGTAGTTGTTTTAATCAATTGAAGAAGACACAAACACTATCAGCCACTGTAAAAGAATACCATTGAGACATACATATATACAACTAACCAGTTAGCCATTTAACCAATGAGCTGATTCAATCATTCTACGACGACACACAGGCGACTGACCGCTAGTGCGTTTGTCCTATATTATAAATAAAAGTTAAGTTTTATGTAGAAAAACATAAATTAAAAAAAAGTAGTTTGTAGACACAAATAATGTTTCACATAAACACCTTGTTTTTTTTTTGCAATGCAAATTTTGTATCAGATTACAAACAATGCAACAAGGCTAAGCACATTTTGTTTTAAATCTTTTTAACAAACGATTCCTTTAAAGTATTATTTAGTATTTTTTTTAATACATATTTAATTAATTCAATAACAAATATTGATTTAGAATAAATTACTTACAAACTATTCTTAAGTTAAACTTAAATTAGTTCTTACTAAGTTAAGTTTCTTTTTAAATTCCACGACTCTCTTAGTCTCCGTTTCATAAGAATAAATGCCAAACACGTTAATTTCAACATTAAGAGTGCGTTGGCATCGAAAAAGTGGTACAGTCACAGTCGAAAGTGCTTTCAGTTTTTCAATCGATAAAAGATAAAACGTATTAAACCGACAAAACAAAATGCCTTATTGCTCTTTCATGTGGACAAGGTTATCTAAACACTTTCGAGCTGGACTGTATTATTTGGCAACAATTTTAATACTAGCATCTTTTAACTTCAGTTCAATAAAATATGCAGTTTCTTATTACTTATATTGTGTATAGGTGTTTGAAAAATATTTTTGTTAAATAAATTTCTACCTACTTCTTTATTTTATACCTTCTCTATAAAAATTGCTGTACATACATACATTGACCGTTGTTTGAATTTAACCATGAAATGTACGACAAAAATACATTTTATTGTTTAAATGTGTACCAATTTATTTTTCATTTGATGCAAATAGGCAACTTATTAAAAAAAATTGCGATTTTAGGAGCAACATAGTTACAAACTCCTTTTTTGTGGCTACAAATCTTCAAGAAATGTATACAAAAATAAAAATAAGATAATTTAATAAAAGTTTATTAAATCGTCAAAAATTATATGATTGGTAATTACTAATTAGATTTTGATTTGGAGATTAGTAATTTTTTAAGAATTTTTTAATTAAGAATTATTTTTTTTAAACCATTTTTAACAAATTTCTTTGGTATACTTTGATAATGAAATCATGAAAATAAATTGGCAACACAATTTTAATGGCGACGGCGAAGTGTTTGCTGTGTGCATATCACTTACCGCTATTTGGTTCTATAACATATTGTGACCTTGTATTGGGTTTAGACAGTTTATCTAGCGATTATCTAATATATGAGACGATAAAGTGTGTGACGGTACTTGGCAAATCGTTGCTATCAGTCTGTCAGAAATATAATAAAAAAATTAAAATTAACTTGGGAGCCAAGTCAATTGAGCTACAGTTTATCAGGCTCGAAGGACCATAAGAACATAAATAGAGATAAAATTTCAATGTCATTAGCATGAATATATATCTTCAGTAAGATTGGTATTTTAACAAAGTGAAAAAAATTTGTACCTATTTGACCAATCTAAAAAAAAGAAATAATTTTTTATTACGAGCATATGAAAAAAAAGTAGTTAGCCCAACAGTATTCATAAATTTATACGCTCGGAAAACTTCACGTTGGATCAAGTCCAACTTTTCAAAGGGAAAAAATGAACAAGAATGAACAAGCCATCACACTTCTATGAAAAAAATAAAACGCACACCGAGACTTTGTTTATTGTTTGCAAAGTAGACTCTATTCTTGGCATTTAACAACAATGCAACGAAATATGTGTCAATGAAATCTAAGATCTACCAAAAAAAATTGATCATTTAGCTCAATTTGCCCCTTAGAGCGTCAAACTTGCCCCAATTTCGTCATAAATTTTCAGAATGTCAAACTTTAGAAGCAAATTTAGAGAAAAAAATAAATAAATAAACTCTTTGGCGTCTCCTCGGTGAGTTTTCGTTTCAATTAAATGTTTATTTGACTAGCACCGTCACCGCACTCCTCGAACATACAACAAAATAGTGGTGACGCTGGCGATACCGGCTCTTGTGTTTCTATCACTAAATATCACAGGGTTGTCACCCTTTAATGTTTCAAAACAGGGTTTTCACATTCACACGTACGTCTCTTCTTCGAACGGGTCCGGTCCCAGACACCGATCGAGGGCTAGACCCTAGCTAGAACGTTCCTCGGACACGCTGTCCACGTCTGTGGACGCTCTCGGTGATGGCTAGCTGATCGATGAGCTGCTTGAAGTGGAAATCGTATCTCTGCCAAGTTCGGCCGCCATTATAGCAATTGTGAGCTCCTTGCGAGCTTTCTGAACTACCCACACCATCAGTGTTATGCCGATCAATATCTGAAATCAACAAATTGCCAGTTAATACACTCAGATAAAATAACGATTGACAGATTACAGACACACAGATAACAGATTGACACACACACGTCAATCTTATAACACTCCGTTTATGCGTTTGGCATCGGAGGTTAAAAATCGGTTGGGAGGTTTCAGAAATTAGCGTGAACGAACATCTTGACACGTGATTTTTTGTATTAGGGTTGCTATAGTGAACAGAATACTAATAATACATTAAAAAATTTGAAATATATGTTTCAAAAATTTTAACAAAAAAATAGAAAATTTTTGAAACATTTGAAAATTTTGCGCTAAAATAACTCCGCCAAAAGCACCCTGAAAACGTCAGTTTAAGTCCTAATGTTAGAAATGAAATTTTTCAAATGAACACCGAGAATATCTTGTAAGTAAAAAATAAAGCAGATATTTTTAATGCGAGCGATTTTTAATGTCATCCGTCAACGCTTGCCAGCTAAATAAAAATATCGTCTCGCATATACCTTTTGGATATAAAAAAGTAATAAAACTCAGCTTATCTGTTGATAATTGCTAACGCCTAGCAGAGGATCAATGACGCTCAGGTTGTTTACTTGTAAAAAATATCTACGAATGAAGCACGATGTTTTGATTCATCAAATTTATCTTCATCATCAATCATTAATTAATCAATCATTATTTTGTGTTGTGTCATTTTGTTTGCTGTTTAATTTATGACATAAAGCACCCATGCACAGGTATTTTTTTAGGAAGACAAGACGGCATAGGAGAATCTGAAACCATATACAGTGGGTGGCCATTTATTGGGGTAGGGACAGTAGCTACTGAGATTTTAAGCTTCTTGTCTATTGGATTTCTCTAACAACCCATTACCCCCTTCCCTTCCTTATCCCTTATCCTTAATCCTTCTATGGTCAGCAGCGCACTTGTAGCACTTATGGCGTTGCTTGTGTTATAGGCGACGGTAGCCACCTTCCATCAAGTGGACCGTCAGCCTGTCTGTCCACCTTAACATAAAAAAAAAAAAAAAAAAAAACAAATGATTGGTTGACTATTAATATTGCTAAATATTAATAAAACAAGTTTCAATATTTAGTGATGCCTCCCTTCGGTAAGTTAAGGACGGGAGGAGATTTTATTGTAAACAACCAACAACATAGTTGAACTCATTTCATAAATTATTGAACTTAATTAGTTGCTTATTGAAAAAAAAAAATAGAACAAGTAATATTTTTTCACGCCATTTGGACCAGTGAAAAACACCAGTACCATTTCACCTTCAAATTAACATTTCCGTGTAAGGTAGGTACTATTCCGTAACAAATGTCATTAAGTTTTTATTGGATGATTCAATTATTGAAGACGGGGGAGTAATAAAATCCGACGTGCACCAAATAATATCGACGTTAATAACAACAGCTGACATTATGGCGCGTTAGTCCTTGAGCGTTGCCGTAAAATTTACTGAGCTATATTTATTGAGATACAGGGATTAAACCGATAGGTACCTACTCGATAATCACTTTTAACGATCACAGGTTAACGGCCCAGTGGGCAATTTATACTTTTTATATGATAAAATTAATTGCGTTGTAGTTATTATTAGCGAAGAAAAGTATTTCAAAACTTTTACAATACTTACTTGAACTTTTGCAAAAACGATGAAATAATTTAAATTTAAATGTCAACACCGAAAATTGTATGAATGTTTATACATAAAAATCGATGTGTAGGTATGTTCCCTATGGACTCCACAACCACTAAACAAAAATCAAAAACCATTTTGATGATAAACATTTAATTTTGTTGGTATTTACAATTTTGTTTGCCCTACAAATCAATACAAAATTAGATTTTTTTTATTTAAAAATAAAATGAGACAAAAATATATGAGCAATAAAGACTTAGGAATAAATGTTCTAATACCTATTTAAGATAAAGTCGGAAAACTACAGTATTCCGTTTAAAGAAATTAATACAAGATGATTTATTATAAATGAAAATCAAATTATATGGTATAATATAAAAATACAATAATTGGATTTCCCAAAGAGCAAATTAGGAGGTTTCTACCAGTTTTTTCCTCATGATATAAATACAATCTACAGAAATCTTGAATTTTCAATAATTAGGTACTTCTATCGAAAACTCGTAAAATCATTTTCTTTTAACCTAAATCTTCTTCTAAACTCATACGCAAACAACGCAATGAATTGACATGTTTGTCGCTGTGCAGCCTGTGGAGCATTCGGATCCTCGACCCTTCTCCGACGATTCAATTGTGTCAATTGGCCTGTCTGATCATCAGTCACACAAAACACTCCGCACACCAAATTAACTAAGGAAGCATGACGACGACGATTCGCTCAAATGGCTCTTGTATTTTAAGACTGGTACTTTCGAACTTGCTAGACTTCAATAACTGATGACAGAGTGCGATGCAAGACATTAACAGCACTTATTGAACTCGCGAAAACAACAAACATACAATAACTATAGGAATTCCAATATTTTAGAAAAGTTTGTCTAGAATCTAGACAGACTTTTCTAAAATCTAAAAAAATCTAGACTTCAGATGGTATCCATAGCCCATTTAAATTAACATTATAGCTAGGATGTTTTTAAGCACCCCCCTAGGTGGGCCATGACCTTGTCGTGGTGGGGGGGCTTACCCTCAACAATCCGATGGGGTCGCGGGGGGCCGGTGGTTCTCACCGGCCTTTCCTCGTCCCATGGGATTGTTGTTGGGGACCAACAAGGCCCACGCCCGTGTGCTCCGAGCGGGCTCCGTTCAGCGGAGCTCGTCGCGGAGCGCACTTTGGTGAGATCACCCCGGCGGCTGGGGCGGGACATGTAGCCCTCCATGCATGTTCTCGCCAGCTGTCGTCGGGGTGGTTTGGTGGAGTTCAGGGGAACAGGGAGGCCTGGGGGGGTGGCCCCTGGTCCCCTGCTCGTTGTGGAGGCCACCCCGGCGGCTGGGGCAGGACTTGTAGCCCTCCATGCAAGTTCTCGCCAGCTGTCGTCGGGGTGTTTTGGTGGAGTTCAGGGGAACAGGGAGGCCTGGGGGGGGGGGGGGGGGGGTGGCCCCTGGTCCCCTGCTCGGAGATGGCTGGGCAGGAGAGGACGGGTATCAGCCCGTCTTCAAATGCCCTCGGGGACCTGCGCACACGGCTGGCTGGCTGTGTGTGCCTGCACGGGTCCCCTCCATCTGGGGATTGCTCGGGTGTCTCCGGGCAATCCCCCTCGTTGGCGTCAGCCTAGCCAGAAATGGCTAGGCCGCCCGAGGAGGGTGGGTCGGAGCAGTTGCCTCGGCAGAGCCCGTCCACCCCCCACTCAAAGGGCAAGGAGACACCGGGGAGTTTTAGTGGGTAGGGGCCAGTTCTGCCTGCACGTGCGCACGCGGAGTATACTGGTCGAGTCCCACATACCCTTACCGCCTAGCCAGCGGTAGGGTTATCAATAAGACGATTTCTCCTCGACAAAAAAAAAAAAAAAAAAAAATGTTTTTAAGCAAAATATATATTTTATTAGCTTGCAGTCACTAAACAAGAATGGTAACATTGACCTGATGCTGCAGTATCAAGTAATCAACGGGATACCCTACTCCAGCTCCTCAGCTACTTAAAGCAGATATAGCGTGAGCCGAAGTTCAATAGAAAGTCGAGAGTTAGTATATAATTTTTAATTATAACTTATAACAAATGATTTGAATTGATTTATTGATAGTTATGCGTATCGTTTAGTAACTTATTGTTACAGTATACAACATTATATAGAATACAATATCAGTATGTTGATTTTTAAAATAATGACTTATTTACTGAGCTTAGATAAAACTAAGATCGAATTTATCTATAACTAGGTATCGAATTTATATAGTAATATTACTAGGTGACCCGGCAAACGTTGTTTTTCCATACAATAATTTTTTGGGGTGAGCCACCCCAAAAAATTATTGGGGTAAAAAATAGTTTATGACCTATTCTCAGACCTATACACAAAAAAAATCATAAAAATCGGTCAGTCCAATACAAATACTGGTTACAAATACTGTGATACGAGAATTTTATATAATATATAGATTATTTTAAACTGTGATAAGTATTCACTATTTTTTTTAAGGAAAACATAGAACTAAGCGTAAGGTCGTGGCAATCGACATTGACCTGTAGTCAATGTGGTTTCCTTGAACTCTTCATAAGTCTGTCTGTGCATACAAGGAATACGTGGTTTGCATAATAACAAGTACCTAAACACTAAATTAAAAATAGCTGCTACGATGGCACTAAGGAATATTTAATCACTACTTAGTGATTAGCAAATTTATATACTACTAGCAAATAAAGGGGTAAAGTTTGTATGTAGCCGATTTAAAAAATCTTTCACCAAATAGTTAAGAATTTCTGGTTGAACATAAATAGGCTTAATATATCACGCAGGTAAAGAAAATAAAGTGACTGCGAAACGCAGTATGCCCTGCAACTACTTTCGAAATCAGACCAGAGCCAACTCTAAAAAGTTCATTTCCAACTTTGACCCTGTCGAATCGAACGTAGGACCTCTGAGAAATAGTGTTAAGGCAACATTTAAAAATGTTTTTGATTTATATTAAAGATACATGGTTGTTTTAAAATTAACTCATATTTATTAGTCATTAACTTGGTCAAAATATAAAAATAATTGAAAAAAAATATCTGACATTGGGACAAATCCGGACATTGGAAATATGAGACGTGACCAAATAGCCTTTTTGATATTTCTATGTATGTGGCTTTACAAATTATACATTTTTGCATTCATTGGAAGCGTTGTAAATATCTACTTTAAAAAAATACTATCAATTCTCCTCTCACGTAATATAAGTCTGTTAATTAACAGTATCAACTGAGAATCCATTTTTAAGTAACTTAAAATAATACCCAGACTTTTGGATGTTAGTAGTGGTAGTCAAGCCGCATCGAGCGAGATAACTAATGAAAAATTCGGCAAGTTGCCAAATTTTGCTCACAAAAGGTTCTATGGTAAATAACGTAATATAATAATTCAACAGTTCATGATTTTTTTTTTTAAGTTTTGTCCACTATTTGGTAAATATCCACGACGCTGCGCGCTCTTTTTAAGATAGCAATATAGTATATAGAACTTATTTACTACTAGCTGTTGCACGCGACTTCGAAAGCGTAACTTTGTAATGTAGCCTATGCTACTCGCTTATAATGTAGCTTTCTATAGGTGAAAGAATTTTTAAAATTTGTCCAGTACTTTTTAAGTTTATTCATTACAAACAAAAATACAAATCTTTTTTCTTTATAACATTAGTTATAAAGAGAAAAGCGTGCTGTGTCGCGATCGCGCGGTGTGAATGGATCCTTATATATAGGGTATTCAAAAGTACAATGTTATTGAATAATTACCTGAAAAGCAAACACAACGTATCCAGTGAGGTGAGACTCGTGCAAGACATCATGCATGGATCTCAAGGTGGAACCGAGGTATACGTTTATCACTTGGGCTGGCAGGAGACCCAGCATTGTGGCCAAATGGTAGCCACAACCGCGGACATCGCTCACCTGTTAACAAAAAATATTAAATTAAATAGAGAAGCTATTTTAGTACTTTGTATGGATTCTCCCAAATTTTGCCTAGCTTAAAAAAAACCACAATCATTTCTGTAATGCGCCAACTGTATCAATTGCATCGATGATCAATTGTGACTTATACAAAGGTATATGTAATGAGTGATGGATGAAAGAAATATAAGAATAAAAGTGCGAGAGGCAAGAAAGCGAGAACTGGAATGAATGAGTAGCGAATATAGGGTTCAGCGCATAATGCTGGAGGGATTCATGTACAAAAAAAAGGTATATGTTCCTATCATAATATATCAGTAACACATGTACTGTTCTAATGTTTAATGCATCTATTTTCGGTGTCCCATTTCTGAAATAAAAATATATAAAAATCTCCTGCAAAAAAATGTGTTAGTAACAGCAGGACCCCAATGCGTTCCGCAGTCATAAACTATGTAGGTCGTCCGTCTGGCGCTTATAAGCATAATGGCTAGTTTACACGAGCTTAGTAGCTATTGCTTACTATAGTTTTTAAAATTTTAAATGTAACAAAAACACTTGAGACAATACTTCAGATATAACAATGCAAGCCAATGATTGTAAACTACAATTAGCTACAATTTTCCTAGATTTGACAAATCTAGAAAAAAAATCGCTATTATGGTGTGGTTATGAGGTTAGTTTGACTTAACCATTCTGCTAATTACAAGGTCTCAGATATTATCTCATTTATGAGATTTTAAATACTTAGCGTTAATTTAATATAAAACCAGCTTGTATTTAGTGAATAAGGCGAATCTGGAACAAGATATTCTTAATTGCGCAAAAAAAAATATCAAGATATATCTTACAACTTTATCCCCTGCTAGTAGCAGGCTGCTACACGCGTTGAAACCTTAAAAAAATCAATGACGACCTAACTATAGCGGTGTTTAAAAATAGCAGACATTGCGAAAAGTGTTAAATAGAGATTTTAAAATAATAATTGTCAATATAAAACCGTCGAACAGACAAATTCGTAAGTAGCATAGACCCATTGATAAATTAAGACTATGGTCTATGGCCCTAGTAGACGCTCTTGTTGAGCGTGCAGCCTATGGCTGCGTCCCTTTTTCTAAGGAGTTTAAAGAAGAAAAGACGTATTCCAAAACGACAAAAAAACCACACATTACAAGTTTCCAATACTTAAATACAAAAAACGTCTCACGTGCGTATATTTAAACACTTTTTTATTTTTTAATAATACCAACATAATTAATCAACACAGAAAGGCTAGCTTACAAATAGCTGTCAGGGGGGTTTTACTGACTACGGTTGAGTGGAAGCAATTATTTTTTAATGCCTACCTTTAGCCTACACACGGAATCACGCACGTTCTGGCCTGACTCACTTTGAGCATTTTATATGAAGCGTGTAAAAGTACTTTCCCTAAATGACGTTATACTAACTCACATTTATTTTACCTGCGTAATAACCTCACGGGCAATAAAACAATAATGGAATTGGTAATACCAAAATTTTTTCTTATGTTAAAGCCGGCACACAGGGCTGACGATGGGCTGTGTGCTGTTGTGTTTTGGTGAGTGAAAAAGTGATGCCAGAGGTCTTTTCACTATCTCTTCCTTATCTTTAATGCTACTCTAGAAGGCAGCGCACTTCTAGGATCTCTGCCATTTTTTTATGTTAGGAAATCCTTATGGATACTTATGGCAGCAAAGGGTGCGCTGCGGGGTTATGCCGGACTTCTACCGGCTAAAACCCAACTACTTTCTACCGCAGCGTTACGTGGGCGGTGTTGCGGGAACGTAGCCTGTAGCCCTAGCCACTTACCACCAAGTAGACCGTCAAACTGTCTGACGACCTTTACATAAACACAGTCGTAGATTTTAAAGTTAAGGAAAACTAATTTCGCCAATGAACTCTATCAAAATTACCGGATTCGTTTCCTGAGTCTTATGTATTGAGTTCTTTAAATATGACGATATTTAAACGCCTGTAAACGCAAAATTTGTAGTAAGAAAATGTCGACCCTGTCGACCACATCATGTCCGTCGTGAGATGGTGAAGGAATTGCGAAACCGAAGCATATGTGCCGAACATTTTATTGTAAAGTATCCAGACAGCGAACCCATTTGATGTTCATATGAGAATGTTATGAAGAATTTTAATAAGAAAACCTTATAACTAAGTAGAATGACTGCACGTCAGTCCGTGTATCATTAAAATTTACTTTCTCGTATGTAGTTCAACTATCAATACCCTTCACCCTCCCACCCCATGATTTATGTACGGAACCTTTTACAGGGTGCTATATTTGCACCCTGTGCATGTGAAGACAATGTGACCGGTGGAACCTTGGTTAAAAATTAACCTACTTACAATGTGGTTAAAAATTAACATAAGATAACGAGAATAACCGATGTACGTCATAAAAAAATTAATCATAAAAAGTTGAAATTAGATATATTCGCGGCAGCTATTGCCTTCTTTTTTTGTGTCACTACAGAAAACTTTTAAAAATGTGTCTACTTTACAAAAAAGAAATCGGGTTCGAACATGAACTAGGCCATGAACAATGGCTTGGCGTAGCCATAAAACAATATGAGAAATTCGCATTTCAGAATAGCTGGGCATGTCCGTGTATAGAACAATTGAATTGTTAGCCAAAATTCCAAAAGATATGACTAAATTGTCATAAAGACATGTTCAAACTGGATTTATATTTTTAAAATATTATTTTAGTTATTTTGTATTTAAATTGTTACAAGAACTGTATGCGTTGTGCTGCCTGTATAAAATTATTTTGTATTGTATTAATATTACTCAATAAAATAATTTTCATCCATTTTATTTTGAATTTATTGATTGATTGCATTGATTGCAAAATTGGTCTTATTTCTATTCAACATCTTTCAAGTAAGTATTCAATTAATATTTTTAAAAGTATGATCAGCCTTAACATAAAAAGAAAAACATAAAGCAGCTACTTTTAAAAACATTTATATATTGGAAATACATTTTTATAATTGAGATATTGAATTAAATGCCATTTATTATTTAATTTAATGACTAGACAGACTTTTATTATTGAGAACAAATTGAAGATCCGCCTTAAGGATTACAAAAATATGCTGTTTGTCCATTTTATTAGATTGGTGTTGTGGCAACATGAAAATGTGTTCTGGGAAAAATTTTAACCAACGTCACAGGGTATTCTCCGATTGCGTCATAAAAACAAGCATCTTTATAACTTTAATTAAAATGACTGAATGGGCTAGATATTTATCCATTTGCCGCATAGCGATGTAGGCATTTCTTAAGAGCAACTATCTATCTATCTAGTTAGTGTGTGACAAAAGTCGTGTGCCAAGTAAACACTACAAGTAAAGGCTTCCGACAGTAGAAATGTTTGCATTTTGCACGACGCTGACGTCCGTCATAACTATGGCCTTGGTTAAGGTAGTAAAGTATATTTAGTTTAGAATAGAACTTTATTGAATTTATACTTGTATTTGTATGTATGTAAGTATATATAAACTTTGACGTCAATCTATACTAATATTATAGAGAGGAAAGATTTGATTGCTTGTTTGTATAGAATAGGCTCCGAAACTACTGGACCGATTTGAAAATTTTTATTACCATTAGAAGCCAACATTATCCCTGATGAACATAGTCTACTTTTTACCGCGGGAAAATGCTTCATCCCTACGGGAAAACGGGTAATAGGAGAACGGGTAGTAAGAATTATTCTTCCGTAGTTACTTATCTTTTTCACATAACTACTAAACGGCTTGACCAATTGGGTTGAAATTTTGTATGTGTATTTCCATGGTTTCACAGCCACGAATGTATTTTATAAATATACGCGGACGAAATGGCGTGCAAAAGCTGGTGTTTTATAAAGTGAATTGTTGAAATTGAACCTAACTGTGAGTTCTTTGCTATGCGTAACAGATGATATAACATATTTTTGAAGGAATAACTTCTTTAGGCAGGCTTGGGCAGTAAGGAGAATTTCCTCGCAGGCTACATGCGATGTCATGCTCAGTGAACGTCTAGCTCATTGTCTGATAGAAAACTTTTATAAAATTATAAGGTATTTTGAGAAACGAAACGATAGCGCGTTAAAACCATTAAAACCTGCCGGCGCAGTGAGATCTGAAAAATTAAACTATTTAAACTATTTTTTGTGAATACAGTTACAACTTATTTAATTTTGTTTTGTTACATATAAAAAGTGAATAATGTTATTGTTAAAAGTGTATGACAATTATTAATTATTAAAATTTAATTTATTTATAGGTAGGTATAGGTACTTTACAAAAAATGTACATGATTGATTGCGTTAATATGATTGTAGAGGAAAAAGTGTTTGTAGAGGAAAATACAAAAACCCATGCAACTCCTATGGTGTAAATAACAAAGAAAAACCATTCACTGAACCACACAAGGACATGTTAACTATACTTCCAATGTTATATTGTTTTCTACACAATAAAAAGTTCTTTTACATTGTTCTGTGAGGAAAATCGTAAAGGCTACCTTTCATCCATAGTTACTTAACATTATAAATGTAAAAATAAGTTTGTTTGCCTGTCTGTTACCTTTTCGCGCATTAACAACTCAACCCAAACAACAAGAAAGAACATAGGGTACCTTTCGTCTAGACAAAAAGTAGTGTTCGATTATCTAAAATAAAATAAAAAACTAACGCGGCGTTATTTAGTAACGTAACTAACTAAAATAATTTAGTTATTTAGGTATTTAGTCTTTAGTGAGCGCTTCAATCATCGGCTCCAATGCATTGCGCTAGAATGTTGAAAACCAAAATAGCTAACCTCTTGACCTTTTACAAACCTCAAAGAAATCCAAAGCTATTTGGCACATATTCCTACATTGCAATACCAGCTAATGCGTTTACAATATCCGTTTTACCTTGGATTATTTGTTGGTGAAGGTTTTGATAAATTTGGATACTAGGGCCATGTTGTAGTGGCACCTACAAAAATTTCTGTTTAGTAAAAAGTCTTACCATAATGTAACAACAAGGGCTGTATAAAAAGCTTCTCTGGGTTCGTTAAGTTCAGGTCCCCATAGTATCCCATAGAAATGCACTCTGCATTTCTTCTGAGTTATAAGCTGGGCAGCCCATATGGCAGCAGTAATTACGCCCTTAAGGAAGACCGTAAGGTCTTTTGTTAATTTTTTAAATGCTAAGTTAGAGATGCCGTACGTAACACATTAGAATTTGTCTTATGGTGTATCCATTTTTTGTGTTAGGGTTAATTCATATTGGAGCGCCTATTTTATACTAACTATATTGTATTCCATACTTTATCTTCAGTCAATAAAAAGAGCAATTCCATGTAGCAAAAAAAAACGGATAACGCGGCGCTGCGTGCTGGCTCGCGGCGCCTCGGGACTGCGCGGTCCCTCTAGCAACGGTGCCGAGAAGCCACACACTTCCACTCGCGGCCGCTCGAGCCCCCGCACGCTCTAAAATGCAGTGACCTCGCAGAGTTTATATTAATTCGATGGCAGTGACCCCGTATAATGTCATGTCCTTACTGAGCCAGTAATTGAAGACAAAAAAGTCCCGTTAGGTCGCTATAAATTGCACCATCTTGATTTTTTGGGATGTTGTTAGGTAGACACCAGTAGGTGTAAAACCAAGTTTGCAGTTTCGAAAGACCTGTGCTAAATGAACGGTGCTTGAAAAGCTCGAAATTTTAGACTTTTTTCAGTTTTTTGCTTATAACTTCCGAAAACTGCATTCTACGGAAAAGTCATCTTAGACACTCTTAAAGAAGATACCTAACATCCCAAAAAAATCAAGACAGTGCAATTTTTTGCGACCTAAGATGTCTTATATGATTGGGTTATTACGCCTCGTTGAAAGGAACGCGGTCCGTGAGCAGCCACGCGCCAGTGAGATCGTCAATGCTCGCGACTGCGCGTCGCTGAATTGAATCCGCCAATATGAATTGACCCTTATAGTAGCTATTTAGGCATTTAGCAAATAAATGTTTGTACTGTTTCAACAGCCTCGGGTAGCTACTGAGGCTGGCTGAGTGTCAAATCATTGCCAGTCAAAACAACTGGGGTAATCTCAGTCACCCCAAAATGTCGACGATAGATCTCTTCTTTTTTTTTCTTTCTTCTTTTCTTTCTAATACCTCTTCTTTTCGGTTTCATCTTTCACAATAGCATTATTGTGGGATAGTAACATCCAACACTTGCGACTTAGTTCTATTAGTTCCTCTGGCTGTTATGTATTATTATTATTATATATTTATTTATTTTCTCTCTTAATTTTAATTCTTTTTAAAACATAATTGTAGTTATATGCAAACAATATTATAAAAAAACTTAAAACTAGTATTCTGTCGGTAGCATGGCAACTGTGGCAAGGTCCAAACTACCGGTGCTCCAGAGTGACGAACCTCCTGACAATATGTGCCGTGTCAAAGAGTACCCCCTTTCTTTATCTGTCCCTTGACCCAGCCATCTAGTGAGAGCCTATTGAGGTTTTGGTTCAGGCTCTCAGCTATAAGAATGTTCATGAATAAAAATTATTATTGTAATAGGTTTCTTTCAGTTCCGTTTGACTAATTTAGTTTTATAGTTCACTTTATTTACATCTAGCTCTGATAGTGTAGTCGTCGGCGCGGCGCGTCGTCTATTTAATAGTGAATGTATAATTGATTTGCCCTGAAGTAAAGTTCAAAGTTATTTTTAGATTATTTAACATATTTTTTGTAGTCTTGGAAGAATCTATTTTTAAATAAAATTACCATTTCAAATAATATTTATTGGTCTGATCTTGCTGCATGACTGTTCTATTTACAGTGTTTTATTCTGTATTAACAGTACATATTATGTACAGTGACTGTTGATGATCATGCAAATATTGCATGATTTGAATTCATAATATTATTTGAGTAACTGCAGAAACACATAAATATTATTATGTATTCATAATAACCCATTCTGCTTTTTGACACTGAAACAGTTTAAATTCTAGTCATTGATTTAATTTCAATTAAATACTTTTAATTGTGAGTCTAAATAGACTTACAATATCACGTGGTATAAATATACCAGGGTTTCAGAAAAGAAAAGCAAGCTAAGAGATGACAATCTTGAAAGAACAAGATATCATTTTTTACACCTTTAAAGTAAAAACAAGTTACATATCTTACTACTATTACACAGAAATCATAGTATACAATTATCATAAACATAATTATTAAGGATTCAGAATTGTATAATCCCCTAAGTTAACAATCCGCAACTAACACAGCTTCGGCAGTCAGTTCAACTGAGCTGAGAGGTGTGTGTTTTATTTACATGGGGGGAGGGGCGCACTGCAGAGATGTGTATGGAGTTCTCCATACTCATCGGTGGAGTCAAGTCACCCTTACCGAATAGTTACTGGAGATGTGTTCTCCGCTCATCTCATCTTTAGCAGATTCCGACCTGTCATATACTACACTCATATATTTGGCGCGCAGGATGTGAAATTGCCCTTAGTCCCAGAGGAATAGTCACAACAAAAACCAGTAAAAAGTAAGAAGATTTTTTTTTACTATCACAGGGACCAAGAAATAGGCAGCGTACCTACCTTAGTTTTGAATACCTAAGTATTCAAAACTTGTAACATTATAATAAAAAGCGAAACATTTTTGTTTTCTTTGATAAAACTTAAGAGTATCAGTACTTAAATAAAACGTAAAATACTTCTAATGGTAGGTACCTATCATAAAGTGATTTCTTAAAAATGAACTTAGGATAATATATCTCTGGTATACAGAATTAAAATTAAGTATTCTGTTAAACTTATTACCTAATTTAATTATTAACTAATTGTTATCTAGACTATCATTTAGACGACAATTAATTAATCGATTGATTGGATATTAAAAGTACTCACAGCGAAAATAGTGTTCTGTAGTCCAAAAGGAATTGGAGTGAGTCTTGCAAAAAAGACTATCTTGAAGGCTTGAGGACCAGAGATGACTTTAAGCAGAGCTCTCGCCGTGTCATTTCTAAGGAGTCGATCCAGAGGTAGATAATCACGTAAGGCTTTTAAAGTAAAATGAGCTACGGCCACACCAAAGTTCGCACTCACTAAAACTGTTCCCAAGCCTTTCACAATCCCAAACAAATAACCACTTGTTATTATTAGCACTAAATATCCAATTGTCACCGGAAAACTTACAATTAAAAACAAACCCATGAATAACAGAAATATAATCTTCGGGTCCTGAGCGTCGACCCAATACAAAATAGTCTTTAAATACTCCTTGAAGAAATATAACAATAGAACGAGACACGTGAGCAATAAAATTGATATCACGATATTAAATAAATAGCTATAAGTCGTCCTGTTGTTAATTTTAGCCCATAAACTTTTCTTTCTTTGGACCGCCGAAGGGTCCGTTTGACATTCCTCCACGTCCACTATTTCCATTGTCGTTTGTGTCTTATAAAAAACTAAACACTTTTTATTTATGCAAACGCAGTAAAATCTTCGACAAAGATATATTCGCCATGGCCTACTTTATCACACTCGTATAACAAAGTCACAAACGCACTGTTTATATTTCAATATCACCTACTGTCGTCGTCTGTCTGTACGGTAGACAGTATATAGAACAGTAGAAGACACAGACAGCCAGACAGCAACAGCATGCACCGGCATGCACGGAATGGAATGCGCCAAAGCACAAGAAAAGAGTACAAGAAAATTGAAATTGTGAGACAAATGTCAATATGATTTGACAGTTGATAGAAAGCCACAGACGCGATACTAAATACTAGAAGAGGAACAAAATGGAATACCACGTGCACTTTAGAAAATTTATTAATAACTAAGTAAAATAATATTAGGGTTTTAAATAAAATTTAATTTAATTTTAATTTTGTATACATTTATAAACACTACAGTTATCTATTCATTTATTTTTGAATGACAATTTAACCTGTTCGAGATTTGACATTGATATACGAATGACAGATATCGTGACGTGAATTATACTTATACTGCTCTGTTGATGTGCCATTGATGGTTGGATGGTGATCGCTGATCGTCGATGTGGTTTTTTTTTGGTTTTGTCGCGGCTCCCTCTCACGTTATTGTAATATTAGCACTATTCACAAAAAAAATAACGTTCTAAACAACAATTATAATCTGTTTAATTAACAATTGTGGTTGTAATACATAAAGTTGTTTAATATAATTTTCAATGAAATATTCTGTTGTGTTATAAAGAAGTTTTAAAAGAGCTAACCATGCCGCCTAAAAAAATAAGTGCACCTGCTGGCAGCAAAAAAACTGAGCAGAAGAAGAAGGAAAAAGTCATCGAGGTATAAATTTTTCTAAAATAAACAAAATTCATATGGTTCCTTGGCTTACACTCATCAGAATCAATTGAAATCCTGTCTTCTAGCTCATTGTGATACCGCTTGATACAATTTTAGAAATGGGGGCTGCACAGAAAATTCCTTTAAAATGGTTCCTATAGTATAAACATTTCATTTACTAACTATTTTATTTTAAATGAACACTTGTTAGGTAGGGTAACTTCATAAAATAAAGGAAATAATATTCAGATCCCTGTGGCAACCTAACACAATAATATAATAATTTAAAAAAGTCATTAAGTACCTATGTTAAATTTTCAGGATAAAACCTTTGGCCTTAAAAACAAAAAGGGAGCTAAACAGCAAAAATTCATTCAACAAGTGGAGAAGCAAGTAAAATCAGGCGGAATACATCCCGCCAAGCCTGTCGATGATAAGAAAAAGGAAAAGGAACAAAAACTAAAAGAACAGAAGGAGTTAGCTATGCTTTTTAAACCAGTTCAATCCCAAAAAGTTGAGAAAGGTATAAGCAGAGAAGTTTTTGTTTTTACTTTTTTAACTTTACTCATCAAAAATTCTACTTTGAACTTTCTTGAATTACTTTTTTTATTTAAAATAACAGTTTGTATCTTTACTTTATCATATCAGGGCCAGCAGAGAACTTGCACTCCTCTAGTGTTACCTGTGTTTCTAGGCCAAGTTAGCCCGTTATCAAATGCCTTCCTAAATCTTATCTTTATAAGAAATATTTAATTTACAGGAACCGATCCAAAGTCAGTGGTGTGCTCCTTCTTCAAACAAGGACAGTGCACAAAGGGGGATAAATGTAAATTCTCTCACGATCTCACTATAGAGAGAAAGGTAAATGTTGCCATATATCTGGCTGTACTTGTAAAATTTTAAAAGTGAGGAAAGCCCTTGAAATAGTTGCTAGAAAATTGCTTTTTTTTTTAACTTGCATTATTATATTTGAAGTAGTTTAAAATTAGTTTAAAATTTAGTTGTTAGTTTTAAAATGTTACGAAATATACCTAACATTAATGGTATCATTCCAAAGAACTAATAAAAGCCGATAATTGAAACGTGACAAACTAGGCTATGTTGCTGCATATCAATGCATGCATATCCTGTGTGAGTTTGGCCCCTTGATTCATAAGCGCAGTCCTATCCTAGGAAGCCACACAGTGGCTTGTGAAGATGTGAGGAAACTAAGGAATGCCTCTATCAAAAAAAGTACTACAGTTTCTTAACATGGTAGGTATATGTGGAGCGTTTTAGTTAATGTGGTGATAACAATATTTCAACAATGGACAAAGTTATACTGGTACTCTAGCAGATTAGAAATAGCCACTAAGAAGATAAATAAATAACATTAATGGTGGAGGTTTAAGGCTGGTTTTAGGGCTCTCCTAGCGGTTGGTGTGTACGGTCAGTCGCGCTTGTCATTTGTATGAAAATTCACAAGTTGTTACAGAGCTCGCCTGACCGTATGTCTGTGTATTGCTTTTAATTAAGTTATATCATGTTATAATTACAGAAGCACAAATATATATATATATATATAGTTCATTCAAATTTATTTAGTAGATGTCATTAACATGTGACTTTATTGTGACTACCTATAATGATTGTACAGCTGTCTTAAAATGTAAATATTACTTAGATATAGCATTTCAATATAATTTTAAAGATAAAAGCAGGTTGTATGATGAGCTAAAGTATACAGCAAAAATTTAACTACATTTTGATGTTGTTTTCAAAAGCTTTTAAATACTTTCCAATTCCAATTTTGTTGTTATGGCCCCTTAAATACTTTCAATGTATAGGAAAATGTTGATTAACCCTGAAACGTCACTTTGACAATGACATAGATTTGTTTACATTTTTGTAAATAAATAATTATATCAGCCAGTTTTTCACAAGAATCCAAAATTACTTTTCACATAAATATGTGTTGGACCTTTGTCCTCGGACCCCCTGCAGATCCCAGGTTGTGGCCCATTGGTGTAAAGTTAACTGTGCATATGTCTTGTTCAAATTATGTTATTTATTATTATGTACTTAATTCTCATTTTTAATTTCAGGCTGAGAAGCGATCTTTGTACGTGGACATGAGAGACGACGAAGACAATATGGACAATTGGGATGAGGATAAATTGAAAGAAGTAGTTGAAAAGAAACACGGAGAGGGAGACAAACAACGACCAACTACGGATATTGTATGTCTTTACTCAACTTATTGTCAGCCCCATCCTTATATGATTATTTGCATTTGAATTTTCTTCCAATATTTGATTTAAAAAATAGGTGATGGTCCACATGATGATAAGTGGATATGTCGCCTATAAGCAAGCAACACCAGAATATATTAAAACAAATGAATTTAAATTTTATATATCAATGTTAAGTAATATGACATGTTACCTATTATAGATTGAATTTTTAATGAGACATCTAAAGATTATATATTACTATTTGTTGGCTTGGTTCAATAAATAAATAGGTCCGAAAACAGAACAAAAAAAACAGACAGAGTATGGATAAGGTTTATATGAAGATGAACCATTTTCACAAAAAAGGAACACAGTGTCCCGCTCTATAGCAGTTGATTTCTTTTTGCAGATTTGTAAACATTTCCTGGAGGCCGTTGAAAAGTCTAAATACGGTTGGTTCTGGGAATGTCCCTCCGGTACAAAGTGCATATACAGGCACGCACTGCCTCCCGGTTTCGTGTTGAAACGGGATAAAAAGAAAATGGAGGAGAAGAAAGAGGAATTGTCCTTGGTGGATTTGATTGAGAGGGAACGAGCAGCTCTAGGCCCCAACCAGACCAAGATTACGCTGGAAACGTTCTTGGCGTGGAAGAAGAAGAAGATAAAGGAGAAAAAGGTGAGTGTCTATTGTTCTTGAGTGCTACTTACTGAAGAACATTGTTTATACACTCAAACCAAGCATGACTTTGCCAGTCCTTAACCAATTTACAAATGGACTCATCACTTATTGATGTGTTACAGGAAAACCTGGCCAAGCAAGAAGAGCAAAGGCGTAGCGACTTCAAAGCGGGTCGAGCGGTGGGCCTGTCGGGCCGAGAGATGTTCTCGTTCGACCCAACGCTGGCCTCGGACGGCGAGGATGAGGACGAAGGAGAGGCGTTCGACCTCGCGGCCTACGACAAGGACGAAGACCGCGACACCACCGAGTATCGGGAGGTGCAGCTCGACCTTATTGGCATGGAAGCCTCTGAAGTATGCTTTGCCTATATATATATTATATGGTGTAGCCCCCTTCCCACACGTCTGCTCTCGTATCGGTGTTTGTTTGTGTGAGTTAAGTCTCCGGTCAAACGGTTTGATTCAATCCTTACGTGTTTGATGAAACCGTTTGAAGTCGCTTTGAAATAGCGCCAAATGGAAACGTTCAAAACGAGCTTCAAACAAGTAAATGTTTGTCAAACCGACAAATGATCAAATTGGTTTTGACTCAAATCAAAATCTACGTGTTAGAACCGTTGCGTTTGCCCGTCTCTGAAGCGCTTTAGAGTGGCATTACACAATACCAACAGGCTGACGATCTACTTGATGGTAGGTGGCTACCGTCGCCTATAACACAAGCAACGCCATAAGTGCTGCAAGTGCGCGCCGACCATAGAAGGACGGACTATGTTAAAAGATAAAACAATACCCACAGGTGGATGATAGTGGCACAATGGCTACTTCGGACCGATTAACACATTTGGGGTCGGGGCTACAAAACGGCGATGCGGGAGGCGCCGCGGTCCCGATCAACGAAAACCTCTTCCTCGACGAAGACCTGGACGAGGAGTTGCAGAATTTAGACCTGGAGGACTAGTATTTGCAAAGGGATAATTTTACTGCGAGTGTACATATATACATATATAGAGATTATTGAATAAAATGTATTTTCAAACAATGCCTTTTTATTGCAATAACCAATGTCACCTTAGCTCTCGGAGATACTTGCAAAAGATATATTATTTCGATGGTTCGATATTAGAGGATTCAATTTTATGATAAGTTAAGAATTTTACAGCATCTCTGGCAAAAGGAAGTGTTTTCGTTTGGAATCAATTCTGGCGACTCTAATATTTAATTTTTTTTTTATTATTTCCATTCAAGTAAAGTTAATTTAATTCTATTAAATAAATTTCTTCACACATTCCACACAGCACCATCTAGTTCCACAGTAAGCAACTAATGCTTGTATTATGTATGTCGTCGGCACATCGTAGAATTGGGCATATTATGATATTCCTGGGCAGATCATATTTCTGTTAAAATTGAGGGTCGCCTCACTCCGCTCCGCTTCGCTCGGCTCGCCAAATTTATTTCCATGTAAACCTAACACGCTCCTCCTCGCTTTGCTTCGTTCCGCTCCTCGTCGCACTTATTTTTGATTTCATACTTTACGATCTGCCCACGACATGTATACCAGACAGCTGATAAAATACATAATTGCTTCTTTTTGTAAATACATTCATATTATAAATATTAAACATCCATGATTCAGGTACAAAGATAAAATGTTAACACAAACATTTGCCTCTAGCGGGATTCGAACCTGCGACCGTTTGGTTAACAGCTAGGTTTCGTCAACATTAGATTGAAGTCAATTCATTTCTAATACAACAAATTAAATTCGAATCAAGTTAATTTGATTCTATTCTAATAAAGCTGTGAATTTCTATCACCCCTGTCGTCAACATTATACTATATTATTGCAGCTGAAACGGATAAAATAAACTAGCCATAATAATTTTGTACACTTTATTACGCTAACACAGTCTTAGAACTTAGCGATGACAACATAGACATAATTAGATGGTAACTTCAGTTTTATAGCCAAAAAATATATAACCACACTTAAAATTATATGACAATATTGATAGGCCTTCGCAGTGAAACAGTTACTGCGTTTTCACACGTTGTTGCTAATTACTATGTTTATTGTACTCAGAAACTAATACATATTAAGTGTTCGCGTGACACCCAAGCATTACTCTGCTTACGGTTTGGTACGTATATATATCGTAATCTACATAATGAACAAAGTTTTTCTCTGATGATGACTGACACAAAAGGTATAGGCATATTCTGTTATAATTATCACCTAAAAAAATCGTAAACGAGCTGTGTACCTAAGGTACATTTTCAACGCGTTTTTTTTTACGTTACCTCATAACTTTCGACTGGGTGAACCGATTTTGATGTTTCTTTTTTCATTTGAAAGCTGGCGCTTCCCGTGTGGTCCCGTTTTAATTTGGTCCAGTTCTGACAATGGCATCCATGAGAAAAGACCATCAGACTGTTTGAAGTCGGTTTATTTTTTATTAAAATTTGTATCTTTAGTATTTTTGTGTGCGTTTGTGCATTTTAATCTCAAAAAAGGCTTAGCTTCATGTAATGTAAATTACCAAAAAAAAGTTAAGTCAATTGAAATAATACGCGTCACGCGTACGAATAAATATGTCATGTACCCGAATAAAGTGAAATAAGTTTTTTTTTAACTTTTGCTCATTGTGTAGATTAGTTATGATATTGAGACCCGCCAGACCGTTATAGTTACACGTAACATTTCTTAATTATAAAATACAGTAACTTGAAATTGAAAGAGAAAAAAAAACTAGTTTCAGCACCAAATGCCGTAATATTTTTAATAAATTACAGAAAAATTACTACTGTTCTTAATTTTTTTATTTTATATAACAAACCTAGTTTTACTGTTGCAAAATTTTATTGCAGATTTTTTTTCATCTTCCGAAAAAAAAAAAAAAAAAGATTCAATTAAATTTCAAAAACCTTCTTGACGAAGAGAAGAAGACGTCGTATCTTAGTTACATTATACTGTTCGGTTATAAAGTTATAATACGTTAATATTTCTAAATTATTATTACAATCCCAACCTTACGTGTACAGTTATATTGTGAAAATAGCAAAAATCGCACAAAATCGATCTTATTTAACCCTCAGACAAAATAAAAATTAAAGATAGAGCCCTGTGGACGGCTAAGTGAAGCCAGTAAAATTACGCCTTCGCCGTGTAAATAAATACACGGTTAAATGCAATCAAAGTACGCCTCGCCTTATTAAAACATTTACTAGTGAAAATGCGTTGTTTTCAAAAAATAAATAGCAAGATGGAATAACGTTTCACACGTAAGTAAACTTGGAAACAAATATTTTCAATAAATATTATAAAGAGGAAAGATTTGATTGTTTGTTTGCATTGAATAGGCTCCGAAACTACTGGACCGAATTGAAAAATTCTTTCACTGTTGGGAAGCTATTGATTATCAGCGATATTATATTATATTATCAGCGTTTATTTTGAATAAAAATAAAAAATTTGAGGTTCACTATGTTGTCCGCAAAATTCTATCTGTAGTTCTTATTTGGTCTTAGATTTAATCAAACAGAAAATGCTTTTTAGTTTAGAGAAATGCTATTGAATGCATCTGTATAAGAAAAATCAAAATATTGTGTAACATTTTACGCCGAAAGTGCATAGAAAACTTCTTTCTTAACAATTTAATGGCCCGAAACTCAAAACTAATAAATAGGGTCTCCCTATATTTAATGATATTTAAAAACCTAATATTCACAGTTTTTTTTCCAAGTTTAAGTGTATTTTAATAATGTTTATTCATAATTGGCGGAACAATCGCGTAACGAAATATACAAAATTATCGTTTTTGATTTATTTTTTTCAAATACGGTTCATATGGATTCATTGGATTATATTAATAAATACATATATAATAATACGCACAAGGAAAAATTGTTAGCAACTGTGAATATTGGGTTTTTAAATATCATATGGCTCATATTGAATAAATTCAAATTGAAAACAGGCGCAAAGATAAATAAACCTTTTGCGTTAACTCTAACTAAATAAAAATTGGCTCTTTTCCAACAAAATAAATTATTATAATTTTACAAATATTGGAATTGTACATTTAGTTAGGCTAAGGCCACACTATACGTGCCAAGCTATGTACTGTACAAGATATATATACAAGGCTGTCTTTTGGTGTGAACATAACAAACAAGTCACTCTTAAGAAATTACTATTAATTGTGAAAAATCTACGCTTTAATTTAATACTATTCAAAATGGATGTGTTTACTTGACGGAAGCCATTAGAACATTCATAACTTGTTCCATTGTTAAATTATAAAGTCACTAAGCGACTTTATCGACACGTTCTATTTGCATGGTGACGAATTCGCTAGAAGAACTAATTGAATTTTCAAATATCAAGTCATTTGGGTCTTCACTGTGATTTCATTAAACTCAAATTTTGATCGAAAACTGTCAAAAAACAATAAAACGAGTGTCTGTTTGAAAAGGACTATACGTGAGTATCTTGACTTTTAGCAGTGAGCGTGACTGTTGTGTGACCTTCGCCTCGGAGCGGGAGGTTGTTAGGACAAGTTTAAGGCAACAGTCTAGCGGTAGGACTGTAGGGCCGTCGTGGTCGAGGCCAAGTCGCGTCTCAACCAAGCGGCGTTCAGACGCACCGTCTCCAGCGCTTGTTGCACGGACCTCTCCGTTCCGGGCGAGTGGTGAGTCGCGAAGAACTCCTCTATCTCCGCTGCGGCGCTCTCGCTCGCAAAGTTCTCCGTCGTCGACTTGACGAGGCGCGACAGCAGGAACCCGCCCTGGTAGCGATCCATCAATTGCTGCCACTGCTCCTTGAAGAAGTGCCACGCTAGGTCGCGACCGTGCTTGCTCACCGCCACGGACACAATGACGAAGACTGTGTCCTGCGATCGCACCTCGTCCGAGACGGCAAAGTTCAGCACCTGTTGGAGCAGATTCGGGTCGCGGACGGCGCCGAGCGCTCGGCTGATGCGGTCCTTCTCCTCGTGAAGGTCCGCGGCGCGGTACAGTTGCAGGAAGCGCTCGAACGTAGCAGAGTCCGCGTCTGCAAGCACTGCGCGGTAACAGGCAGAGCGGAGGTCCGCAGGCAAAGCGCACGCACCGCTCATGTGCCTCTCGAACCTGTCACCCGTTCACAAATATCATAACTAGACCCTTACCAACAACATTTCATCTTTTTCATTATGTTTTAATCACTTGCGGGCTTTCTATTCACCCCCTCAGCCAAGATGAAATAACAGCACATGTGCTGTTGTGTTTCGTTGAGTGAGTAAGGATGCCAGAGCCCATTTCGCTGTCCAATTACAATTGAACACATGTGCCGTTGCTTATGTTATAGGCGACGGTAGTTAACTGTTATCAAGGGAACCGTAAAATCGTATGCAACTTACCGAGCCTTAGCCTCTTTGATGGTGTCTGGATCCTCAAAACTAATCATTCTGTTGAGAACAAGACTCCTCAACAGAGTGTCCAGATGGCTCTCCTTCTCTTCGGCGTCCCAGCCCAACTTCTTTGTGATATTCGCGAACAGTTTACGCCCGTAGTTCTTGAGCGGTTTGTCGAGTGCCGTGTGCGAGAACAGACCGCTCAGTTTCGACATACAGTTGCATATTGACGACCAAACCGTGAAGTTCGTCTCGTTCGAGAAAGCCTCCATCAATTTCAAGGACTGCGAAAAAATTTATGATAATTGGTATAGAGAAAAAAAATCTGTAAGGATTATAACTCCGTAGCGACTCAGCGTGTCGTTCAGATAGAACGCGAATGTGCGATCATCGCAAATTCGCGCGATCAAACTCACTGATTTCGAATAGGTGTCCTAATTGGCATTCGAACGACTTAAATCTATTCGCGCGTACTTACGTTCGTACGAATGGGCGATAAAACATATTGATGTCGAATAGGTGTCCTAATTGACACTCGCGCTATGATCGCATTGTATCGTCGGAGAGCAGGGTGAGGGCATTGATTGCCGGCGTCGTACCTCCACTTTCGGGTACGCCGAGGTTCAAACTGGGTACCGAAGTCATGTCATCCACATATTTCTCGAAATTAAAAACTGGGCGTTGCGACGTCCATTGTAAGAACTGCGAGGAGGACTTGGCGTAATTTCTGAGAGGAGGAATATATGGGAGGAAAAATACGATACCTCAGCAGTGTGCGTGTGTCCAGCCTGCACGAGAGCGAAGCAGTCGTCGAGCAAGCCGAGTCGGTCGAGGGGCGGCAGAGAGCCGTCGCGCACGGCCACCACCAGCCGCGACAGCATCTCCGCCGGGTAACGCGTGCGGTAGTACCCAACCTGTCACGTCAACATTAGCCCCGTTACCCACTTTACCCACCTTCTCAAGGCGTTACTATATAAATAGTTTACCTCAAAAATTTTACATGAACTGAGTTCCACTACGGGAGCAAATTTATCAACAATAATAAGAAGGCTTAAGTGTGAATCAACTTAAATATGAAACAAGTGTCTTAAAAACAAAAATTGACCGATATATCTAATATTTGTCGAGATCGACTATGTTTTTAAATGTAAAAATAGATAAATAGGTGCCAAAAGAATTTTTAACTTACAGTGCCAGGGTTAAGTTTGACCCAAGAATCCTCGGCTACATTTTTTAAAACCACTTCTTGCGTCTTCTTCTCTAAAACCGTCGAAAGGGCAACCTGAAATTTTAAATATTTAATGAAAAATCTCTTGATTTTTTTGAAAATTCCATTACATACTTTGCGTTTAAAAATAAAAAAGTAGCCTATCCTGTGTCCTGTACGTCTAAATGTTTATCTACCAAGTTTCGTGAAAATCAGTTAATTCGTTTAAGAGTTATGGAAAAAAAAATTTAGAAAAAGACATTCTAAAAATCGTCATTTTAGTTTTAGTATATGCATGTATAGAGCCTACAAACACCATATCTCTTAAAACAAAGTAACTTACTCCATAACCCACCCTTACATATTTATTATTAGTATTGATGTCATTGTATATTTTCTGTAGTATTTTTTGATTATAGGCGTGATGGGATGGGAGGATATTTTCTCTCATACCTAAGTATCCCATATTGGGGAACATTGCTGTTGCAACTTAAAAAACTGGTTACAATCATTCGCTTTATATGGCCACATCGACTGTATAGGCTTAGGCACTTCTATATAGTAAGCATACGACAGGGTAGCAGTCGACAGGGTAGTCGACAGATAAGTTGATAGTAATGAATTTCTGTATTTTTAATTAATTATTAATTGGTTATAGTGTATAATTTAGTCAGAAAAATATAAAATACTGTGCATTTACAATACAAAAGTGTAATACCAAATAAGAATCTATATATAATTAGTTACTCTTATTAAATTGCGAATTTTGTTGCACTGGTGTCTAACTAAAGTGATTAGAACAATAACAATAACAACAATAACAATTATGTATTGTGCAAAGATACATAATATAGTGCAGTTGTGAGAAATAAATAAATAAATAAATACAGACAGTACATTTTTAAAACTAAAACAGATAATGGAAATTCAAATTAAAATAATAATAAATACAAAGTTGTAATACAAATTTGAAATGTACCCTACAAAAGTTATTAAATTGCCTTGTCAATAAAAAGAGATACAAACTTGGCACTGCATAAAAAAAAAAAAAAAAAAAATTCTTTGAATCGAATCCTCTGTAAGAAAAGTAAAAATTGTTTGAATTTCTATTGTTAATTGATAATATAATATATATTGATATTATTATTTAGATAGTAACTCTGTGTACTGCATTCTTAAGTTCACAATAACATTGTTTTCAATTCTTGTCAAATTCTTATAAATTATTTAAATTAATAGATACAAAATGCTAACACGTAAAGCACATGCTCTCCAGGAATCAAAACTCCAATTAACATTACGGGAACTTAAGATTGCAGAGGAAAAGTGTGACAGTTTGCTACGCGAAAGGGACGAAAATGAAAGGGAAATGTTGGATGTTCTTGAAAAAAATAAATTACTAAAACAAGAGCTGTCCCAATTACACTTACAAAATATAACATTAAGGGATGAGTGTGACAGTTGTAAAAATGTAATACAAAAATTTGATAAATGCTGTGAAGAGTATGAGGTAGCCCTTAAGTCTATTACTTTATTAGAGAAACAACTGCATGAGGCTCAGGACTGCATAACCCTGTTGGAAACACAGTCATGTAAATGTAATACATCTCCTGTAGACCTCACAGTTGATAAACCACACAAACCTTCACAAAGATTATCTGGATATAGCAAAAATCAGCTTAAAAAACTTGTTAGAATTAATAGGTATATTCATAAGAAACAAAAATTATTAACAAAACAAAAAAGTATGATTAAAAATATAAATAATAATAATAAAAAGTTAAATATATTAGACCAATTAAATAAATATAATACAGATTTGGAAAATATTATATTAAAATATGAAAGTGATATTCACTTATTAAATAGTAATATTGCACATTTGGAGTCACAGCTTCAGATGATGACTCAAATGTATGAGGTTTCCCAAAAAAATGTGGAGGAATACTCAAGCTACCACCCGGAATGTGAGCCTTCAGCTTCAGCTTCACAGTTCACATTTGACACACCTATTCAATATCAGTCACTGTCAGAAACAAACAAGACAATTAAAACCAATATTTCCCAAAAACATTGTGTAAACACAAATTGCAAAACTACTGATGGGGAAAGTGTAGTAATGTTTTGTGACGAGATAGGAAAGGACATGGGCCCGCTATTAAATACTCAGTTGGGACACCCATTTATAAATCATTGTATGCCTAATGCTTCATATTTCGATGTCATGACAAAAATAAATACTTCAAAATTCAATCCTAATACGACTATTATAATTTTTGTTGGTAATAGGGGCAATTTAAATAAAAAAGAATTATTGCATTTCTATGACACATTACTTTCTTTCAAAATCAAGCAAATTGTGTTTTATACACTCCCCTATAGTACCAAGTTGTCAGTTGAAGAAAATAATATTAGATATAAGCTAAATATGTGCTTACATACTTGGTCATGCTACAAAAATAATGTACATGTCATTGACACTAACAGTTTTGTTAGAAAAACATATTTTTATAAAGGACAAATTTTATTTCCTTTCTCTTTTAAGAGACAATTAGCTGTTATGCTATACTTTTATTTTAATATGACTGCTAAAAATTTAGCAAATAATTCTTTTATTGACAAATCACCAATTAAGGTGTTGACATGTAATAATTTAAATTAAATATTGAGACAACAGAGTACGCCTCTGGCAATTTATATTCAGAAAATTTAATAGAAAAAAATATTGTTAATCATGATCAAATGTGTAACAAAAATTGTAACAGTACCAATAAATATCACAATGAAACTAATTTACTTCAAGTAGTACACCAATATTCAGGGTATGTCACACAAGGAGTTGGAGATTGAATTGTTTATGAACCATAATAATATTGACATTTTTTGTGTTACAGAACATTGGTTGCAAAGTCACCAGTTTATGTTTAATTTCAATAATCACCTAGTAGGCAGTTCTTTCAGCAGAGTTAATGGTATTCGTGGTGGCTCCCTAATTTTAGTTAGTAAACACTTAAAATATAAGGAACGAAATGACATTGTGAGTCTCTCTGTTGAGCGGATTGCTGAGCTGGCCTGTGTGGAGCTGGAAGGTTTTGTTGTTGTAAGTGTATACAAACCGCCCTGTGCTATATATGATTGCTTTGAAGGAGTTGTAGATACTGTGCTAAGCAAAGTGTGCAGAATGAACAAAACTGTTATTTTTTGTGGAGACTTTAATATAAATATCCTGGAAAGCACTAGTCAATCTACTAGGTTGCTTGCTTTATTTAAATCATATAATTTGAATAATATGTTTTGTGAGCCGACTAGGATTACTGCAGCGAGTGCTACTTGTATTGATAACATCTTTTCTAACATAATTCCAGTTAATAAATCAATAATTAATAATTTAGATTCGGATCACTCTGGTCAATTAGTAACTTTTGAAAGGTACACGATGACTCATTGTAAAAATGAATTGACATTAGTACCGATTACTAAAAAAAGACTAAATACTTTTAAAAACAGTTTATATGAAAAACTTTCCATGGCTAGTCTAGATGAGGAAGCGAATAATATGTTTAACCAAGTTTTTGACATACTGATAGCTGAATTTAAGAAAATATTCACACCTAAAAAAGTAGTTTTAAACGGTCGTATGAGTTTCAGCGATTGGGCTACTACAGGTATAAATAAAAGTAGACAACGCTTATTTGAACTCTACGAAGAAAGAAATTATAATAAAAGTGCAGACTTTCATGAATTTGTTAAAAAATATTCAAAATTATTTAGACGAGTATGTATCGATGCAAAATCGATCTATTTGAAACATAAAATAATAATGTCCTCAAACAAGATTAAAACTATTTGGAATATCATCAATAGTGAAACTGGAAAGTCAGTAAAAAGAAAACAGGATTTGGAGCTAATTGTGAATGGGTGTAGGTTACAAACAGAGGTGGAGGTAGCCACGGCATTTGAAAATTATTCTACTTCTGTCCCGTTGGTTACTACAAGGCACCTTAACTCCTCCCCCGGTGTCGCATTAGCATTCTTAAAAGCGAGTGTACCGGAGTGTACCACTGATTTTAAATTTAAACCTATAGGGCCTATTGATATAGTGGGTGCATTTAAATCTTTAAAGCAAAAAAATACGACAGATCTATGGGGACTGTCTGTTAAAACAATAAAATCAGTAATTAACGTTGTAGCTCCTCATTTAGCAGCTGTGTTTAATTGTTGTATTTCTATGGGCATATTCCCTAATCAGATGAAATTGAGCAGAGTGATACCTCTATTTAAGTCTGGTAGTACTACGGACCCCTCAAATTTTCGCCCGATTTCAGTGTTACCGGTTTTTAGTAAAATATTTGAAAAAATCCTGTTTAATCAAATGTACTCTCACTTTTCAGCGAATAACCTTATGTGTAATAAGCAATTCGGTTTCACAAGGGGCCGCTCCACTATTGATGCTGGAGTAAAATTGCTTAAGTTTATTTATGAAGCTTGGGAGGATAGACAGGATGCTCTGGGTATTTTTTGCGACCTGTCCAAAGCTTTTGACTGTGTTAAATATGATAATTTATTCGGAAAACTTTCCCACTACGGTGTTAGAGGTATAGCTTTGGATCTCTTGAAATCATATTTGAGCGATAGAGTTCAGAGTGTAGATGTAGGTGGGATTAGATCACAGGGATCATTAGTGACTATGGGTGTCCCGCAGGGCTCTATTCTGGGTCCGTTTCTCTTCCTTGTTTATATAAATGACCTTCCTTACCATATTAATGATCATGATATTGTTTTATTCGCAGATGATACGTCATTGCTTTTTAAAGTTAACCGTAGAAGTAATCATGATCATGTTAACTCGGCGATGTCTAAGGTTATTGATTGGTTTAATGTTAATAATCTTTTGTTGAACAATAAAAAGACAAAATGTATTAAATTCACTTTACCTAATGTCAAACAAATTGATCATAATGTTCACGTAAATGGTGAAGACATTGAGCTGGTTGAGTCGACTGTATTCCTAGGTATAAATGTAGATTCTAAGCTACAATGGGGACCACACATTAATAAACTAGCCATTAAATTAAGTTCGGCTGCTTACGCTGTTAAAAGAATTCGCGAGCTAACTGACGTAAATACCGCGAGGATAGTATATTTTAGCTATTTCCATAGTGTAATGACGTACGGTATTTTACTTTGGGGTAATGCTGCGGATATAAACACTATATTTGTGTTACAGAAAAGGGCTATTCGTGCCATCTACAAGCTCGGTCCCAGAGTCTCGCTAAAAGATCAGTTTAAAGAAATAAATATACTTACTGTAGCCTCACAATACATTTTTGAAAATCTTTTGTTTGCTCACAAAAATATTAGCACTTTTAGTAGAAATAGTGATGTTCATAATTTAAATACTAGAAACAAGCATAGGCTTCAACCAAATAAAACTCGTCTCCACAGGGTTAGCAACTCCTTTATGGGACAATGTGTGCGCTTCTACAACGGGCTTCCAGCTAATATACAACAATTATCTATAAATAAATTTAAAGTTTATATTAAGAAAACCCTGTGCAAAAAGGGTTATTATAGGATATTAGATTATATAAATGATGACTGTCCTTGGAGTCAAATATAGTTGATTATTGTGTTATGTAGATTGCTATGTATTGTTACGTATTACTTTGTAATTAATTTATGAAAAGAGCAACTAGGGGGTTTCTTGCCGAGTTCTTCCCCCTAGAAACAGCTTTCCGAACCGGTGGTAGTTTGTAAAGAATGTTGACGAAGACAAATGTTTTGTAAAAACTTACGTCGAATAAATGATTTATTATTATTATTATTATTATAATATGTAGGCTGTTTAGCTAAATATGGCAATGAAGAGTGAAAATAAAACTTTATCGCCATACTCGATTAGATATAGAATAAAATCAAATCAATAACTTTATATGCAAATGTTTGATAACACAATAATAATAGATTTGTTATGATAAAATCGTCGGATAAAATAAAAATAAAATGGGTCAATGTCATTTTAGTGGGTAAACATTCATTGATATGTCGAGATTAGTCAAGGCCGAGCCTTGAAATACATTAGGGGGCGTCCATAAATTACGTGAGGCAATTTTGGACATTTTTCGAACCCCCCCCCCCCCCCCCTTCTCCCCCTGACGAGATGTCGTGAAAATTGGCTTGAACCCCCACCCCCTAATCTCACGTGAGATTTTTCAAAACGCAAACTTTTAGTGTTAATATGTGCTTGATTGATTTGTAGTGTTATTATTTCTATTATTAGTTATTTTATTGAAATAAATAACTAACTATTACAATATTATTGTGTAGGATTTAGCCATATTTTAGTGAAGAAACGTGACTTTTTTACTTCATTTAACTCAGTTTTCTCGCACAATGTTATACTGTTTCTTAAGAAAAAAAAATTACGTGAGATTTGCCGAAACAACTCGCGCAATTTATGGACGCCCCCTTAGCGAATCTCACCTTCGCGGGTTGTTCCTGTGTTGATATTGTGATGGGCACCATCCACAGGGTGTTGTCGGCTTGACTGCCATCGGCACAGAACTTCTGTTGCGTCAGTGTTAACACTCTATCTGAACCCCTCTGTTCAGAACTCACCTGAAAACACATCCTGTATAGTTTGTTAACATTTTGTGAAACTTTAAAGCTATAATTAAAATTATAAACTAACCTCCTGACTCTCTATTGAGCCCAAACACGCTATATTTGACTTGTATTAATATTTTTTGTAAATACTAATTGAATCCTTTTGTAAATTATATACTTTTTTGTATTTGTTAAGATTAAGAATAAAGAATAGGAATATTAAGAGACTGACTTCAAATGCCTAAATAGATCTCTATAAATTATAGCTAAGAAAACCATCTCGATCATGTCAGCTTTAAAAAAAAAATCCCAAAAAATATCACTCCATCCCTTCCACGGACAGATACACAGACACACACATCAAACTTAATACCCGTTATAGGGCATTGTAAGCAAACAAAAAAATTGGGTGATTTCCTACCTGACTGCCGTTGTATTATTGAATGCCATAGTTAACATAACGGTAATAACGGTTTTGATACTTCTTACCATTTTATAATATTACACTTACATAATATTTGATTTAGTCAGTTAGAAAAAAAAATTAAGTCAAATGAACCTCAAAATCAATATAGCGGAAAAAGAATTATCCTAGGAAACTGGTACAAATGAATAGGGTTTTTTTTTTAAATTTATATTAATCAGTATCAATATAGTAGAGTCCTACATAGATAAAATTTTTGTTAACAATCTTTAATGATTTGCCAATAACACCACAAACATAATTTAATTTTCACGCTATCAGTTAAACAAAGAGAGATTATTTACAGTAATAAACAAGTTAAAATTATTGATATTATGTCTTAACAAATTAATAATAAAAATATATACTTATATTATTTCATGACCAATAAAATACAAAATAGTTGTGAAGCATTACAATAAATCAACACACAAATAACCCATTGTTTGAACGCAATTGTTAATGCCAATTGAATTTCTAATAATTCAACAATGGATCCATTTTATTGAATAAGTAATAGTCTAATTTCCATCAATAAAAACGTTCATTCCTATCTATTTTTTTATTTGATTAATTGATCTAATCTTTTATGATATTTTACGGTAAAAATATTTATTGATTTAATATTCGTATGATGGTTATTTTAAGGTTTGAATTTCGTTTAAAGCGGGATTACGAATGACCAAGTCAATTTGAAATGAATAAAAAAAAACAATTTACAATTTATATATATGATAGTCAAATAAATAAAAATTGGATAATGCATTATTTGGTGATAATTTTTTGTCAGCTATAAAAAATATTCTCACCATGAAAATTATAATAATAGACAAGAATTGCAAGTTATAGACTTTGCAAAAAAAAAAATTAAATAAACAATTAAATGATAATTAATATTAATTCTAAATTATTAATGTCCTATAAGAATTCCATGTTTAGTATTATAAGATAAGATAATAAATTGCCTCTACTAACCTGTACCATTGGAAAACCCATTTGCTTGGTCCACGTCGACATGACAGCACCGACTGGTTTGTTTGAAGCCTCTTCTAAAGCGGCCCACAAATCCTCAGTGAATGTATTCTTGTACTTTAGATCACAAATTATATATTGATTTATTACTTATGTACTTGCATATTTTGCACACCAAATGTTAGTACACGTTGGCATCTGGTTTTACACCCATGTACATTGTACATGCAAATAAATTATTTGATTTGATATACTCAAAATACGATTGGCTCATTGTTTATCCTGACAGATTGCCAAGTTACAGTTAAAACAAAAGAAAGAAAAATATTACTCAAAATGCCTATTTATAGACAAAATAAGGAAGAATGTAGGCATCACCAGCAGGGTTGTTTCTGATGCAGAATTTTCAACATCCGCAAATTTGAATTTTTAGAGAATCACATTTAAAATTATTTTATTAACTTTTAGTGGAATTTCAAGTACAAATATTCAAGTCAAAAATATACATAAAATTGATAAATTTATTCATTTTCATAAATTCATAAAATTAAATGGTTAATTTAAAAAAAGGCCAAACATTTTCTAGCATACAATTACTATGAAATAATTCGAATTTTTTAAATCTTCGTTTTATTTAGATAAGAGAAGAGCATGTTTTCAATGCTAAATATTAATATCTGCTTGAAGAGACACAAATTTATTACTAATAAAACAGCAGAAAGATCATATTATTATATAAAATGAAATTTCTAGACTTATATTTTATAGTATCTAAATGATAAAACCACTAGATAAGACAAATACTTAAGTCAACAATGAAGTGTAAGAAAGATTAGAAAGATTATTGTTGTTTCTATTGTTAATAATTTATTTTAAACATTTCAATTAGTTAGAATTTCAATTAATTAGTTTTTCTAATATTTAAAAATACCTGATGTCTAGTGAGATAGATGTTCATGCCTTTACGAAAATCGTCATCGCCAATGTATTTATGTAGCATCCTTATAACCGAGGCCCCTTTATTGTAGGATATATCGTCAAATATTTCATCAATTTCTGATGGATGACCAACAGGCACTTCTATCGGGTGTGAATTTTTTAGGCAGTCCAATTCCAATGCCCTGGAAATAAGCATTCTTGTAGCATTCTCTCATATTTTTGTAAGATTTACAATCTCCCAAATTAATAAACAAAAGCCTTAATGAATGAGTGGTTTGGGTGCTTAATTCAACAGATATTCGCAGGAATTCCTGGTTCGATTCCCAGCAGGGTCAACTTTGTAAATGAACTCGGCTCTGAAAAGTAGTGGCAGGGCACACTGAGCGGTAACCACCCCTTCAGAGCAAAATGTACAGATTACTGTGAAAAAAACATGCCAGTGCCCAATTCTGTATAAAAATCATCCTTAATCCTGCTATATAACCCGTATGAATGAACTTGAGACCTCGGCCGATGACAAAAATCATTTGTACATGCATCAGCATTATAGCATATATTGTTCTTGGAAGGGATAAAGAATAACTAGTTGGGAAGGGGGTCAAATTCAAGAGTCATATTCATAAGAGTTAATTCATATGGGATATAGTTGGCACAGCACTTGTGGCACAGTTGGCAAACAATTAAAAATAAAATTAAGTTTGGTGGTCACTTTTAAGGTAACCAAACATGTTGAATAACGTTTACTCATTGTTGGCACAATTCCAAATCAGCAACAACAAAGTGCAAGTCATGAATCTTAATAAAATGGATTTCAGTTATTACAATGATGAAGGGACACTGTACATTTATTGGACGACATGTTTGGTCTAGTGGCTAACAGTCGCAGGTTCGAATCCCGCTAGGGGCAAATGCTTATGTGTTAACATTTTACCTTTGTAACTGAGTAATGAATGTTTTGTATCTATAATAATTATGTATGTATTTACAAAAAAAAGTAATCTATGTAGTATATGAACTGTCTGGTATCAATAATACAAGCATATAGTTGCTTACTTTGGAACTAGATGGTGCTGAGTGGAATGTATGAAGATATTTATTTATTTATGGGTAAGCTTTATTAACTCACCTTATGTATGTTTCGGTAACAAACTGTGTCCATATATCATATTCGGGGAAAAGATGATGGACACACAAGAACTCAACGAAGGAAGCGTAGCCTTCGTTTAACCACAAATGCGTCCACCACTCCATAGTGACAAGGTTACCAAACCACTGATGGGCAAGTTCGTGACCCACCACCAGAGCTATCCATTGCCTTCTGACGGCCGATGTGTGCTCCTCGTCAACGAGAAGACAAGTCTCCCTATACGTCACTAAGCCCCAATTTTCCATGGCACCCGCAGAAAAGTCCGCTATAGCGATTAAATCAATTTTAGGTAGTGGATATGCTATATCAAAATATTCCTTATAATAGGGCAGGACACGGGCCGCTACCTCTAAAGCGAATAAACCTTGTTTACTTTTGCCTACTGGCGTATAGACTCTTACCAAAACACCATCGCGGGATGTTTTCTCCACATAATCGTATTCGCCAACAACTACTGCTACCAGGTAAGTAGACATTACAGGAGTTGTATCAAATCTCAATAGCTTTTTGTCACCTGCTGTCTTCTCTTCTTTGACTGGCATATTTGAAAGGGCTACCCGGTCTGCGGGTACATGAAGGGATATATCAAACGTCGCTTTTATAGCTGGCTCGTCCCAGCATGGGAAGCATCTACGGGCGTCCGTAGCTTCGAACTGCGTGACCGCCGCGTATCGTTCTTCGCCACTCGGTGTCAGGTACTTACTACGATACAGGCCCTTCATCTTATCGTTGATCTCACCAGTGAATTCGCAATACAAAGTCGCCTCGCCTTCGGGCAATGGCTCGTCGAAAGCGATCGTGGCGGTCTCCTGTTCAGCATTGAGCTGCACTTTCGCCGGTTGCCTAACAGAGTCGGTTCCACCATTGTACTCCAATTTAACATTGGTTAACTCTAAATCCAAACAATTGAGCACGATATCTTTGGTTGCATTGACGACCTGAAAGTGAATACGTTGCCATTAGCGCGTCACACACCAAACACACAAATATTCGCAACCTCGTTGTCGCTTGGTTGAAAACGAAAACGCGATAATAATTTTCTCTCCTTACCGATACATTGACGGAAGTTTTTCCCGTGAATGTTAATTTCTCGAGATTCGGAGTGAGCTCTAAGTCGTAATGTTTCGGTACAACATTTTTCGGGAGACGTTGGAACGGTTTGTTTTCGGATTCTGGCATTATCACTTTCTCGAACGCGAATGTGGGACGCACAACAGAGAAATACCGTAATGACCGAGTGACAGAGTGAACCGCACCACAGATACGCGTACCCCTCGCGCGTCCGTTACCCCTACCCCACCCGGTGTAATAACGGTACTCACTGGCACTACTACGTAACAACTTACAATGGCGATCGAAATGCGTACAATTTTCAGTCCTCAATGCAAATGTACGTATGACGCGTACTAACGTAAGCGTCATGGGAAGCAATAAATGACGTGACGTGAAAGTGAAAGTTTGTGCGGCCCGCTATCGCACGTTTCCTAGCTACTTGAAAATTTGAGGTTATTTTATTAAGTAGTTCAAAATCGCAGCTGGTTCTGGTTAGGTGCAATATTGGTATTTTATTTAGGTTTAATTTGAACTTTGTTGATTTTTCTATATCGACTTCAGTGACATAAAATTATGTACGTAAATAAATACATGATGAGTGATAGATCACAATAGATAAGACAGATTATAGTATAGTATAGATAGACTGAGAGTCTGAGACCATAAATGACATGACAGTGACAATTATTATTTATTTATTAAGGAGCGTAGAGATAAGGAGGCCAATCTTATATGGGTGTTAAACTAAAAAAGTGGCAACTAAAATCGACAAATTGAAATAGCGCTGGTGTGTCTAGGGCAGTGATCTAGAGAGTTTGAGAGTATGAAATGAAACGGAGTAAAGTGCGCGCTGAGTTGAATTGTTTACTATCACTAGCTGCACCAGCGCCATCAGTTCGTCGTCTTTCAACGGACACTTTTAATACACGGAGCTTGCGCTCCTTACCTCTATTCTCCTTTTTATTTATATTAGGATCAAGGAGAATAGAGGTAAAGGAGCGCAAGCTCTGTGTATTAAAAGTGTCCGTTGAAAGACGACAGACTGAAGTCGCTGGTGCAGCTAGTGATAGTAAACAATTCATCTCAGCGCACACCACTTCACTCCGTCAACAACTGCTATTTCATACTCTCTAGATCACTGCCTTAGACACACCAGCGCCATCTCTATTTGTCGATTTTAGTTGCCACTTTTTTAGTTTAACGCCCATATAAGATTGTCCTCCTTAATTAGGATATTAGGCTTTTATAATAAATTATAGCAGTTGCGTCAATTATTATCACCGAGTATGTATATCATTTATCATGGACAGCCAAGTATATAGGCATATTAACATTTTTTATTGATTAGTTAGTAGACCTATTTTTTTAAGCGTACATAAATGCTTAATAACGATTTAAAAAAAAAAACTTAAATGACAGGGTTCCTTTTTAATAAAACATGGAATAGCAAAATAAAACAAATTAAAGCCGGTTTTAAAAAAATGTTGTTTATACACACCACAGACAAGTTCTCCAATACTCCAATGAATCATATCAGGGGCATCCCTAGGAGCCGTCTACGAGCTACCTAGCCTCTTACCACTCCCTCTACTCTCTTACCAAAGAGTAATATATTCATAATTATATGGAGACCACAAACTATGTAGTAGATACTATGGAGACTATACATGAGAAAGTGTTGACATTAAATGGGAGGCGTTGCCAAGTTTTATTTTTATACTTACGGCTTATACCCGACTAGACTGTAGTCTTGTGGGGAAGTTCGTGCATGGAGATTTTTTTTCCAGGAAAGTTTACTAGTCTAGTAAGTATTTTTAGATGGGTGGATAGTCGCTACCTGGTATATTTTCCATTAAATTTTGATTGACTTGCTACCTTAGAACACGCGCGCTGCGGTGTGAGCTGATCCTAAGTTGTGAAAAATAAAGCCTTCTCACATTTTTTAGACAGGTCCATTGATGTTAAAAAGCTAAAAAGTTAAAAACAACATAATATTAAAAGAAAACATACTGGAGAAATATTCTTTTATTAGTAAACATTACATGTACATTGTAATAACCGATTGTGCCTCAATATACTTTTTTTCTTTCTCATAATTTACAAATACTGAAAGTTTTGACCAATTTACAACTCACATTCATTGAGATTATTGGTAAGGCAGATGCAGACTGATTATTTTATATTGAAACTCGCTCTAACTAATCGTGTAATAAAGTTACTTGATAATAAATCGCTCAACTGCAATGAAGGCTAACCTAAAGCATGCCACTTCGGTTGGAGATGGAGATTTATTTGTTGTAACTCCGGTTTTGTCAGGACAAAAGCTCCGAATTGAGCTGATTCAGAGCTTTTGTTGTAACAAAACCGCCATTTCGAATAGACAAAAGCTGATTTAAGCTAAACAAACTTAGTTATTCCTTTATATAAGAAATTAATCCTTATTTTTTAAATGTTTTTATGGCAGGCAGGCTGACTGACCACTTGATTGTGGGTGGCTACTGTCGCCTAATGACACATACAACACAACTTGTAGTACAAGTGTGATGCCTACCCTGCAAAAATTAGGGTTATTGGAACAAATAAGATTTTGTTAAATGTTCAAAAACTGTGGACCCAGTTTAAACCATTTAAATGCATTTTTTTTTTTAATATTATAATGTTCTCCCTTCACCGACAGAGCCATCTAGCGATTGTTATTTTGGTAGCCCTCATTGCTTCATTACCTCAACAAAATTAGCCATTATATACAGCAAATTATTTGTGCTCTAATTTTACGCACTTAATTAAATTATCTACTAATAATAATAATATTAAAGACTATGAAAATTGAACGTCGCGGTTCCTAGCTAACAAACAAACACAAATAAAAAAAAAACTCAAGAATTCATTTGCACGAGCTACTATTGACAGTATCTCGTCGCCTATATACAATATAATAATAACTCTTAACAAATCTACTGATGTGAACTTTAAATATTTTATTTTCTATTTACAAACGATCCCAAATAGACTAAACCCTTGCATGGCAGTACTCCACGTACTCGTTGACATAAATAAATAGATTCAGTTAACTGGGACTTAAAAAAAATATTACATATATAGAAAAAATTAGCCATCATGCAAAATCATATCAGTCACTTTATAGTAATCGGCTACGATGTGGTTGTACATGTTTTGGTAGATTTTAAAACAATATAAGAATAAGGGTTCATTTCTATGGGTACAGCATGCGGGGTACGGCACTGGACACAACTGGGTACATAAAATCGCAAACAGTTGTTTGAATCACAAAAAATACTTTACACCACTTGTTTATTGTTGATAAAATATATTATAAGGAGGAAGGATTTGTTTGTTTGCATTGAATAGGCTCCGAAACTACTGGACCGATTCACTGTTGCTAATCTATAAATTATCAGCGAGTAACATAGGCCATCTTTTATAAAGTTATGCGGACGAAATCGCGTGCAACCGCTTCGGCCGCCTACGAAACCAGTTACGTGACAAGAATTGTTTTTCTTGCTGCGAAACCAGTTACGTACAAAACAGATTTTTTTCTTTCTACGAAATAGCCAATAGCAGTGCCTGTGTTGATGAAATACAAAAATGTGTTTTGTCCCTTTCCCACAAATGCAAAATGTGTCAGAGACTCGTTTCGTAGCCAAAAAAATAATCCTTCACACGTAACCGGTTACGTAGCATTGGTTTCGTCGGCGGCCGGAGCGCAAGCAACAGCTAGTTGTTGATATTATGGTAGGTGTTACCCATTATTATGGTTATTTCTTACACTAATTATAACCATTATTTCGAAGCGAATTTCAAAATGTTGCAGAACTTCCCGCACCCCGCATGCGGGCACTAAGTACCAGTGGAAATGAACCCTAAATAGTGGTGATTAGTAAAAATTAGTTTACTACAAGAAAATAAATTATACTTAGTACATACTTTTAATTGTAATAAAAAATATATTAAAAAATAAATGCCTTAAATAAAGTTTTATTTAAAACTCTAATTTATTGGAAATTAAATTTCCTTTTGTGTGAAACTTAAATTTTAATTGTAAAAAGCTACTTGAAAATTTTGTATACAAAATAAAAATACGTTAGAAGACTTAGACATAATATGAACTTGTGATGAAAATTGGATAAAGATAAAAGATTTAAGCCCAGCACAGACGTGACTGTAATATATTATATTCATATGCTAAAATATAAATATATATATTATAGCAATATACCGCACATGGTTTATATTTATATATACATATTTTGTCCGTCTAATACGTTACCTATGTCTGTGCTAGGCTTTATTCAGTTAGAAATTAAAATTTTATATACATATTAATAAGGCAAAATAAAAATAAAATACACCTAGTTGTGTAGATATTAATCAAATATTGTGATTAATAGATATTATTAACACACATTTTTGCGCAAATGTCAGAAACGCTCTTGGTTTTGTATGCTTTTTTTAAAATTGTTTGCAATTTACTTTAACCGCCTGTATTACACGTTTTAAATAGAGTAATATTTATTTTTCTTTGGTTTTTACGTATATCGAGTAAGTATACGTGTTTTAATACAGTATTTACATCATGCGCAAAAACAGTCCTATCAGCCAACGCAGTTTTTGTCTAACAAAGAAAACAAAAAAACAAGAATAGACAAGAGAAATCTAAATCTCAAAGAAATTCAATCGAATTACATATTATTCCAAATCCGCCAAAGAGTAATAAACGAAAATTATATAATTTGAAGACCCCAACTTGAGCAAGAGCTTAAAAAACAACAGCGAACAGAGGGCCTAGTGGGAGTTTTACTCGATCAAATGCGTCCAACGCGCTATTAGCGCGTCGAGGCAGCGCTAATAGCGCTACTTCATTCCAATACCAATTGACGTTTACGCGTACCTACAACACACCCCGGTCACCGGCGATCAAATGTGTGAAACAAACGCGTTGCTATGCACACAGTCTAAGCTCGTGTAGGTGAACGCGTACCATGCTTGTGTGAGTGAAATAAAACATGCACGAGATAAGACGTCCTTGCCAGCCGGTAACTGTGAGGTAACTGAGCGCGGGTGGGGGCACTTTCAACGGGAGGCAGGGAGTGACCATACTGTACGCTAGTACTCATTATTATACTGTGCCTACGACGCGTTTGATTGAGTAACGACGCGTACCTCGAACTAGGCACTCAGTTTAACTAAACGGTCTCGGAAGAGCTTGCAAACAATCAAGTTGTTGCCTTCTAACTTGCAAGTACTTTCCCAAGCTCTAATGGACACATTGAATCGAGCAAAGTTTATCAGCTTGTCGTGGTCAAATCAAAATAAGCTATTTGCAATTATTTTTTTTGAGGTTCCAAAATTTCGTCCTTAGCTGAATAGTTTCACTGCCTTATTTAGACCTTCATATAAAATTTTTCAGAACAACTATATCAATAGGTAACTCAAAAGTGTACATTTTAGCACATAACAGATTTTGGTTTGACAATGACGAGCAGACAAATACTCGAATTTGAAATAAGTGATTTTATACAACTATATTAATTTAAAATTGTGATAGAACACAACTCTCGGTGGAATACAAAGGGCGCATATTATTTTGTTATGGCTGGCATTGGTTATAAATGTTTATGTCACACAATGAACGTCCCATTTTTGATAGGATCATAATGAAAATATAACTATGTAATTAATTATGTTTGTTAGATTAAAATATACTCTTATGCAAATTAAAATGTCAACGTCCACCTTTCTTCTTCCTCGCCTTACTGTTTATGTATGTCCTGTTTGAATGCAAGACACTTTTTCATTTATAATCAATTTAAAAATTAAATAAAATTTATTGCTTCAATAAATTATTGCTTGAGCAATTTTACCCTAAACGCCAAAACTCCTTTTAAACGCAAATGAATTAACTATAGTATAAGAATTACCATCTGAGTCGACTGGTGATTAAATATACTTTAATGTATATAAATTAATATATTACAATTTATTATAGAGTTTTATAGTGATGTGTGCTCATCGACTTAGATGATAACGCGTCTACTTTAAATGATTTATGATTTGTTTGTATTTAAAAAAAAAAAAATATTTCAATCAGTCGATTGTACCGTGAGAGTGACTTTAGTGTAAATGACTAATTCTCTTACTAACTAATAGTCGGACATTTTCTTCAACAGAACAATAAATTTTATTAAACCACATCATAACCCAAGAGACATAGAAAGGAAAGGGTTTTCTTTTATCAGAAATGTGATGAATATACAGTATTTAGTCTATAATTATATAGTCACAGGGTGGCGCGGTTCGATTACCAATCAACTAATAACTTATAATAGTGATACTAAAAAATTAAAAGTCCATAACTCTAGCTATACAAAAGGAAGGTGAAAAAGGGGCCGGGGTCAATGGTGTCTCTGGTAGTGATGTGCGTTGTTGTTGTATCTGAAAAAAAAAATAATTATATAAGTTAATTTTAAATATCAATTGAATAATTTGTAATGAGTTTTTTTTTAAGTATAATATTGTTACGCGCGGGGAGAGTTAAAGTGCCGTTTAGGGGTGTAAGAACACGATTTATTGTCGCAGACCAAGATAACTTCCAAAGTAACAACGCTTCTCCAATTAAACCGTAAAACTTGCCAAAAGTCGTCTAAAATTCACTCGTGTCACTAATTCACTCAACGTGTACTGTCGCAAAGGTCTTCGTAAAAGCCCCCAAGAGTTGTTATCGTACCGCTAGTTACCGCAGAACTGTCTCACTCGAGCGAGTATTTATAGGTACTTATACTCACGCAGTCAGCCTCGACGGTTTTCGAAATTACTAGAACTTTAAAAGTCGTAAACAAGTTTGTTTACGTTTGTTTACCTTTTTCTGGGAGCCTATAGTTGTTAGTGGAATGTGAACCTTATGTCGCAACAATAAGCAACAGTTTGCTTTGACACTTTACCCAAAGAGGGGACATCAACTCTTCTGTGGGTGTGGCCACCCGCTACACGTTTTGGGAGTGGCCAGGACTACTCTAAAAAATTCGAGAATGTTCTACACTACAGTCGTAACAATATCATCTCAGTGTGATTAATAATTTCAGATTGATCAATTTAAAATTTTTTTACTCGTGATCATGTTACTAATTCGGTGATTTATGTCGGTAACTTTCGTTCGTCTACGGATCTCCTCATCCCTGATTAGATCTAGTAATGTAACCATGGGCATTAGTTTAGTTTTCTTACGAGGCCCAGTTCGAGGTCAAGTTTTAGTGCCATAATGTCATCACTTGCAAAACATAGTGGTCGAAAACCTTGATAGATTTTAGTAATATAATTGATTGAAATTATTTTCGATCAATTATATTACTAATAATGTTTTTACATGTAAGAAAGAAAGTGTATGAAACATTATAGAAAAAAAAATCAAGAATACTTTAATTAATGATTTTAAACTATTATAAAACGAGCAATTATAACCGTTCCATAAAAAAACTACCTACAACGAATTTTCTCAAAGATAGATCGATTTTGGATATCCGGTCCAAACGCCATCTGTTATCGAGTAGTGTTATTAAGTAGCAATACTATTAAGTTCGCTCGCTCAGCGTTAGATGGCGTTAGCTGTAGTAAGCATCCTATTAAAAAAAAATACTTAAAACGAATTTTCTCCAAAATAAGACCCCCAACAGATCGATTGTCGAAAATCGTTAGTCTTTTGCGAGATCGTCGTGGCATACAAGAATTCCTCGTTTAGTATTATAAGATAAGGCCGGCAGCCATCTACCATCAAGTGTACAGTCAGTCTGACCTTAATAATTAAAATTCTCAAGCAGTAACTGCACCCAGCCTATTCAAAACCTGTATTATTATACATTAGATACCTGTTAAATCTCTTGTACTTGTTGTTGTGTTTGGTGAAGTGGTGACGGCGCTCGCCACGGTACTTGAACCCGCCACCCCACTGCGGCTTACTCTGCTTTTCCTGTTTACAACAATCATTTTTTTTTATAATAATAATAATAATAATTTATTACTACATTTACTATCTTTTGTAAAAAAAATAATTGATTATTTAGTTAAATTTTAATAGTCTCTCGACATACTAATGCAGTCTTCGACTTCAACTTCACTTATCATCAGTAGAGATAAAATATTTTTATTTCATTATTGCTCTTTTAATAAAAAATTTCATGGGATATGAAATATAGTGATCGCAAGTACCTGGAAGGGGTTGTATCCGTTCCTGTTGTTGTTGAATCTATTGTAATGGTGGAACTTCTTGTGTTTCTTGCTGCGACCGCGATCCATTTCATCGACGGCCTCTGAGGCGCGCTTTCGCTCTGTTCGACGTTCTTCGAACACCTAAGTAGAAATTTGACCCTGCTTAATCTATATACCTTGTACTAAAATATAACTGGGTTGGCTCAACGAACTCAACGAAATGAAATTATTTTCAAATTACACATATTGAATAAATTTAGGAATATTTTTTGTCAATGGAATTATCGTGACGTATTGAGTAGAAGTTCTTTGTTTACAATAATTTCAGTTTCTAGTGACGGAGCCTTTAAATCACTGAAGTAGTCCGAAAAGTGCGGCACTAACCTGGCGTGACATGTGCGAGTGCGTGCCAGTCCACGAGTCGACTGGCGCGCCGTACCCCCGATGGGAGGCGGTGAACAAGGCCCGCGCCGTTTCTACCCCCGCCGTTTCCGGCCTTGCGTTTACCCCCGGTGCCGTTCCATTGACCGTTCCCCCCGCGCCGCCGTCGCTCGCCGACGACATACTACTCACGCTAGTGTTCGGACTCTGTTCGTCGCGCCCGTTCTCCTTTACTCTGTACGAAAAAAAAAAAATTCATTGAGACATTGACTCTCCTTTTTCATAGGGTTAACGTAACGCCTCTATTCTATCTTCGTTTCTCACTATACTAGCCATTTCACGTGATTTAGTGCGCGTAACTTTATAAAATATAACCCACTGTTAATGTTACTGATAATGTAGCTTTCTATAGATGAAAGAAAATTTAATATCGGTTCAGTAGTTTTTGAGTTTATTTATATTTTCTTTAGTTGCAAAATTTCATTATGAATTTCATTATGATAAAAACCAATCATCAGACACAGAGAGAGTTACTTTCACATTTATAATATTAGTATGGATAGTAGTAAGCATGAAATTGTTACGTTTTTAGAAAAAAAAAAAAAACCACTTACTTTTTAGTAACAGTCAGACCGTTCAAGCTGGGACTGAGCTGAGATCCACTTTTTTCATTTGAAACAGTCCACCCATGGTGCATGCCCTTCGTGGTAACAACGAGGCCCTGAGGTGACTGACAACGACTAGGCTTGGGCTTCCGACCCTCATCCTTCCACTTGCCTTTGCACTCGTTCCGTTCATCACCACTCGACTCTGAATCGTATGGAACCAATTTTGAACTCGAGTTACCATTTCTCAAGTGAGTCAACGAATCACCCTTATTCATTTGCTCCTCCAACTTCTCCAACGGTGACTTCGGAATTTTCACGAGCTTACTGGTAGACGGTGACCTTTCCGGCAACCGTGTGGTACCTGCAACCGGTTTGAACTCCTCCACCTTTGCAACCTTCGTTCTCGTATACGAATCATCCGATCTCTTAATGACAAAATTGATTCTCTTGTCTTCGTCCACTTTTGTACCGTTGAGAATCTTTGGAGTCGTAACTTTGACAACTTCACCGTTCTGATTAACGACCCACGGTTCAGAATTATTAGTAGAATCAGACAATTTACTCAGAGTGTTATTCAATATTATAGGTTTCACTTCAGATTTGGAGGCATCCGTGGATGTGCTGTTTAGTACCCTCCTGTTTTCGGTTCTGTAGAAGGTAAGCTTGAGAGGACTCTTGTCCCTGTTCAACATATTATCTGGAAGTTGAGGACCGTATACTGAGCTCGACGTGGACGCCGTGGGCGCTGCCATGTCTTCGGATAGATTCTCCTTTTCAAAGAACATGATGTACGCATTGAAACCTAGGACTGCCGATATGGGTAAAGGTCGCACACAGCTGTCGTCGAATTGATAATAGTTACTGTTGGGGGCCTGACCTATGGCCGTATAGTGGCCGCAATTCTGAGTTTGACCAAGGTGTGTTACCAAACTGACCAGTTTATACGACTGGAAAAGAAACAAAAATAAATAAAAGAAATGTTAACGATGAAAAGTTGTCTTGTCGATCCACTTGATGGTAAGATTCCTACTGTCGTTAATAACACAAGTAAAGCTACAGTTGTACAGCTCTTTTCATCAAATTCTATCAAAGTCCATTATGGTTTAGAAGTAGTTAGCGAATAAACAGACAGACGCGGACAGTTCCGGCGACTTGGTTGCACAATATTTGGTTTCAAAAACTCAATTAGATTTTTATTATAAATACAAGCTGGCGCCCGCGACTTCGTCCGCGTGGAAAAAGAAAAAGTAGGCTATCCTGTATCCCGTGCGTCTGAATGATTATTTACAAAGTTTTATGAAAATCAGTTTAATTACTATAAAAATATAGAGATAAAAATTCTAAAAATAGTCAATTTAGTTTCAGAGCCTATAAACACGATATCTCTGAAAACGAAGTAACTTACTCCATGACCAACCGTTAAAGATTAAAATTTATTATTAGTATTAATTAATTAATTTTAATTAAGGACACAAAAAGCACAGAATGAAAATGAGATAAATGAAAATATATACTAACCAATTGTTGTTGATTATTCTTGTTGTACATATATTTGTTCAACGTAAGCTTCTTCCTGAACTGTACATGTTTGGACAGCTTTCCACCGACCAAGGAGAATCTTTTTAATGCTATGCACAGCACCATTGGTGCACGCTCCAAAAAGAACTGTTTTGTAGCCGACACCTACACAAACAAGACAGGCAACTTGACTTACTATATCTATTAAGAAAAGTCCAAGGCAATTCGCGTCAGACGCACATGATATACAATATCTGGAGATGGGTTGTCCGATATCTCGGGACGGAAAGACTGTAATTTTTAAGTGGCCGAATATTATTAACATTAGTTTTTGAATTATAAACATTAGTTTCTTTTTCTTGGCACATAAAATGTTAAAATTAGAATAAAATTTAATTAATATTGTAATTTACTACCTGCTTTTAATTATCATGTTTAATTATAAATATATGAATCCCCATGGACCCCCACAAGGTGGACAGACGACCTAATAAGGGTCGCGGGTCGACGGTGGATCCAGGCTGCTTCTGACCGGTCCAATTGGAAAATTTTGGGGGAGGCCTATGTCCAGCAGTGGACGTCCTACGGCTGAGATGATGAATCCCCGTGACTGTAACCTCATAATATTTTAAACCGATATGGTAAGATTTATCTGGACAATAACTAGCTCATGTAAACTCATCAATGTTGCAATCTCTTTGCTACATTCCGCCCGCTTCACCGCGCATTCCTAGGGCGTGGTACAGCGGTACTGGTCACACTATAGTTTATGGCTATCATCACTAAATAAATGTGTTATTACTAGAGAAACATAGTAAGCAAATGTATGCTTATGCATATATAATATATATGCTAACATATTAAGCTGCTACCGGAAGGCATCTATTAGACACAACCTCGCTAATAGTAATTCCATTGGAGCAATTAAAAAATATATATATTAAAACTTATCAAGTAAACGCAACTAACCTTTTTATTACACCCTTCGCACTTATAACCTAAATCTTCCAATCTTTCTCTAGAAAAATATGTATCTAAGGCTTCTTCCAGTGTTGAATGTTTTCTTATATCTAATAGTAAATCCTGAAACAAAACAATATAATATTTAAACTGAAGAACGAACGAGTCTGACCTGTAACAGTGAAGTTATTTAATAAAAAAAAAACATTATATGTTAAATAAAACAATATTAATTCCCGTCACAATTAGATCATTTTCAAATACAAATACATATATTTATAATATATACTAGCGACCCATTCCAGTTTGCTATGCTATAAATGTAACATATTACCGCAGTAAACGTCGTGTCGCGGTGTCGCGAGAATGCTTGGATTTATTTTCTCGTGTGTAGTTTTTAATTTACGATAACTACTAAGTTACTCCATGTTACTCATTGATAATGTAGCTTTTTACAGGTAAAATAATTTTGAAAATCCATTCAGTGATATTTGAGATTATCCATTATAAATAAACATATGTACAAAAATCAAATACCCACATTACATTACTGCAGAAAATAACTAATCAAATTTTAAGTAAATAAAAAGAATTTTTTTTTTGATAACACTATTTTACAAGTTCATAAATAGAAAAGTAAGCAAATGATTGCTGAATTTGGGGTTTTTATTTCACAATAATAATTTTAGGATAAAAGAGAAAAAGTTACCTGAAAATGTTGGTATGTGGTGGAGAGGTGATGGCAAGCGAGGCAGCGCACAGTGGACCTGAGGTAACCGCCCAGTATTTGGTTGAGGGGAGTTGTCTCCTTGCTGTACTGGTCCAGTTTGTCAGCATTCATAAAACGACTCAGGTAACATTTCTCCATTGCTTCCACCAAATACCTTATAAAAATTATGCCATAAATTATTATTTTTTTATTTTCTTCATAATAGTGTTACCGTGCAAATCTTAAATAAACTTATTTATAGGTTTCTAGTATATTTGTAGATGAGACTATAAAAATTTTATCCACAAAAAAATACTAACTGTTGCACACAATTTTGTCAGTGTGACTATAAAATACAGCCTTTGTTACACCCTGATAATGGAGCTTTGTATAGACTAAGGTGAAAGAATTTTCAGTTTGTCCAGTAGTTTTTGAGTTTATTCATTACAAACATAAAAATAAACAAATCTCTCTTTATAATATTAGTATAGATAGACGGTTTGATTGAGGGGTCTCTGTGGTTGATTATGTCCTAGCATTCATGCTTGCATGGTATAAGACTTCTATTATAACTGACATAGATCAATGTATGAGCTCAGTTATAATAGAATTCTTTGGCTTTGCCATCGTAACAAAAAAAAGCATATGCAAAGGCATTGTTGAATAAGTAATATATGTATATAAATATTAATGTAAACATAAATAGTGCATAGGTTTCTTAACGTTCTTAAGTTGTTACAAGTATGGCGCTAGTTTGCTAGTCGCCTTATTAGATGTTGGCATGTTAATATGTTACTTTCGTACATTAAAAACAATTACAATACAAAGTTGTATTACTTTTCTAGTAAATTTTCCCACAACAACTAGCGAAATACTATTAAAATTAAAGTAGATTTGGTTACCTCAAAAATTCGTGTGCATCCTCTTGTCGTCCGGGCGTAAGGTGTTTGCAGATGAGACGTAGTTTAGAGAAAACTTGCCATGGCTTTATGGGGGCACCACCACTCTTTTGAGTAGACATCAAAGTTGCCCTCACACCACAGAGGACACATGCTTCTGAAAAATATATTGTAAAATTTCATAAAATATTCAATTGCATTTGAGCATATAAAGAAAATAACTTAAATTCTAAGTCTTTAATTTGTCACCAACAGCTACACTATGTGCAACAAGTATATTATACTAAGGTCAAGTTTATTTATGAAACACAAACTTATGCTAGAATATAAATATGGTACCTTGTTGGCTACATTTCTCAAAGTGAGCAGACTCCGATACAAGCCAATTTGCGAAGGCAGGCACATGGAAAATTGCTTGTAAGGTTGAGTTCAAGTAGCAACTATTGCCGACATTGTGCATTCCCGCACCGGCAGCCCAGGCTCCTTGCCAACCCAACTGCACTTTCTCAACTGGAAACAAAAGCCTTTTGGGCTTAGGCAAACCTTCTTCTTTGCTTCTGTTGCCATCTGAAATAACATACATACCAATGCTATAAATGTCAATGAATTATCCAGTACACAGAAAAGAACATAGGGTACCTTTCACATAGAGGGATCATATAAAAAAGAGTGTGGGGTGTAACTGTGTAGTCAACGTGGCCTACATGAATATATATAAATATCCAACTAAGTCAACTATACCTTAAATACCAAAAAACACCTTGATTCTTTAGCTATTGAGTGGTGTAATTAAATATTATCAACAGCTTGAAAATGCATGCCATGACTTTTATCATCAGTTTTCACTTTATTTTTTATGTTTAGCTTAACAGACAGACTGATGGTCCACTTGATGGTAGGTGGCTATTGTCGCCTATAACATGAGCAACGCCACAGCATTGTTGGAAGTGTGTAGCTAACCTTAGTAGAGGATAGGGATAAGAAAATGGTCTCTGGCATCCCTTACTTACTCTTCGAAAGACTGCAGCACACATTCTAATATTTCACGGTGGTAAGGGGTTAAATATGCAAATGTAAAGACGTAAGTATTCATGTCAAAGTGAAAATCTAAGGACTGGCAAAACTATAGAATAAATTATTGCTCGTTTAATATACTTTTTAATTTTCAAAGCGGACTAAGTCGCAGGCACCAGCCGGTTACAAATATTCCAACAATAAATCCCGCGCAACAATAAAATAAATATTGACATGTTACGACAACTATAACCTCAAAAAATCTTATCACGAAATGTTATCTTATCGCGAACGAATCAATTAGGATAATGTAATACGCGACAAAAGTAAAATATTACCTGAACTCTCACCGTTGGCGTTTCCATCCTTTTTAAGTAGTTTGGTTTCAAGAGTTGGCTTTTTAGGCCGTATCACCACGTATTTAGACTTCAATCCATCGAGTACGTTATTTTGGTAGTCACCTGATTCTTCAAAGTCTATTTTAGATAAGAGTACACTTTTCGAAGAAGAATAAAGTCTACTATCCAATACAGAGGTGTTTTGAGATTCATCGGCGGTAAGAGATAAACGCAATGCGCTTGACACTGGGTCGCAAATGGAAGCGGGCATTTTACCTCCAAAAGTTCTTACCACCACATTTATACTACACTATAACTCATCATGCCGCGTCAACGAACGATAATAACTCATTGAATGTAATTTTACAAAAGGCTTCGAATAAATTGTATTTTTACACAGAAAATAGAAAATGTATGTAGTTATACACCGATATCATTTGTCACACGCGTACGAGAAAATTCCGAAAGAAACACACGAACACGAGCTGAAAAGAAATACGAGGCCGAGGCGCGCAACGCAGCCACAGCGCAGCGCAGCTAATAACAGCTTGTAATAGACCACAGAATAGAGCCACAAATATTTTTTATAAATATAAGATGGATATAAGACCATTATATAGACCAATGAACATTATATGTATACTCTCTAGCCACTCTAGCCAGTCTCAACCTAGAGAGTATATATACAGGACGCGTCCTTTAGCTGCAAAATAGTAGGGAAGTTCCGTAACCGTAACCGAATCCGATATAAAAGTTTCGTATAATTTCGGATAAGGGCGGAGTCTAAATGAATCATGTTACGACAGGTTTTTGCGGGATTATATTACTTATAATTTTATATTTACACGTATTTAATTCGAATATCCGTAACCGAAATTATCCGAAACTAACGGATAATCCGAAATAATTGTATAAAGTAACCGTATCCGAAATCGGTATAATATTATTATTATATCCGTATCCGTATCCAGGATCCGAAACTTTATATCCATAACATCCCTACAAAATAGTATCCTTATTCATATTATACTATGTGATTTCTTCCTGTTTTTATAATATTCTGTGGTTATAAGTATGTTATATGTTATAGAGTAAAATTAATTGAATGACATTTGTCTTGTCAAAATCCAGTCAGCAAAAAAAAACTATAACCATCATCTTAGTAGAAGAAATCTTGGGAAATAAATGTAAATATACTTACATTTTATTTCTCACTTTATATTATTATTTTATTGAAAAACGCAATTATAATTTTTGTAGTAAATGCCGTCTTATTGACACTGTGAACAAAGTATCTTTACTGCGGGCCGGTGAAGGAGTGATCATGGCGAATCCGTCATCAGGCGTTGGTAAGATTTTCGTTTATTTTTATCAAATTTATTTAAAGTATTTCCGAAAATATTAGGAATAATTTTGTTCATCAGCTCATACTATATATGTAGGAAAAACTAACTCCTTGTTTTGTTTTAGTTGTTCCACGGAACTTTCGTCTTTTAGAAGAACTCGAACAGGGTCAAAAAGGCGTCGGTGATGGTACCATATCTTGGGGCTTGGAAAGCGATGACGATATGACTTTGACTCATTGGACGGGCATGATAATTGGCCCTCCTAGGGTATGCGTTGTTTTTAAAAATTTTACACAAAAATATGTAGATTAAAGCCTTTTGTATGTGATAAAAATCGAATTTTTTACAGACTCCTTATGAAAATAGGATGTATTCACTTAAAATTGAGTGTGGCACTCGTTACCCAGATGAACCTCCTACAGCTAGATTTATTTCTAGGATCAACATGAACTGGGTAAACAGTCAAACTGGACTTGTAAGTACTTACAAAATTCAAATCTTTTTTTCTGTTTGACGAAAGTATTTTAATTTGCAAAAGGGTCACATGGACAGGTAGATAGCTCTATAGGCGAAATGTTGCCAGGTAGATGCATTGATTCAAAAAACTAGAAATAAAAAAGCACTCTTGATGAAGATATGAGAAGTTTTCTTTCTTCATCTTTTCACACAGAAACACAATTGAAGAAATGTTATTTTATGGTGATCTTCTGTAAAAGGGAATGTTATAAGTAGTATTCGATTTTAGCAAAGGATTTGGAATTATCATTATCAATTAGATTGTGAAAATTACTTGCACATTCTAATTTTTTTAATGTTAAGGTTGTCAGACAAGCTGAGGGTTAATTGTATGTGGTTACCATTGCCTGTAACACAAGCAATGTCACAGGTGGAGAGAGTGCACTGCTAACTATTAAGGATAAGGCATTACAAAGGCATATAGGGAAATAGCAGCGCGCCAAAACATATTAATAGACATGCTGTTATTTCATAGTGGTCTTCTGCAAGGGGGTTGTTACTGCGACAAAGACTTCCTGCCACTACTTGTCAGATCCAGACCAGAGCTGACTATGAATTGTATACAATAGAGCTTTGATAAAATCTGAAATTACTCTGGACTCACAGATTTAATTAGTCATAAACTGATGAAATATTTTCGTCTAGCGTGTTTTATTTATAGATCAAGAGAAATCTTAATCTCTTAATTTACGACGCATTTCGGATTTTCGGAGTAGCAACCATGTTTTTAACCTAAAAAACCATTCATGTATATGTTGGAGTTGGCATTTTGAATTATAGCAACGTTCAAATTAGCTTGGGTACAGACTATCGAGGCTCTACTGTACTAGTATTTTTCACAATACTTAAAATAAAAAGAGCCTATTCTCTGACCATATTTTTTTTTTTATTCCAATTAGCCATTTTGTCAACTGACATAAGCTTGTTCTAAATTTATGGCACTCCTTCTCCAGCTTTTTGGTGAATTATCCTCTCGCCTCTTCACTTGTATCCCTCCACTCCATTTACCATCTCTTAGGTATGAGACTGTGTCAATTAATTTCTTTCAGAATCCTTTGAGAATTTATTTCTTAAAGAATCCTTGGTACATTCGTTTATTTACATAACTTACTCAAAGCTTATTATGTTGATAGGTGGACAGGCAAGTGCCAATCTTGGCCCGATGGCAACGCGATTACACTATCAAGACAGTGTTGCAGGAACTGAGGCGTCTCATGACACTCAAGGAAAACATGAAGCTGTCCCAGCCTCCGGAGGGAAGCACCTTCTAGTTCCTCTCGATGGCTCTCTCGTAAAGTGTCTCAACATACCCAATCTACTTTGAAACACTACCATAAATGCTTACACTAATTTTATTAAAAGGTAAAATTCTCAATTCAAGAATCACTAGTTTGTCCTAAAGCAAAATATTACCATCCAAAAGCATATCCAGTGCATTTACATTACAAGAAATAAGTTTGTGTCACTTTCAACGTAGATTGGGATCTGTTCCTTTCATACCGCTCTTAAAATATCTACATAAAGGGTTTACCATTTTTATTGTTTGTCATACTATCCAAATTACTGTGGCCTTTAAAAAAAAAGATAAACTTGCTTTTTTTATAATGTTAAGGCTAGTTTTATCTGCATTTTTATTTAAAATAAGCTACATATTTAAGTTTGTAGTCATAAACAACTGTTTGGATGAAGAATAAAAGATTAAATAATCTAGATATTAGGTTCATTATTTTTTATTCTCAAGAACCTGACTTCCTCTCGACTAGAATTTTACAATACCAGCATAGTGTCATGAGTAGATATCAATCAAAATGTCTTTAACTGAGTTTCTTTCCTTTCTTTTTAGCATAATAGTTTTAATATTTGCACTTGAGTTAATGAAGAAGTTCTCAATAAAATCACCATCACCAACAGCAACTGGTTGTTTATGAATACAAGCACTCTATTATTATAATTTTTCATAGTGATGTCAGAAAATTATAGTTCTTTCAATAAATTAAAATATTTTTTTCCTAATGTCTTGATTGTGAAATCAAGTGTAAAAATAATTTAGGAAATATTTTATTAATTTTGATAGGCATATAAGTACTACTGGATCTTTGTGAAGCTTCGCATACGTCTGAGTGTTGTCGAGAAGGGAAAAGTGCTCTGGCACCGCTTGTCAATCTTGAACACACTTACAAACTTAGCTCCTATTTTAACCACTATGCGTTATATTATTAAAAAAAACAATTGCTAAGTCAAACTGTTTCATAGCATTAATATTTTTACCAATGTATAAGTAGCAAAGGTAAATAATAAATCAATAATACTTGTCATTCATATATAGAGATTTCATTTTACAACCAAATCTTTCCAGGATTAATTTAAGTATTCTAGTCATAATGCGACTTAGTCCTCCACGCATTGGGGCGTTGAAAAATAACACCTGAGAAAATGTATGAGTACGGTAATGCTGAATTTTTAGTATTTTTGGATTTGCACGATTCCACGGGAACCTAAAAAAATTTTTCAGGTTACAAAGTATCCTATATGCTAATCTAGTTAATAGCCTAGATTAAACCGTCTATGACTTCGAATCCAACACGGAAAAAAAAACTAAAATCAAAATAGTGAGCACATTTTACATTTATTTGAGACACGTTCTATAAACAATAGATACACACAAATATAGTTGGAAACGAAAGATTTATCTATTTAATTCTTGTTGGCAAGACAACCCTATGCACATTGACATAATATCTCAAAACCATGATTAATATAATTATTTGACAAACATAATGCAATTTTTTTTTTATTGAAATACAAGTTTTAAATTTTATTCACTACAAATTGTGGACAATTTGAAAAATCCTTAATTAATGCCAAATATTATGGCGACCAGGTACACCGTTATCATATAGTAATACTTTTAAAACACTATAAGCGTTGAACAGACAAGTATACATATTATAAACTTTGTATAAACATACAAATTAGGTATCTACAAAGCTCTGTTTATATGGTGTGTTGTTTATGTACGTGGTATTATACTTTTTAACAACTATACACATTTGTGTTACATATTGCTTTTGAGTCATCCACATTGGCCAGTAATTTTTACAATACAGGCTTTTAAACAATATATTTTATGTTCCAATTAAAACATCCTTCAAAATAGGCTGATAGGGACATGAAAATTCAAAACAAAAATATTGAGTGGATTTAATTTCTAATACTTGGGCATTAAGCGGTATAAAAAGTAAGAAATTTATATATAAAAAATTATAATAATATAATATTATATAATTTTCTGTTTTGAACTTCCTGCACATAAAAAAATGATGACAAAATCAACCTTTAAGTTTTGAAATCAGCCGTTATTGACATTGAAAATATTTATTTGTAAATTACTTAAATATATAACATGAATGCGTGTCAAAGTTTTAACAATATTTTAAGGAAACAATTCAAAAAGCTCTTAGTTTATTGAAATTAATGTTACATTTTTTATATTTAGATTTTAACTAAAAGTAATTGTTTAGGTAATTAGAATGGAATAAGTTGAATGGCCAGCGGTCGACCTATGAGTAGAGATTATTGCCCAAAACTATAGTATTATATGAGGTATGTTTTTAATCCCAGACAAAATAATGGTGTGTTATAAAAAAGTTTGACCACAACACCTCTTTGGCATCGTAGCTCCAAAACGGATATATCTACATATTTTGATCAGTTTTTTTTTTTGTTTGAAAGTCGACATGATCCAAATGGTCTTAGTTACAATTTATGAAGATCTGTTCAAGCGCTTGAAGATAATCACCCCATTTCTTAGTTAGCGAAGGGGTTTCACTAACTTCTACATGTTCGATTGATGTGGAATTCGGTATACTGTTACTTCGGTGGTATTTCCATGGCATGGTAACCTTGACCTGATGCTCAGCATCGAGTAGTCTGCAGGATACCCAACGCCTCAGCAACTTACAGAAGTTGGAGCGTGTATTGAGCCTAATTATGCATTCTTCAGTTCCATTACTGAAGTTAGAGCTGTAGCGACATGGGACAGATCGTGTTTAATTGAACGCAGGACCCACAACATAATCTTACAGAGCGTTCTGTAAGTTTTGAATAATTTAGGTGTTATTTCAATTTGGAACGGACTCATAGTGCAGTTATATTATTAGTTATATAATATAACATTCCGCTAGTGTATACGAGCCCTAATAGTTTGTGTTGATGACGTGACGACGGTCTCGCCTCGCAGTAAAGCGTCGTTTAAAAGCCACAATTTTACACCTGCCATAGGACGCAGAGTAGATAATACAATTTTGAATCTTAAAAAAATATCATGTCTATGGTTTTATGCAACACGTAAGAAAATAACGCGACCTTAACGCGGTAAGTTTACTATCAACATCAGTTCTGCGCTCAAAATATAACGAGCAGGGATCATAAGACAATATATAACATATTATGTAAGTAACTATACACTACTTTATACTTTTACATACAACGGAGTATTGCTATTAGATATATCAAACAGTTGTGGAAGTAATCTGCGAGAATTCATTAAAATAATTCGCAGGAACATGCGGCTCGTCTGTCCACTGAATAAATTTTCTTTTTGTGGTGCTCTGCATATAAACTCGATCGAACGGAGCTTAGGTATATATTATTATAAAAAATATTTTTTCATGGAAATCGTATTGTGCGATTCCACCAAACAATCCATAGTTGGTAAGTGAGTAATTACATGTATTTAGCTTTTGTCTCTTTTTTTATTATATGGAGACGCGTACGCGTTAGTTCAGCTTTCCGAGTCTGTTCGGCCGCGTTGAACGCTTAGCGCTGTACGCGGCCGATAAAAGCAGATCTGTATAAGCGTAACCAAAATCGTCCAGCGAAATGCGAATGGAGCTTAAAAAATGTAGTTACCCTACTCTAATCTAATGCGAACGAACAATCAGTTGAAATTTCTGAACATCAGTAGAATAAATTGCTTTAAATATAATAAAAACTAAAATAAAATACATACGTCATGGACATTAAAAATAAAAATTATGTACAGTTGTAACAGATACACGACAGATGGCGTCAACGCCGCATCACCGATGAACGATATTAGACGTTAAATCAAAGTGGAGTGAGTTGAAAATTGTGCGCTCAGAGTATTACACGTGTTTGTGAAAGACGATGCGACGTAGTCGACCTCTGGCAACCTCGAATATAAGTGAGCGGTTACACGATCAATGGGATGAACCAATATTTAATACATTATGAGGCTGCACATTGGCTATTATCGCGCGAGCAATTGAGTGGCTTTAACAGATTTGTACTGAGGTTGCACATGAGCTACTATCGCGAGGGTAGGTTCGGCTTGCATATTGTTGCTTGCGACAACTTGCAACGCTTGAGCGATTGTTCTTGTCGCTTCACCAACTGATTGCATGAGGGAAATTGATCGCTTTAGCCACAGAATAGTCGTTTATGCAACTATTCTGTCGTGTTGGCCGGATGGTCGCTTCAGCAACAATCGCTTGAACGATACTTAGGAGCCAATGTGCGACCTCTCAAGTGACTTCATTTGGATAATAAACATTAATCGCGTAAAATCTCTCTGAGACGTCGAAGCAACATTTCAATTCAAACACTGCACCCACACACTCTCAATTCACACATAAATTACAAAAAAAGGATACGTTTAGTCGTGGCACCGAAAAGCACATGTATACGCAGAAATCAACAAACTCATAACGAACGGTCCATAATCTTTGGTCTTATCGTTTTATTGCGTAATCAGAGCACCAGAACGGTGACAAAACAAATGTGTACTAACTCTAGATATATCTTTAAAACGAAACTGAGGGTCTACTCTGAATGTCCATAGGCTTATGTTTCGGCCATTTCGTACTTTGAAATGATTTGTTTTGAGGTTCAATCCGACGTTCAGTCCAACCAGCTAAAGTTAAGTTGACGTTTTATTTTTTATACATCAAGATTTATGACGTACAAAAAAAAAGGAATGATTTCAGAGTACGAAATGTCCGAAAATTCGGCCGATTGACGTTCAGAGTAAACCTGTACCCTCGATTAAGATTTGGAGCTTTAGCTCTATAAACATCATCAAATCAATGGACGTCATCTTGTATTGTTATTTAATTATTATTTCTTCTTGTGCACACTGTAATACACTTCGTCACCCAGTACAGTACAATTAATTTATTTAGTCGTCCCAAATTCATTCCTCAATTGAAAGATTGAAAAAAAAAAACAACAACATTTGAAACTATTGAAGAATAATAATTAAACTATTATTTATGTATGTACAACAAAGTCAAAAATATATACAAAATGTAATTATTTTTTAAATACACAACATTTTGAACATTCTACAATACAAATACACTTATAAACATCCCGTTTTGAAAATGTAATCCTTAAACGAAATTATATGAAGTAGATATTAAAATATACCGCTAGAGTACATACAACAATGTTCTTCAACTATTTAAATAAAATTAATTAACATCTATGAAATGCACGACGATTAAATTGCTCAATTTTTATTTATATGTGTAGAAAATTTCTATGTTTTCATTTCATTTTTTACTTTATTTGGACACATAGGATAGCGAGTCTGTATATAAGGGAGTAATCACATTTATTCAGCTTCTGTTCACGTGTTCACGACATATACATACATGCCTAGACTATATTATATGATGGTATTACAAAGTGTTTTCTAAATACTCCTGGGCCGCCACACAAAAAGTACGGATCCCCCAGGGGATCATTTTGAACTTTTTGTCAGGGGATCGACGGATTCGATTTGTCTTTGTTAAAATGAAGAGGTTTTATCTTTATCAAAGGTTTCGTCTTGTCCGGGTCTTGTTACCACAATGTTATTTAGATCAAATACTAGATCAGGACACCTTATATTAGATCAACCGAGTCCATTGTAATGGACTGAGTGATCTTTTTCTATGGCTAAAAGCTGAATTGCGCTGAAAAAATGTAGTTACTCCCTAAATAAGGAATGAGATACAAAAACAAATATATCTCAGACATATATTTTTTCATATTTACACAACTTTTTCTATCCCCTCACATTATTCGAAAGATGTATTTTATAGTTTCATTCAAAGTTTTCACCCTTGAACTTTGTTCTAGTTAAAAAATAATATTTCATATAGTTTGTGTGTGTGTGTTATAAATACTTAGTATAAATGGTTTCCTTTTGAGATGAGTTCTTCGTAGAAAATAGAAACCCTGTTTACCTATCGGCCACTGATTTGCACGAAATGAACAATACCAACTTCACAATGGCCCCTTATTGCAATGGACTAAGGTTCAAATTTAAATTCGTACAACAAAATCACTTGATTCACGTGACTATAATTTCCAAGACTCAATTATATAATATATGAGGAGAATTTGTCAGATTTTGATTAATTTATTTTATTATATTTTTTTTATTAAGTCGACGATTACATTTTATTAATGATGTACTTTTATTATTCTAAGCGAAATAAATACAATCGCGTTCGAATAACGACTAACGATCTACATATACATTGTGTACACCGAATACACGTACTAATAAATATGTATTTTTTTTTATTTATTTACATCAACGCAAAGTGTTTAAACCCGCGTGTGAACTTTGCAAGGTCCGTAACGTCAAATGTCACTCATTTGGTAAAAAATTGCCTTCGTGTCAATGAATCGCTCGGTTAGTTTGTGTTTTTTGTGATTAGTAAAGATTCCGCACAAGTATAAATTGGCATAAATAAAGCATTAACGTCAGCGCTTCTTTAAATAATTACCATAAATTTTATTTATTCAGCTCAATTCAGCTTTTGTCCATAGCTCTTATATGTACACGTCCATACAAAACTGGTTTTTCTATTAGAGACTTCTACCATAACTGAGTTAAACAACGCATAAGCGCCAAATTGCAATATTTTAAAATTATATTATATTATCGTAAATACACAGAATTAGTGCGTCTGTATTAGCGAGCGTTTGTTTCCGTATCGGCTTTTGTCGTGAAATTTCAGTCCGACACCCCGTCCGTAGATCATCTTTTTGACAATTAATATTTTTCTATCTCGCGCTCGTTTACATAGAGATACTTTTGCAATACTATCAATGTGCACTTTTCAAATTTCATTTGGTAGATATAGTACTCCATCTCTACCCCAGTTATAATGGAAGTCTTTGACGCGTGTACGCATCTCCATACAATTGCTGAATTGAGTTGAATGAATACAGTTGCAACGTTTTACCAGATGCGTGTGAGCGCTAGGAGCGATAGTTGCCTTGAGACGCCGTTACGTTAACAGAGTCCGTGGAGTCGTCGCGCTGAAGGGGCGGGGCGGGCCGCCGCTAACAACCTCAAAAGAGGACGACCGCACAACGCCACGAGCCCCCCTCCCGCCCACCGCGCAGCCGCCGCACCCGCCTCTTCAACCTCCGCGATGCGGTTCAGTGAGCGCGACTCGCGTAAACGAGATTCCTTGCGAGCGGCGCGACGCCGTCTTCCTCCCCCCGCGCCCCCGCCTCCGCTCCCCGCGCGAGTGTCCCCTGCGCCCCCTCCCGCCGCGTTAGTAGCTGCCGTCGCCACCACCCCTCCTGTCGCTGCCCCCGCGGCGGTTCCCACGGCCGAGCCGCGACCCCCGGCGCCCCTTTCCTGACTGTCGCTCGAGTCGTCGTGCGAGTCGCGGCGCGCCCTGTCCGCCGGCGGGTCCATGTGGTCGGCCGCGCGCTTCTTCTTCTCCGAATCGTCGTCGGACAGGTCTGAGGAGGAACACGAACCGGCGCGAGGCCTCCGCCGCCGGCAGTCGAGTCGCTGTCTGCGGGCGGGCGGAGGCGCGGGCGGAGGTGCGCGCGGCGGAGTGGGCACCGGCGAAGCGGTCACCGTTTCGGTGACTGGCTCCGCAGTAGCGATACTATCGTCCAAGTTCACCTGAAACGCGTTTTTTAAAGCGTTAGATATAACCCCGAAAGCGTAGGTGAAATGAGTGAAAGCGGGGTTAGTCTCGTGTACCTTGGTGAGGTTGTCGGCGAGTGCGTGAGGCGGGGGACGCTGGTCGCGACGCAGATGCAAGCGGCCCTCGGAACGCGAGGGCCGTCGGTCGACGGGCCGCGCGCGATTCTCCGCCGCGCCTCCCATCCCGGCCTCCTCGTCGTCCTCCTCTTCGCGCACGATGCTGCACTTGCGCGAGCGCTGTACCAAACACACAGCGTTCTTATATGCATTAATTACATATAAGTGATTAATCCCACTCGAAACTCACTTTCTTCCCTTTTACTAAATAAACCTTTTTTTCTTGCTACAAAATTATTATATGTTATAGTTACAACTGAGACTTTGAAAGCTGTTTAGTAAGACATGATGGTAAGAAATAATGCCGGATTCTCGCAGGCCAAACCGAGCCAAGCCGGGCTGACAGGCGGTCGAAACAGTTGCAATCGATGATGTGATTTCCGAATCAAAGCCAAATTAAGCCCGACTGTGCGCTGTCAACCCTACCGCACTTGCCGAGTGCCCAAACTTATTGGGCAACCTATACAAGGGTAGCTAGAAAGATTAGTTACCGGCGGCACATCCTGTGGCGTGCGAGGCGCTGCGTGCGGCGGTGGTGCCAAAAGGCCGCAAGCGCCGCGGGCCCCTCCACCGCGGGGAACTATCAACGCCTCGGGCCTCCGCACCAACGACTCCTCTTGCCTGCTACACAAAACGACAACATCTATCTTATATTCCAGTAACCTTAGCAAAAGATTTATTCAGGAGGCCCACCCTCTGGCCTATTTTTTTTATAGGTTGTTTGGACATATAAGAATATAGTCCCGAGTTTTCGGACATTTCCGTGGTATATTTTAGCAATTAAAAATTATTGAAAATTAAAAAAAATGATATTTTTCAGATAATTTTTTTGGAACGCGTCCTATCGAAAAAAGTTTCAAATAAAATTTGTTCATCATAACGTCCTCTGTAAAAAAGCTAATCAAAATAATGTTTACAACATATTTTGTTTAGAATTTAATGTGTTTTCAAGTTATAGCTTGATATTGACGGTTTTCAAGCTATAGCTAGTTTTTAAACTTTTGGAAGTTAGTTTGAAAACTAGCTATATCTTGAAAACCGTCAAGCTAATCAATAATATATAGAACATATTTTGTTAGGAATTTAATGAGGATAATTTTTGCCTTTCAACATTTTTTTGTATCTATTAAAGTTTTCGCAAAATACTTGAAAAACCGTTAATGGGGACAAATTTCACGTTTTATTAATTTGTTTGCTTCCCCCATACATTGCTTACACAGAATGACTGTATTAGTAGATATTGTTGCCTAAATCAATACCAATGGGGAAAAATATTAATACAAAAGTTTAAAGAGTTAGCTTGCCTTTTAGACTTTAATTTCCTTTCGGCCAACAAAAAATATGTAGCTGTCATATGATTGTATTCATTCTTTTCTATCGCCTCTAAAATCTGTTCCTTAGTGGCAATTGAGCCATTCACCATTTTCTGAATAATCGTAGCACGGTCTTCCTCAGACAGCTGCTCCTTGGCCACCAAAGGTGTGTCAAAATCTTCGATTGAAACTCCCTCACCCGCCGTGACCCAAGGGTCTGTAGCTATTTCTGATAAGGTCGCTCGTTTCTCTGGTTCTCTTACTAACATTCTACCTATTAATCTCTTGCAAGAGTTCGATATATGTGGTGGAATATTGTATTTGCAATCCATGATCATCGTCAATGTTTCACTGTCGTTGGCTTCTTGAAATGGCGCTTGCCCGCAGACCAACATATAAAGAATGACACCTAACGACCACACGTCAACGGCTGGAGCGTCGTACGAATCACCTAGAAGTATCTCCGGCGCCGAGTAAGCTAATGAACCACATGACGTCTCCAATTTTTGTCCCGGACAAAATTTATTGCTAAACCCAAAGTCAGTCAATTTAACTACACCTAACCTCTCAAAAAATACTACATTTTCTGGCTTCAAATCCCGGTGCACCACGTGTAACCTGTAAAACAATATATACTTTTAATTTAATTTTTTTTAAGATTTTTGCGAATAATAGATATAAAACAAAACGTACCTGTGGCAATATGATATTGCTCGAACTATTTGCCGAAAATAATTTCGAGCCAGAGATTCAGATAAGCCAGTTTCATGTCTCATAATATAGTCATATAAATCGCCACCATCACCTAATTCTAATATTAAATATAATTTGGTTTGTGTATCTATTACTTCATATAACCGAACCACATTAGGATGCTGTACCAATTTCATGCAGCGAACCTGAAATCAAAAATAAATATTGTATAAGAAAATTAAATACATTTTGACAAATACTAAATAACACTTGCAGCACCTGTAAAAAACACTTGCTTGTATCATAGGGGACAGTAGCCTAGCATCAAATGGACTGTCGTCATTTGACATAAATAAAATAATAATAATGAATGTTATTTACCTCTTGAAATAGATGCGATTTGGAGACATCGTCAAGCTTACTTTTATCTATAACTTTAACTGCAACTTTTTCTCCAGTAAAAACGTGTCTCGCTTGTTTTACAACTGCAAAATGTCCAGAACCTAGTGTGTCCAGTAAATCGTATAAACCAGCAATTTTGGCATCATATGGACCCCCGGCTGCACCCACCCCTCCACTCGCTACTGCACCACCACAGTTATTCATCGCAATTTTCTGAAAAGAAAGCATATAAACATAGAACATAATTAAATACAATTTCATGTGAGAACACATTCAAAATGAATTTAATTATAAGTTCTGCTTTTAAAAATGAGAAATATAACACCTGATAAGCCCTCACATCTTTATCCACCATCGACAGTGGCACCCAATTTCTTATATTTTTAGACAATTCTGCCACAACTTCCTGCCTGCGGGAGAACTTTTTTCCAGGAAAAAAAGTATATTTAATCATGTAAAAAAATAATTTTAATAGACATATTGAAGCTAGTAAAGTTAGATTTGAAAATTCGTGCCTAATGTATGAGAATTTTAATGATTACACTGACAGACTACAAGAGGCAATCCCAATGATTACTTTGTCTGAAATAACTAATTAGGGAATAGTTTTTTAAAAAGGAATAAAAATATTAAAATTTTAAAAAGGTAATTTGTTACCTGTCTTAACATATAGGATCTGGGAAAATATTAGATTCCTGTAAGCGATTTTTAAAAAACAAGTTACAACATATACAAAGTCATGGGCAGAGCTAGTTTTACTATAATTATTATATGTATCAAAAATGTTTCAATAGAATCATGTGAAATTTGACTATATTTTTCACTTAAAAATTACCAAATGTCTTGTGTTTTTGCAAAACAACACAAATCCAGATAATAAAATAATGAAAAAAAAAAAAAAAGTATTTCAAAAACACAATTTGGACTGTATATTACTCAGTTATTCATCATCTCAGTTGCAAGACTTCCACTGCTGGACATAGGCCTCCCACATAATTTTCCAATAATGGTTAGGGAGCTAGGTGCCATTTTGGTATATGATTTGTTTGTCTTTCATATTGATAGGGATGAAAGTTTATGTCAATACAAATCAACTTGGTCCAATAAATGAAAGTTGTATGTCCCTATGTTTTGGAGTTACAACGCTTAAAATTTTTTTTTAGAAAAATGGTCTACCCTTGGAAAATCAGGGCCGTTTTTTTTACATTTTCAAAGTGCAACGCAACGCAAGTTAATTGACAACGCAGGGCTCCCATGCTGGCAGACGCGGTTCTTAAGGTTTGTTATGGTATAATCATTGATATTAATAATGTCTGCCACACAAACAAATCATATAGAAATTTTGGCACCCAACTCCCTAGCCATAAGAATCCAACAGTTATAAGTAGCAGTTAAAAGAACAGTTTAATGACGATTGTAACTTAAAGAAATGAAGACTTTACATTTTAATTAGTTTTCACTTGATTCTCAAAAATATTGTTAAACATATTTGTGTTGTATTAGTATCAGAAGATTCATTTACGTCCATTTACGTGTGCATTATTATTGTATATTAATAAAAATAGGTTTGGATTACAAACAATGCATTCATTGGATTAATAAATGCAATTGTAAACTGTCCATTTGGAGGATTGAATAGATCCTGACAAAAAGAATTTAAAATGAAACATAAGGTCCATTATTATATTAATTTCATAAACTCAAAAGATAATAGTAAAGTAAATAAACAAAAATAATAATCAGTTTTAATAAAGTGGCTGACCTACATAGTATTTCTGATGAGTTATAGTAAAACAATAAACAAACTGATAAAACGACTTTCTGTACATAGGTTTAAATATTTTTTACGGTGGACACTTACCTAAAAGGGCAAATGTGTATCATTAATTGAAAATTAGTAAAGAAAACGAAATTGATCACTGATAGAACTGCAGTAGAATAATGTCATATTTTTCAAAGTGAATACTTTGTAAACATATTTCTAGCAGCGATTGTTTAAAGCTGATTTAGAACTAGTAACAAAACACCATCATTTTAGTTAAAAATTAATAATTGTGAACATAAAATTGATTCCAAAGTCACAATTTCACCATTCCATAAAATTATATAGCTGTCAGTCAGTCAGTATAGTACAGGCGGCATAGTCTAACTAATACAGAAATACAGATAAATGACAGAGGACTTTTTATAGACTTGTCATTTTTTTTTTTTTTTTTTTTTGTTGTCGAGAGGGGAAACTTTCAAGAAAGTACCTGTGAAGGGACTAACAGCACTCTGGACTGTTCGTATTCACAAGGTTATGTGGGATTTTTACCGCACCAAAACCCCTCACGGTTGCTTTAGCTTTTAGTCCTAGGACTTTGAAAGCTTTACCGGACTTAAGGCGAGTGCTTGTAGGATAAGTAAATTATTCTACAAGCGCTACCAAGCCCTGCAACAAGCGGCTCGGGAAGAACCGCGACAAGGGACGGGGAGCAGTGATCAGTAAAAAGAAGTTATACTGGTCGCTCCACGGGGGGGGACCCGGAAGGGTCACGGAGGTGAACCTCTTTCTGGCTCTCCGTAAGTGCCTACATGTCGGTTGAACGACATCGACTAGGCGGTAGAGATCAGCACTGATGGCTGTGAGGTGGGGAGTGGTGTTCCGTCATTAGACAACGGATGCTGTTAGCATTAAAGCATACTAAGAGCGGTTTCCACGGGAGGGTCTGGGAGGTCTACCTCGCCTTCTGCCTCTCCGTGGGTGCCTAGATGTCGATTGAGGGACATCGTCAGCTAGGTTGAGCAAGACGGCATTTGCGGCCGTAATGGGGTCGTCGGGGGCAAGGAGAGCGTGTCTAGGCCTCCTGTGGGATTTAGAGTGTAAGTCGTCGGGGTTGGGGGTGTAGACGAGAGAGTCTACAATCAGTGGGTTCGGATGACGGGGGATTTTGTCGTAGTACTTAAGGGCAAGGTCCTTAATGTACTCGACAATAGATGGGAGGTCCAGGTCGAAGTGTAGGTCTACGTTGCGGATATACCATGGGGAGTTCACGGCATTCCGCATGAAGCGGTTTTGGATTTTTTGAAGGGAATTGATATGGGTAGGGGCAGCATGTGCGAAGGCAGTGCTGGCGTAAGTCATAATAGGTCTTACACAGACTTTGTATAGTGTCACCTTGTTACGAAGGGACATTTTACTGGGTCTACCTAGGAGGCTGGATAAGCGCCCGAGGACAAATGCTGCCCGATCACGGACGCACTTGATGTGGGGGCCGAAGGTAAGTTTGGCGTCGAGAGTGACGCCTAGGTACTTGGTCTTGTCTACCCATGGGATGACTTGACCGTTGAGGGTGATTTGGCCGAGGGTGAGTTTGTCGATGGTGGCGCGATGGAGGGTGTGGTCGAGGGTACGTGTGTTTTTCCAGGAAAAGAACATTGCTGCGCTCTTCTCGGGATTGACTTCGATCCTCCATTTGAGAAACCAGTCACCTAGGGAGGTGACCGCGGTTTGAAGGGTGCGTGAGAGAAAGCCTCTGTGTCGAGCGGAGAAGTAAAGACATGTGTCGTCAGCGAAAAAGGGACAGTTCGGCCTTTTCGGAGCGAGGGATGTCATTTGTGTAGAGGGAATAAAGGGTGGGAGAGAGGACTGAGCCCTGGGGGACTCCAGCTCTGATGGGTCTAGGTGTAGAGAGGGTGCCCTCCACTCTGTAGCGGAAGCTACGATCGGTCAGAAAATCCCGTATTATGAGTACGAGACTTTCAGGCACGTCGAGCTGGTATAACTTGTATATCAGCCCTGCGTGCCACACCTTGTTGAATGCCTTCGCCACATCGAAGAAGACAGCTCCGGTGTTAATGCGATGTGGTTTGTTTGTCAGTCCTGTAAGTATGTGTTCTACTAGCCGGTGGACTTGGTGGACACTAGAATGTTTGGCTCTAAAGCCAAACTGTTCGTTAATAAGAATTCCTTTCGAATTAAGATAATTCGACAGGCGCGTCAATAGGATTCTCTCGTAGAGTTTCCCAATGGAGCTAAGGAGGCTGATTGGTCTGTAACTAGATGGTTGGGCTCTATCCTTGCCCGGTTTTGCAATACCGATGACGACGGCTTCTTTCCAAGCGGTTGGAAAAAAGCGGTCTTGCAAGGCTGCATTGAAGATGCTTAGTAGGAGGGACAAGAGAATCGGCGGGAAGATCTTCAGTAGCTTGTTAGAGATACCGTTTTTGGGACTTAAATTTCTGATGAGGTTCATCAGTTCTAGTTCGGTGACTGGATCCAGGGAGTCAGTGGGTGTTTGTGAGGAGCGATGCCCGACCTCTTCCTCCACCCGGGCGACGTGGAGTGCGTCGACCGGTTGGAGGCTAGGCGAGCATTGGGCCTCGAGGGAGTCGGCTAGGCATTCGGCCTTCTCGTCGTCGTCAAACGCCGGAGGGCCAATGGGTCGGTTTAGGGGAGGGGTTTGGGTTATGTTGGAGTCCATCTTCATCGACCTCGCCAACCTCCAGTAAGCCTGGTGGGTGGGCGATATGCCAGACAATAGATGGGCCCAACTGTTATTGCGGAACTCCGAGATGCGAGCTTTAACCTCTCTTTGCAGAGAGCGTAGTCGCACCCGGTTTTCCTCGGAAGGGAACGAGTCATAGGCTCTGGCGGCGGCGTTCTTCGCCCTCAACCGCCTCCTCACGTCTTCCGGGAGCTCCCAGCGGCGAACGATCGTCGATGAACCTCCCGGGAGCAGCTGCTAATGCAGTCGTGGAGGTGGCAGTTGAGTGCTCGGACCGCCTCGCCCGTGCTGTCTGGCCCGCTGAAGGTGTCAGGGATCTGATCCAGATGCTGAGAGAGGGTCCCGAGGGACTTCTTCAGTCTATTCCAGTTTATGGTGATGGTGGTTTGCGGGAAGCGTTCGGTCTGTCGTCCTAGTTTGAGAAGAACCGGGCGATGGTCGGAACTGAGTTCGTGAATTGTCTCAATTCCTACTCGTATTAATTGTCTCAAGTCTGAGGGAGATGTTGCGGACTAGCGCTATGTCAAGTACGTCTGGTCTGTGCGTGCGTAGAGTAGGAAAACGCGTAGGGGTTATCGGTGCGATTACCTCAAAGTTTAGGATGTCTGTCAGTCTGTCCAGAGTCGCGCCTCTTGTAGAAGTGGAATGGGAGTTCCATCTGGTGTGCTTGCAGTTTAGATCCCCCGCCAGAATGACGGAGTCACCGAGGCTGAATAGCGATTCGAGATCGCACCTAAGAGGCGGTTTGGTGGGAGGCAGGTATACCGATGCTATTATGACTGAAGGATGTCCAGTCATAGCTAGTCGGCAGACCGAGGCTTCCATGTTAATAAGGGGTGGTGTGTCCATTGGAACGCAATGGAGGGATCTCCTATAGTAAATAAGAGTGCCACCACCGCGGCCGGTGGTACGATCGTTGCGTACAATGTGGTATTGGGGTAATCGGGGGTCGCGCCTACTGGGTTTAAGGCGGGTTTCTTGGATTAACATTACGTCGACCTGATGGGAGGTGAGAAACTGTTGGATCTCTAATTTTTGAGCGGCGATGCCGTTGGCGTTGAAGAACGCTAAAGCAAGAGAGGAGGGAGCTAATCTTTTGGGCGGAGCCATTAGAACTTGTGGAGGGAGGCTTGAAGTCGTTCGAGGGCTTCGAAGACTTGGGCGTGGCGTGAGATGAGGTCCAGAACGGAGAACATATCACTGCACTTCTGGTATTCGAGAGCGACGGTTATGAGCTCTCTCATACTCACGGTTTCCGAGAGTTTACTCGCGAAATCCGTGAAAGAATTTGGGGTGGCGGTCGACAGCAGGGAAGCTGGTGTCGATTGAGGGGGGCGGGGCGGGAGTGCTTTTGGGAGGCTAGAGGTGGGGACCCTAGGGTCGCGCTTCCTCCAGGCAGGGACAGAGGCGGGGGCAGGTGCAGGTGCCTGTGCAGGCACAAGATTTGCCCATGCGGGTGGGGCAGCCACTGATTTGGCCAGTGGTGGGAAGTGGGAGGCGCTGTTGAGCGCTGGGGGGGCTGGCCTTTGAGAAGGCGGTTCGAGGGGTCCTTGTCGGGAGGCCTTTTGGGGCTTCCGTTTGGGGGCTTTAGGGCAGCCGCGGTAGTTGGCGGGGTGCCCTTGGAGTCCACAGAGGACGCACGCTGGGGGCTCTGGTGAGTCCTTGAGGCGTTGGCAGTCGGTGGTGCCGTGGTCGCCCAAGCACTTGACACATCTCGGCTTCGCAAAGCAATTGCGGGCCGAGTGGCCATAGTACTGGCACCGGTGGCATTGGCCGATGATGCCTCGTTTGTGGGGGGGCTCAAATTTGACTCCTGACAATCCGCAGATTGTCGAGGCGCCAAAGATGCGCTTTGCAGAGGGGGTGTGTTCTAGCACCAGGAGCACTAAATTAAGAGGGCCGCGGCTTCTGCAGCGGAGTCGGTGGACTTCGAGCACGGGGAACTCCTGAGATTTGACATCCTCGAGGATGTCTTCCTCGCTAAGGGAGGCTGGGAGGCCGCGTACTATAACCCGGAGGTGGCGTTCCTCCGGGAGGGAGTAGGTATGGAAGGAAATGGTTTCCTTCCTGAGGAGATCCGTTAGGGAGCGGTAATCGGGGATAGATTGTACCTTAACGGTGATAGAGGAGCCGCTGGAAGAGGCTCGAAGAGGGATTATTCCCCGACGGGCCATCTTATTGCGGATGGCCGTCCATTTCCCACTGTCTTGTACGACAATGGGGGGTGGTGCCTTAGGGGCGGGTGGAGGGGTGGGACGGTGGCCCACGGGGGGCTTTTCCGTTGCTGGCTTCTTAGCCGGGGCTGAGGAGGGGGAAGACTTGTCAGTCAATGACGCTCCTATATACTCCTAAAAGGGCTATTACACCTTACAATTTGAACGTATCCAATTTAGGAAATCGAAAGGTGTGATCGCAGAAAGAACAGGAGCCCTAGACAAAGTGACATGACGAAGACGATAACGAAGTTCGAAAACAATAAAATGTATGGAATTGACATATGCCTTCGTTAAGTCACGTGATACTTCCCATACATTTTGTTGTTTTCGAACTTCGTTATCGTCTTCGTCATGTCACTTTGTCTAGGGCCCCAGATCGGATTCAATTTAGAGAGTTCTAACTCTGTTTCCTAAGGAGAATACATTTATTTTTGTATGCGTCCGTTACTTCGAGAGACAAGCTTAGTAGTTAGAGCACGTAAAAATATGCCGTACGAATCGTTTAAGATCATCATTAATTCTTGTGACGAAGGCCATCAGACTATACATTTGTGAGTTATGCAAAAAATACCAGATTGACGTCAATGGGGTGCAAGAGTGGTGCAGAGGTGTGCAGAGGTGGTGCAGAGTCAGCGCAACGCCTCGTGAATTCCGTATATTAAAGGCAATCCAGGTTTCAGGCCCAGCGGTCGTTGGTGACAAGTGGATGGAGGTACTATTTTTTAGGGATTTATAATTATATACCAATTTAAAAAAATGCCAAAACATTTGAATTTTTTTTAATCCAGGCATTTTCATTATGTTCTGTGGTCTGGAACACTGAATTAAACCAAGGCATAGAGCCATAGAGCAATTTTTAGTTTAAGGTTATTGATCATTTGATTGATATCCAATTTTCCAATCAATTTCTAATTGTTGTGGTGTGTGGTTGATTGTGTAACTAAGTTTGTGATTCAAAACAAATTCAAAATCAAACACTTTTCAGAATTTAATTCAGAATATTCAGATACATTGTTTTTGCATTCTCTCTTTTGCTACTTCTATTTATGTTTTTATTCTCTTCCGTTTACACTGATTTCTCAAGTTTGTCGTTGCCGATTAGATATTTATAATTAATTCTATTTCGATATAAATCTAAGAACACCGGCGGCATACTTATACTCATAAAACCATGAAGCTGGGTCACGATTTAAATGAAGGAAGAAGAACACAAGACATACGAATAAAAGCAAACGTAAATTTTGAGAGATTCCTTTTAAAACCATATATTTTGGAAGGACTCAAAGAATGCGGTTTCCTGACGCCATCACCGATTCAGTATCAAGCTATACCCCTAACATCGTGCGGCTTTGGTATGTAAGAAAAAAGAAATTGTAGGCAAACATCTAAATTTTTGTATATTTATCTGAAACTTATTGTTACTAACGGAAATTATGTTCTACTATTTCAGATATGTTATTGGAAGCCAAAGCAGGAACCGGAAAAACAGTCGTATTTTGTGTAAGAGCGTTGCAATTGTTGGATGTTACAAAAGGGATACAAGCTATTATACTAGCCCCAACACGGGAAATTGCAGCTCAAATTTGTGATGTCATTAAACAAATTGGTTCCCAATGTGAAGGTAATTTTGAAATTTTATCTACTTATTCTTTTGTATTTATTGTATACTGCACTTATACAATAAAATTCCAAAAAATATAAGGAACTAGCAGCCCACATCTGACTTCACACAGGTGCAATTTTTTTCTGCAAATTATATCTGTGTCAGGGCTCAGTTACACAAGAAGAGTTTAAAGGGGAGATAATTTCTTTCGAGAGATGAAACACGAAGCATTTTGTTTACACTAGCCAATAGTTATACTATCTCACGACAAATTGAATTCTCGCATACGAGAAACTCTCCTCTTGTAACAGAGCCTTTATATTATGCTAAATTGTATTACACTGGGTATACATTTAGAAAAAAGCAGTTATTTTGACAGTACACACATGCACTATAGATTTTATTAGTATGTACTGTATGTATTATAGATTTGTGTGTAAACATGTGTTTTTTTTGCAGATTTACGTGTTGCAGTAGTAATGGGGGGATTACCATTACAAGATGATATTGATAATCTAAAAAACAATGTACACATTGTTGTGGGTAGTCCGGGTCGTTTGCAACATTTGATCAGAGATGGTCACTTAAATGTTAGCACTGTAAAGCTCTTGGTCATAGATGAAGCCGATAAGTTAATGGAGAAGAGTTTCAAGACCGATATAGATTATATTTTTTGTGCATTACCTAAAGAAAAGCAAGTTATCATGAGCAGCGCTACATATCCTGAAGAGTCTATGTCCTTGATAAAAACCTATGTGCCTTCAGCACATCATGTTCGCCCAGAGAGTAACAGTATTTTACTGGGTGTGAACCAGACAATTACCACAGTCATTCATAACATTAATGTAGTTGCTCAAACTCAAATAAAATTTCAAGAGCTTGTAAAAATATTGAGCACAAAAAATTTTAAACAATGTCTGATATTTTGTAATTATCAGGCCAGAGTTGTGGCATTGCATAAACTGCTTGTACGCAACAATTGGCCTGCTGAGTTATTACACGGAGGTCAGAAGCAGCCCAATCGCTTAGTTGTTCTTAAATCATTACACGAGTATAAATGTAGGATCTTAATTTCTACTGATTTAGCAGCAAGAGGCTTAGATTCGTCAAACCTCGATTTGGTTATTAATTTTGAAGCGCCACAAGATTGGCAAACTTATCTGCATAGAATAGGGAGAGCTGGAAGGTTTGGTCAGTATGGTGATGCTATAACTATAGTTAGTAATGGTGAGGAAGAAATTAATTTTCATAAAGTTATTGAACCAATTAAAGAATCTATCGATTTAAGGGATCTGTGGTCCGGTAACATAGTTTCAAGTGAAATTCATGATGAATGTTTGACCGAAATAAATGACAGTGGGGCAGATGTTACTGATGGACCGATTATCAATATGCACTTAGAGGTAGATAAAAAATTGTGGGATGCAATCGCCTTACAGGATGAAGACACAGCCATTACTTGTGAATGTTTAAGTGAACTGCAAAACTCTAAGGACAAATTCAATACTAAGGATGACGTAGATTGTCCACCAAGCAATGAAAATACACAGAGTGATGCAAATTTAAATATTCAAAGTTTCTTAAATCATATATATAAAATGGAAAATAAAATTAAAGAGGATTTTGTACAATGTACAGATGGCACCAAGGAACCAACAGGATCAAAATTGAAATTGAACAAAGGCCACAAAGAGAAAGCAAAAGAGCTTAACTCTGCAGAAATTCCCACTGGAAACCAAAATGGTTCAAATGAAGAAAATGACACTGCAGTGACTGGAAAAGAATATTGGAATACGTGTGCCGCTTTAAAAAGTGCAGGACTTCCCACGTCTTTTGCAAGTAAAAGAAATATAAAAATGAAGATGAAATATTTCAATATGAAGAAATATGAGAAAAATGTTGTGGAATCAGGAAACGAAAATTTGGATGCAAGTGAGACATTAACACACCAGGAATGTGCAAGTGAAAATAATAAGAATACTGTAAAAGTACTTTCCAAAAAGAATAAAAACAAAGGCAAAAGTAGTCCAATAGAAAATGAAAATTTGGTTATAAACGATGCTATGAAAGATCCTAAAAGTAAGGAGCAGAAAAGTAGTACAAATGATGCCAAGGCAGTTCACTTTAAACCGACAATACTACGAAAATATCAAAAAGATTACTCAAATTTAGTTCAGCATATCAAGCAAAAAAAATTGAAAAACGCAAAAGACCTTATAAATGACGCTCGTTTTGTATTCAGTAGCGAATATTATCCTGACAAAAGTGATGATCATAATGATACAGATGACGCTCGTTTTGTATTCAGTAGCGAATATTATCACAACAAAAGTGATGATGATAATGATGACTTCGGAAATGCCATCGACTATGATACATGGCTTTCAAAACTTAAATTTAACACGAATTACATAGAACGTGAACTCTATAGAGAAATGTATGTTACATCAAAATTTTGAAAACTCTGTTTACTGGTAACTTAGCAAATAAGTAAAAGGCATTATTTTAAAAATTCGTTTAATTTATAAGTTACTTAATATACTTATTGCATTTTATGTTTCTAGCAAGAACACCAATAAACATAATGTAGCAAGCACTGTTCCCAAATAAACTTCTTTGGATTTTTTTTATATTAATTTCTTACATCGACTACACAATCACAACTTATCTAAGTTGATATCTGTTAACTTAATGACTGATTAATTGGTTTATGTAGTTGGCGCTAAACAAATTAATACTGTAATGTTAATTTTAGATTTATTAAGAAATTCTCTAATTACTCATATATTTATTTTATACATCGTAAACATGTATACATTTGTATACATCGTCGAAGACATAATATTCGACGAGTGTCAACTGGATATAAAATAATAAAATGCATTTCTTCAATCCAGAAGATAAACTAATTTCAATATAATACAAAACATAATCGAGGTGTATTAAATACATAATCATATTTATTGATTTATTAGATTTTATTTCTTACTTTAAAATTGCAAATAATTTAAAAATATTAAAGCAAGACCACAGAGACAACGCAAAGAATTTAAACAAACTTTTAAGGGGTTCAAAACATTTTTTAAAATAAATAGTTGAAACTTATTTTCACTAGTACTACATAAATTATGTCTTCTAGTCAACCATTTATGAAAAAATATTAATAAAATTTCATAAAAAATGTGACCAATTGTTGTCAAGATGGCTTGTAAAATTCAATATGGTCGGGTTTATTTACATTTTTTTGCGTTGTCTACATTGGTTTATGTAGAACGATAGTTTTACTATTTTAAGAACATTCTTTCATACTTAATATTTTGTTTTCTGATTAGTCTCATCTTAGCTTGAATAAAAATTGTAATCATAAAGTGGTACTAATATAATTTTATTTCTTGTTAAGACTGATTTACGAAATGGATTCAAAGATTTTCTAAAACTTTATTTTTCAATAAAAAAATAATCGGTAATAACATGTATACTTTACGTAGGTTTTTACCCAAACACCTAGATATTTTTAGCGACTAGACAGTCGGCATACCTTAATTTTGGCAAGTCAACTTACAATATTTTTTTAGGTCACACTTAAAACATTCCATAAAAATTTAATGGACTACTTAATATTAAATTGTACATACATCAAAAATAAAAGCAAACGATACTACCCTACTAACGTGATTTTAGGTTTCGAAATGAGTAAAATATAGAAACAAATATTACATCGCGTTGTTACAACATAGTAAGTTAGTACAACTTCACATGACATTTAGCTATATATTTTAAAGTTTTTTTTTTGCAAATGATAATTACTTATATACACAATGCACACTTAAATTAGACTACCTTAGGTTTAAAACTTACAAAAAAAGTATTAAAAACAATTTAATTTTTTTCTAAATATGCATAATAATACTATTTTAAGTACTGTATCAGCTTATATTTATATTGCATCCCATTGATGAGGGGCTCGCAGAAGTGAGGAGTTATAACTACTACTCGGTTATAACAGGGTTGTTGCGGACATTCGCTTCCGCAAATGCGGAACTTCCGCATCGCTTTAGACGTCAGTGCGAATATTTTGCGGATTTAGATATGGAACTAGTCCTAAATCTGGGAGATTTTCCCAGGATAAATTATGAAATTGTTTCAGTTTTTTTTTCTAAGTTTATCAGCTTCCAGAGCAATAATCTGATATCATATTTTTTTGTTTTTTAATTTATTGTTTCAATTTTCTACTAAGAGCTTGATTACTTAGTAAATTAATTTAATATTTATGTTAAGGTCGACAGACAGGCTGACAGGCAAGTAAAGTTCATATTATCAATACATTTTAATTAATGATCAATTGAATTGGTAATTTGAAATCCGCAACAAACATACACTGTGGTTTTTCATGATTTAACTTACCTTCGAAGCTTGGTAATCTACTTTCCCAAGTAGATTTCTTACTATGCTTTGCCTTCGCCGTTAGGACAAGTGTTCATCATCTCAATCATGATTCGAAAAACAGGCTCATTCAAACGTCTTGTTAACGTTTCCGAAGACTGTTATGTAAGCACACATTTGCTGATCTGATATATTCATGTTTACAAAACTCCAAGAAATAAAATAAATGCCTTTTGGAATATGTTCGGTTAATCACATAAAATCAAATCTAATAAATACAATTCAACTTAGGAAATCTTAATATATTTAATAGGAGTGAGGAGGCTTTTTTTCGCTGGGGTAACTTAGTCCTTCTTTTCATGGGTTTCTGAAAAAGAAAAACTTATGATAAAAGGATTTTTTTTTGCAATATTTCAAGTACATATTTAGATTTATAGACAATAATTTAGAATCTGTTACGTTAAGGGTCATCAGTTTACACCGAAACTCGAAGTGACGAGAACCTTCTCGTTGACTTGAAGAGATCGTTGACATCGTGAAGCTATGTAAAGTGCATAGCTACGCTGTGCCTTTATTTTTATGGATTATTGGATTTTATTGGAAATGATGACGACACGTTTGGTCTAGTGGCTAGTAATTCTAGCTGTTAACCAGATGGTCGTGGGTTTGTACCTATGGTCACAAATAAAAAGGTTATACTATTAAGAAAGGTGTATGTAAGTCACCTTCGGTTTCGTCGTCGTCGGCGTCGAGTATATCGGCGCAGCAGACGGAGTAGCAGATGAGCGAGAGGAAGCCCAGGGGCAGGCCGAACACGAGCGTGGTGAGCACGGGGTTGCCGCGCCACATGGCGCCCAGTGTCGCGCGCGCCTCGTACGCGCCGCGGTACAACCGCACCGCCCAACTGTTGCCGCCGTACCTCTAACCAAACAAAATGAACAAAGCTTTTCATTAATAGGACTCTCAAAATCTTATCTTGACGAACATTCGATATTGAACTTTATTCACGTCCAAATAATGTTGAATATCGAATGTACCGGTTGACGCGGTCAAGGACAAGGACCCGCGATGGATTGGTGCTGATCATTCGATATTTATACCTGTCCGAATAATGTTGAATATCCGAATGATCAGTTTGACCGTATCCTTGCACAGAAATAATAAATGATCTTAAATAAATTTTGATTCATTATGAGAATAATTATATTATTGATCTAATGACCAAACTTCCACTAAACAACTTCTCAAACAAATGTGCTACCGCAGCTTTCGCACATATTCGGACTATAGGGATGCATGTAGCATGTGCCGGGTGATGTCGCTTGAGGATAGACGTACTCTCCTTGATATGACGTTCTTGTACAAAATCTGCAATGGCATGGTTGACAGCATTGACCTGGTAAATAATACGCTGAATTTGTGGGCTCCAGCAGTCGGAACGAGGCGCTCGAAGCTTTTCAATTGTAGGGTCGTCCATAGTAATTATGCTCAAAATTCAGTGTTGCGCCGTCTTCAGAAGTCGTACAATGACAAATTTTCCTCGGCAGACTTGTTCTGTTCGTCGTTGTTGAGATTCAGGAATAGCATTGGCAACATTCTTACAGGCTAGTGTCTACGTTGACTATGTTTATGTTTACTTATGTTAAATTTTTAAGGCGGTGGCAGTTCTATGTAATATGTGTGTATGTATATATGTATTATATTTAATATGTGATTTTTATAGCTTTATAGTTTGTTTAGTTTGTAGGGAATCGTATAATTTTGTAATATTTTTTTTTTTTGTATATAAATGTAAAATCCATAATTGGCTGTAGGGTGTGTTTTTTGTTTTTGTCGGTATTTTTTTTTGTTGAGAGCTGTGGATTTTGAATAAATGAATAAATAAATAAATAAATAAACAAAACTGTGCACTCTTACCGGCGCTGTTTGCTTATGAATGTCATCCAAAAATCTCGAAACCGCCTCCGGGGTCATGAGCACGGGATCATCATCGGGTAAATGATGGTGGCTCGTGGTGGAGTTCAGCACCAGCAGATTTGGCACTGTGAGCTCCGACATGGCAATGGAGTTGGCCAACTCCGTGGAACCCATCCATCCGAATTGAAAGTTATGATGAAGGTCGTGCTTTCTTTGTCTGAAATTTAAAACAAATCATATCAATACACTAGTAGCAATTTCTATGATATTTTGTAAGATCTTTTTTTAATATCAATCTTATTAATTTTAAGATGCGTTAAAAGTTACTATTGCATCCTTACATATAAATCGAAATCGGTCGCTGCATATTTCTTTTGTATGTATATCCTTTAGCTCCTAAACTATGCAACGCATTTTGATGCAGTTTTCATCATCAGTTAGATAATTTTTCACAGTAGGGTAACATATATAATAAAACCTTATTAATTATGTTTGAATTTATACATACCTAATAATACTCTCAATCATATCTTTGAAGTCTTGTTCAGTTTGAGATATTTCATTTAATTTGTTCTCCGATACAACAGCAATCACTATATATTTCTCTGTGTCCATTAAATGGTTTATATTTGATCTAGTGATTTTCGGGAACAAGCCAAACCTCTCCGCGTTGATCCATTTGTCCAAAGTTTCGTTTAATTCTTGTCTGTCATTAAGTAGTTCCGGTTCAGCTGTAACGAAAAGTTCAACCAATTAATTGAGATATAATTACTGAACGATAACAAATGATTATAGGAATTAAATAGTATTTTACCATTAAAGAAAAAAGCGTCATCATCTTTGTAAACAAACACCGAATTTTCATTTGGCGGTTTTACATTTCGCGCGGCGACTTCGTGAGACATGGCGTAAAACCACGAATGAGGCTGATACTTGTCTGCGTGACTAGTAAATAATTCCTGTAAAAATAATAACTTTGCTAGTCTCAATTGACATTTTTAGGTCTGAAGATGAAAGTGTTGGTTATGTTATGGCTAGTAAAGTAATAACTTTATTATCCTTACTAATATTATAAATTCAAAAGTAACTTTGTCTGTCTCGCTTTCACGCCAAAACTACTGAACCGATAACCACGGAATTTTGCATCTACGTTGTCTGGAACACCAGAAAAGACGTAGGATACCTTTCATCCAAGAAAAAAGTAATGTTCCTGAGGGATTATCTAACTAAAATATAAAACTGTAACTAACGCCTGGCCAATGTGTTATAGCAACAAGTTGTTAAGCGTCGTAATTACTTTTATATTTTTAATTTAGTCATCGCGTACGAAGTCGCGGGCACCAACTAGTATTTTATAAATTTACGCGCACTAAATCGCGTGAAATTGCTAGTATAGTGAGAAATGAAGATAGCATAGAGGCATTTAAATGAAACCATTTGCACTGAGATCTGTCATACTGCAAACTTACTTAAATCATATAGTATATCTCACAGTGTGAAATCAGATCACAGAAATAATTTACATTTTGGGATATAATATATACTATATTTTACGGTGATAAGCCAGCTTAATAGAAATTAATTTCAAAATAAAGCTCACCCATAGGGGACCGTGTTGTTTTCCTATATATCCGAAAAATACTGGATGAGACTCCCTCAAGTATCCAATGCTGTCCGCTTGAGTCACCTTTTGAACGGCGGGCTGGGACATTCTCAGTGCGTAATTAACCATATCCTCCTTCACTCTTTCTCCTGTATATTCATGCTTGTAATTTCCTTTTATACTGGAATTTATAAAATTCATAACAATTATTATTATTATAGCTAAACACACAGAACATCAATAAATAAAGCTAAAATTTGCATCACACTTATTTCTGTCAGTACTGTATTGCATTTCTTCTCTTACTTTAATTTCCAATGTGACGAATTAAATAGAAATATTTTAAATTGATTTTAAAATATACAGAAGAATACTTACAATAATATGGTAGGATAAGCCCTGATATTAAAATGTGTTGCTACAGCAGTAAATCGGGTACAGTCCACTTTGGCCACTTTTATTGGAGTGTTGTAAAGAGATTGAGCCACATGTGCCCAAACGGGCTCCAGTCTTCGACAGTGAGCACACCATGGCGCATAGAACTTCACAAACCACAAACCCTCACTGCTTATTTCTAAATATCTATCGCTCAACTCTAGAACCCGGGACGATAAAACAGCATTAAAACCTATAAAAACAAAAACAATTCATGTTATTTATCAACATTATTGTTATTTTTTTTTGTATAGCCGTAGGGGTAATAATTTAGATGTTACTTAAGCATCCATCAAGTGTTGCCTAACTAAAAAAATTTGATTTTGTTTGATGTCTGCCTCGCCCCCAGACTGATTTTAATCCCTTTTTTGTTTGACAGCTAACAAGATTAATGGTTCTTAACTATAGTTTATGAAGATCTGTTTAGGCGTTTGAAGATCATCAGCCCATTATCTAGTTAACGAAAGGGTTGATAGATGTGAAATTTGGTATATTGTTACTTTGGTGGTATTTCTATGACATGGTAACTTTGATTTTATGCTGCAGCATGTACAGCATATACAGCATGTTTGGGCTCAATATATCTGATTGTAGGGTGTACCGGTATTACTCCAGTGAAGTTAATTATGATTGTAAGTATTCTATACTAACATTATAAAGAGACAATTTGTATTTTTATAATGAATAAACTCAAAACTACTGGACCGATTTTGTAAATTATTTCACCTATAAAAAGCTACCTTAGCAGAGAGTAACATAGACTATAATTTATAAAGATACGTGGACGAAGTCGTGTGCAACAGTTAGTTTTAAAATAACATTCATCTTAATTATTGTACTTACATGTAAAATATGCAACAGCATATATTAGCATGAAACTCCTCATCGTGATTTTGTCTACACTTTTAAAATCCTCAATTTTTCCAATGCTTCAATTATTTAATATTTACTTCAAATAAAACTTATGTTCTACAGTCCAAATAGGAGCTTCAATGATGGTAATGTACTATATGGCTTCAGTAAACATAAAATTACTTATGGAAATGTGACCCATTTCTCGGAATTTTAATATTGTAATGGAAACTGAAATGAACACGGTATATTTTTATTTATAAAATGCAATAATAAAACAAAAAATATGTATTGTAAAATAAGTTGCGGTTCGACTCGAAAATACTACACTTACGTCGCTATAACATTATCAACACAATTAATAGATTAACCACTATTATTAACAAACTGAATTAATTCTTTGTTTTAAAATTACCATTTCTAGTTGGAATATTCGATGCACAATTTATTTTATAGGTAATTAACAAAATTCCACCCAAATTCCAAAACAATTCGGATTTGACATGACATTACATTACATGCGGCAATGTCAAAGTCATAACATTTCTTTTGAGTATATAGTGTTCTGTGGTAAAAAAAATATTACTTTTAACAGACAACATGATCATTTATATAAAACCATTAAAACTTAAAACAGACTTTTCGAGTTTAAATTACCACAAAACTTGAAAACTAGCCATGGATCATTGATAGCAAGAGTTAGTTGTGTGCCATAGCGAAGTATACTCTTTCTTTTAGGCTTATAAAAAAAGGATATCAATCAATACTAATAATAAATCTAATATAAGTGTAGGTATTGTATGTATGTGCGTTCCTCCATAACTCTTAAACGAAATTTGTAACTGATTTTCATGAAACTTGGTAGATAAACATTTAGACAGGACACAGGATACTGTTCTTTTTCAACGCTGACGAAGTCGCGGGCGCCAGCTAGTCTTAAATAAAAGTCAGTTGTAAATATAGCATTTTTATGAAAATTGTTACAGTCTTATAACCAGCGCATTTTCATAATCATTATTCTATTTTAAAATAAAATATACGACAAGGTAACCTACAGGTATAGGCACATTACAAATACAAAATTAATGAACAAGAAACAAAGATTTTTTTTGTAGGGAAGATCATATTATATAATATTAGTTTCGCACCTTCGGCAAGACTGCACTTTTTTTTGTAATTTTGCAGGAGTCGTCAAAAGTTTATCTAAGTAAATAAAGCCCAAATGCATCAAATGTGAATATATTTTTAATTTAATAATGTTTTTTACAGCATATTTAACACATTTTACAAATCTTAATTAAATCAAACTTTGGAAGTTATGCCCTTGTTCTTACAGGTGTGTTTTGGTATACCATCGAGACACACTACACGGTGGCACCTTCAAATGTAATGTGACCAAGAATTATAATTACATACATTTATTTACATTATTGCTCAATTTTTTTTTTTTCAGATTAATTAAGTAGGTACATATACCTAAGGCACATAAATCTGCGAGAGATTTAACAGTTCAACGGATATACAAGGTGTGATAAGAATTCTCGGTATGATATTGTTACGACTAAGGTATAGAACCTTCTCGAAATCTGGAGATCCACACGCGTTTGCCACGCCCTAATTAAGTAGCGGTCACGCCCACTAGCTGTCCCCTCTTTGCGTAGTGTCAAAGAAAACTGTTCCTTATGGTTGCGACATAAGGTTCACATTCCACTAACATAATAGGCTACTAGAAAAGATAAACTTGTTTACGACTTTTAAGGTTCTAGTAATTTCCAAAACCATCGAGGCTGACTGTGCGAGTATAAATACGAGAGGAAACGCTCGAGTGGGACAGTTCTGCGACAACTAGCGATGCGAAAACAAATCTTGGGAGCTTTTACGAAGATCTTTGCGACAGTGCATTTTGTGACACGTTGAGTGAATTATTGACGACTTTTGGCAAGTTCTACGGTTTAATTGGAGAAGCTTTATTATTTTGGAAGTCATCTTGGTCTGCGATAATAAATCGTGTTCCACACCCCTAAACGACATTTTAACTTACCCAACGCGTAACAATATCTTTTTATCTTAATCCTACTATGGCAGAGCATTTGCAGCACCTGTGGCATTGCTTGTGTTTTATAGGCGACGGTATCCACTTAGAATCAAGTGATAATGCTTATTAATATTATAAATATTAATGTGTTTTTTGTTTGTTAAGCTTTCACGCAAAAACTACTGAACCGATCACCATGGAAATTTTGCATACACGTTGTCCGGGACACCAGAAAGGAAATAAGATACCTGTCATCGTTTAACGCGGACGAAATCGCCGGAACCAGCTAGTATAATATACATACGTCGATCCGAATATTTGAAAAAGAATGTGTCGTAGGGTTAAATTCGTAGTAATGCACTATGATAAACTATGGAACATTTGATGTTGCATAGTTTGCTATGCATCTTAACAAACTATTGACGAAGTTGAGCTACGAAGATTTCACTGATTTTTTTTTTCAATATAACAACCATATTTCTATAAAGCTTTTAAAAAAGCCCCCCCCCCTTAATATCATCCCCAACTACCCCAAAAAAGCCTGTTCCTCAATTGAAAATATTTACAGATACCTTCATTAGTTCGCCGAAATAGTTCAAAATCAGAATGTCTCTATATCTATCAAGTAATACTGATTAACTAAAAATTTTACTTAATAAAAAAATAACAATTTTCCTTTTTCAATAAAGTATGAAACTTTTCCACATGCTTTTTGAAAAATGTTTATTCGTTTAAATATTCGCACATTCGAGCAGAGAGAAAATTAATGGTAAAACAAAAATGCAAAGAAACGAGATGACTAGTCGATATAGTCCGTGAGAAATATATGTAAAACAAAAAATAAAATAATATCAATTAAAATTATTTCATAAGAATATTAATTAAACCTAAAACAATCTTTTATTTACATTTTTATGATCCGAATGTTTACTGGATCTTACAAAAAAATATTCGGATTATTTTTTTGATAAAGTAGCTTTCATTGCTACATATTTTTGGAAAAGTTCCATCGAAGTACTACAAGTGTGAAATTTGCGTCACAAATGCCAAAGCGGCACATAAAAAGTACGCCTAAAACGGAATCATGGCGGAGTCTTGCCTTCGCGCGTCAATGGTAAAAGGTATTAAATTAACGACTAAGTTCTACTATTCATTTTAAACTCCAATGTGTTGACGTAAAGTCACATATTCTTTACATATTCTTTTCACATATTCTTTCACAGAGCTCTACGCATATGTCAACTTTAAATGATCCATAAAGTACCATTCCATAATCTATAGCTGTTGTAGTACATTGATGAAAAGTTTCATTATTTTCAATAGTGTGTTAAAAACAAAAGTTAATTATGTGAATTGGTCACGTGGGTGACACGCTAATGTGCCGCAGAATTGTTTGGGAGTCGACGCAGGAGAGGGGTTGACACGCGCTCGCCGGCAACGTCCTGTACAGGTTCCGCCGTTTCGCGTCTTCCATCAGCGTCCGCCATTGATCATTTTTCTATCAAATAAGCATGGAAAATCCGTCATTAAGTTATCATATTTGTTGGTTTTATAGTCATATTCATATACACATGTAGAGATGGAGTGAGCGTTCCTTTTCACATGGCAGAGCACATTGCGTTGAACAGAAATAATAACATGTATGCTGTTTGTGTATCTATGAATAAGTAGGAGAGGCTAGAGCACATTTTAATATCTCTCTCTGATCCCTTAATACTATCATCGGCAATGCACTTACAGCACCTGAGGCTTTGCTTGTCTTATAGGCGACGGTGGCCATGGCCACCTACCATCGAGTGGACTGGCAGCCTGTCTGCCTACCTTATATAAGCCAGGCGATAATAGAATTTCCCGTTTAAATACATATGGCCACTGCCATGGCCGCTTGCGTTATCGTATTTATTATCTTAAATACTGCTGTGGCAACGTCAAGGGCAATGATTGTTTACATATGGCCATTGAAATGGCCGCTCGCGTTGCAAATGTTGCAATTCGTTCGTGCGTTCGAGACCAAGTGAGCGAGAGAGCAGCATGTAAACTCTCTCGGTTTCGCATTGCCGGCCTTTGACGTCCGGCAACGCGAGCGGCAAGGGAAGCGACCTCTTTACACACTCGCGTTGCCCATTTTATTTCCCATGTCCCTGCTCATGACTGTGGAAATGGGCCATATGTAATCGGGGTGGAAGAAAAGGAAATGATAAAAATCAACTAACGAGAAAAGCGTTGGGGTGGAGCAAGAGGTAGAGCGCGTGTCGTGCGCGCGTGAGCATCACGTTCATGCGGCCGACGTCGCCGAGGAAGCCGACGCCTTGCAGGCGCCCAAGAGACACCACTATTACGTCCCGTTCCTGCCCTTGGAAGCTGTCCACCGTGTTCACCTCCACCTCGCCCACCGCGCTCTCACTGCATACGCAAATAATCCTCGGTCAAACAAAAAATATAAAACACGAAGCGATTATTGCACATTGAACGTTTACCTATTATGGTATACGCCCACTTTAAGATTTAATTTCCTTGTCTTTTGTATGGAATTGAGTGAAAGGGAAAGCGCTATAGTAGCTCGTTTAATGAACCAACTGTATTTACAAATATATTACCAAAATAAATATATATTGGTTTTAGCAGTCAAACATATTATGATGTGGTTGTGAATATACTGACAGGTTGTGGTTGGAGGTGAGAGTGCGCAGATGTCGCCTGATGAGGTCCCTCTGCGCGACGTACGGCGTGATAACAGCGACGCTGAGACCGGGCTCGAGTACTGACGTTCTGAGCGACACAACCAACTGCGCCACGGCCCACGCTTCTAGTTCGTTGCTGCCCACCGCAACTGCGCACGGACATCATCGGATTATGTAACAATCGTCTATCTATTATTATTTGACAGAATAGTCTGTGTCTTTTATAAGATGCACTTCGGAGAGTGTGGCTCTTACCGCCTTCCCCTTTCTTCCATTGAACGTACAAACGTACGGCTGGTTAAAACATCCTTTATAATGCGCACTGCCAAGGTTTGGAACTCCCTGCCGGCGTCTCTACTTCCGAGCTTATATAACCAAAATCTTTTCAAAATTCGAGTAAATAGGCATCTTCTGGGCGTGCTCGCTCCATCATAGGCCTCATCCTTGCTACACAGCTGGTTGTAGGCCAAGAGCAAAAACAGTTCCAACAAAAAAAAAAAACAGAGACTGCGAGAATGAGTAGCGTGGCGAGTATTTAGCTTACTTTGTCCCTTGTCGCCGCCGGGCAGGGCCAGCATGCAGTAGGGCAGGAGGTTGAAACGGGCAGCCACACCGTCGCTGGGCGTCTCAGAAATTATTCGATCATCGTAAAACGCCCGATTGGGATAATACGCGATCGCCGGGTGCATGCGGTACTGCTTCGTGAGGAGTACCGCTCCGCTGTTCGAGCCCTCCGCCGCTGAAGCGAGTCGCGCGAACAGACTTTCGCCAAGACCGTAATCGCGGGCACGCTGAAACAAATTCATGTTGATTCTATAGGTCTAAGGATTCGAAGAGTAAAAGGGCAATGATCGCTGCCACATTTGTAATTTACCTGCGAGCTTATGAATCCCGGCAACTGTTGGGGGTCCCCGACGAGCACGAGTCGCGTCACGTCAAGCGTAAGGGGTATTAGCACTTCGGGCTCTGTCGCCTGTCCCGCTTCGTCCACTATGCACATCGAGATCTGGCGCTTCAGCCTGCAATCCATAAAATTCATATGATTTAACAATACGAGGCTATAGTTATTTGGCCTATACGAAGGACCATATTATTCATACAATATCTGTTTTACGGGCAGTACAATGTTTTTTTAAGCAAATAATTATATTCCTTTCTTTCTTAGTGGATAAAAAACAATTTCGTTACTCGTGTCGTACGGATGTGCAGCAAAACAACTAGTTTTATAAAACATTAAAGTAAATTTTCCCCAAAAATTATAATTACCATTTCATTTTGAAAGTGTGCGCGCTCCCGAGGGTTGTCAGTATTAAGTCCGCGCCGCATAAGATGCGATGCTCCGCCTCCGTTTGGTTACCACCGGTTGGCGCAGCCCCACGTATCTACCTCAACAATTTATTGGATTTCAAAAGAAAACCTCAATAGTTCATTATGATACAAAGGCGGAACACAGGTAAATGCAAACGAGTTGACATTAAAAGCGTGCATAAGCAAAGTTGTAATTTTTAATGAGATTTGCAAAATAAAAAATAACCTTTGAAAATAATATATTTTTAGGGCATAATTTTTTTTAACCTCTTGAACCTCAAACCTTGGTTTAGTTTTGATTAAAAAAATACTATTCGAATTATTTAGCAAGTACAAAATAATATTTTTCTTTTGTTAACATAATATATACTTAATATTTATGAGTTTAGAAGGCAAGGAGTTCTTGCCCTTTTTGAACAATGTCGGCTTAGTCTCTGTTCTTTGTGAACATATATTTTTTGATGTCTAATGAAATTTCTAAAAGACTTACCAGTGCTATCCTCTTGTTAAAATGGGCTACCCGGGTCTCACAATATGCGGCGCGCTCAGAGTTTTTGGCCTCGAGCACTAAACCGCGCCACATATTAACCTTCGCGACCAGTTGTTCTACCTGTTCACATTAAAAACACGTACCGCTTTACTTGCTGACGTCAAATAAAAAATAAATAAATATTCAATAAGGTCAATGATATTGATAGTTATTATTGAAGTTTTACTGGAAAGAGATTGTGGACAAATGAATGCAATATGGATTAAAAACCTCTCTAGATGAATATGGCCACAAATGCTATTTTTCTTATACATTTTGTTAGAACTCTTTACTTAGGGGTTAGTTGTTATGTTTAGTTAGTCACAAGAGTTGTCGCAGACTGGAAAAGTCAGAAGACTGAGAAGGCCAATTTGATTGATAATAGTCTAGCGACTGATGGCAAATCAACAACAAAAAAAAAATGTTTAGTCCCAATATTTTCATCGTCTGACCGATATATCAGAATTACAACTCCAACTATAAGATGTCTGATACCTTTTTAATATCATGGTCACCAAATGAATCTGAATGAATGAGCATCTCTTTTTGCAACGTCACAGAGTAGCGCTTTGTACTATGCTATCTTTCTTAATCAATAAACTTTCAGTCGACATAAATAGCAGATGTTTTCTAACAATATAAATATATAAACCTCGTCGGCGAGTTCCGGGTTTTGCGTGTCTTTCGGAGGCGCAATTGACCGCTCGGCGAGCGTTTGTAAGGAGACGTTGCGGGCTTGTGGGCGCATTGCCTCTATGCGCCCCACGCGAACCATACGAATACGCTCAGCTGGAAAAACAACGTATCAAAATCAAAACATTTATCAATCAATAAGGTTTCTCCGAGAAACTTATGTATACACACACACCACACAATATGACATATGTGTTCATATCTATGTATTCATTTTTTAGTTAGGTGTATTATATTATCATTTTTTTTAAATTTAGGTACATATTAGCACTTTTTGTTTGTACTTATAAATTTTAAGATGACTAACCTTGTAATAGGCTATATAAAAATTTAATCCACTTTATGTATAAATTTGTTAAATATTAAATGCTGTATGATTAGCTAATAAATAAAAAAATAAAAAATATATTATCGTCATTATAAATTTAAATTAAACTTTAGAGGATAGATTACAGTAGGTTTTTGTGCTTTTTTTGTTTTTTACTTAACAGGCCGACGCTTTGCGACTAAATGTGCACATAATTTTGCACCACTTATCAAATACTAGCTGGTGCCCGCGACTACGTCCGCGTTCTCTATAGCCTATAGCCTTCCTCGATAAATGGACTACCCAACACAAAAGTAGTTTCTAAAAAAAACACAAAAGAGATTAGCGCGTACAATCAAACAAACAAACCCTTCAGAATCCGATGTATTGATTTGATTTTGACTATTTTGAGTATAGACAAATTTTGTGTTCCACTAAATTTTTTGAGTTAGGCAATAAAAACTAAATAATGCATTACAATATTTATTGTCCTAGATGCTAATAAAACAAAAGTTCCACTTACATTTGGGTAAACTTTTACGTATATCTAGCAGCCGAACGAGGATCTCGTCTATGGCAGCGTTGCTAGTAGCACATATTAATAATTTTCCTCTATCTTGTCTCCTCTTGTTGTTCAAGTCATATAAGTACGCCATTACAATGGAACATATGACCGTGGACTTTCCTGTAAAGAAAATTAATATGAAAGCAACTTTGTCTGTCTGTCTGTCTGTTACGTTTTCACGCCTTAACTGCTCAACTGATCATCATGAAATTTTTTTTGTTGCAATGAGCGTGTATCAGTAAATAATTTATCATTTGGCAACGTCAGTATGCATTTGGAAATTAAGTTCTTTCTTCTCTGTAGACCTTCTTCTTACCTGTTCCGGGCGGGCCCTGGATCATTTTTATGGTGGGGCGATCCGAGAGCGCAGCGGATAACGCCGTCCCCACGGCCACCTGCTGACTAGGATTTAGGGATTGACACCACTGAAAAGATATTTATTCAAAATTAACGCGTGAAATGATAAATGCAGATTTTATTTTAAATAATATTGTAATATAATTTATTTGTTATAGTAAAATGTAATGTAAATGTATTGTTGTTGTGTTGGCGTGAATTAAATGTCTAGACGAACCATTAGTGGTTTACAGACATTATAATAATATTGTGTTAGATAATAATAATAAATAAATAAAAAAATATATTAAAAAAAAAATGTTCTGACAAAAAGTATAAAAAGTATATAGCTGCGGCAACACAATGACAATTTAAATGGCAAATTACAAAATACGTATTCACATTAAAAATTTTCTATTAATTATAGAATGTATTCTAAATGTGAAGGTAAAAACTCAAGAGACACGTATTTTTTATTTTTCAACGCGGACTAAGTCGCGGGCAGCTAAAAGTACGAGTAGTAAAAAATAAATTCATGTAATATGTTACAAAACAAAATAATGTTTGGGCATCCTTGTTTGCATATAGATACGACGCAGCAACTCTACACGTCGGCCTAACTCGTTAACCTGCTAAGTCACATTTTCAGGAGGAACAAAAAATTAAATGAAAAATCAGTACAAAACTTAGGATTTAGCAGGTTTTCATTTGCTATTATTCAGAAGGCAGTTTTTAATTTATGAATTTTTTTCACTTTTTTAGTTTGATAATAGTCATTATTCTTTCACCAAACGGTAGGTAATCATCTAAACTTGTAAAAGTCAAAAAAGTGAAATTGGCCCAAAATGGACTTAGCAGTTTAACGAATTAGGCCGACGTATATATAGTTAAGGAGTAACTTAAAGGGTACTTACCTGTGATTTGTTGAAGCTGCGTGCGAGACCTGCGATGTCAACGGGTTGAAAGTGCATAGGGGACGGATGCAAGATCGTCTCGGCGAGAGGCGTTCGCGCCAAATACTCGATGGCCTCGATCAATGAGAGTTCATTGTTGATGTACGCAAGACGTTTGCCTTTCAACACTTGGCCCACCCGCAAACGCTTCAGTCGCTCGGAGGACACCGTTTGCAGCGACACGTTCAAGAAAGCGTTCGTGTTGTCTGAAAATATGCCCAATCAATTTTTTGACGTGAAAGTTACTTTATGCCTGGGCCACGAAACTAACGCTCGATGCGATAGCGTTCAGTGTTGTTATATGAAAGATAATTATTAGATCAATCAATCAATCATTTATTTGCAACTTAGTAGCATGCAATTACAAAGAAAAAGAAAAAACAGTAACGGTACGAAACGGTACAGTACGGTAGTTACTAGTTACAAAAAGGTCCCTTTTCAATATCTTACATTTGACCGAATTGCACAGTCCCAAGTTTACTTAGTGGCAATTAACTAAGGAACCATTTAATTTAGTCTCTGGAAGCCGCTAATAGTTATTTTATTGTGTATTAGTTAAATCTTAATTAGTATTAATTTAAGTGGTTTATAGATGTTGTGTTGATAATTCAATTACAAAATTATTACAAAGCAAACACTCACTCGGGGGTGATGGAAGATACTTGACGTTGTTAACAAAAAAAAATCTCCTAACTATCACGTCATCCTGTCCAAAGGACATTAGGATAATTTCCCCCACTCTTGGTATGTTTCGTGTGTCGATCTTTGGTACTGAAACTAAAACAAATATCGTATGTTAAATATAGAAGAAAGTATTGTACTTTTTTGTTATTGTTTTTATGTTAACAACCTTAACATAAAACGATACGAAACACAACAGAACATGCTGTTATTTGACTGTAGTCTTTTGTAAGAGGGTTGACTGCGAAACGCAGTATGCCACTACTTAAAAACAAAAATATAAATAAACTTATTCTTACCATCTACGCCAAAGTTGCATACATCACAATGTAGCTCCATTGAAGGAGTATAATTCAATCTCATTTCTAATTCATTTTCATTACAAACATTCAAATATGAATTTGAAAGGGATTCCCAAGTTTCCATTAAAATTAAATCACCCACCACTCTGAAATAATAATTGAACAAATATATGCAATTAATAACACACTTAATAAGAATTAAAATATGGTGCTGGAAAATTAACCACTCTTGGTTCTTCTTCTGTTAATGTTTTGGCTCCATCAGTTGTTATCCAATAATTTTGCCAGACAAAATTCAAATTAAATTCAAAAGTAACAAATCTCGGATTCTAGTCAGTCAATCAAATCAAGTCAAGTCCACAATTTTTCTTTGTCCACAACTTTTCCAAAACAAGTCCGTCAAGTCCAAAACAGTTAGGTCAAGTCAACTCAAGTCATGTCATTTTTTATTAACGATCAAAATTACATTAAATATACAAATAATTACAGACAATTTTCTCGGTGGTCTTCTGCAAGGGATTACAAGTCATTAAAAAAAAAAAAAGAAATATTGCACAAGTACTCACTGCGTATATTGATTGTGGTTTTGAAACACTTGTAGCATAGCCATAGGTTTATTGTTGCCTAAAATTGGAGGTGGCTCTTTATACTTTTGTTGCTCATCCAACCATTGCGGATTCCATTTGAGAATTCTCTTAAGTGCATTCTTTTTTAAGGAAATAACAGGCTTGTGTCGAGAGTCAACCAATATTGTGTTTATTGATTTTAAGCTCTTCATTTTGTTTCCAGGCTCTATTTCAAATTCTAGCACATTAGGTGGCGTATCCGAAAATCGGACTGATTTCTTTATTGGTTGTGATGGTGGTGAATGTTCCCTAGTTGAAGTGGTTTTTTTAATTTCACCATCCTGAGTATCTTTACTATTTGGTTTGTCGACAACTTTGCTTCTCGATTTTCGCGTAACATTCTTTCTTTCTTTCTTTTTATCATTTTTTTTCCTTTCATCTCGCGTTTTTGTTTCTTTTTTCTTTCTACTTCCAGAGGATTTGTGTTTTTCAGATTTCTTTCGACTTTCATGTTCCTTTTCATTTCTGCTTTTGTCATCCTTTGTATTTATTTGGTTAACAACAAATTCAACTGTGTTCATCAAGAATGCTCCCTGATTAGATGTTGTTACTTTAATGACATTTTGCTGGATATCTTCATATATACAAGTTTCTGGTTAGAAATAAATAAATGAATAAGTATTTCAGCGTTTTTATAAATCAGTCCCCTAAGAGAGTGAAATAGGGGTTGAAAGTTTATATGGAGAGACCGTCACTTTATAAGTAAGAAGAATTCAATTTAATATTAAGGCTTCTCAGCAAAAATTAAAATATGTACTTCGTTGTTTTGGAAATGAAACCCCAAAATGAAAAAATGGGATAGCAACTATAGTCTATAATAATATTATAAAGAGGAAAGATTTGTTTGTTTGTATTCAATAGGCTTCAGAACTACTGGACCGATATGAAAAATTCTTTCACTGTTGGGAAGCTATATTATCAGCGAGTAACAATAGGCTATATTTTATAAAATTACGCGGACGAAGTCGCGTGCAACAGCTAGTATTATACATATATAAGCAGTGTTCAGTACCGCGCGAAGCGGCCCCAGTTTCAGCTAGTTATTTACATTTTAAAGTACGACTATGGCTTGCAGTTACCTGTACAAAAACTTACTATCAAGTGTCTCTTGTTTTAATGCATGACATGCATGCGCGATTCTGCCATATAGATAGAATACATCTATGCGCTATTTATAACGAAATTTAAATTAATTGATACGAAAAAGGTGCGATAAATTTTGTCTGTAGTTGCTTTTTTTAAAAAAAACTAAGTCATTGTTAGGGGTGGGACCTACACCTAAGCAAAAAGTAATGAAGTCAACATTTGCACTTTCCGAGAGCTATTATGAGTGCTATTCAAAATATCGTCAGTATTGCCACCTGAAGAAGGCATACATATGTGTACATAATGTGAATGCTATCCACCACGTCAGAAGGTATCGAGACACATGTACAATTTTGCAATTAAATAGCTGGCAATTAACATCAAGGATGAGCTGTAAAAAAATCAGTAAAAAACTTGAAGAACTTACTTTTTTTAACTGGTAAAGGAAGTGCCTCCGTAAATTTTAATTTTTTGACATCTTTGTTTTGTATCTGTGAGGTAACAGCGTTTAATGTTTTATGTGGCTTTGTAGGATCTTTTCGGAATGTCTTTTCAACCACATCATCTTTTATTACTATGCCTTGGTTTTTATGTGATTTATCAGATGGTGGCTCTTTTCCAACACTTGTCCTTAAAATTAATTTATTACAAAGATCATCACATTTATCTGGTATATCCTTTTCATTTGATTTGTTATTTTTATCCTCATCTATTGATTCACTCTCTTTACAAAGACTATTGGGTGTTTCTAGATTAATTCTGATAAAATCATCTTCATCACTATAATCTTCATTTAAATCAATAATTGGGTCATCAATTTGACTATATGAATTTTCATTTAAATTGTCCTCTGTTTTAACTTTCGATTCTGTTTTGAAAAAAGGTTTACCAGGGGAACCCTGTGACAGCCTTATTTGCCAATTTTCTACTTCGCTATCACTGTCATCATCAATTTCTATAGGCTCTTCATCATATTGAAAGATATCTTGTTTTATCGAAAATGGTTCATATTCTACACCATTATTATCAATTTTAATATTGCCTGATGTATTGATCTTAAGGACATTACTCACTGTTTTAATTTCCTGGTGTTTTTGTTTCTTTACAAGTATAACATCATTTTCATCATCTGATAATGTAATAATGTTGTTGTCATTATTTCTACTGTCAATTATACCAGAACTACTTGTCGATGGGTTTTCTTTTGAAATTTTATTTGGCACCACATCGAGTTTTCTCTTTAAGCTACGTTGTGCACATATAATAGGAGATGTTTCTTTAGACAATGGTATATTGGGTTCACAACCATGTAATTTAGCGATTTCTATGTCAATGTGGTCCTTTGAGTTGAAGATTTCATTTTCATTTTTAACTTGTAATTTATTACCAATAAAATTAATTTGCTTTAACTGAAAGATAAATTTTGCTTCATCTTCAACGTTTGTACAAAACAAGGTTCCTATACCGATTGTGTTAGATTCCTCTAAAGGAACTGGTGTATTTGGGGGGATTTTTGTGTTGCCAATGTATGTACCATTCGAACTCTGAAATATATAAATGAAAATGTTTTATAATTTCACTTGTCTCCTAAACAATCAAATACTCATATGTTTTTTAAACAATTCGAAGCTTCTCAAAAACATTAATATTTGTCTATATACTAATATTATAAAGAAAAGATTTCATTATTTGTTTGCATTGAATAGGCCCCGAAATTACTGGACCAGTTTGAAAAATTCTTTCACTGTTGGGAAGCTATATTATGAGCGAGGAACATAGGCTATATTTTATTAATTTGCGCGGACGAAGTCGCGTGCAACAGCTAGTGTTAAATAACTTAGTAGGTGTCTAATAAGAATAAAGTAGAGAGGAAACAGCGGAAAGAGTAAGTAAACATTAAAATTTGGAAGTATGAATACAATGTAAAAAAATAATAATACAGTAAATGTTACCTTTAGATCCGTTACAAGTACGTGATTATTTTCAATTTGCAGTAAACAGTGTGTTCGAGAGACTGTACTTCCTTCGAGTGTAATGGAATTAGTGGAAGCGCGACCCACTGTTACTTTGTCGCCCACGGTTAACTCGAACTCTTCGTCACCATATTTTAGGCGAGTTAGTTTCCATATAGCCATTTTAATAATTTCATAGTCTAAAAAATTTAAAAACGGTTACATACAAAACAACAGTCAGACGAGAAGAGAGAGAAGGTAGACAAAACAGACAGACAGAATACAAAACATGAGGCCACAGGCATATGACATATGACACAGCCCGGCCGGCCCGGAATGTTGCCATCTCTGCCATTGCCAACCCGTACTCAATTTTCCCCCCATTTTTGTTTATCAAAAACCCCTTAGTATTAGTCTCTATAGAAAATATTTTTAATTTTATTATACTTGGTGTAGTTTAATGCTAAAATCCTTGCATAATGGCCTTTTTTATAACAATTACTAGAAAATTTTATTTTAGACTCCTGTCTCATACTAACTATAGCTACGTCTATGTTTGTTGTTCATATTTCTGTTGGTTGATATTGTTAGCAAAACCATTTACCATTACCATTTCGATTTAAATTTCAGATTTTTTCGGAGTTTCGGTGCCCCTAAAAAACCCCAATAAAAATCTGTCCCTAACATTCCCCCTTTTTAACTCCGTGCCCCCTAAATTTAGGGGTAAAACCCCTATGGCAACAGCGGGATCCAGATACTCTGTCTTATAAGAAAAGTATACAGCGTTCTGTGTCCGGTAATAAAATTCGGTAAATAAATAATCTCATAGATTATTTAATTTATAAGCTGGAGCAATTTTTGCAAATCCATAATTAGATGGAGCAATTAATTTTACATCGAGTAATGCTTTTGCATTATTTAGAACTTTATCCGGCCAGCTTAATTATTGGGCTAGTTCGCAACGCTTACTAGCAAGGAGGATAGGATAGATGGTATAGGCTAGGTTCGTAATTTAGTAACTAAATGTGTCTGAACTAAATAATTATTGTTTATATTTTCAAAATAATGAAATTGTTTATAAAATGAAAAATCAGAATTATATTTCTTCCAATAATTGACAAATATGTAGCTAAGATCAGCTAAGATACCTATTTGAACAAGATTTGAATCAAGGAGAATAGAGGTAAAGGAGCGCAAGCTCCGTGTATTAAAAGTGTCCGTTGAAAGACGACGAACTGATGGCGCTGGTTGCAGCTAGTGATAGTAAACAATTCAACTCAGCGCGCACTTCACTCCGTTTTATTTCATACTCTCAAACTCTCTAGATCACTGCCCTAGACACACCAGCGCCATCTCAATTCGACGATTTTAGTTGCCACTTTTTTAGTTTAACACCCATATAAGATTGTTCTCCTTATCTCTACGCTCCTTAATTTGAATAGAATAATGTGACAGTGTATAGGATATCCAGTTCAAGCGCCATCTGTTAATCAGAAAATAGTGATTAAGTATCAAAAGTATAAAGTTCCTTCGAGCAGCGTTAGATGACGCTAGCTGTATAGTAAAATTAGTAAAACAAGCAAGCAGTTGGTAATACCCATCGCTTGTGTTGGTGTTGTGTGGCCGAATACTGGCCTAGACTTGGCCAACCTGTAAACGCGCATAACATGGTTGTAACCGTTCCACCAACATGATTCCTTCCAACGATTCTTAAGTTAATACAGATTATTTAAGTTATAAAAACAAATTGCACATTAAGCTTGTAGATACAATTAAACTACCACAGCAAGCATTTACATTGATTATTTTTTATTTACTTAAAAATTTTCACAGTCTCGAAGGGTATATAGAATGTAATCCATTATAACCAAATAAATATTTATTATTATTATTATTTAATCTCTTGATTTAACTCGTCTCCCCCTCCAAACAGAAGCACAGTTGGTCAGGGTTCAGGGCGTCATGGATAGAAACCAACGCACTATCCTGCTGGCCGTATCGAGCACCACCGCCTACTGCATTTGGGCCGGGAGGGAACCGCCGCGGAATCCCAATCGTCTCAGGTTATCACTGAGGCTGGTTGGGATCAACCCGTTGACGGATATAGCGACTGGGATGATTTCAGCGGTCGTAACAGCCCACTTGTCAACGATCTCGTGGGCCAAGTCGAGGTATTTCTTCGCTTCTTTCGGTTTCGGCCTTCACGAGACAGTCATCATGCGGGATAGTTAGGTCCACCAAAAACACCCTCGACTGCTCCCGGTCCATCAAAACAGTATCAGGTCTATTCGCTAGAATAGTTCTGTCCGTGATGATGAGCCGGTCCCAATAGAGCTTGATACGGCTGTTCTGCCTGTTTTCAAAAACTGGTTCCGGTGCATACTTGTGATAAGGCATCCTCTCCTCAACGAAGCCGTATTTCAAAGCGAGTTCCTGATGCAGGATTCTGGCTGCTTGGTTGTGTCTATGCAGAACCAAGCAGCCAGTAGCACGGCAGTTTGGCAAGCACGGAACAACCGGAAGTAAGTCGATATATGTATCTTAGAGCTCAGAATCTATGTAAGTGTTTTATAGATTGTAAGTGTTTTATAGACACTTAATAGGGCAGTATTTAGATGGATCTGCGGTAGCACCATCCTTTTGGATCCTCTGTAAATGAGTGACCTCGTAGCCAAGAACTCCGAAGTGAACAGCCTCTTGGAATATGCACCGGGTTTTGGCGAACCCAAAACCTGGTGCAGTCCCTCCGGTCCCGGACTTTTCCAGTTTGGAGCCTTACGGACCGCAGCAACTACGTCGTCTTCAGAAATGGTGAGTGATCCATCGGCCTAATTGTAGCACATGCACTCTCCACTATTTCTATCCAAGGGCCCTCTGCATGAATAACTGATTGCGACCACTTGTTTCACCAAAAGGCCACGGTTTCAATCTGATTTGGTTTTATACTGCCATGGGAATACTTAGTCCAAACTTTTGTAGAATTTCTTTTGGTCACTCACGAAGGTCATTTTGGTCATTTAAAAAAAAAACCGGATTTTGCATTATTGACTCTTTATTAAAATAACCGTATTGTTCAAAATAGTAATAAATGGACTTAAGAAATGGAGTAGTTCCTGAGATCAGCGCGTACAACTAAACAAACAAACAAACTCTTTAGTTTTATATAATAGTATATAGAACTCTTTATTATGAAGTTATGATTGGTATATTTTAAATCTCGTAATTCTACGAGGGTATTTGACGCGACTTTAGTCGTCATAATTATAATTTGCCGCACTTCGTGAAAGTAGGCCAATAATGTGAGCATGTCATCGACTGAATGAACCCTGAATGGGTCCATTAAAAGCTATGACAGCTGAAAGAAAGTGTTTGTTGCGTTGCGCAGAGAAAGCTCTGGGCGGGCGAGCTTTGTGGCGGTGGGGCGGGCGGCCAAAGGAACGGGCGCAAATAGCGGCAGCGCGCAGTCGGGACCGGTGCCGCTTGGATAGCCGCCGAGTACCTTGCTCGTTGCACCCAACTCGTCCGTTCCCACGTCCCTCCGGCTTCGATCGCGCGCGAACTACATAACTCAATCACACTAATTCCATTGTCACCCGCGACGGAACCCATGCTCACTTATAAAATACCACTTACACAGTTCGAAATAACCGTGAACCCGGGGAATCCCTGGGTGTGCTCGTGAAACAGCTCCGTTGACCCACAGGAGTGAGTGATTCTGGAATCGATTGCTGATAACTTCTCTTTGTCTTAGCCTTCCTGTCAAGGTCACGCGGGAAGGTAAACATAAATACATCCATTAACTGTTTCAATCAATCGTTAATATTCAAGTGTATCTATTGATTTGTTTTCAATAGCCGTTTCACCGACAACAAATTATTGGATCTGTTGAAAAGTGTCATATAATCATCCGTACGATTCTAACCGGTATTGTTCTGAATTGTTCCCTCGCGAGTGCATTACATTGATCTTTGCAAGTGGATGACAAGTAGTGACCCATTTTCGCAACTTCAACATTCGACAACTCTCCAAGATCGTTTGCCAATAGGTAGGTGGAAAGTTGGCTGTGCACAAATTCTTCAATGATATTTTAAGAACATCAAAAACACTGTGATCTATCACGAATTCATTATATGTGCTTTCACCATTCTCTTTTTATCAATTACTTAATTTCAATTTTTTATGTTACATAATGATTAAATTTGCTCGCTGATAGTCGGTTCGTAAATTTTTCTTTCATTTTAAAGTTAACATCATCAGAAGTCAACGCGTTGAAAATACTTTTCTTTGTTGATCTACAAAGTAATGGATTCAATGAAATGATTGCAAATTTATAAAGTTTTATGTACCTACTTACTTTACACATGAACAGACAGTAGAATCTTGGGGTCAAAATTTATATTTATATGTTTATTTATATTTATATACTTGTTTCGGATTGACCAATTTCAACAAAATGTTCGAGGATTTTACACAAAGAAATTGGGCGTCCTTTCTAGCGGCAGTAATCATACCTCATAAAACACCACAGTGAAATAACATGTGTGCTTTTGTATTTTGTTAAGTGAGTAAAGGATGTCCGAGTCTATTTCCATATCCTTTCTTAATCCCTTAAAACCCTTTGCTATGACGTTACTTTTGTTTATAGGCGACGCGGTAGCCACCTACCATAAAGTAGGCTTTAGCTTGCCTGCTGACCTTTTCAATAAATGATAATGCACATAATCTGTGCATTATTAGCAGCAGCAGATGAAAATTTATTTAGAAAGGTGCCCATAAATAACTTATCATCATCTGGATATAAACCTCTCTCATAATTTTCCATTTGAAACCGTCAGAAGCAGTCTAGACCCGCGACCCTTACTTACTGCTTAACTAATTAACTTTCTAATAACATTATTTTATAAGCTCATTGGATGAGTGATTAGGGTGCTTGCCTTAACGCTCTGTTCCAGGGTTCCCGAATTTGATTCCTGACAGGGACAATTTTGACGTCAATGGGTCTTTCAAAGTGAGCTTTTCAAAGTTGTCTGATCTGAATTTGGAAAGTAGTTGCGAATCGTTGTCATGTGGGCAGCCTGCTTGGCGGTAAACCCACTCGGTTGCATAAGACCACCATGAAATGACACCACATGCGCTGTTATGTTTCGGCGAGTGAGTAAGGTATTCTAGAGCACATTTCCCCATCCCTTATTCTTAATTCTACTGTACTCGGCAACTCACTTGCAGCACCTGTGTTGTTGCTTGTGTTATACGTTAGCTACTACCATCAATCGGACCGTCAGCGTAACTGCCTACCTTAAGAAGAAATTAACTACTCAATAATTACTCATTTGTAGGTCTAAGTTTCAAATTTCTTAGATTCGGCAACTAAAAGCGCCTATACACGGCCCTAAAATCGGTGGCAATATCGGGGCAGTGGTGGGGGACCTCATTTAATCGCCTCATGTGTAGACATAATTAGAGGCGATTTAGGGAGCGATCTATGACCGATTTTAGGGCCGTGTGTAGACGTTTTCAGTATGCATTGCGATTGAAAATTTATAAACTCTACTTCTTTTTGTAAAACTCTTATTGTGCCTGTTATGTTCAAAGTTTTTTGTATGTTTCCGTAGAATAGAATTAATTAGTAGGTACAGCTATACTTATTGCTCCATTTGAGACTACATTACAATTAGTAGTGTGTCTACAAGTAAACATACTGTTAATATCATAAAATCATCGTCTGAGAAACGAACAGACACGAGTATAGAACAAGATAAATAGGTATACTTTGTTGTACTTCCTGTAGCTAATACTACAACAGTTTGTAGCTACCCGTCGGAACTGCAAATATTGTTGAATAAATACCCACAGTTGAAGTTTACCAGACCGTTCTCGGTTTTCGTTTGTTTGTACTTAGTATACATTCTCGATTTGGTTATTTTATTTCAATTATTCAGTACCTAAACCTAACTATGAAAACAATAAGATTACTGCGTTCCATTGGCTCTATTATCATACAAATATTATAAATGTGAGTTTGCTTGCGTTGTTAGATACGTTTCCACGCCTTAAATATTCAACCGATCGTCATGAAATTTGGGATACACGTAGTCAGGAACATATTAAAGGACCCTATGTTTATAGGATTGTTATTGTCTATGAACAAATTTTCATATCTCTTATATGTGGTTTCAGATATGTTCTCACTGATCCTTTTGGATTGATCACCCTGCATCTATATTAAAAGATATAAATAAATAGCAACACGAAATAATATAGTCTAAGAGTACGTATATATATACGTAATATATCATGATCTATGATCGAGCCCTAAACCTTTGCGGTCAGAAAATTGATGATTGTTTGCAAAAGGCACTTCTAAATTGGCAAAGTCAATAGGTACCGACTTGGAATGGAAACGTCAACTATGTGTTATCTATTATCAGCTATCGTCTTGAAATGTCGCATTAGGGTCGTCGCACGGCATTTTTTTTCTTATTATTTTGAACCTCAAGCGCCTTTAATGTAATTCAAATTTCATTGCAATATGCTACGGCGGTATGCCGCAGCACGCTGATATATTTTTTTAATGAAATCAAGGCAGCGCTTGGCCGCGATCTCACTTGATGTTACGTGCAGATGCGGCCAAAGATGGACCACGCTTACCTAGTAAGTGCCCATTTACCTTAGACTTGAAGACCCCGAGGTTATAATTTTGGGGAAAAACGGACGCAGGCAATGAGTTCCACTCCTTAGCAGTTCGGACAAGGAAGGTGGAACTATAACGCTTCGTGCGTGACCGGGGAACATCGACCACGAAGGGATGAAACCCCCGCCCGCGCCTCGTGTTCCGCAAGTGGAACGGCTCTGGCCGGATCAGATCCCATAGGATGGACGCACATTCTCCGTGATGTAGACGATAGAAAATCGATAGGCATGCTACTTTACGGCGATGCTGCAGACTTTGAAGCTGAGACTCCACAAGGGTGTCGTTGCCAAAGGTGTCGTGTCGTCGTGATTGTTGCCAGGGCATAGTATACTATAATACAATATATATTTTTTATATTATAAGGACTTGAGGTACAAAATAATATGAAAAAAATTAAATACTTTGCCGTTTTATAAGCAACTTTCGCAAAATGTACACTATTTTACATGCCAGTGTAATTTTATATTATCACTTTATCACATAGTTAGGTACTTTTTTATCATTTAATAAATTTCAAGAACTGTTGGCCACACGTAATGCTGTCCTCCAGTGTGGGCCGGCCCTTATTTGTATCCACACAGTAAAGAACGCGGCACTATAGTACCAAATTACCATTCCACCCCACATTAAGGTACAACGAAAGGTTGACTCGCTACTGTAATTGGTATCGACCATTGTTGTGCACACGAACCAGTGAGCGAGTACCATATAGGTATACTAATATTGATCCGACGTCTTACAACTCGCTCGTACCAGCTATCTAATATTGATTACATTCATTATTGTTGTATATTGTACATTGTTGTTGTATGAAGTGGGGGTGTATTGGCCCACGAATAGAAATTTTACAATTGTGCCGAAGCAGCGCATTACGCTTTGTTGTCCAATACAGAGGTTAATTGTAGGAAACATATTAAATTACAAATATACTTATTAAATTTATTATTATTTATTATGTAAAACAGTAAGTAAAGAGTTGAAAGGAGATATTGTCAAAAAACCGTTTTAGGTGCTGAGTTTAGGCGTCATTTTTTTTAAATACGGTGCCTAAACTCAGCACATAGAAATCCATAAAATCGCCAATTTTCAAAAATCCTTGAAAACTGTTCAAGTAACTTCTTTTTTCAGCACCAAATAGTCTCACATATTAGGTACTAGCTGCTGCCCGCGACTTCGCTTGCGTAACTTTTGTATATTATATACTAAAACCTTCCTCAATATACTAAATGAATAATGAATATACTAAATGAATATACCTCGATATACTTCCTGAAAACAGAATGAAAATGGGTGCAGTGGTTTTTGAATTTAACGCGAACAGACAGACAGACGCGGCGGATGACTTTGTTTTATAATATGTAAGGATTAATCTTGATAATAAACTTTAGTATCTCTGTGCCAAACTTTATTCAATTCAGTTAAGCCGTTTATTTGTGAAAGAGTAACAAACATCCACACATTTTCACAAATTTTCCCATTTATAATATCCTACTGATCGCTCCCGGATTCGACTGGGATGCAATTTTTTTTTATATACAAAAACCTTTCATGTTTTTCCCACTTTCCATTAGTGAAAAAAGAATTTCAATCGGTTGATTTTTGGAGTCTATTTGGAGTCCATAGACATATATAATTAGGATTTACATCTACATTTACATTGGCAAATGATATTGCGGAAACAGATAGCTACTCTGCTATTGTTTGATCAGTGATAAGTATTGATATATATCCTATATTAAATAAGATATAAATCAATATCATATATAATCTATGTCTATAGGTATATATAATATATTTACTTAGACCTTTGATTATAATCTTGATAAAATCACAACTGTGACAAGAAACATTTAAAATGAAATATCATCATTAAAATAGGTTTACATTTAAGAGTTTTTCTTTTCTGGCGGAAGTCCAAGCAGGACCAAGTGTAACAAAACCATTTCAACTCAACATTTAAATGTAAGTATATCATAGTTTATTAAAAATAGTATAGAAAACCTACAATACATATACATAAATATATAGTTAGTTATACACAAGATATACATATTATTTCGATGGTTATACACAATTAACATTTTCGACGATTATGGATTACGTCATTATGATTATGACGAACTTACGTCATTTGAAAAATTGATAAAAACCAGTCACAACCTTTCACTTTTATCGCTCTATCTCTGAGTGAAAACCGTATCAACTGTTTCACGCAAAAACGACTGAAATTTTGTACACAGATAGTTTATTACCTGAATTAATATAATATATAGGATACTTTTTATCCTGGAAAAATATCACAGCGTCACAGCGATATAGATATAAGATATTTTAATTTAACTACTAACTAGTGGACGAAGTTGTAGATACCAGCTATGATCATCATATTATTCTTGCAATTTTTTTTCGAAACCTTGATGAAAATAAACATGCTAAATAAAATTAAAAGTGTTTCTTTAAAGACCTATATTTAATGAACTTTTTCCTGTTTCTCTTTCCATGAGGGTTTAGTAATGAGGGTTGTATATTCGCTGCAGACCTTGAAGCATAAGGATAATGATTAAGGATGGGTGAATTGGTTCTTGTATTCAATACGTAAAATAATAAGTAGGTCTACTTGCCTGCTGTAGTCGTCGTTTTTTACACACATTACAGGCTGCGCTTTCGGTATTGTATAGAATAAATACCTAGGCAAAGTATAACATAAATATTTCATACATTACCTACACGTTTTAGGTATTCTATACATTGTATAGAATACCGGATTATACAGATTTCCGGTAACATATTATTATATACATCGTATCTATGGTAGCATATATGAGTTTTAAATAGTGAGAAAACAGACTCATTCCCATTGTGTTAACATAAACTTGACGATAGAAAGATATCCATCGTTTTTACGGTTAAAAACAATTTTACGGTTTACTTGTACATTAGCGGAGCTTGTGAAAATTTACGATTTGTGATTTTAGAAACACTATACCGAACGAAGTGTAATAAAACACAACGCTATAAAATCAATCAGTAAATATTTATTGCTCGAATCTAAAGCAATATTTAAAACAGATATCTGTGTTTAAAGTAGTCAGAATACCTACTTACATATAGCGTTAGTTTTTAGCAGTACCTATCAAAACATTAAAAGCATATTTTATTATCAAACCTTACATCTTAAAAAATAATGCAGATCGATAACATACAAGTTGTTTTGTTAGATGAATGTGAATGAGTAAGCTATAGCGATGGGATAGTAAAGAATCTCATCCCCAATCCTTTATCCCATCATTTGCAATCCCTGTGGCATTGCATTTGTCAATACCTGATGGACCGTTATCGTCAGACTAAAGTCACCTTAGAGTGCTATAAAAAGTCAGTCACTAACTAATCTTTAATATATAAAAATTACGTGTCACGTTGTTTGAGACCAATGGACTCCTAAACTATAGGATAGTTTTTATTTTGAAGCCGGGCGAAGCCAGGAGCGTGAGCTAGTATAGTATAGATATCGCGAAATAAGCGTTTTCATGAAACTTAGACAAGTTTAATTAATTGCCACTTGGCTATTCGCCTGTGATTAATATAATACAGATTTTAATACAGTTTTCACTAATGGAAATGAGGATGACATTGTAAAAAATGCATATAAATGGCAAACGCATGTTAGCAACAAGTAAAACAGATATAAAAACCCTTTTCAGAAATCCCCATATATAAACCCAGACACAGATCTATTATAATCTCATCAGAAACCCATCTAGTGCGGACGGCTATTATCACATCAAGCTTTCAACGCAGCCCTCAAATAGACGCGCATGTTTATATCTACTTTATAAATTATTTTTAACACTTCATTTTTTAACCTATTGTAATAGGTGGTTTTCAGGTGATTAGCATAATTTATACCACCTATTACTTATTTAACAGAATATTTTAAATTCAGTATTAACTGGTTATCTGGTGCCCGCAACTTCGCAAGAGCTGTAATTCCTTTCTTTTAAATCTCAAAGTAACCTAACATATCTGCAGGATAAAAAGTATCCCCTTCAGCCACATTCATAACAATTTTTCATAACCAGATACAAAAACGGAAACTTTCTTCACTGTTTCATAACTAGTTTAATAAACAAAATTATTTTTCCATTTTTGTAATTAAGTTCGATTTTCATAACTATAAAATACACGATTCAACAACATTCGTATTGATCTCCATTTATCATATTATAATAACACGGGTCAACACGGTGTTGATATGTATCAACACATCAGTGAAAACTGCATTCAAATCGGTTAAGCCGTTTCTGAGATTAGCGTGCACAAACGCACAGACAAACAGACATAAATTCTAAAATTGTTTCAATTTATTCATTTCACAGGTTCGTGTAGTGGATTCAGTTTATCGATAAGCAAACTTCTAATTTTCATAATGATCTGTAATACTTAGTCATGTAGCAGGCTTATGGTGAAATAAGGATATCAATAAAAAACCCGGGAATAAATCCAAAATATCAACATGACATGACAACCTGAATTTCCGTTATATATTTTTTAATATATTAGATGATCTTTAAAATCGATAGGTTCATACATCTAAAAATTACCAACGATGTAGAATAAACCTAATGGTCTTACCATCATAAAAAGAAAAAAGAAAACATCATAAATGTTGATCTACATATTATGTTTTATGAAGAATGGTAGGATAAAGAGTTTGACCAATTTTGATGAATATACTATTTAGATCCCAATAAAACATTATTTAAAACAACCAGAAGCCCAAAATAATTCTTAATTTATTTTGTGTAGTTTTTTATATAACAGTCCCCTCTTTTACATCGTAAATCTATGGTTTTAGTAAAGCAAATATGACTTTCTGATGGTTATTTTCAAACGGGAATGCCATTTCCAGCTGTAACATATACATATTTCAGACAAAGTTCCTAGGTGTTTAGCCAATTTCCTGATTTCATAATGAGCCTGCGACATCACACGCGGTTACTGATTACCGATAACGCGCTGTATTGTTTCTGCTAAATAGACGAGCCCTTGTGTTATCATTTTATGAGGCTATTACGTTAGATAACACAACAATATGCAGGAATTCAACTAATCGATTTATGGTTAGCTTGATGATTGTAGCAAGGTTGGGTCTTGTGAACCAAATGCCTCATGCTGAGTTACATGTGAGCACCCCATTGCTAACTTACCGGCTTCAATGATCTTCAAAATTTAATAGTTTTTCTACTATTTATGTGACTGTTAGTAATGTTGTAAGCATAAGTAATGTTTCTATACAAATTTATTTGAAAGTGATGAAAAGCCCATTTTAACTTTGGGAAATCCTCATGAATGCCCGGCAATGTAGGGGACGCTGTGGGTCATGAAGAACTCCTACCGGCTAAAACCCAATGCAACTCTAGCGCCGCAGTAGATGGGCAGGGTAGCGGGAACGTTGAGACACGATATCCGAAATCCGCCACGGCTGTCCACCACCGGGAGGGTTACGCGCCCTGTCGGAAACTCGGCGTACCCGAAAGTGGAGGTACTCTCGGGATACCTCACGACGGGCGGTAGTCTCCCCTAAGTCTGAGTCATGTATTATTAAAATTAATGTAAATTTATTGCGAGCAGTCAAAAGTATCGTTGATACCAAAATAACTTAGTAACCTACCATAATATCATGTGCGAAAACTGTATAAGTGTGAATCTGTTTTTATATACTTGTATGTGACAGAGACTCTCCTTTCTATGTGCCCTGCTCATTATAACTTACTAAGTAATCTGTAGATTTTCATTTGGCTACGGATCTCCTCATTCCTGATTCAGAGTAACAATCCAATCCAAGTAATCATTAATAGAAAGCGTTCAATCTTCCTTAAGTTTCGGTTTAACTAAACGAAATACTAACTTAAATAAGTTAAAACATTTAGTATGTTACGAGAACGTTTCTTTTATTTTACGACAAGTCATAAGTTTTTATTGACATGTAACTTTGCAATAAAGTAGGTAAGTATAAAAGGAACATGTTCACGTTATGAATAACCAATTCAACTAAGAGAGTTGTTATGCCAAAGAGAGTACACATATGTACTTCATCCCAAGGATGTACTGTTCGTCGTTCCCGTGCATTTGTTATTTCGTTGGCGTCACCCGTGACCTATTTCCGAAGGCCTTGCAAGATATTCACGTCAGATATGGTCGGGCCTAGCAATTTATTACCCCCTTCCGCTTGCACCACAGTTAGGTTTGAACTAACTCGGTTAGACGTTCATTGTAGATCCAAAGATAGCCCTAAACTATATATTTAAACGGGCTGCTTTTATTGCAAGTAAAAAAGGAAGTAAGTATTTAATTTTTTCCATTATTGAAAGAAATCACTCTTAACATTGTACCGAAGTATACTAATAAAAAACTAATGTTAATGTTAATGTGTCTGTTAATGTTAAAATAACTAAATATTGATACATTAGTACACTATACGGTACTTATATTATAACAAATTTAGAGATAACGTTTTAAAATATATTATCAAAAAAACTAACTCACTGAAAATACATTTTTTCCTTGATTGAACTAGACGGCTATTCTGTTCAGTTCTGTGAAACCCTGAGAGAAGACATAGACTTATCAGCCATAGATTTTGGGTTGCTTCACTAAAAGTGGCATAGTAGCATATCACCGCACTCACACAGCTTGGGGTGATATTTGAAATTAGTTGCGCAAAGTTGTCCTTAAGGTGAACACGTGTTACGACTTGGACCAATATTAGTAAGGTTCAAATCAGTCATGGAACATTTGCATTATTCACCTTTTCATCAGACATTAACGAGAGAAAGAGATAGCATGTATAAAAAATCCAATGGACATTTTTTTCGCAGTGATTTGTTTGAGATCCTGAATCTAGAGAGCACCTAGAGATAATATAGAGAAAAACATTAAGTTGTTCCACTTAACTCCAATTGAAAATTGATGACAAATAGCGCTTTATGTAAGTTAGGTACGCGGGTTGTGCCCAGTTTAGTCTATAAATCGATAGAGCGATGTGGATCGGAGACAGCTAGCCGGCGCCGGTGCCTGCTTCACCCACTTGGCAGCCAGGTGCTGGCAGATTACCAGATATTACCCACTCTTACATAAAGCCCGGGGATGGTACAATCGTTCCTTTAGTAATTTCAATTTAATACAAATCTAATACATAAAATATTAAAAGAAAGTCGCGTTAGTTACACCATTTATAACGCGAGACAGATTTTTATGATGTTTCATTTGTTCAATTTGTCTCCGCACCGAATAGCGGAATAACTATATATTAAAACTATTAATAAAATTATTAATAAATTATAAAAAATTTTGAACAATTTTATTAAATTTTATTTAGATGGTTTCGTAAACTCATTTCGGGCAATTTTTTAAAAGATTTTTAATATCGGAAATGAATAACTATGTACGTTTCAATTGTATATTTAACTAGTGATCCGCCCCCGGTTTCGCGGATGCTTACATAAAAAAAATCTCAAAGCTTGGGACGGGATGTAAAAAAAAAATTAAAAAGAAATCTGTATGTAAAAAAGGTCAGTGACGTTACTGTCCACTTTGTGATTTGGAATAAATCATTACTCGGTGGAATAAAAGCGCTACACGTATCTTATATTCAAGGCAAACGAAGTTGATAAACAATAAAATGCTATTAGCGCTCATATTGATCACGAATAAGAAAATTAAAAATTAAATACATGCGCCGCGTCGGCAACCTGCCCCGACCCACGCTCACCGTACTGTATTGATTCGTTGTAACTGGGGGATAAGCAAATGCCAAGTGGATTTTAGCCACTGCACCTAGACACATATTTCGTTAATCGATGCTTCATATAACGGTCCCCCACCCTTAACTTTTAATTAATGGCTGGCTTACAAACTAATGAACTATTTGTCCTCTATTTACTTAAGACGAGCCTCTTTAGATGAGTGATTAGTGTCTATGTCTCATAGGTTTGATTCTAGCAGGGTCAACTTTGGAAATATACCTTTCAAAATTAGCTTTGGCCTGTATTTGGAAAGTAGTGACAGGCCACACCTTCTTACATAAGACCACAGTGAAATAACAGCACATTATGTGCTGTGTGTTTCAGAGAGTGTGTAAGGGATGCCAGAGCCCATCCCTTCCTTGTCCTTCTACGGTCGGCAGCGCACTTACAGCACCATACCGTGGCTTGTATTATAGGCGACGGTAGCCCTAGCCACCTACTATGAAGTGAACCGTCAGTCTGTATGGCCGACATAAAAAAAAACTTTCTTATGACGATATTATAACATAATGCCCAATATGGCTAGAACGTGAGTGAGCCAGCATTGAGCTAAGAGCCTTCTGCTCAGCATAATATATAGGTATTATATTAGGTAATATTTTTCTAGACACTCGACATTTTATTGTGCATGTGCATGCCTTTGCTGGTGAACCGTACTTGACACACATAGTAAATTGTATAAAGCGTAATGAAAAGCGTTTTAACTCAAAAATTGGGTTTGACAGAGCTGTGTGGACACGGCCGTGTGTTTTACATGAATATACGTGTACGTACGTTAAGAGTAATATTTTCTTTGAGTGTATTATTGTATATGTGTATATACCATACCAAAAAATTCTTTGACTTTTTAACTATCGAAAGGTATAATTGAATTTTGGATGTACGTGATAGATCTATATGTAAGATAATAGCATCAAATTGCATCCCCCGATTCGTATCCTCAGTTTCTTGAATTGCCTCCCACCATTTTTAATAATGGTATATGTACTTAAAAACACAAATTTAAAGAGGTCGTCAAAAATATTAAAATAAATCTCTATTTGGATATGTCTACTGCACCAAACACTGCATCTCAGCAATCTTATATAAATACTTATTCACGTCAATAACTTTTTATTTAATTAAAGTTAAACAAACATATAACGATATTATCTTATTTGAAATGTGAATGGCCACACGTTGTTGAAGTTTTCAAATTCCGAACATTTTTATCAAGAGAAAAAGTAGAGGGACAAACAAAAAAGTTTCCGTTCTACGTCGGACGTTCCGATGGCGAGTGGGTTGGCTTGCGGCCAGCTTTGTAAGCTTTCTGCCCAAGCTCACTTCCGACGATACAATCGCATTTACTTTTAAAATATACTCTTTATATCGCGCTTTTAAAGTGGTTAAATAACGGAACGGAACGACCACGCGACAGAGACAACTATTTTGTCATAATAATTTTTATATACAATACGTATAGCGACCCGCTCCCGGTTTCGTAAGGGGTGCAATTTTTTGTATAATATAGAAATATTCCCGTTAATTCCTATTAGACAAGCAACGTCTTAGTGCAAGTGCGCTGTCGACCTTAGAAGAATTAAAGATATGCCGAAACCTTATTTAACTGAAGCCTTCTGAACCGAGGTGAGAGGAGGACTGTGATATGCAGTGTGCAGTGTGAAAAGTTTAGAATTACTTACTATTACAGTCCAAGCAAATCCAGAACAGAAAGATAATAACTAGCGATCCGCATTAGGTTTTTGCAATGCATTTTTACTGAAATTAAAATTTAAAAATTAAAATTATCAAATTTTTTTGGGTGGTTTAGAAGCAGTTAGGCGGACAGCGACATTATTTTATAATCATCAATACTAATAATAAATCTTGTATGTATGTTTTTTTTATTAGAGATGGGTTTGCCCTTGGCCAACAACCAGCTTGGTAGCAAGGGAGAGGCCTAAGATGGAGCGAGCTCACCCAGAAGATGCCTATTCACTCGAACTTTGAAAAGATTAGGGTTATATGAGCTCGGAAACACAGACGCAGGCAGTGAGTTCCAAACCTTGGCGGTGCGCATTATAAAGGATGTTTCAAAGCGCTTGGTTCGAAAAGGGGGGATTTCGACAAGATGAGGATGGTAATCAGCCGTACGTCTGTATGTCAGAACGGGGAAGGCGGTATGAGCTCATGCAGCCCCTGAGCACACTCACCGAAGTATACCTTATAAAAGACACATAGACTGGCAATTTTGCGTCTATGTGCCAGGCTCTGCATCTTAGATTTTAAAAAAGTACCGTCGCCTATGAGTCTCTTAGCTCTGCGTTCTACCGAGTCGGGTGCGGCAAGTTGGTATTTGGCCGAGCCATCCCAGAGGTGGGAGCAATACTCCATGCAAGAACGGACTTGCGCCTTATACAAAGATAAGAGCCGTCCAGGCGTAAAGTATCGCTTCACCCTGTTTAGGAATGCACAGCTTTTTGGCTGCTGTTTGGGCTTTGGACTCGATAGATGTGCCGAAGTTGAGATTAGAGCTCAACCTCACGCCAAGAAGTTCGAGATCATTGGCGACAGGTACAGATACACCTCGGAAGCCAGGTCAGCCAGGAGTTTGTATGTTCCTCCAATAAAACTTGGTATAAATGTTTATACATTTAGACGTACAGGACACAGGATAGGTTAATTTTTCTTTTTTAACGCGGACGAAGTCGCGGGCGCCAGTTAGTATATATTGTAGACTATCTGGTGCCCGCGACTTGGTCCGCGTTTAAAAATAAAAGAAATAAATAACGTCTGACATACATTGACGTCTGACATTATTTATAAATACGCTTTTTAGTCAAGCGCTTCGCCCGCTTGGAATATTTAACCTATCCAGAAATCCTCCTCATAATATTAGTTTAGTAGATTTCAGCAGTTTTATATACCTACTTATATAAAATATGCTGCCTCTGATACGTCTCGGCTGTGGTCAATATAATTATTTTCACGAAAACATCTTTTGGCATAAAAGTTCTGAAAATAACTCCATCTTCACGGAAGTTCCTTTTATAAAAACATAAAAATGACGTCATTTATCGGTTCGAAGCTCCGCGCAGCGGTGTAACAAGGAAGATTTTGAAGCACATTAAATGGTTTAGTGGAAATTATACACATATTGTTCGCTCCATTGCGCAGAAGACAAGATAATTATAATGGCCATAACAATAAATGGTGCTAATTTCATTTAGTGGAAGCGTGTGGCGGGTTGGCCGCTTGGCGGCATAGCAATAAACTAGCGATTATGACCACCATTCGATCCGAGCGATTGAATGTTTGTGACTTTGTGAATGAAATCGTTTTAATTATGTTAATTGAGCTTAAAATGTTTGTCTACATAACTACTGCATATATTATGTGCAAGAAAAAGACTAATAAAATGTAAAGTAAAAAAAATTGCACCGGTACCTACTCAGTTTTAATCTGAAAAAAAAAAAGAAACTATTAATGATTGGCTGAAATGGCTAATTGGTGCTTTTAAAATATCTCATTACAAGTAGGTTTTTATTCTTATTAATTATCTTATTCTTATTACATGTTTCTTTACGGACTTTTTTTTCCTTCCAAGTGTCTGCTTGGAGGAAAAAAAAAGTCCGTTTTTAACGCTCGACGCAAAAGGGGTGTATTATTTATAAGTTTGATATGTGTGTGTCGTTTTTAAATGTTCCATAAAGTTCGTAGTGTTTTGCTTGACATGCGAAATCCATTGGTTGTAGTAGATTGATGTTCGCCACACAGTTTCTTCTCAAAGAAACAGCCTGAGTATTTGTTAAGAAATTAAATTCAAATTTAGAAGACATTAACACTGTCGCGCTTACCGGAAAATAAAACAAGCAGCGTGATCGGTAAATAAAAAATATATATTTTACGCGCTCAATGGTAGGCAACACAAAGTGTAGGTCGTGGGTGGTCGGCCTGTCTGTCTCCTCACGCAGTGTGCAGGCACTCCCCTGTGTGATCCAGCCGACGAAGGTGGTAGATGCGGCGTAGTGGGCGTGGTGGTATGTGTCCTGCCGATGCGCGTGCCGACGATGGTAAGGCGGCGGTGGTTGTAGGCAGCAACTGGATCTAACGCGACCCGCAGCTGGCCGTCCGCTCAATCCGGAGGTTGCTGGAAATTGCTAGCCGGAAGTACGCTTGTTCAGCCCGAAGCGTGTTCCTGGAATCGACAGGACCACGGGATTACGCTCTGGTACATCTACCCTCCGATCTGGATACGCCACGACGGCAACAGGATGAAATGCCTGCTAAGCAGCAGTAGCATTGCCGCAGTGGTGCATTACCAGAACGGAGTTTACAAAGAGATAGATGCACCAAGCAAGAATTAATTAAATAAAATAATAAAGCAATAAAGCAATTTTAGAAAGGATAAAAAAACAATAAAGCAATAAAGCAATTTTATAAGGATATATAAAAATGAAATTTAAAATGTAAAAAAAATAATTAAGCAGGTAAGTCTTACTTGCCTACATAAAATCTAAGTAACTACATAAAAAAACTTAAAATATACTAGAAAGCAAAAGGGATATAAGCAAAGCAAAATAAGTAATATTAGCAAAACAAACTATGAATTTAAAATATATGATGAAGCAATTAAATAAAAAAAATAAGCTATTTTAAAATGTATTATTAAAAGTTAAAAATATTGTGTGCCATTTAAAACTTACCCTAACGCGGGAGATTCAAATTATACGAAATATTAAACTACATAATCACTAATTAGACCGCACCACTCAACTAATGCGCTGAGCGGCGCGGACCGTCCGTCTCTCGGCTACTTTGCCGACTGCCGCTTTAATTTCAAAATCAAGATCAAAATCCGTGTTGTAGGTACCACCCGCGCCGGCGCAATTGCATTCGTTGCACGCCGGGCGTGTACCTACTTACTTTAGTTTTTCAATTACCTTATTTTTTAATTTTATTTATTTATCAATTTATTAATAATAATTTCAACCATGTAACGCTTCGTTACAACACTGACCGTCAAATATGTGTTATAAATATTTACGAGTGCCAAGGTCAGCTCTATTAGTGTCGGATTAACCGGCAAACGGGTTAAATTCGTAGTAAGTGAGCGGAACTAGGAATCGTTTCTCTAGAATTCATTGCTATACTTACTCCGGTAAGAACCGGAGGCGCCGCGTTTCATGTTTACACAAATCACGTGTGTACTTACATGATCGCTTATGGAAATTAATATTATCTTAATACACCAAATTTTATAGCTACATTTACCTACCTTAAAATATAACAAGTTTATTAACAAAAATATTGAATTATAATTATTAAGTGCCCTGCAGTAGTATGATTTTAGTATTACTACCGTGCTGTATTCAGAGCGGTCTAGGCTTAAGCTAGGCCTGTAATAACTACTTAGTTCATCGCTGTTCAGCCGTGGTGGGTAGCGGATGTCGTATCCTACAACCTTGCCCACCTACGGCCGCGCTAGAAAGTCTTGGGTTTTAGCCGGTAGGAGTTCGGCATAAACCAGAATTTTCAAATGTTAGAAAAGGTTCTACTTTGCCAGCCGGTACATAACTCGGTTTCCAACTTTTCGGTTCCAATATCGAAAGAGTGTGACATAACTATCTATATGTATATTTATCATGCTGTCGACACTGGAGATTCATACTGTCGAAAAAGTTGGATTGGATGTACTTAGCGGTCGCAGCAACAGAAATTAAAAAGTAAATTGTAAAAATATTTGGTTGAAGAAGTGTTTTAAATGGTTACGAGAAAATACAAATGCTCACTTTTTGTTATTAAATTTGATTTTTTAAGTTTAGTTTCTTACATAGTGTATACAATCTCTCACCGTTAGTACTTATAAGAGTTCTCGAACAGAATGACTGTTGTGAGACTTTCCTTTCACCCGGCTAACAGTTGGTTGATCACGATGAGTGCATACTCTCACACTTTTAAAAGAAACGCTTCTCTGTTGTTTCATCACTCGACAGCACAATACAGCTTAGGCACCTACTTAAGTAGAATCACAGTCACATCTAAACCAGAGTGGGAGTTTTCAACTTTTGTTGGTTTATGTGGTTCTTAGTGCGTTCCATTTAAAAAAAGTATGGAATCTTTTTCAATCCATTTGAAAATGCTGTTCTAAAGCGTGGAAGTTGAGTGTATTTTGAAAACGAACATCGAGATCAAATACGCTATCAACCACAAACACGAGTTCATATTATGCTTCTTTAAAAAAAAAACAGTAAATAAACTAACTACGTCTAAATTGTGGTATTAGCAACATCCGTTGGCAGAAGTTTATGAATGTGGTTATTGCCGAAATAGAATTTTTATTTTCTTTTATGTACATATTGTTTTTTTATCATTTCGCTTATTAAGAAATATTAGTATTAAAACCCTCTATATTTATATATAGTATTTAATTTGTGTTAGTAACGCGTCAAGCGTAGTTTTTAAATTTAGAAAGAGTAATTTTTAATATTTGTTTATTAACTTGTTTAATTTAAAACGTATAACGTCATTTCTTTATATAAATACACGCCGTACGTGTCGTTTATATCTCGGATTATACTCAACTTCACATCTGTTACTGAGAACGTTTCTCAATATATATTCTATATAGTATACCTAGATGTCTTTAGTCTTGGACTTTATAAGAAATTTCCGTTTCACACTCTTTTACTGAAGAATTGTGGGCAAAAAATAAAAGATATCTTGTAAAATATTGTATTATTCAGTAGAAATACATGTTTGCAGAAGTATATAGGCTAAGTAGCCACACTGTAACTGGCCAGTATTTTTCTAAAATACCAACTAATTCATTGTGTTGTATGGATTTCAGTACAGTAGACTCTAAAACATAATAGATTCGAGATGTGGACATAATAGATGTTGAGATGTGTGTGACATAGGTGAATGCTATTTATTAGCTTGCAGTGAAAATGCGTAAAGTTTCCTACCTGAGTCATATTCTTACATATACCTGAGTCACTTCTGAACGATACGACTTACTTCGACTGGTGATAAAGCATAGAGTCGCTGGAAAAAGAAAAGTTGGGGAAAGAAAGAAGTCCTGCTTGAGGATTTATGCTGTTTTGACCAGTCAATAAGCAGAGAGAACTGTTACAGATTGATGGACAGGCACCACCACAAGAGGAAAAAGAAAAAGATAGAAGAAATAGAACAAGAAGAATTAGTAACAGTATTCTTAAGTTACAGAAATTATTTGGACGCTGATTAAAAGTTAGGTCGTCAGTATATTATAATTATGTGAAATCTTAAATGTAGTCAAATTGTATTGCTTATTACGGATTCGTTTTAATGTTGGACGCAAACAAAATTTATGTAAGTGGTTTCTTTATTCGGATATGAACGTGCGCCACACATGCGCGCGCTCAATTGATTTGTAAATACACGTAGGTACTCCTATAAACTATGTGTTAGTAAAACGGCAATCACACCATACAATTTGAACGTTTCCTATTTAGGAAATCTAAGTAGAGAGCTCGTGATCACACTACGCTAAATTGATTTCTAAATCGAAGATATAGAGTTCAAAATGGATAAACTCTCAATTGAATCCAATCTGTTCTAACTGCGATCACATCTTTCGATTTCCTAAATTGGATACGTTCAAATTGAATAGTGTGATAAGCGCTTAAGCGTGAATGTGAATTATGTAGCTGTCTCTCAGACTGTAAACAGATTTGTTTTGACATTTCCCAAACAACACTTATAATTGTTTAATTTGTTTATATGTATGTATGTATGTATTTGTATACATATCAACATATTATAACAACTCAAAAATAAAATCAAAGAAACTCATTCGATTGTCATTATTTTAAAGTTTACCAGGGTTTAGGAAAATAAAGCCAAGGTGATGATGACGATCCCAAGAATAAACTTCTAAAGAAATTCAGGATACCATTATTTTTGTCATATTTAAAATAATAAATACAACAATTATTATTATAATTAATTATACACAAAATCATATATACCTACTAAACGTATAGTATGAGTTCAGAATCGTTTAAATCTAGGCTTCATTATAACTTAAAATATTCTTCTTGAGATTTTCTTGAATGTCATCTTACACAAGCAACGTCACAGCTGCTGCAAGTGCATTGCCGATCACAGTATTATAATATAAGGGATTTGGAGGGCGAAGGGAAATGGGCTGTGGCATGAACATCCCTTACAAGCACACATAATCTTAGAATGTGTCACTATTGAACGAAAGTTGTATGTATAACTTCTCTTTATTAGTTAAAAAAATCGATATTTCACTGGTAACGGGAACACGGCACTGGATCGGCTGCTTGCCAATGTGTCGTAAATTGGTAGGATGGGTCGTAAACTCGGTCATTATTGATACTCATTAAATTCGACACTTTACGAGTCGAACGCAGTGACGGTTACCTCAGGCCTCAGACGTGCTTTCTGCTTATTCCCAACATTAAAAGTAACTTTTACGTTAAAAGTAACTCTTAAAAATCAAGTTCAAAATGTAAATCAATCAATACTAACAATAAATCTGTAAGTGTAGGTATTGTATCTAATGTAGGTATGTTCCTCCACTACGAATTAAGTTATTTTCATGAAACTTGGTAGACAAATATTTGGACGCACAGGTCACAAGATAGGCTACTTTTTTGTTTTTCAACGCGATCGAAGTCGTAGGCACCAGCTAGTATAGGAAATAAAGTTGCCTTCGTCGACAGTCGCCATACCTTATTATAATCGTTAGCTAGGTATATTATAAGCGATTAAACCGTTTTCCCTAAGTAAATAATGTTAATGAGATAGGTTAAAGAAAATACAAGGCCCTTTAGTATCGATTTATTAGCATTTAATAAAATTTCGCATTTCACATATTTTTATTTTATTTTATGTCAAAAATTTCAATTCAAGTCCATAAACACACCAAAATACAAACAACAAAGCGAAAGTTTGTATTCTGGGGTATTTCGATCTTTGTTACTTAATCACGCAAAAACGGCTGAACAGATTTAGATGAAATTTAGAACATAGATAGTTTAATACCTGGATTAACATATATGATAATTTTTATCCTGGAAAAATATTAAGTTCAACAGGAATCGTTTCAAAATATTAAAAAAAAAATTCAACGCGCCAAACCGTCGCGTCGTCACAGCGATAAAGATGTCAGGCGTTATATAACTCATATATTTTCTCAGGTGTTATATTTTTCATTTTTAAACGCGGACGAAGTTGCGTAAACTATAAAATTACATGCTAAGAACAATTAATTAAGAGTAAAATAAGTAAAAAAGTTTCAATTACATATGAGGTCAGCGGCCTGTGTAACAGTGACGCTTGCATTATAATTAGACAGTCCTGTTCGCAATAATGCTCAAAATGAAGCTGGGAATGTCACGTACATGACGCACCATCGCAAGAGCTTTGTTTCAGGAAAGCGCAAACATGGCAGAGGCTGCAATAGCTTTTATTATTGTACTGGATTACAATATATTATTTAGTAAATTGGTAACTATTTATAGGCAAGTTTATCTATTCGCTAAATATAAATTTATATGCATTTTATATGCCAGTGCAACCAGTATGTTAAGTTAAGCTTTTCAAGGCCTCCCCCACATAATATCCAAAATTTAGCTTTCCCGATTCACTTTCTTTTCCAAATGTATATTTTTCCTGGACTATGTATATAAAAATTAATATGATATTGTCACATATATACGTTACATTTCGCATTTAATAAATTTCAAGTAGGTTACTGCTGGACACATGCTTAACTCTGCTTGAAAAAATATATATAAATGATAGATAATAAATATTCGTATTCATATAAATACATATATTTTCAAACAGAGCATCGCATAAAATACTGTACCAATACTGCCCAAGGTATACTTAATTTTTTTTTTTGTTCTGATTAACTCTCAACACACAGCCATAACTACTAACTCTAGAAAGCTGAAATTTGGAACATAGGTTTATTTTATAAGGTGAGGATCCGCCAAGAAAGGTTCTTCAAACTCCGTGCGAAAATAAGGGCCTTTCGCTAGTTACAAATATGTACAATAACTATTGAAACATTGTCATATGTTTCTATTAACAATTGGCCTTAGAGAAGTGATCGTATTGCACAGTCTGGCCTCCAAAGTTCGCAACCATCTGGTCGCCTTGAATTATCTAGAATGTACCTCAGAATACACTGGGACAAACAGCTTGTTATGTTAATAACAACAGCTGTTCAGTTAGAAGGAAAACAATATAATTTTTCCACTGAAACTATCTTTTTAGTTCATATTTTGGACGTAAATACGTCTTTAAATTTGCTTCCATAGAAGAGACAATTCAGAAAGTCGATGATATTAAAATCGGGGGATATTGTAGCTTAAGCACTTACACCGAAAATTTAATTATATCATTAGATTTTTTTTGTATATTATGGCATATTTGAACTAGTCGCATATATACATATAATACGCTCAAAGAATACAGTCATTGCTATTGCCAACGCAATTGAAGTAATTGTGGCCACCTGCCATCAAGTGGACCATCAGCCTGGTAACAGTAACCTTATGCCTCCTGTACACAGTGGGCCCGGATAAGCCATGCGCCATAGATAGAGGTCATCATCGCCCTTTAGCAGCGACGCAATGCGGGTACACAATGGGTCATGACCAGCGTTAGATACTCGCGGGTCATGACTCACTGTTGTCAGGTGAAACCGATAACTTAACTCTGTTCTTAAAGAGTAAAAAGTTGTATGTATATTTTAGGGAACACTGAAGTAGGGAGACAATTCTACTGCCTCGCTGTGTGCATAACAAAAGAAGATGCAAAGCTATATTAGATGTAAGAGTGCATAATACCTGTATTGCCTTTACTAACGCTCCAATGACATGAAATGAAAACTCTCCTAAGTGAAAACGGAATCAATCGACCCACCAAAATCTGCTTTTATGTATAATCTGTATCGAACATGCAGACGTTGTATGTTTACTAGCGACCCGCAGCCGCTTCGCACGCGTGTAATTTTTTTTCTCCAAATTTTATATACACAAACATGCCTCGTTTATTGCTCTTTCTTTTTAGTTAAAACCGTTTCAAAGTTCGTTAATTTTTTTAGAAGAAATTAGTAGAGAAACAGACAGAGGCGGACAGCGACATATAGTTTAGTCATAGGTAAAGGTCAGATTTTAGGCTCTATTATGTAAAAATTCCACATCTCACATGAAAGCGGATATGGTAGTGGCCGAAGCGTTTATTTCTACGGAATATTTGTGTAAACAGTTGCGCGATGAGAGAGAACGATCGATGCAAAATCGAATACGAAACAGCCACGTGCCAAACGAATCTCGGTCGCATCCGACAGCTGCTGCCTCGGTGAAAATATCACCACTCGACATTACTTATTTGTGAACGCGTTCCATGTACGAGTATTTATATACACGAACGAAAGTCGCGATCGCTTTGATACCAACACGAGAAATAGATGGGTCAATGTCTCGGACTAGAATCGAGAGTGTATCGGAGCTATTTTATCATTTGAATGGTTTCGTAATCGCTGCGATGCGTTGCGATTACGTTCACGCCCGGTGAAATGATATAACGATCTTTTCTTTCTCAGCTCTCACCTGTCAGAGAGGAAACGATAAAAGCGAATTCGGTTCAAAGCGTGCACGGACACAAACAAACTGTTTCTGTCTAAAATAAAAGTGTAAAATAATTTCAAATGTCTTTATGTCAGTCGTAAAGTTGTAATGCTGATATTTTAATACCGGCCAGTCATTAAAAAAATATTCCTTTGCTTTTCTCCTTTTATGAATGGTAAACGCTTATGGGGTTTTTCACTTCTCATATTTTTAATTAAGGAATAACTTTTCAGTTTTCCTTCGTGTTTTTAATTGCGTGTTTATTTTTAAAACGGTCTTTTTGGTCCGTAAGCCAGGCACTAATTTCGTCAATGATTTCCTCTCAAGTTTATAATTTGTAAAATGCCTGAGAGAGTTGTATCATGATGCGTTGTGAACGTCAGCTGCGGCTCCGATGGTGGGTTTAGCAGTAGAGTGGTAGCCGCCCACGCACAGAATAAAAAAAAAAATTAATCATATATTTCGGATTAAAAATTCATCAAATTATAGTTAGCCTAATATTTTGAAGAAACAAAATTGCATAGCGCAGTCATTTGAAAGTATGTGGGACCTAAGTATCTATTTATTAATCTCTTTAACTGGTTTTGTCGCCAGGGTACGGTTTTGTAGAATTTCATATAACTTCGAAGATTATTGGGATACATGACATGTGTTTTCTAGGACATACGGGTGTGTTTACGATGTTTCTTCGCACGTTGGGTCACGCCCATTAATTATGTGAGGTATTTGGGCGTTTTCAACTCAAATAGACGATATTTAACTAAGAAACGATTATTAAAAACGACTTCGCCCGCGCAACTTTGTAAATTATATACCGTACTAAAACCTACCTCGAGAACCACTCTATCTATTGGTGAAAACAGCATGAAAATCGGTGCTTTTTGAGTTTATAGCGAACAGACATACAGACGCGGCGGAGGACTTTGTTTTATAATAATTATGTATTGATGCACGTTAGAAAAAAATAAGTTATGAGTAAGTATTTAACTATGAAAAATACTCAAAACTTTTTAGAGGCGATCTATTTGAAAGTGAGTATATAGTAGTAATAGAAATGTAGAAGCGTAGTGCCATAGTTTGCGAATGACGAGAGAGTTAATATTAAACGAATGCGTATGATATGAGGTAGCCCTGTATCAAGGCGAGCACCAAAATACTCCTCTTGACCTACGAGTCGGCGCCACGCGGCGCTGCGTCTCCACGTTATTTTGGACACGACAAATATCTTGTTCCATGTTTTAACACGCAATACACATGGCACTAAACATAGCGACAAATTGGGCTGCGTGTCGTCGGCCTCTATCCGTTTCTATCAAAGAAAACAGCTACCTATAGGATAGGTGTACCAGAATCTTAGGGGAAATGGGGAAATAAAAATTTGAAGAATAAAAAATTGATTATTCTTGATAATGCTTAATTTTTATTTGTAGGCATATTAAATATTTATTTTAATTATGATGATAATGCCATCAGATTCTGGTAGTACCTATAACAATAATCTCAGCTAAATGCAGTGATGCAGAAAGGCAATCGAAAAAAGCTTGTGTATACGGGCGTTGCTTAGCACTGGCAACACTGAGCACTTTCAAAAAACACAAAGGCTCCATTAGCTAAAGTGTCAAGCCACTGTCAAGCGAACGGACACGCAACGTACGCACCATACGCACCAGAGACTTCATAATCGATAGGACGCGAAATGTTACTATACTATTTTTCACATAGAATGGGTACGTTGACATTTGATTTCCATTTGACGCGTTATTTAAAAAAAAAAAAAAAAATTGACGCATTCATTGCCCATGTTATTTTTCAAAAAAAGATATTAAACTAGCTACACACTCCCGGCTTCGCCCGGGTTCAAAATAAAAACTATCATATGTTTTAAGTTGGACCACACTAAACATAGCCACGAAGTTTTATCAAAATCGCTTTAGGAGTTCATTGGCGTCAAGCAACGTGACACGTATTTTTTATATACCTATCTATATAGAGATTTTATTTTACAATAACTCTTTTGCGTTAGGCGTCAGCTATTAAAAAATGTAGCGAGTCTTGAATAGGTTTTTAAAGAAGCTCTTCAAAATTGCGAAGAAAGGTAATGACGAATCAACAGTTTGCTATAAGAAAAGTCCTTGGCGTGTAAGCGAATCCGAATGCCAACATAACCTACCTGTTGAGGCGGTGAGGTGGCCGCGTAAGTAGACAAACGACTTCGCTCGTTGGGAAAAACAACTTCCCCCGTGTTTCAGCTAAGGTGGGTTAATCGTGCACGCGACCTCCATTTTATGCACTTGTAAATATTCCACTAATTGTTCACTACTTGCAAAAAATCTATTTATATGTATATTTTTGAATTGTTCTGTGTTTCGTTTTGAACATATTAGAAAATATTTGCACTTATAACAGCTTAGAAAACAGCTATAAGCTAACAACGAAAGTGCACATTTCAGATTTTTTCGTTGTTTCGGTATTCGACACATTCGTTTTTGGACAGATTCGTCATTGGTCAGATTCTTAATTAGTCAGAGATAGTCCTATAGGTACTTTAGAAATCTTATAGGTCTACATAATTTTGGTACAGAATTTTGTATATAATTTGCAGATTAAAATGTGAGTATTTATTAAAGAATTACTGTTGTTGAATTACAGGCTGCTCATTTTCTTCTATGATCCCTTCTTATGCCTCAGTTTCAACTAGAAACTTTCCAATATCGAACTATTTTGAGTGACATGAGTGTGTTGATATTGTCAAGAATCGTCAGTTCCGCGTGCGGTGTGGCTGACAGATTTGAGAATATATAGCGGTCGGGAGACACGCGGGAAGAGCCCGGGAGGTATGCCAAGAACACTCGGGCTAAATCTGGAGAGACACGTCACTTGTAAGTTGTATGTGTCACGACTGACGAACACACTCGCACACAAACACAATATCTAACGCTAAACGCACTCATCTATTTCTCGGTTGAATTGAAGATTGAATTCTAACCTCTTACCCCAGCAAATATAGACATTTTCGGGTCAACTTTGCGCTATTCTACCGATCCAATTTTTTGGTTTTTATAAGGTATAGGATCACTTACCGTGAGTATAAAATCACAAAATGCTGACAAATTCAGGTGGAGCTTCAGGCGCCATCTTGAAAAAACGTTTTTGCCCAATATCTCGGAAACTATGCGCTTGAGGACAAAATAAACGTCATAGAGACCATTATTGTAGTGATTTAAATTGGTTATGTTATCAAAGATCAAAGGATCATTTATATCATATCAGTAAAAACTGAGTAATCGAACAACAATTTATAATTGGATTCGTTTGCATTAAAATAAGCCTTGTAATGCTTAAGACATTTATTATTTTTTTAAATAGCTTTTTAAATAAAGTATCCATTTATATCAGACATCTCAAGTCCATAATGGTTCAAGACCACAACACAACAAAATACAAATAATAGTGCGTAAATAAAACCATATATTTACTTATGAGAATTGCAAAATGACAACATCACAAATCTAAGCTTATCAGAAAAAACCGACAGAAGCGGACAGCGACTTTATTTTATAACTAGCTTTGCATGAGACTTCGTCTGCGTAACTTTATAAAACAACTCACTATGTTACTCGCTGAACATATAACTTCCTATAGGTGAAAGATATTTTAAAATCAGTGCATTAGCTTTTGAGTTTATTTATTACAAATAATATTACCTACTATATATAGTATAGATATAGATAGATAGCATATATAATAATATTATATAGATACAAATAGGTCAGTATCAAAGTATATATTTAGCATTAGAGGAAGTTCGATAATAAATAACAAAGTGGCTAAAATTAATACGCCTCCAACCACATCTATACTTAGCTCATTCGCGAAGCAGAGACAAAATAGTTGCTGTCCGTATAGTGCACACTGCAGCGGTACTCGGTGACGTCATCACTTGCAATACTGCGTTTTCATTTTATATTGCATAACACTAGATAGTACCTATGACTTCGTCAGAGTTGAAAAATAAAAGATATACTTACACGTAACGTCTGGTGAGCTTATGTAAGCAATAACTTCTTGGTTCATCACAATCCCCTCAGGGGATCGACATATTATATGCCGCAGTTCACTAGGATCCTCTGCTTGCTTATTAAGTAAAGATGTCAGAGTAAAACTGTAAGACTCCTAAAGATTGTTTTGATATATGGTCATTTTATAATGTCTGACATCTTTATTGATGAGACGACGCGCGACGGTGACACTTTTGCCGGGCGTTAGTTTTTTTATTTTAGACTAGCTGGTGTCCGCGACTTCGTCCGCGTTGAAAAAAAAAGTAGCCTATTCTGTGTCCTGTACGTCTAAATGTTTATTTACCAAGTTTCATGAAAATCAGTTAATTCATTTAAGAGTTATGGAGGAACACATATACATACAAATTACAATACCTACACTAACAGATTTATTATTAGTAATGATGATCCCTCGGGAACAGTACTTTTGTCTGGATGGAATGTACCCTATGTCCTTTCTGGTATCTCTGATAACTTGTATGCAAAATTTCATGTTGATCAGTTGAGTAGTTAGGTGTGAAATAGTAACATACAGGCAGACAGAGTTACTTTCACATTTATAATATTAGTTCACTTGCAACACTTACGGCGTTACTTATTAGTTATTAGTTATTGTTATTAAACGACGGTAACCACTTTCCGTTAAGTAGGTATACCGTCAGTCTGCTTATAAAATGAAAATGTAAACATAAGACTAAAGAAAAACAAAACCAATTACCTTTATTATTAGCTACGGGGTAATTTGTTAGGTTTAATGACTTGGAAAATGAATTCTATAGCTTCTAGGTGATTACTTATTAAGGCGGTGTTTTGCATAAACGTGTAGTTGGAAGTGGCGACATGAAAGTGGTATGTAAATAGTTTAAACAACAGACTTACTAAATTGGATTGCAACATACCAGCTTCGCAGTTCTAGCGGAGGCGTAAATTGAACTAAAACTTATGTACTGAAACTTTGCCTCTTATGCTACCAGTGTAGGAGGTACATAATCTAAGACGCTTTTATTTCTATATACTAGCGGTTGCACGCGACTTCGTCCGCGTAACTTTATAAAATACTAGCTGGTCCGCGTTGAAAAAGAAAAAAGTAGCCTATCGTGTGTCCTGTACGCCTAAATGCTTATCTACCAATTTTCTTGAAAATCAGTTAATTCGTTTAAGGTTATGGAGGAACATACATACATACACTACCTACACTTGCAGATTTATTATTAGTATTGATTGATCGATATAATAGTGATACTACGCCTTATGGTTATGAATTGAAAACATTTTTTATAATAAATAATTAAACTAAAATAAAAAATTAATGAGCGACCTGCCCAGGTTTCACACAAATAAAAAGCCGTTTTAATCTAATTCAAATGCCCAAGGCTATTGAGGTGAGGCCGTTGTAGCGCACGGAGATTTTGATTGCAATAACACCTACATTTAATTTTATGAAAAGTAAGCTAAGTATACTAATATTATAAAGAGAAAATATTTATTTTGTAATGAATAAATTCCAAAACTACTGGAACGATTTTAAAAATTCTTTTACATAATATAGAAAGCTGTCGCGCTTAGGGAATTTCCCACGGCGACACTGACTAAATTAGTGATGGAAAAACTATCTTTAAAAAATATGTTGGGCGCCAGTGTAGCCTACCAGGAAAGTAAAACAAGCGTGATCAGTAACAATAAAAATATATATTTTAAATGCGCTCAAAGGTAGGCAACACAAAGTGTAGGTCGTGGGTGGTCGGCCAATCTGTCTCCTCAACGCAGCGTGCAGGCACTCCCCTGTATGATCCGGCCGTCGAAGGTGGTAGATGCGAGCCAGGCGGTGCGTGTCCTGCTGATGTGATGATGATGGTAAGGCGGCGATGCAAAGCCGGCAACGGATCTAATGCGACCCGGCGCCGGCCGACGAATGCAGTTGCATAAGACCAGCAACGAAACTAATGCGCTCCGAAGCTGGTCGATGAATGCCGATGTACTCGGGGAATACTAGGCCCGGGGAATGGTAGGCCCAGGGAATGCTTGCCCCGGAAAATGCTCCTGAAATCGACAGCACCACAAGATTACGCTCTGGCACATCTACCCTTCCGATCCGGATACCCCACGACGGCAACAGGATGAAAATACCCGCATAGTAGCAGTAGCATTGCCGCAGTGGTGCATGACCAGAACGGAGTTTACAAAGCAATTTAAATGAGAAAGCAAAAATGAAATGTGTGAAAAATAAAATATAATTTGAAATAAAAAATATTAATTAAGTAGATAAAAAAAATATTAAAATATTTGATGAAGCTATGAAACTACAAAAAAATAAGCAATTTAAATATGTAATGAAACTTACAAAATTGTGTGCCATTTAAAACTTACCCTAACGCGGGAGATTCAAATTATACGAAATATTAAACTACATAATTACTAAACAGTTAATTAGACCGCACCACTCAACTAATGCGCTGAGTGGCGCGGACCGTCCGTCTCTCGGCTACTTTGCCGACTGCCGCTTTAATTTCAAAATCAAGATCAAAATCCGTGTTGTAGGTACCACCCGCGCCGGCGCAATTGCATTCGTTGCACGCCGGGCGTGTACCTACTTACTTTAGTTTTTCAATTACCTTATTTTTTAATTTTATTTATTTATCAATTTATTAATCCTAATTTCAACCATGTAACGCTTCGTTACAAAGCTAAATTATCAGCTTGTAACATAGGCACCAGCTGTGTCATAAAGTTACGCGGATGAAATCCCGTGCATCAGTTGATGTTGAGAAAACATGTTAAACTTAAGTATTATTAAGAATGCAATTGGTTTAGTTTCTTTAATAATAAGAATAATAATCATTTATTTCAGATATAGGTAACATCCATAATTATTAATAATATTTTACATCTATGTGAATTATAATATATAAATATTATAATATCCTTACTAATCCTATACTAATATTATAAATATGAATGTGAGTTTGCTTGTTTTTTACGCTTTCACGCAAAAACTACTGAACCGATCACCATGAAATTTTGCATACACGTTGTCTTCATTCATTTGGTTTTCTTTAATTTTCTTTAATTCAAATGCGTTACTACGACACTGCCGTTAGCTGCTACGACGACCTGCCCGTAGCCCGTAGCCGTAGCCAAATTTCGTAGGTAATAGCGTAGACGGATTATATTCTATACTAGCTGCTGCCTGCGACTTCGCCCGCGTAACTTTGTAAATTATATACTAAAACCTTCCTCAAGAACCACTCTATCCATTGGTGAAAACAGCATGAAAATCGGTGCAGTAGTTTTTGAGTTTATCGCGAATAGACAGACAGACGCGGCGGAGGACTTTGTTTTATAATATTTTATGTTATTCTATATTCATAATAATAAATATTATAAATGTGAAAGTTGTCTGTCTGTTACCATTTTACACCTTAACTAATCAACCAATAATCACGAAATTTTGAATACACGTTGTCAGTAAAGTCAGTCAGGGATACAAGAAAAGACACCTTTATATATAGGTCTGTTTATTGTGCTACATTGCATAATATAGACATACATTTGCAGATATGCACTATTTGTAATCAATAAAATTATTCACTTTAAGACGAAGAGATCATCAAGCAGGCTTGAGACAGATCTCAAAGTAAGCTCCATCTTAATAAATAAACTGGGACATAAAGTAATTACATCTCTAGATTGTCATGTTAGTCAAGTTATGGAAATTTCAATTTAATATTACAAAGTGTTATAAAGAAAATCTCTCGCACGTCTGTTGTAGACAGATATAAATTATATTTATTTTTATATTAAAATTGCCTCAATTTTCTTCAGAGTACAGACAGAGGCAGCGATCAAACCATGTTGTTTCTTATACCTATTTAAATTCACTTCGAGCAGTTAGACGAAGCAAATTTATAATTCAGCTTGCGTAATGGGGGGATGTAAGCCTGTATGTGGGTGAACATTCTGTTATGTAGCAAGCTAGTAGCTAGAAATGTGTTTACAACGATCGCGGATGTGGTAGGGCGCCTCGTCTCTTACGGCTTGAGATCGATACGAGGCTCGTTTTAAGCGAGCTGCTAAACTTATGTTCTATTGCTTCCTCAATATGGGCTTTTTAACGTCCGACGCAAAAACGGGATGTTATAAGTCTGTATCTGTGTCTGTCTGTAGAATCATATTACATAATTACTAGCTGGCGTCCGCGACTTCGTCCGCGTTGAAAAAGAAAAAGCCTATATCCTGTGTCCCGTACGTCTAAATAATTATCTACCAAGTTTCATGAAAATCAATAAATTTGTTTAACTAGTTATGGAGGAACATACTTATACATACATACATACATACAATACCTACACTTGCAGATTTATTATTAAGTAATATTGATCGATTGATGATTGATCTCACAAACGGATCGACCGATTTTGATCGCGTTTTTTATATTGACGTGTTCGAAATCGTTTTTCGCTATAATTTATGAAGATCTGTTCAAGTGATTAAAGAAGATCAGCCCATTTGATGTGAAATTTGATTATACTGTGACTTCGCTGAATGATGACGTAATTAGGAACTTACAGCAGATATAGCGTGTTTGGGCTCAATAGAAAGTCAAGGATTAGTTTGTAATTTTTAATTATAGCTTGTTAAATATTACATTTTCTTACAGTTGCTTGTTAGTTTCGTTTGAAACTATTAAATATAAACAACGACCCGCTCGCGGCTATTCCAGATTCATCTAAATCGGCTATTTTTTCTAAAAGTTATATGTATATACATCATCTATTAGTGAAAACCGTATCAAAATTTGTTGAGTGAATTAGAAACAGACAGACCCGAAGAGCCGAAGTATACTTAGTTACTATACTTCTACATAATTATAGAGGCGGAAAGCGACTTCAAATTTATACAAATATATTTAGAAGATATATTTAGAAAAAAGTAAATTATAATTTCGTTGTGTCCAACAAAATGAACGAGCGCCTTTTCTCTCGGTACCCTATCTGTTACATTTTAAGGGTGGATGTTTACAAGTTGAAATGGTTAATTTATTATTCGGATGACGGCACAGTTATTTATCATGTTGTGATAAATGAGGAATCTAGTTTAACTTCGTGTCATCGCGCCGACGCCCTTAACGTAGACAGAGTGGCGCCTTCGCCGTACAACACTTCCTTATTTACTCTCATATTGCTAGCAGCGACCTCTATCGATTGCGTTAGCTAAGGGACTTTTAGTTTATTAGTACGTAACGAGTTCTGCCCGCGACTTACACACATGATATTCGGCATAGCATAGCGCGGACCTTTTTTCTGATTGTATACCGATTGGAATGAAATAAACCGCAGTGAAAATAGCAATAAAAGAAATTTCAGAAGAATTATTTAATTTTGAAGAAAGTTTAACATTAACATATTTCTGTCCCCCACACTGTAGTTTCTCTACTTGTCTTATAACGACTAGCTGGTGCTCCACGGTAAAACGCCATTTACCGTGGAGCGGATCGTTAAAAAAATCTCCAAGCAGTTGTCATGTTAGTCGCTTCACCTGATTCTAGATAGATATCGCTGTCAAGACGTGTATCCCGGGTCGAGCCGCTTACTTTTATTTTAAATTTCTCGTAGGAATGAAGCATTTTCCTGCGGTAAAAAGAATCAGGGATAATGTCGGCTTCTAATGGTAAAAGAATTCTTCAAATCGGTCCAGTAGTTTCGGAGCCTTTCAATACAAACAAACAAACAATCAAATCTCTCCTCTTTATAATATTAGTAAGTATAGAATAAACAAACAGGCTATTTAGTTTTGATGTGTAATCCTATGAAGGTCTCACGTACTATTTATCATACCTGGCTTTGCTTTGCGTTTGTAGGCGATGGTACATCATCATTAGCCCGTGTCTATCCACTGCTGGATATAGTCCTCTCCCAAGGTTCACGGTCCTGCGCTTCGCATCCAGCCGTTTCCTGTAATGCATTTCAGGTCGTATATTCGTGGCCTATATAAGAGAACTCGTCTAACTCAACAGTTATTTGCTCTGCGACAGATTTGACCGGCCAAATATTAACCGAAACCGATTTTTGACCACAATTATAACCTCGATTTCACGAAAAGGTGCGATCCCCTTATATCTCGGAGAGTTGTAAATATATGATATTTAAAAAGGGCTCAAAAGATGCGTATTCACGAGAGCTGTAAGGTGCAAAAATAATTTTTCCAAAAAGTCAAAAACGAAAAATGTTATGGTCGAATTAGTGAAAAAAATTTGAAATATTTTCCGAATTTTTGATTTTGGCGCTCGATATTTTGGAAACGAAGATATCAGAAAAACTCCTCTGGACAATTAAGCTACAATTTAAGCCTAAAATAAAGACGATCGGGTTAAGGGTTTGCCTTGTAGCTTAACCTTTTTGAAAGAAGTAAACAAGTCAGAACAACATAATTTCGAATTCCGTAGATTCATTTCAATGTGCTCGATAGTCGTGTGAGGCACGAAATCTGTGATTTTTTTATTTGTTTAGGTTTGTTCACAAGCATTGAATATGACCCGCAGACGAACAGTACCTGAGTAATAAGACAGGAAAGACCAAAATGTACATTGGTAATAAACCAGAAAAGACCAATTTTCATTATTGAAACGTAAGGTGACTAGTTGTTGTCAAGTAAGTCGAAGGTTGAAGTAGGTTGTAGTGATGGTGCGATAAAACGGCGGCTAAGTAATAATCGGAGTGAGGGCGCGCCTCGCTACCGGTAATCGATTGACGACCACCCCGCCTCACTACTTCTCTCACGAACACTATACTTTTCGGACGTAGGTACACTTTCAAACTTATCTACTTACTAACTTACGGGATTGATAGGGGAAAATCTCGTCATAAAAAACCTACAATATACATTGAAATAAGACAGAATAGTGTATATTTTAGAAAGCTAAGCCGACCACCGCGAAGCTTTTTGTTGTCTATCAATTGACATCAAAAAAGCTTCGCGGTGGTCACGCGACATTGTAGGCAAATCTGTGTTTTAGTTATTTAGTACATTTTAGGTACTGAGTAAAAAACCGGAATTTTTTTGGGCATTTTGTGTTAATTAAGTAATCTTATACACATGAGGCGATCTAGGGGGTCCCCACTATTGCCCCGATATTGCCACTGATTATAGTCCGTGTGTAGAAACTTTTAACTAATCAATCGATCATCACTGATCATCATATGACTTCACTGCACAGCACTTTACAACTACCATTACGTGACCTTTGTTAACCTTTGTTACATAGTTCCATTGATGGAATTGTGACTTCGCCAAGAGTTTTATGTGATTCTCAATAATAATCTACAGCAAATTCGTAATTAATACCTCACACAAGGCAAGAAGGAATTTTGAGGGTGTTTTTTTGGGTTCTCCGTATTCCCTAAAGATTATTTTTGTATCAGGTTATCCTTACTATGAGCCCATAAATGGAGCTATTACTGAATGGAGGGAATTCCCTGTGACGCAATCACAGGGAGTGTGCCCCTGGGACGCATGTAATAACCGCCCACCCGTAAAATATTTTAAATCAATAACCGGGCGTCATATATGTAAGTATATCCAACAGTGTAGGAACTATTAAAATCAGAGCAAAAGGATAGAAAATATTCCTTCACAAATTTAAAAATTAAGCTTTTGTACTTGCTAGTAGCTTCAGCACGAGTTCAGCAGAGTAGCAAGCTAATTACCCTTCGTTCTTCCCCAGGGTTTGAGCAACCTTCATACATTTAATCAATATATGTGCAGTGTCTTAGCCGTGCAAAGTTAATTACTATCGCATATAATATATAGGAAAATAAAGCTGACGGTCCACTCGATAGTAGGGTGACTATATCGTTGGCGGGGCACCGAAGTCGTGTCATAACGTCCCCACGACCCCGCCCGTCAACGGCCGCGACAGATAGAAGTCGTTGGGTTTTAGCCGGTAGGAATCCGGCATAACCCCGCAGTCCCCCTTTACTGCCGGGTATCCAAGAGGATTTCCCAACGTAAAAAAAAAAGGGGTGACTATATCGTCACCTCTTACACAAGCAACGCTACAGGTGTAAGTGCGTTGCTAACTTAGTAGGATTAAGGATAAGGGATAAGGAAGGGAAAGAGAAATGGGCTCTGATATCCTTTATCAACTCAATGAAGCACAGCAGCACGCGTGCTGTTATTTCACAGTCGGGGGATCGAACCCGAGACCCAGACAGGGCGTTAAAGCCAGTATCCTAACCTACTTATCCAACGGGCTCGTCCAGTCGTTATCCCCTTACAAGACAGTAGGATTACGGATGAGGGATTAGGAATGAATAGGGAAATGGGCTCAGATTTTCAATACATACTTATACTTACTAATAAAACACAAAAGCACTTCTGCCAACTTTGACCAAAGACATAGGCTATGTTGTGATGACAATATAAGAAAAGAAACACGTAATGTTTAGTAAAAATATTGAAGTGTACTAGGTATATTTACTGCTGGCTATGATATACATAATTAAACAACTTTGTATGTATGTCGGGAAAGATGAAAGGTCAAGGCTCGCCTCTCCCGTTTGACACGGGTTATAGGGAGCGCCCTATCTCCAACCGATAATAGCCTGATACCCATTATAATGCCTACATCTACATCAAGGTACTAGCAACTGTTTGACTTTCTCATTTATGACATATTTTGACAGGATCTGTATTGAGATTGAATTATAATTCCACTCTATACAAATTGAGGAATATCTTTATGAAATCCTATACAGATTGAAAATTTATAGAAAGAAAAGAAATTTTATAAGTAGAGTTCGAAACACAAATAGCACATGCAATACCAATTTGAAAGAAACGAATATCCCATTGGAGCCTGCACTACTTACTTCTTTCGTGGCCGCGTACGTAATATGTAGGTCGAGTCGATATTTGAACTGAATAGTATTATAATGTCACTTGCAGGTCGCCTGTGTCTGTAAAGGAGGGTGCGACATAAATGAGCGGATGAGGCGACGGCGCTCAGCACCATGAGCTAGCGGAGATGGGGGGCGAGGGGGCGGGCCGCGGCGCCGCGCGCTGGCACGTGGGCGACTCGCCCCCGCGCGCGCCCATGGGCTACGCGGCGCCCGCGCAGGACGCGCCACTCGACCGCGGCCTCGCGCCGGCGCCTGCGCCACTGCCCGCCGCCAATGCAGCGCTGCAGCGGGCGCACTCCAGGTATAGCCCGTATCAAACCTTTTTATGTTTGTGTTAAGATCAGCAGACAAGCTGACGATTCACTTGATCGTACTACCGTCGTCTATAACACAAGCAACACTACGGTTGGTGCAGGTGTGCTTCCGGTTACAGTCTCCTACTGTAGTAATGGAAGTAATGGAGAAACAATGAGAAATGAGCTGGGGCTGGAAAGGGGTGGTTCCGGGTTCTGAGCGGTTCAATTGGAAATATTATGGCGGAAGCCTATGGCCAACGGGTGAGATGATGATGATGATAAACACGTTTCAGGTCAATGTCGTCGCTGCCGCCCGAGCCGTTTATGATGCTCCGCGCGAAAGCGCTGAGCAAACGAGTGATAATCAACGTGGGTGGTGTCCGGCATGAAGTGCTTTGGCGCACTCTGGAGCGACTCCCTCACACGAGGCTCGGACGGCTGCGAGACTGCAATACTCATGAGGCCATCACTGAACTTTGCGATGATTACTCCTTACAAGACAACGAGTATTTCTTCGATAGGTAAGTCATTTCATGGCATAAATAGAAATGTGTCAATGTGTTGATTTTTTAATATTGATATAGTTTTTAAACTTTTTGTGCTTTTTTGACCAACTTTTGAAGTTAAATTTCCATAGTTGACTCTAGTCTGGCTCTGGCATGAAGTAACATTTATCTATTGTTCTTTTAATTAAATACCTCATTTGTTTTATCAATCGTAGCTTTTATTAAGGGATTCGCCGTGGTCTAAAGAGCCTAAATCCTGGTGTAAAGTGATAGACGGAGTTTTGTAAGTCGATCTCGATTAATATTGGCAGAAATCGAAATAAATTTGAGCTCATCGATTTATATCGAAATAACCCTCTACCGGCGGCGAACAACGGCTTTATCAAAGGAACGCGCGGTATTTTTCACAGAATATACGCGGCGCTTTCATTCCTGTTTTGAATTTCTGATAGTGATCTACACATATAACCTATACCTACGTCATGATACACCCTACCTATCTACATTACTTACTTACATAAGTATGTGCACGTAAATATGTAGGTATTTGCGGCATCTACCGGGTCGATAGCTTGTATTCGAACAATTTTGTGGTCGATCGCCAGCAGTTCAAGTTTGAACTATAGGGCATTCGCCAATGGCATTTCTTGCTTACTCACCAAAACGTAAAAAGCACACGAGCTGTTATTTCACGCTGATTTTCGCAGTAATAACCAGGCGAGTTGCCAGTTTATGACTACGGAACAAAGTATGTCACACAACACAACACTAAATTTGAAAACTATTTCTCTGAGATAATACATACTCGGTTGTAGAGACAAACCGAATTTTAGAGAAACAGAATTAAATTAACTAAATCATGGCTATATATATATATATATTTGTATCTTACTTTTACTATTTGAAATTTTGCATACACGTTGTCTGGGACACCAGAAAGGACATAGGGCACCTTTCATCGTTTAACGCGGACGAAGTCGCGGGCACCAGCTAGTTGGACTATAAAAATAAGAGCTTTCTTAAGCTGAATTATTTGTTTAAAAGTTATTGAGAAATGATATGTCACAAAGAGAAGAAATAAATGAATAATCTGAATGATTTCCAAGGTTCGATTATTTCGATGAACATGTGCTTATAACGTTATATTATTAATGCTTGTGTTAAAGGCGATGGTAGCCACCTACCGTAAGCATGTATGTCGAGCTTAATATTATACAAAACAAAATATTCCATAATAACTTAAAAATTTTCAGGCATCCAAAGAGCTTCAGTTCAATACTCAACTTCTATCGGACGGGGAAACTGCATTTAGTCGACGAGATGTGCGTGTTGGCTTTCAGCGATGATCTCGAATATTGGGGTGTGGACGAACTCTACCTGGAGTCATGTTGCCAACACAAATACCATCAGAGGAAAGAGCACGTTCACGAGGAAATGCGCAAAGAAGCTGAGAGTCTCCGACAGAGGGAAGAGGAGGAATTCGGTCAAGGAACGTGTGCGCAATACCAAAAATGGCTGTGGGACTTACTAGAGAAGCCAACGACAAGTATTGCAGCCAGGGTAAAGTATTACATCATGTTGTCACTAAACTAGCTAATAAAATTGTTTTAATAATTACCCACGCAAGCGACGCTGCCATTGGGAAAGTATTGCGTAAAAAATTTCAGGTACTTGTACAAAACGTCGGAAATATCTCGGCACTTTGCAACAATCTATTTGTTTGTTTTTTTTAATGTAACAGACAATAAAATTAAATAAAATATTTAATAAAAAAAAACACACACACTATCGATTTTTAGTATAGTATAGCTGGTGCTCGCGACTTCGTCCGCGTAGAAAAGTATAAAACGCCATCTACCGTATTTTGGATAGATGGCGCGGCGCTATCTCCCTGGCCAAGCCGGGATTTAAGATTTCCAATTTAAGATTTCCCGTAGGAATGAAGCATTTTCCCGCGGTAAAAAGTGGCCTATGTTCGTCACGGACAATCTCGGCTTCTAATGGTAAAAGAATTTTTTAAATCGGTCCAGTAGTTTCGGAGCCTATTCTATACAAACAAACAATCAAATCTTTCCTCTTTATAATATTAGTATAGATAAATAAACTGTACTCTCTTTCCATTGTCGACAGTAGCGCACGGTATTGCATTCTTTCGAGGTGCCAAGATATTTGCGACAGGTTATAACATGGTTATAACAGATTATAGTACTCATACTTTTACGGTCTCCTCTACACTTACTTTATACTTAATTTGACGTCTACTGAGCCAACTTCTAACAATTCAAGACGTGAGTGCATGAAGGCGTTATGTCGCATTTTTGGGTTTTTTCGTTTTTTTTTTTGCGTTGATGAAGGCAATATATCCATATGAATGTTTACAGACCTTAAGATAGTCGATTTAAGACATTTATGGCACAGTTAATTTTAAAAAGCAAAGAGTGCAGAAAAGTTTACATTTGTTAATGGACGAGAGAGCTATGTTCACTTTTTTTTAATCAAATTAATACTAGTGTTTACTGGCTATCATAATATCATTAATATTTTCGGTCGGTTACACAACTTTTCATCATAATTTAGTACAAAAAACAATTCCGTGGCTCAAAAACAAAAAAATCAGTGTAAAACTTTAACCTCAATTTATTCGAAATTGGAATAATGCGACATATCACCTTCATCCACTCACGTCTTCAATTGTTAAGATTGCAAATTTTTCGTCGTGTGCGACTTTAACATGTTAAGTAGTTAATAAAGTTTTCTAACAAATCTTAACATTTAAATAATGAGCTCCGACGAGGAAGACGTACAAGTATGGATACTGAATATGTAATAAGCATAGGTAGGTAGATGCTTAAGTAATTTGTGAATTAGGGTTTAAATATATAGAATTTACACTACCACACTAGGTTAAAATAGGATTAAGAAACACAACTTTTAAAGATGTTAATTAATTTCACTCTTATTATGCTCACAATTTTTCTTAAGTTCCGAATGACCTAAATGTACGGACTCTTAAGGTAATTTCCTTTAATTAGATATACATTCTTTTATTTTCTCTTTTGCTTAGTTCAATTTTTATTACACTTATTGCAATCACTATTAAAATATGTTTGAATGTTTATATTTACGGAATAATCATTAATAATGCTCGTAATAATATTTATTTGATGTCAGTTTTTTAACAAAATTATTATTTAACTGCATTTTCACAATATTAATAAATATGAAATATTAATTATCACAAAGTTATTATTTTAGCACTATATTTAGAAACAGCATTTATTGACAAAAAACAAAACAGGTAGCTTTTTAAAATTTTATTTTTGAAGAAAACTTATATATAGCAATATATTATATTATTATGGTAATAATAAATGTTAAATTTATTATTACTATATATTAATTAGTTTACAACAATTATATTTAAGTCAGAATAAATTTCAGGGTTGATTTAAATGTGGAAAAATAATTTGTTTTTACAATTTCAACACTTCGTTTTCATCAAAAACAATAAAAAAAACTTTGATTGCATTGTAATAATAATTAAAATTAATGTCAATCAGATTTTATTAAGTATATCTACACACGTTAGAAACCTACGCAGTAGATAAACTAATAAATGCATGCCAAAATTGCCTCACTACAATTAATTGAGATTTCTTAAGTAAATTCAAAATTGGTAATAATAATATGTAGATTGTACTCTGTCTGGATTGACTACTTATCTGGTACTTATTATCTAATAAGTACCAGATCTAATTACCTAATTATTGATAGGAGAAGACACTTCACTTCGAAGAACTTTTGAGAAAAATTGTAGTCTATAAATTGCTTTCGTATATATATGTTTTGAAGTACAATAAAATTATAAACATATTGTAATAAATGAATTAAATCGTAATAATAAAAGTAAATGAATTAAAATTAAAAATTATAAAAAAACATCTACCTGCGCCGACGTGTAGATAGTCACAGTAATAATTGCATTGTTATTAGATGATGTAAGTCAAACAAATTCGTATTCATATAGCGCCCTCTCACAAAATTTTGAGGTGACAGTAAATTTTTCATAAGCGGTTATCACACTATTCAATTTAAAGGAAACCAATTTAGGAACCTAAGTAGTGAACTAGTTGATCACACTACACCAAATTGATAAATAGATTTTAGATTCTATTATCTACTTTCAACTCTATGTCTTCCATTTAGAAATCAATTTACTGTGTGATAACTGCTTTATAGATCTGTATAAATACAAGTACCACAGAAATTTAAGACATGGAGCTTAAAATAGCCATTTGCTATTTAAAATTTTGCGTTTTAAAAAAAACTAAAGTTATTTTTTAAATATGACCCAGTGCAGTGTCTTCTCTTTAAAAGGATCCGGAAAAACACCCTCTTAATACTAAACTAAGTTACTAATATTTTGTTTCGTCGTTGTTGTTGATGTGGTGCATGAATAACATCTATCACCGTCTTTCTGTCTTGTGCTAAGGAATGTGGTGTTGTGTTTTATATGTCGTATTGTGATTTAAACTTATGAACATTGTACAGTAATTTTATGTAGAATTCGTTTTTATTTCGTAAACTGAGCAACTTGATAAAAAAATATATATAAGCGACAGTTTACTAGCTTTTTCCCCTCGCTATTTTTAAAATTAAATTAAAAAAATGAAAATGAAATATATAATATTTGTGTAAAGTTTCATGAAAGTCCGTTCATTATTAGTTTTTGCCCAAATTCACCATTTTAGGTGAATTAATATTATTTTTTTTCTAAAGGTTTTGTTCTATAAAATATGGTTTGATTTGGCCGTAACGCCATCTATTGTTGAATTGTTACAATCACTATCCGCATTTTATAAACTTATTAATTTTATTTTAAATACAATATTAAAAATAAAAACCATAGATTTATACCGAAGAAAATTAAACGAATTCTATATAAATGAAAAAAATTAAGTTACGTTCGTTTTTTCTTCCTAAGTATCTTTCTCACTTTATGTATTTCTAAGTAGCTTTTTTAACAATAATTATTTTTTTCAAAACAATTTAATTTACGACATTAATTAAGGCATTATGGAACTTTCACCTTAATTCACTTTGCAATTGCAAATCTTGCAAATTAATTTCTTCTACAATTATTTTGTAGATAGTTTTTCTTGTATTTATGTTTTACTAAAATGAGAAACTTTATACACCTTTCTTTATTAACAATCATATAAAAAATTGGACAATAAATCAACGTCCATACCTACTAATTTGATTTGCAATTCACGTCATTATAAATATAGATTTATAGTTTATAAATAATCACATTTGCGATTCTATATAATAACGTGGATGGCATTATTTGATATTCACGAAAATTTCATAAGTAAAATTATCTACGTACGTTATGTAACAAAAGAGAACAGTTTAAAAATTATATTAATAATAAAAAATATATAGGTAAGTACCTAAATTCTCGTGGATGTTAAATATAAAAAAAAACATAAATAAATATGTATTGTACCTAATACTTCAAAATGTAATACAATATAAGTATAAGCGATTTATGTGCTTAGAAAGTTGTAGGTAAAAAAATACTATAAAAAATTGACTTTATTACAATTAATTTTTACAAATGTTCACAGCCGCGTCGATCGATTTCTCCGAATAGGGAACTATTTAATGAGACAAAGCTTAATTGTTGTCGCAATATTGCAAAGATGGGATGGGCTTACGCGATGTGACCAGCCGCCGCCGGGCGTCTCTCTGTGGCCCGCGTGTGTTGCGGCACGGGACGGATCGCAGGCGTCCCGTGGACCCAAAATATTGTTATGTCCACAGGGCGCCGGGCCGAGCCCGCGCCGTCTCACACCACGGCTGAGATTCGCTTTGCCGGCGTCTCCACTCCCCGCCACTCCCCGCCACTCCACTCCACTCCACTCCACTCCACTCTAACTCTTCATACTCCCAGCGAACAACCCACCAGCGCTTCTGCTTCGTGATATTCAATACTGACCCGACTAACATGATGTGAAGACGCGAGCGTGTGGACGGACGCGCGTCTCACACGCCCCGACCACCCTTCATTGTTGTTGATGCTTCTACGCACGTCCGTCCAACCACCTCTATAGTTATATAACATTACTTATACCTTATACTATACACCTCTCTATCACACAACACTACTAACATAACGTGAACTCACACAAATAGATGTTATTTCTACACCAAAATTAAGCCGTTAAATGTTATTTAAGACATGTTTTTTATAAGTTATTGGCTTCTACAGTGTTAGGTTTAATTTAGGGTACTTGTAAATACATTATATGTTAATTAGTTGTACAGATGTACTATAAAATCAATAATCGTAAGCTAGGTTTTTACTTGTACACGAAGAAAATCAATATTTTTTGGTTTAAGTAAAAATCTCGCTGTGCGTTAATCTGTGACACTGTATAGACACTGGCATAACAATACTTTCGTATCAATCGAACACGTTTGGTATGGCACGCTAGTCGATAGTATGTGGTGGCAGCGCGGTGGAGTGGGCGTTCACTGGATACGTGCTTGCAGGTGATCGCGGTGATATCGATCCTCTTCATCGTGCTGTCCACGATAGGGCTCACTCTCAACACGATACCTCAGATGCAAGTCTACGACGAGAAAGGCGCGCCCATGGACAACCCTCAGCTGGCCATGGTCGAGGCTGTGTGCATCACTTGGTTCACGCTCGAATACGTGCTGCGGTTTAGCGCGTCGCCGGATAAATGGAAATTCTTCAAGGGTGGACTGAACGTCATAGATTTACTGGCTATCTTGCCCTACTTTGTATCTCTATTCCTACTCGAAACAAACAAAAACGCTACGGACCAGTTCCAGGACGTGCGTCGTGTTGTACAAATATTTCGTATAATGCGAATTCTGCGCATTCTAAAACTGGCGCGCCATTCGACCGGGCTTCAATCGCTCGGTTTCACACTCAGAAACTCTTACAAGGAGTTGGGGTTGCTAATGTTGTTCCTAGCGATGGGAGTGCTCATCTTTTCTTCGTTGGCTTACTTCGCCGAGAAGGAAGAGCCGGGGACTAAATTCATTTCCATTCCGGAAACGTTCTGGTGGGCCGGCATCACCATGACCACAGTCGGATACGGTGACATTTACCCCACGACCCCGTTGGGCAAGGTCATCGGCTCAGTATGCTGTATTTGCGGCGTGTTGGTAATTGCGTTACCCATCCCCATTATTGTCAACAATTTCGCCGAGTTTTACAAGAATCAGATGCGGCGAGAGAAGGCGCTCAAACGGCGAGAGGCGCTCGAGAGGGCCAAACGCGAGGGCTCCATCGTCTCCTTCCACCATATTAACTTGCGAGACGCGTTCGCTAAGAGTATGGATCTCATCGATGTCATCGTAGACACAGGTCAGTACCTACGAGGCCGTCTGCTTCCATTGCTTGTCCATGTCATTTATGTCCTTGTTCGTCGTAACGGTACTTGTCATGAGCCATGCATGCCCTCGCTCATCCCGCATGTGTCAGTGAGTGCAGTGAATGTCGAGTGAGTGCACGTCGCATCGTTAGCTCTCCGGAGTCGCATACATCTCAAAACAGTTCACATAACATCGCAGCTACAGCTCTCTTCACGCGCTCGTTGCCATGAGGTGCACTCAGAGTGTTTTTTGTTCCTTGTCTTCAGGTGACAAGTGCGTCCTCATTGAAGCGAGAGACGACGCCAGATGAACTACTAAGTATACCACTATCACACTCGACCCCTTATTTTAAAATATGCTCACGGGGTTGGGCTCGCGTCGCGTGTAGCTTGCGATGTGCAACGAAGACACTATACGTTAAGGTCCTTTCTAGAATCAGCGTAAGCCTAACGCTTCATAGAGCTAAAACTTTTACTTCTGTGGACTGTCCGATGTGTGTATCCGGAGGATGCTGGATGGTGTATTATCCATAGACTGTTCGTGTTGAATGTGTGTTTGTTTAGTTCACGCTGCTATTTTCTGTCATAAAATATTGTTCGTTATGTACATAAAAGAAATATATAAGAATAATATAGTAGATTTTATAATATCGGATGTAATGTGATATCATGATATGGTTGAAAAGAGGTGTCGGAAAAGAGGTGCTATTAAAGCCGGTGTGTCCCCAGGACACAACTTGTCGCAGGGGGACGCGAATAGTCTGGAGGGCGAGGCTCCTGCCACAACGGGCTGCTATAAGCAATACGAGCACGCCATCACCAATAAGTTACCTCAGAGTACTGACCCTAGCCAGGTAAGAGCTACAAGGAAATGCCTGGGTGCGTCCACTATAAACTTCGACTCGTTTATTACAATAAGGTAACATGCATCAAATTATTAATTTATTTTAATTATTTTTCTTCTAATGACAGCACATAAAATAAGTAGTTGATTTGTATTAGGTATATGTTTCACTCTTGAAGCACCATTTCCAAAAATTCGGATATTGTGTATTTGCGTACCTATACCTACTTGTGTGTTGGGAATGATAAAACTGTTGTATATGTTCCTGTAGGTAATTTTTTTTTCATATTGTTAACCAGCCACTTATTTATCCATCAGAGCAAATGCTTTTAAACTTAACAAAAGAATATCCACGAAAGGAGCTCACTTTGATATTAAGATTTGCCACAGAATGCCACGCATAGTTAAAGTATGGACGCACCCACGGACTTTATTATTTGTTGTATTTATAACCCATCGGAAATATCTAGAAAACTAGAAAAACTTGCTGGAAACGGGTCCTCCCGCAATGCCACACACCTCTGTTTATGTTTAGTTATTTTTCATTTGTTGGACTGTCCAACAAATAAATTTTTAGACCACACGTACTTAAGCTAAAATTTAGAGTAAAAAAGTTCACTTAAGTAGTCTAAATGCGTTGAGTCTAAAAATATGCCAGAATGTTTTGTTTCTTTTGTAAAAAAAAATTAAGATTTTTTTATTTATACGGAGAGTAAAAGTTTGTACCTACTTCTATAGTAGGTACAAACAGTCAAATAGTAGATCAGTCAAATACATAGTTACATACAGTCAAATAGTAGATCTCGACAAAATTTGATATAGGTAGGGCAAACTACGCCACTGAAGCTTGACGTCATTTTGTCAGGTCGGCAGATATTTCCGACGGATTATACTTATCGTAACTGGACACGTTAAATGTTACGCCGCTAATTCGTCAAGTCACAGTTTCAGAGCAGTCCTAAAAAAGAGCGCCGCTACTCAATCGACGGTCCGGACACTCCAGAGAAACGCTTACTCATTAATCCCGAACCGACACCTGTAAGATATCATCTATACCTAATACTACCTAGTACTTACTAACAGCGTATTATATGGAAATTCCTACTAACTAATGCCTTGATGTAGCAATAGTTTTAAAGCATAGAATAGACAATAGATAGATAAGCTACCGTAGTGATTAATCTTGTAGCGCACGATTTGTTTCTTGATAATAGCTGCATATCCTAACCTCAGACAAAATAAAAACTAAAGACAGAATTTTGCGGACGACATAATGAAGCCGGTTTTATAATCATGTAGTGCGTAGGACAGGGACAGTGTTCGTATAATAAAAAATATTGGTTACCAAGTTAACTTGCGTGTAAATGTGATTATATCCTGATATTTATTTTTTGAAGACTGACTTAGAAAGGTCAAAGGTGTAAACATTTCACTATGCAATTCGACATTTTCAGTAGTAAATAAAAAATGAGGCGGGGCGTGGTTTGAATAGGTGGTTGAATAGGTTTGGCGTAAATAGGTGCGTGTGCACGGCGAAGGCCTTTTACCGGCTTCACTGTGCCGCCCTCGGGGATCTATCTTTAGTTCTCATTTAATCTGAACTCCTAACAATAAATAAAAAATAAAAACCGAGTGGTTACTAATGATTTCTCTTTTTCTAGGAAAAGAAGATGGCTGACAAACAGCTTGACTTGGATCAGCTGCCTTCTGAGTTTGAATGTTGTTTTTGCACGTTCAAGGTACTAAGTTACTAATAGAGGATATTAATTAAATATTAAGTATACCTAGACACTTTTATCATACGTAATAAAATAAAATAATATTCTCCTCGATTAGCATGATTTATAATAAACATTCTATCTAGCGTTTTTAATAGCAGCTAAAATAAAATAACTAATGTTTCGATTTCTAACCGTACCTACATGCAATTACATATGAAAAACTATGAATAGGTAAGTAGTTAATATTTTTACGTATTACTATACGTTCCTGTTATCGTGTATTTATGTTATAGTGGGTGCAAGCAAACACTCGCTGTAGGCGCGTCAATATAAACTGTGGCGGATATACCAGAAGGCTGAGTAGGCTGGAGCCTAGGGCGGCAGATTTTAGGGGGCGGCAAAATTGGCCAAAAAATTATTTTTGTCTTACACAGATACAAAAATAATAATAAAAAATTATTATTATACAAAATGAACCAGAAATTGCTAGCATTCCTCTCGGGAGCTGATACTGTGGCTAAATTGGAGTACCTCATTAGATCAGTTTTTTTTATCATATTATTATGATTGAGAACTTGGCGTCAAACGTGTAAATCCGCCACTATAGTCTGTTCGCGTTAAGAATGCAGTGAGTCATCATTGTCTACCAGTCTAGCCCCGCCCCCTAACCAATCAAATCTTTTCAAATTACCAAGTCAAGTTCACAGTGACCAGTTGAAGGCATTGCTTCGAACGCAACGGTTGTGTCCTGTCATTTGTGTTAACTGATTTTAATTTAAAAAAATGAATACCTCACTAATTCGTAAAAATAAAAGTGGTTCTGTAATTCACAGTGGGGAAAGAAGTGTAATTTACAATGTTTTTAAGTATTTTAAACAGTGTGATTTAAATGTGAGTGTGGACAGCATAGTACAAAAAACGGCAGCTGCATGCGGTGTGTCCGAGAGAACAGTTTATAGTATTCTTAGTGTTAAAAAGGAAAATAATACATTGAAATCGCCAGTGAAAAAAAGGGCCCGGAAGTATATGATTGATAAATTCGATGAATTTGACAAATAAGGAGAAAAGTACACTCAATATATTTAAATAACGACTACCCGACATTAAATAAAATTATGACAATTTGTGAAGCTGATGAAGATATTCCAACGTTTAAACGTACCACACTTCATAAAATAATACATGAGCTGGGATTTGACTTTAATAAACAGGATATAGAACATTATAATTAATCAAACTGAACCTCATTGAGTTGGTGTGGGCCCAAATAAAAAAATATATTGCTGCCAACAATACAACTTTTAAGATGTCCGACGTGAAAAAAATATTTTATGACGCAATTAGCTTAGTGGACGCTAATCGATGGAAGAAATGCTGCGACCACGTCTTACAAGAAGAAAATACCATGTGGGATTTAAATGACGTCATGGAACTCGCTGCAGAAAATACTTTTGTTATAAATACTAACGAGGATACTAGTGATAGTGATTGAAAATTAATGATTTTATTTTGATTTTAAACTTTTAAGTGTATTTTTATAAATTCATTAAACTTAATGTTTTAAAATATAATTTGTTTGAATTTTAACACCACTGTGAATACACCTTTACCCTGCGGTTGCACTGATGACTCACTGCATTCTTAACGCGAACAGACTATAAATATAAATCATATGGAAGCACATTACGCGTGCACTCGCGAGTGGTTTTTTTATACACGACATAAACATATCGCCTGCAGCAAGTGATTGTACTCAGTATAAGGTCATGATTATACTTACTATAAATATATAGTCTGTGGCTGTATTTTGACCTAAAATGGAGGTATAATCCATTAGAATTTATAATGCAAAATTTAGATACCTATATATAATTATAATCTTTGTAACAGTAATATATGTAGTATCGTCCGGGAGAAAGCGACACTATTGGTTGCTATATTTGCGCAAGCCTGGTTTTTTTTTATTTGTCGTGATATTATAGCCTATCAAAAAAATGAACTCCTGCCATCTCAATCGCGGGACAACAAGTGGCTGTGATATGTCAAAGGTTATAAAAAATAGAGTGAATGTCAAAAATGCGCAAAGCTGAAACTTTACATATTGTTTATTGGCAGTCTATTAAGGAAAAAAACACCTCCTGCCACCTCTAATGTCGAACAACAAACTCCTGCCATCGACATAAAGGAATGTATCATGGATTTTCGTGCATGACTATGACTGCCGACGCCATGTTCTGTCAAATGGCTGGCAGCATAATTTTTTTCACATTCTTAATTATCAAACTAATTATTTAAAAAAAAATCAGCTTTGCGCATATAAGTCAATTTTATTTTATTTTTTAACATTTTTATGTCGATGGCAGGAGCTTATTGTTCAAGGTTAGAGGTGGCAGGAAGTGTTTTTTTTCTATAATGGACTGCCAATAAACAATATTTAAAGTTTCAGCTTTGCGCACTTTTGACATTCACTCATTTTTGCTAATAAGGGTTGTCCCGCGGGTGCGCCGGCAGGAGTCGATTTTATGTTTAACAAGGGCTAATATGACACAAAAACCATATAATAAATGTTGCGCAAATGTGTCAAAAATCAGTGTCGCTATCTCTCGTACTATGTGACATTACTATACCAACCTAGGTACCTACATAGTTGTTTTAAACGCAATATTATTTTATATCAGAATAATAAACATAAAATTGTAATAACTACTCTGTATGAAATTCCAAAATTAATTCAATAATCGTAATGTATAATGTACAATTGTTAGGGTTACAAAGAGTTCATAGACGCGGAGCAACTAATGCCGATGCCTACGTCGGACTTGAGGCAACCCGTGTGCGTGGAGCTAGCGTGCCTTCAGCGACATCCTGCGCCGCGTGCCTTGCCTGAGGCAACGCCTAATAGTCTAGACAGTCCAGGTTCGTCTTAACATAATTTTTTTATGGAAAATGAGAACAAACTACTATGTGCTTGGTGTCCCGCCACTTGCATTAGGGAGAATGGTTCGCAATTTCAAGTAAAAAATTACTAAGCCATAGTTTGTTGACATTCGCTATAAAACTATTTCTATTTAAGGCTTGTTACACGCTTTACAAAATTATTTTTTTTTACATTAAGTCAAGGCAGCCAAATTAAAAAAAAATTTGCTCGCCTATAATGCCTATAATTAGGTATTAGGCAGCTAAGCCCGCGGTTTCCCTGCATGATGCATGAAAAAAGTTCCTCAGAGTTCCAACAATATCCTCACCAAAAGTCATTAAAATTGGTTCAGTGGTTTAGCTGTGATGAAACTCAAAAATATTCCAAAACTCAGAAAAAATTTACTCCATGCGAAAATTATCTGACACTATTTATAAAAAGAAAATTTTGCGGGGAACGTATTAATTTTAATTTTAAAATTAAAAAGCCTAGAAAAATTGGCAGCCTCGATCTGGCCAGAAATAATTCAATCAATTCAAGTGTAACAAGCCTCAGAATAAGTCCACAGTAGGAACCCCCATCTACTCTTCGTATTGCAAGAGTTTGTTAACTCCCTGTAGAGTTGTTTGTCCTTTAGCGATTCATTTCGAACTCTCACTGTCCTGTCTATTAGCACAATACCAATTTTTCTATTAAGTCATTTTGTTGTTGTCTGGGCGTCAATCAGCACGCTCCATATTCGTCTATGTCTTACGTTGCAGATACATTTGCATCATGCCTTACGCACCCTTTTCCTTCAGAGGGCGACATCGCGTGCGACAACGACTCGTCAAACTTGTATGTGAATCCCCTGGAAGGTAGCGGTGGTGGCGGTGCGGGTAGGGACGGGGGAGCTGTCATGGCTGAAATTAAGGGTGTACGAAAGAGTGCGTCCGGGGACGGGAGCGTTTTGTGTGCGAAGGGTTCGCAGGGCGAGGAGTCGCCACGCGGTTCCAAAGGCAGTCTGTCCGGAGTAGGAGTCTGCGTGCGACCGTTGGACGCATCCAGAACGAGTCTGCCTCACACGCTGGACAGCCCGCCCGCCACCTCCGGCCCAGGCCTGCCCATGGGGCCAATGGACGATGCCAAGCCCAAACACAGGAAGGCGCGCTTCCAACAGGTAAACTACACGCCTGCTCCGACATTTTCAACTTACAATCTAACCGAACGAATGTGTACTTTTTTATGTTTGCACGTTAGTCGTCCCCTACACCTTCCTAAAAACTCACTGAGCGCATGCACGTCAATGTAGACCCACAGCGATGTAATAAACACGCAAGTTTTGATGACATTGCAGGAATGGGCGGAGGAGGAGAAGCGGCCTCCGAGAGGGATAGCAACGAGGATAATCAATCACCACATCCTTTTTGGTAAATATATTTTTTGAACACAATGCTGAAGTTGGCGTCCAACTCTCCGTTCTGTTTAATAAAAGACTTCAACATAACAGTGGACTACTTGGACTAATATAATAAAATTTACAGGTAAAAATGGAAATAAGCGAGGTGGCGGATGGCCACATGAAGGCGACTCGCGGTCACGATCTATCCTCAAGAATAAAGAGTCGCGTGGCACTGACAGCGAGCTGCTTCTTCAGGAGACGACTTCCCTCGGCGCTAATGTAATTACATATTTGTATTTTTTTAATGTTTAAAACGCGAATTATTATAGGTAATGGTAATCACTTATCATCATGAGGACCCTATAAAGCAATGGAAGTGTGTTTTTGTTTTAGGCAGTGGATAAAGGATGCAAAAGTATCACCATGACACTATGGTATCCTTATCCTATCAGGGTCTCGTCTGGTTTGCTTGTTTTCCTAGGATCAGTATACATAATAAAAATAGTATTGGCCTTAGGTCACCACCGATATGAGTATGATCATATCGTATTTTTTTATTTTTAACCCTGAAATAATTTTAATTTCAGGGTGATTCGGGCAGCGAGTCATCACCGATTAGACTGAAAGATTTCAAGAGCCAAAATCACAAGAGTGGTGTACCGGAACGGGAGAATCTAGTGACGTAGTCAGCAGCCGCCTCTTTCAGTGTCGTGTCGACTCTTTCCCTCTTCGCCTATTGTCGCATTTGCAACTATGGACCCGCTAAGCTACGGCATCACGTGATTTTATCGATAAATTAATAGTAAACCCATTATAAGTATAAATTAGAGCGCAATAACATTGAAAATTAATAAAAAAATAATTTATAACATATCATTGGGCGATTGTGATTGCTTGTTGGATATAGATTTTCATTTGTAGGGTTATTATAAATATTGTAAAAAAAAATATATTACATAATGTAATAATGTTCATTCCAATCGAAAAGTTGAAAGTACCTATTTGTTAAGTTTTTTTACGTGCAATTATTAATTGCTAATTCTAATTTAAGCGATATAGTTTGTACAGCATAGTTGATGAAAAGAAAAGCAATTATTAAAACTAAAGATTTTTCTGAAATGTCAAGTTTTTTATTTTCCACATTACCGTCACTAAAATGGCAAAATTTCCGTTCTTTAAAACCTATAATTTATGCGTAGTTACGTCCTGGTCACGCTAAGGGTCGGCTCACACTAGCACAGAGTCCCCTCATACTACAGACTTTGTATCGGCCGATAGTTTGGTCGGCTTTTGAATCAGTACGAAGAGGTGAATTGCTAAATATACTTTCAGTTAATTTCAGTTAAAAAAAAAAAACCAAGTTTTTATTCAACAATGATATTTATTTGGAAGTTAAATTCTCTTTCCATAATAATCGTGTACAAATTTAACATAAAAAATCTACAATTTAATGAAGTGCGTGAGTATACATAATAAATCATTATACACACAAATCTAACTTTTGCCTTATGTACATAGTTAAAATTAATCACATTGTTTTACTCGTCATGTAAACAAATCACATTCCTCATCTAGGGTTGCCACTCGTACATATACAAGAAAATAAAAATTTGCTTGTTGAGCCGCCTGACTTCAAAAATTTGCACGAAATTTTTAAAATCCGACATTTTATCTTTAAAATTATAAAAATTAATAGCTAAATGTGATGTTAATCGCAAAACTTGAGATCAATTTCGCATATTTTTTTTCAAATATTAGTTGAAAAGCAGAGAAAAAATACGCAATAATAAAAAAGAAATAACACACCTATAAAAATATATCAAATATAGAAAGCCGGGGGCGGTTCACTAATTTGTTATATCTTGTAATATTGGATTCACACAGTAGACAATATGATGCAACGTTTCTTATATAAAATAAAGCGTTACCTTATTATTAACCTTCATTACTTTTTGTGATGCTTAAAACTGAGACTATTATAGACGGCAGTGGTGAATTTCGATAACATATTTAGCGACAAATAGCTGTGATGTCGCGCAACAATTTAAATATAGCTGTGATGTCCATAAGTTCCCGATTTAATGATTACTTTCATACGAGTGACAACCCTACATGAGTTTTACACACAAATGAACATTAGAGAAATGCTTTCTACCATATTAGGGCATGCGCACACGACGTCTTTTAAACGAGCATGACGACGCGGGTTGAACGCGATCAGGATGCTCAGCAAACGCAAGGCGAAAGTTATGACCTTTACATACGATCGCCGCGCATCCCTCCTCAACACCCCTTGCCCCGTTTTCGGTTGTTTGAAACGCATTCCACTGTATTCAATCAATTTGTATCGATAAACGCGTTTTATTCGGTTGTAACTATACAAACGCATACAATCTGCGCAGAGAACGCGCGTCTTCAGCTCGTTTAAAAAACGTCGTGTGCATAAGCCCTTACGTACAAGATAATCCAAAAATAATACTCTTGTCATATCAACGTTAACAATAATTTAAATAATACTTTCAAAATAATAATAAAAAAAAACATTAATAAAACTGAGTAACAAATTGAAGACAAATACTTTGGTTCACTGAGTAACAATACATATTATTTTTACATTAGTTTTTAATAAAACATATTATGTATATATACAAGTCAGTAAATGAGTGCCATTAAATATTACTTCATTAAAATAATAATTCGTATTTGCTTATTTTAAAAAGAATAATTACGGCTATAGACGCGGCTAAATATTTTTTATTATTATTGCTAATTGGGAATTACGTATAATAATATCAGTGCCTAATATTAATATGCAATTCCAACAACTATTTAGAACAGAAGAACACGCCGTAGTAAATAAAGGAACATCATTCAAATTACTTAAGATTACTTAAGGTTACTTAAGATTAAAATTAAGCGTTATTTTTTTCAAAAAAAAAAAAAAAAAAATTTTTTTGTCATGAGTTTTCAAGAACGACTGTAGTTCACAGTAGTTCATCTCACAGCAGTTCGAAGTTTATTTTTTTTTAATCTAAGGAATTTTTTTCACTTGCAAATCAATTTCGAACGCGAATTTTTGTCATCTCAATATAATATTTTTCCAAAGTTTTTTTACATTGATACAAAATATAAATTAAAAATGTTGTTACATGTTGTTACATGTTGTTATCAATTTATATTAAAAAAAAAAAAGTTATCCAAACATTAAGAAACACCAAAATCAATCAGTAATAATATTAATTTTCAACCAAAGTCCTCCAATTATTGTTGAGTTAAATTATATAATAATTATACTCCATAGTGAAAAGTGTCCTTGACATATACGAATTTTAAAATAACCAGACGTATAAAATATTTCTTAAAAAAATTATCTATTTTCGAAAAAAAAAAAAAAAAACACTTTACTATTCATAAAATCTAATCTATCCCATTGCTACATAAGAAAACTTTTTAGAATCGCGCGCAAAATCATTTAACGAGTATTTTTTTAAGACATTTGGTATATTACATTTAAAAAAAAAATTGTTAAAACTCATCTTACATTGAACGTGTGAACACTACAGGCACATAGTTTTTTTTTTAATGTTAATCTTGGCAGTTTACATATTCATGGCACGAAACAACATATTATTTCCTGTTATGGACGAAACACACGATCAGTCCATCGCGCCAAATGGACTGACGTGAAGCCATAATTTGATCGTGAATGGTAAAATCCGTTGGCTTGATGTCAAACACTGATCGAAGTGTAGAAATGTAGACGTGTACGTGTGCGCGTGTGTGTGTGTGTGTACGCCGTGACATCATGCCGCGCTTCCGAATCAGATCAGAGCTTATGTCAACGTCACTCGACCCCGTAGGCTTATTATCTAAATGCCTCTGCTGAGCGACAGGTGAAAAATTTGTGCAATATCACACTAAATCGTTTTAGTGTGATATTGCACATTTTTTTAGCATTTTTCGCCTGTCGCTCAGCAGAGACATTTAGATAATAAGTCTGCCGTTCAAACGCATGAATGACAGAAAATTGAACTGACCGTGAATGGGCACAATGTTTGGCGTCGCTCCATTTGGTCGTTTGGAGTCACGTCAAATGACTGATCGTGTATTTCGTCCTTTATATATAATTAATTTATAGTGTTTTAATATATGTATACTAAATGCCTTATTTCATTTCATTCATACATACAATACATATACATTTATATTTACATGTAAAGTCAATATTTTCGCTTGTCAATTATTTATTTAATGTACAATTCACATCAGACGGAGCAATTTTGAATCGACATCCCTTATTTATTATTATTCATTATATAATAAATATTATATTATATAACATTTGATTAAATTTATAAAATGTAAAATTTAGAATATATAATATGTATAATTTATTGCTACTAATTTAGAGTTTCGTTAAACATTTAGTTAAAGCGGTATTTATTTATTTATTTTTCAAGTCATTTCTTTACACATTATAAATAAAAACAAAGTCCTCCGCCGCGTCTCTCTTGTATGTTTGTTCGCGATAAACTCAAAAACTACTGCACCGATTTTCATGCTGTTTTCATCAATGGATTCTCGGGGAAGGTTTTAGTGTATAATTTACAAAGTTACGCGGGCGAAGTCGCGGGCAGCAGCTAGTTTACTCATAAAATTTTACACTTTTTAACGCCCGACACCCGACGCAAAAACGTAGCTTTATAATTTTTGACGTGTGTGTGTCTGTGTCTATCTGTCTGTAGCTTTCAAACTGATGGACCGACTTTGATCTAATTTTTTTTTGTATAATTTATGAAGAACCGTTCACGGGTTGAGTTTACTTAGTAATTTCACTAACTTCCATTGACCTGATGCTGCAGCATCAATCGCTGCGCTGAGGAGCATCAACTCCTCAGCGACTTACAGCAAATATTGAAAGTCGAGTTTCATAAAAAAAATTCATTGCAAAATTTACATCAATAATTAATTATTATAATACAACAACTAACATTTAAATTGATTTTGAAACTGCTCTGTTGGATATGAAAAGTTACACTATTGCAATTGCATAAATACATATATAACGTCACATTAAAAAATTCAACAAAAAAAAACTCTCACATTAAAGCTTTTATCTCTAATTTTTTTTATCACAAACAACTTTGTCCGTCTTCGTGTAGAACATTTGTCAATATTATTAATTAATTATAATATTAATATATATATATGTAAATATAGTTTAATTAAATATGCGCGTACGTACGTCATTGTCAACATTTTGTGAGAAGTAAATTCATGTTTGCTTAATACATATTTTTCTTACATTTTTACTCACTGCTCAAGAAAACTTCGCGTTTCAAGTTTTGTGGAAGTTTCTGAAAATAATGATAAAACAAAAGGTAAATAAATCAAAGAAAGTAAATAAAATGAAAACACAAAGATAAAAATATATAAAATTATATATGCAAGTGGTTTTGTGACTTGTGAAAAAATTGCAAATCAATTCAAGTGGCGACATAAAAATCGTGCAACAAATCGACTCATGTATAAATATTCTGCATTAACATTAGAGTCATCTAAAAAATCGTGAAAATCCTCATAGAGTGGCCATAATTCGCATAAAATCCGTACTCAAGTGGAGATATTCATATAAAGACATACAAAGTGAATGATTATTATCTTTTTATACATGGTGATAAAAAAAATGCAGCTGTCTAAAGTTTGTGTAAAATATAAAATTTAATCACTAGGAACACATTAGGTATTCGGTTATGTAAAATTAAAGCATAATACTTAACCATCTTCTTAGTTTATAATAATAGGTAACATACTGTTCCAATAAAACTTGAGTTTGTTAAGAAAATTTTTTTGTTTAAATATGTATTATCATTTTCTTTTCCTAATATTTAACACTAAATTCCCTAATATAATAATTATGAAAACGAGGCCAAGTGGTAAAACCATGATTTAATTATAAATATATTAAAAAATTGATAAAAGCAATAAAAAAAGCAGGATTTTTTTAAAAGAAAATAAAGAAAGTGTGTTTATTAAAAGTGCGAATTTTATAGAAATATAACTAACGTATTTAACACAGCAGTAAAAAGATAGATGTGAAAAATGTCCTAGTCATAAATATAGCAAACAATTGCTATAGAATTTTAGTGAATTCAAAAAATTTCAAAGAAATACTTTGTATCCAGGAAAGGTTATGGCAAAATTATAACAATACGAATAATATTATTGGTTGAATGCCATATACCACAGGATTTTAACTGTCTGTTCTCAAATCGAGTGTGATTCCAACCAATCAGTTTGCAGTAAATGTTTAACGACTATTCTGTTATAACACAATATGAGACACAACTGTTTTAATATAACACAATTCAAATTTCGTATCATCATCATTAATTTCGTAACACTATTTTAGATATGATCCATTGGATATACCTTCCGTGTGAACAATCCTAAATGGTCAGTGAGAATAAAGAAGGGGGGGATTCTTTTTAAGTGAGAAAATGAACGCTTCTATTTTTAAATTATAAAAAAAAACTGCATTGAAACTTTCTAAACTCTATGGGGTAACTTGGCCTAAATTGACCCTGTATCAAATTTTATCCAATTTCTAACTGATTGTCAACCCTCCATGGGTTTAAGACATTTTCACAAAAGAAACATAAAATCTAGCAAGTTTTTTTAGAAGCAACGCATTTAGACTCTAAAACTCGTAGGTAGTAAAAATTTAAGTAAGATTGTGTATAACATTTAATAAATTTTTGCTTACACACATTATTGAGCCTCTTATAATTGATACAGCTGACATGGCCATTGCTCGCGCTATCTTATAGTTATAGTTTCGAATTAACCGCCAATGACCCGTTTTGAGTGTTCACCTTGCATATTAATTAAAAATATATAAACTTGATTTGCAAGTAATAGTAAACAATTGTTGTAATCACACTGGAATTAAGAAATACACTATATTATATACAATACAATGCACCTCATTGAAAACTAATTAACGCTGCTCGTTGTGATTTTTCAACAACACAATGACGCCACTTCCGTTTAAACCTAACGATATGTCGCCTATAGCACGGTCGCTGAGCAGTGCGAGCGGAAAAAATTCGTAATACCTGTTACTACCTGTCTCTGTCGCTCCCGCGTAAACATATTGTCGTCTCGCTCGCTCGCACGCCGTTGCCGTTGGGTCATCACGACAGTGTAATGTACGAAATTCTTCCTGATCAGCGACCGTGCCTTAGTAGTTAATAAGGCGAAGAAGTAGTGTAGTGTGGAGTGGACTACCTGTGCCACGCGATGGTGAGCGCGGTGCGCAGTTTACCCCACAGCCAGGGGTAAAGCCCGCCGCCGCGCCATGCCGCTCTCGCCAAGTACTTGACGTAGTCGTAGAGGCCCCAGGGCGCGTGACCCCCGTTCACGTAGTACACGTATGTGAACCCGTCTTTACATCGTCCGTTTATCGAGTAGTAGTACGGCAGAAACGAGTGCAGTCTAAACCTATAATAGCAATAATTTTTATTATTTTTCATGTGAAACTTCTTGAGAGTAAAACTTCAAGGTTGAACTTTGTGTAGCACTTCAAGCTTCTCGCTCCATGGCTGACTGCAGCCGCAGCCGCACTCGGACGGCTCCTCCCGAATCAGGGAGGACCCAATTCGGCGTGCCGTCGACTTTACCACGGGGTGGTAAGGTCGATGGCACTTTACGGAGCCCCGGTCTGGGCGGAGAGTCTCACTCCCCGCACCCGGGCCCTCCTGAGGAGGCCTCAAAGGGTCATGGCGACCCGGGCCGTGCGGGCCTATCGCACGGTCAGCCACGGGGCGGCCTGCGTGCTTGCGGGCATCCTCCCGTGGGATGTCGATGCCCTGGTTCTGTCCCAGATGCATCGGCATCGGGTCGCCGCAAGGGCCCTTGGAGAGAGACCCGTTGCCGAGGACTTGCAACGGGTCCGGGCAGAGGCGCAGGAGAGGGCAATGGATGATTGGAGTGAGGCTCTTCGCGAGCCTATCGCTGGCCACCGGACGATCCTCGCGATTCGTCCGGTGTTGGAAGAATGGGTGAGGCGCCGACGAGGTGGCCTCACCTTCCGTATGGTGCAGATAATGACCGGACACGGGTGCTTCGGTCATTATCTGCACCGTATACAAAGGGAAGAGCCGCCGCAGTGCCATCACTGCGGCGACGCGGATGATACGGCCGAGCATACGCTCCAGGTATGCTCGGCCTGGAGTCCCCAGCGCCGGGAGTTGAGGGCAGCGCTGGGTGGTGGAGACGTCTCGCTGTCAAACATAGTTGAAGCCATGCTTGACAGTGAGACCACCTGGAAAGCGGTTGCTTCCTTCTGCGAATCCGTAATGTCGCAGAAGGAGGCAGCTGAGAGGGAGCGAGAGGAAGAGGCCGGTCTCGCTTCCCTCAGACGTAGGCGGTTGGGCAGGAGAAGGCGGGCATATTTAGCCCGTTTTCAAATGTCCTAGGGGACCTGCGCACATAGTTGGCTAGCTGTGTGTGCCTGCACAAGGTCCTCCCCGTCTGGGGATTGCCTCGGTGTCTCCGGGCAATCCCCCTTTGGCGTTAGCCTAGCCAGACATGGCTAGGCTGCCCTGGGGTGGATCGCAGTTGTTGCTTCGGCAGAGCCTGGTTCACCCTGTTCAAAGGGCAAGGAGGCACCGGGGAGTTTTAGTGGGTATTCCCAGTACCGCTATGATCAGGTGCTGGGCGACCCCCACATACCCCTTCCGCCTAGCCAGCGGTAGGGAATCTGTAAGCGGATCAGTCCTCGTAAAAAAAAAAAAAAAAAAAAAAATGTTGAACTTTGTGTGACAACGAACACGTGACGCTTGTTTTAAACGTTTCTGCAAAAATATCATTTAAAATATTCATTGATGTGACTTCTTTGCTCGCGACGAGAATAAAATATAAAGGCGGATTTTGTGTGACGCTTATATCACACAAAACATCCTTTTGTTTATGGTCAAAGTCTGTGGTCAACAACTGGGGGAGAAATTAATATAGTATCTATTTAGAGATTAAATAAATTACCTCCGTTTTTCATAAAAGAGTATTGCTTCAGTATTGGTAGTGAGTACGTGTAGGAATAGCGCCTTGACTCGGTGCTCGTGCGGCGCGTGCGGCACTGGACCCGACAAATGGTTGATGAGCACGTCCAGTAGAAGGGTGGCGACGCCGGACCGACGGTACGACCGGACCACGCCTGTAGTGTACCATTCGTTCAAGAATTATTACTAAATAGATGGACTTCCGCGTTGAAAAATAAATAATATATAAGCAACTAGCGATGCTCTTCCCGCTTCGCCTGGGGGTGTAATTTTTATATATAAAACTTCCCGTTGATATATCCCCTTTTATCAATCTTTACAGTGGCCAGAGTTTTTAAAGCATACACAAACCAACTTTACACTCTTCAACTCATAAGAGTCGTAAGACTCATAAGACTCATAAGAGTCGAAGAGCGTGAAGTTACTAAGTTACTAGCGTAAGACCATAAGGTCCCTGGTTCGATTTCCGGCTAGGCCAACTTTGGAAATGAACTTTTCCAAGTTCATTTCTGGCTGGGTGTGCAGGGTTTCGCCCCAGTCCATTGAAAAGTATTTGATTTGTTTTATTGATGTATTTATGTCAGTTAGTCCTTTTTGTTTTTGCTTTTAGATTCTATATCTAAAAATGGATTATTTTTAAACAAGAATAAAAATACTAATAGTAAATCTAAAATTATAAATTTTTATGGTACAGAGATTGAGTATGAGATCTCAATTTCGCGCCATTACGTGTATCTTTTTTGTTAAAAAAAGTTTAGGGTTCTAAAATCTTTAGTTTTCGAACCTACTTAAGCAAAATTCATATTAAAAATAAATATAAGGGTTTTTATTGGCACAGATAAATAAAATAGTAATAGTTTGTGATGGGATTTATGGCTTCACATCCAATAGTTGCACATTGAAATTAAAAGTGTAAAGATGTAATAGCTTAATATAGGCCATTGAAAAAATACAATAAATAAGTGTGATTATTACAAAATTAACCTAAATTAGGTTTGCGCTTATTTGAACAATCTACTATCAAACGATTATGGGGATATCTTATCTACTTTTCTGAGTATCAAATTCAATGATAGAACTACAAATAGATAATATTGATAAATAAAGTATAAGTCAATAATATGTTAATAATATTTTTGAATTAAATGTACGTATGTATATGCTGCGCCCTGTGGCTTTGTCTGTCTAAATATGAATTTCAAGTTTTTTGGGCAACAAGTTAACAACTCACTTTTGCACCAGTGAAAAGAAAAACCTTGTTAAAATTTTACCATGCTTTCTTTCTTTGTAGGGGTTGAATCTGGTTGTAATTTTACTTTCCCTAAAAACTTTTTCAATATTGCCCACAGTGAGAACATTCTATTATAAAATAGCCAAAATCAGTTCGGCATTTTCAATTGATGTTAGTACCATTTTTCCAAACACACAGATATAAAACTATTTTATATAATACAACAAGCAATAGTATTTTACTTCAGAGAAGATGACATGCAATATAAAATGAAAGTTATATAAACAATTACCTAGTGACAGTATATACGCAACAAGTGTGTCCTTTGATGCGAACCATCTTGACAATATTCCTCTGTCCTCTGCGTTTAGTTTTAGATATGGTTTAATTTCAGCTACAATAAGACCTATAATTTGAGTTTTATATACTGCTGCGAGGGCAAAGAATCTTTCTGAAGATGTGATGTCCTCATACCAAGATTGTGGGTATTCAATTGGAAACCAGTCTCTGCATAGAGATCGCACCTGTAATTAAACAATTAATCTTTAACAATATGTTTCATGACAATGAATTCCAGTGAAAACTGGTTATAGCGTACACATTCAAGGGACCACAAAACTTGGTTGTAGTAAACAGACATAAATTCGATTTTATATGCGTTTGTAAGGGGGTGGCGGCCCTTACATAAGACCAGTGTGAAATAACAGCAATTGTGCTGTTGTTTTCGTGAGTGAGTAATGGATACCAGAGCCTTTTAATAAATTTTATGGTTGACATATCAATCACAACATCCATGGTAATGCTTGTATTGTATTATATGTGATGGTAGCAACCTACTATCGAGTGGAACGTCAACCTGTATGACAACCTTAATATATAAAAAAAGCTGAAACAATAAATTTACATGAATATAAATATAATGACATACCTCTTCTAAGTCATCAGGGCACAAGAAACGCAATTGTATATCCTTTAGAGAACATTTTGCTTCTTTCGACTTCTCAATTATAACTTGGAAGCCTTCAGAAAGATACCTGCAAAGCATAATCACAAAAGTCGACCCAAATATTCGCTCTACTTATGTGGACTTTGTAAATTAACAATTTATTGTAGGTAATAGGTAAATATTAAGAAAGTGCAACAGAATGAAATATTATAAAATACGAAGCGTTGCAATTTATTTAACCACTTTAATATGCATGTAATATTGTCAACAATTACTGTCCAATTGGGCAATTTATTCAATTACCAACTGGGGACGAGACAATATACAAGGATACAAAACATTCTCCAATTTAACTTGAAACGAAATTTTAATATAGCAACTTACCAGCTGAACCCAGCCATCCGGTGATTTGGCCATTAAAATTAATTTCTAAATAAAAGCTTATTATTGCTGTATTTGTTAACATCTAATAATTTGAAGGAAAATTAGTTTATTTATCATTTGAAGTGAAGTAAAATCAAACCGATTCTGAGCGAGAGCGACAGCAGCAGACACACAGTCCATTAGTTATTATTTTTTTGAATTTTGTGACCTGGTAACTAAACTTTTAAGTTAATCACAGATCATTAAACATAGAAAGACAAGTTATAGAATAAATTTGATGCATGCAACAGAAGCTATACTTACATAAATCATTCAATTTCGACAGCATCACCATGACATAACCACAAACTATAGTGAGTAGATTACAAACATTTTTGGACTAAACAAAAACGTTTCAGTAGCTTTAGTATGAGTTTTTTATGAATGCCCACACTCACTAACAAGAGCGTAAGATAATTGAATGGAAAATTGTTAATGAAAAAAATACCATAAAAATACCAATTATTTACGCTCTCAGTAGCGAGTTGGGTATTATAAATAAACTTGAAATAAACGTTATTTATATTATACTATATCTATGAATAAACCCATAATAAACCCGAGAATAAACCAGAATAATAACTAGCCACAGAATATTGTTTCTAGCTGTGACAGCTGTCAGAGTGACGTGACTAGTGCTGCCGATAAGGAGTGTAGAGATAAGGAGAACAATCTTATATGGGTGTTAAAGTAAAAAAGTGGCAACTAAAATCGTCGAATTGAGATGGCGCTGGTGTGTCTAGGGCAGTGATCTAGAGAGTTTGAGAGTATGAAATGAAACGGAGTGAAGTGCGCGCTGAGTTGAATTGTTTACTATCACTAGCTGCAACCAGCGCCATCAGTTCGTCGTCTTTCAACGGACACTTTTAATACACGGAGCTTGCGCTCCTTTACCTCTATTCTCCTTGGCTGCCGATTTACACAGTCATATTTGTATAGAACAAACGTAGAGGGTGGGAATGAAGTTTATACTTGATAGAGAGCTTGTGTTTAATAGCGGCGCCCCAAGGCATCAAAAGGCCAAGGCGGGAATTTTGAATTAATTTTTTTTGTCCTACCGGGTTCCTCTGACACAGATCAGAGATCTTGTATAGCTGGCAGTGTAACAGCATAAGAGGCATTATAAAATTATTAGTCTTTTATTTTTCAAATAAATCAATAAGTACTTTAAACATTATTGATATTAATAACGTTATAAATACAAAAATAGAAATATTTTCTCTTCATCATTATTATTATTAGTAAAGATTTTTAAATTATAAGGATATATCAGTCATACTTTTGATACATATATCACGTATTTTTGGCGAAACAAATAAAATCGGTAATACTTTTCTTACGAAATTATATTCCATATGGGGTCCGATCTTCGTAGCAGGTAGCAGTTACAGCCTGGCTAAATAAACGCTTGACTGCTGACATAACAGACATCGCGAAAGCAGCGTGTCAGAGAGTCAGAGAAGATTAGAGCTTCCAAGGCATTTGAGATTCTGAAATGAGCTGAGATCTAGCATGGTCATTAGTAGTGGCATCCTTACTCACTCACCGAAACACAACACACATGTTATTATTTGACTGTGGTCTTCTGTAAGAGGATGGTCCCTGCCACCAATCACTAATGCTAAAACAAGTTAGTAGATACATGTAGGTATGTATCTAATAATGTATCTAGGTATTAGTGGATGCGATGACGTAAGTGTGCATAAGAATAGGATCCATCTGCATTAATCCAACACATGTTAGCCTCTGTCTGTACACACTTACATTGTGATGTTGGATTTGATTTCTCTCGATGTTCTCCAGACGCTACGATATCGCCTTACATTCGTATTATCTACCATCGCGCTCGGAAACGAAATTTCACACGAACTGTCTCTTGCAATGATGCCACTTGAAAATTATTGTCCGCTAATGCCAGGCTTCAGCAATAATTTGGACTTTCTTTTGTTTGTTATTTAATAATAATAATATATAAATTTATATTATACAAGATTTTAATATTGTGTTTCCGAGCTCATATACCTAACGCATATCATTTCAAAGTTCTAGCTAAGTCAAGTGAATAGAATAGGTATCTTCTGGGTGAGTTCGCTCCATCATAGGCCTCATCTTCGCCGTGTAGGCTTGATACTGGCTGAAAGCATACCCATCTCTATTTAAAAAGTTAATTATATAAAATATAGCCATGTTACTTGCTGATAATAGTAATAGCTTTCTGGCTTTTCCCTTAGGGACATGTCGCCTCATTGGGCAAGGTCTTATGTACAAAGCTAAACTATACTAAATGCTACTATACTAAACTATTACTAAACACTAAATCTAGAATGGTAAACATTGTACAGCACCCTGGCATCATCAGATAACGGGAAAGCCAGGGCGCTGTTCAGGTCACCCACTTACAAACTAAATTGGCCACTGAAGCCCAGCCTACGCACCCTCTCGTTCCGGACACATTCTTTCAACACATTTTTTAAATCGGTCCAGTAGTTTTTGAGCTTTTTAAAAAAAAATACAAATATTTCCTCTTTTTAATATTACTGTAGATATTCTATTATGCAAGTATATCTAAGTTATTCTACTCCGATTTTTGAGTAGCATATTGATTCGTGAACATGCGGTTTAAATTAGTTAATTTTTTCGGTTATTAGTTGACGAAAACATTAAAAAAATACATATATTTAAGAAAACATCGCAAGATTAAAGCGTAAAATTGAGCATAGGCCCTCCGCCCCTGTAATTAATATCTCATGTGGAGGCAGACAAAAAGCCCGTCACTGTGATATGTCGGTGCGTGTGAAACGCGAGCCGCCCAAGTATGATATCGCCAGTGCGTCCGCACGCGCCTCGCGCCTCATTTGCACCCAATCTTCAGCCCTACGATGCACCATTACAAATTCATAACAGCCTCGTTTTACATTTGTTTTTATTTCTAAGGAAGTAACAGATCCGAGAATTCAAAGAAAAAAAAATTCTGTTTTTAAGAAAACGTTTCAAACTAAGTGTCCATACATTTGCAGATCAAACTGAGAAGAGGAGTTCGACAGGGGATGTAATATCTCCGAAACGATTGACCAACGCGTTATATGTATTCAAGACGCTGTTCTGGGAAACGCAAGGTGTTAATATTAACCAAGAATATACCTCTCATCTCTGTTTTGTTGACGATATACTTAGTCATTCTTGCACAATCGCTTGCAGAACTCAAAAGTTTAGGTTAATCCGTACTAATACTATAAATGCGAAAGTTTGTATGGATGTATGGATATTTGTTACTCTTTCACCCAAAAACTACTGAACCGTTCACCATGAAATTTTACATATATGTTGTCTGGGACACCAAAAAGGACGTAGGGTACTGTTAAATCGTACCTTTCATCGTTCAACGCGGATGAAGTCGCGGGCACCAGGTAGGTATAGTACCTATATAATATTAAAAAAACCATTTTGTTCCAATCTTGATTTTATATATTGGTTTATGGTTATTATATTATTATAACACGAATAACATATTATTTACCTTTTATGGTTTAATTATGTATATTGTTTATTATTTATGTCGATTTTTCAAAGGCCCTTAGCTCAATGGTGACATATTCGTAGTGTTATCATAATATTCAATTTGAAAAACGTTCGCTCGTTGGTAGCAATTAGCTGCAGCACGCTCCGTTCATATTCTTGGAAACGTTATCCCGTTGTTGAGCCATACGTCCGGGCGCGAGATAATTATCATACATTACCCTAAGGCCGCGTTCACACTGAAGGTATACCTACTGGCCCGCGAGAGGCTAGACATTTCCGGTAAGTATTTGAGACAAGCTGAGAACTTGTCCTATAACTCTTCTATATTACCCTAACACAGAACAACAGACCTGGTTGGGGATGGGGAGTCGTAGCACTAAATCGGCACAACCCATATATTTTGGCTGCGATTTTTTTTTGCAAAAAATAACCTAGAGACAATCTGAAATTTTCATACATACTTTGAAATTTAACATTTAAAGAGTAAAAAAAATAAGCCAAATCATTTAGTCGGGTCTTTAACTTTTCTAGGCGCTTGTAAAACTGTTTTCAAAAAAAAATTGAAAAAATTAATTTAACTCAAGTTGAAATTTTTACAGGTTATTTATTATTAAAAAAACATATTCTAAAAAAGACAGATCATTTTGGTTCTACCTGCCAGGCGATCAAGAAATTTAAGGGTTGATTTAGCCCCACTACTCCCCAGCCAAGTCTGTAGTTCTGTGTTAAGTTAGGTTATTATTATAGAAGAGTTATAAGACAAGTTTTCGGTTAGCCTGAAATACCTACCCGGAAACGTCTACCATCTCTCGGAATATACTCAATATACTCATAACTAGTGACTGAGCTCAATGCAAGCCTGCAGCAAGTCAAACTGCATATAATATGGTTAACACTATGCGTCTGCATAACTTCCTCTCTCCTAGCACGGAGTAATGTATCTATACAGAGAGACAGCTCCCTAGAAGCTTAAATTTTATTAGCCTATTCTTGTAGGGCTCCCAAAATTTTTTTTTTTTATTTAAGTTTATTACTAGAGATCGGATTATATCGCTGCTTAAAAACTAAACGGCCACAAATCAAAATTACACTTTTTATAGGAGAACTTAAAAATTAAATTATTTTTTGTCTATATTTTTCTTATTTTACAAACTATAAACATCTAACCTAAGTCTCTATTATATTCTATTTATAATGTTATTTAAATATAACTAATTAATTTATATCTTACATGCAGAAATTAAATAACAATAAACATCCTTTACATTTTTCTTATTAGATATTTATCAGATATACTCGTACCTAAGCATATAAGTTACTTTTGAACAATTATTACTCAATAGCCCTTATATTTTGTGACTATTAATTACATTTAGTCGGAACGCAGGGTGAGTGCACTGCACTCGGAAAAGGAAAAAGTAGCCTATCTAGGTGTCATGTAGGTACTACAAACACAAAACTCGCGTCATTCGCCTCGCGTGCGTCTGAGTCCCTGTGACATGTACCCTCGGAATTGCCGAGGCCGCCCGAAACGTACCTTCGGGTCACGTTCGTGAACCCGTCGGTGAAAGGTCACGCACACATAGCTGCGCATGTAGTGAAGTGCCCGGCGCCGTGCGCTTGTTGAAGCTGTTTCTCAGTACTCAGTGCTCCTAGTCCCTAAGTTGCATGCCCAACAGGGTCCATAACACTGGTCTAAATTTTTATATTGTAACATCGTTTATACATTATGGTTTGCAATAAAATATTTGAATTTGAATTTATTCACTTGTCTAAGTAGCTAGTTATAGTTTTTAGTGCTAGGTATACCATCGTTTCTCAACTTTTTTATTGTCGCGACTCGATCAAGTAAAGGCCCACCAAGTTAATTAAAAAATTTTAGGGCAAAAAATAAAAAATGGTACGAAGGTGGAGGCGAATACATATATTTATTTATGACATTGATAAATTACCAGAATAAGTAGATAAAAGACCTTGACTGACCTGTCTTTTGAAAGCGAAATGTATGTCTACCTCATCGCAGGCAGCATGCATCAGCCCGCAGAGGTCAGTAGGAAGATACGATAAGAATATGCAATCATCCGCGGGCTACAACGGACTCCTTGTTCCAGCTGGATCTTATCAGTCTCGCATTTTTCGACTGAACTAATGACAGCAATAATTATATCAACATACTGCAATTATGCGACTTTACTGGAATTCGCGATAATCGACTGAACCATGTTATACTAATAGTTACATTTATTATTTGTACTTATATTTATATATGAGGTAAATTAGTATAATAATTATAATCATGTTATAACATTATAATTTGCTTACATTTTTCTACATCAAAATATGGTTGGTGTTTATTTAGTAGAGTGAAATAATAAAGCTTTTTGAACTCTCCTTTAACTTCATAAAAACGCAATGAAAATATGTTGGAATTTTAGATAACTAGTGTAAGTAAAGTGGATGCATTTTTTCGATCTTGGTCAGAAAATAATTTTACTACACTTCAAACTATTCAAATAACAGTATGAAGGAAAGGAAATTTTTCATGTTGTAGATAGCGGTTCCAAATTTCTACTCAGTATTGTAATTTGGCGCTTTCAACCAATTGCAATATATGATTGAAGATTACTTACAAGTAGGTTCGATAGGATAAATCAGAAAAAGTTATTTAATGGGTTTCAGCATTTGGGTAGACATTTTGTGATCAAGCCTCTATCCAGAGTCGGGTTTATTTGTCTTACGTCTGGTTTAGCTTGTGTTTAGAGGCAACGGTAAACACTTACCATCAAATTAGCTGCCTTCCTGCCTGCCACCCATTCTCATAAAAAGAACCGCAGTCGTAGAATGAGTTTTAGTCAAGTGCAAAGAAAGTTCTTTGCACCCCATTTTGAAAACAATTTAAAAAAAGCATTTTCCACTTACACTAAAGGATGGGTTCATATTATGATAAAAATAGCGTTATAATATTGAATTAATTTTTATTTTTAATTACATTTTTTTTTCTAGTAAATATACCTGCTACGAAACTTTTTCCAATCAAAATATAACAAAAAAAAAGACTATTATGATAATAATATTAGGCAACTGTGACTTCCTCAAATGCTGTGTAATCTGTATATAAGTATATATTTTTAATCTTTCTTTAATTTTTTAATTTTCTTTAAAAATTAAAATTAATATATTAACTTTATTATGTATCTATTGAGAGTAACACATCCCGATGCTCAAGATGCAATGTTTGATTAACATTTATAGTTAACGAGGGCCGGAAGCAAGTCGTAGTAAAACTATACACTCCACTGCGAACGTTTTTTTATAAAAAAATATGTAGGTTTTTTTGACATAATTATGTAGGTAAACATTTTGTTGAAAAAAGTTTCGTTAAACACCTTATCACACTATAACTTTTTCACTACAAGTACCCAATAACAAAATGAAGAAAAATTTAACAATAAATTCAATTTCAAAGAATTAAAACGCTTTATAACGCTTTAAATGTGTTCGGTAGAGAAGGATTTTAAAAATGCTTATACTACATAACATAGAGCTTATGGCCTGGACAGTTTTACAATAATTGGCGTGCTCTGAGAAATTTCTACTGAATATCTACTGAAATTGTTAGTAGGACATGAATTAATTTCCTACTAACAATTTCAGATTTAATACCTAATTAGACGAGTAGGCATAGCTTCGCTGTTAATCTGTAACACACCCCAGAACACAGAACAAACCATGTGCGCGTTTAAAACAGTAAGATAGTTATTTAGAAAAAACTTGTAAAAAAATATTGTAAAATCCCGCAGTCATTAATACCAGAGACCATAAAATACTGTGCTCATACAATAGCAATACAGAGATACCAGCAGAGCGTACAGTACAGCCTCATACAATACCATTCATATATGTACCTCGATACCCTATCACCTTGAGTGATAGCATAGCATAAAATCAAGTAAAATTTCTATGTTGAGTTATATGTGGTTGAATACAGGTGAACGCGGGTTCGGGTTTGTTATGTATTCTGTTGTGAGCCAGAGGTTAATTGAACTGTAAGAATGCATACTTTTTTAGGTCTAAAGCAATCTTAGACACATAAAATATGAGCTCTAGGTTTTTTTCGTATATATTTTTTAAATAGATAGTAAACTTTTCTATATTTCTAAAATATAGAGCAAGGTATGAAAACCTTGCCTTTTACAACCATGGCTCAGCCAAATGATACAACTATTTAACTTATACGAGAAAACTTTACTTAAAATATTTATAATTAATAACAAACTTAATTAACTAGCTTTGGAAAATGAGGATTTTAATAAAGTAGCTATCTTAAACATATTTTATATGTAGGCACCTACCATCTATAAATTGCAGCCATGTCTCCATCGGTCGGTCGGTCTCTATCGAAAAAATATATATTTAATGGACCAAGTGATTAATAAGGTAATATTCATAATTTCCAGACAGTTTCAACTTAAATACTTAAGTGTCCATAAACACTTAAGATAGGTTAAGTTATGATTGCGTTAAATTGAACTAAAAAAGGACGTATGTTTTTCTATTTTTGTATAGCTCGGTTTAAATAAGTAAGTACTTACTATTACCCGGGCACCCTTTACTTTCAAAAGATCAGAGTTTCAAAAGGCCAGACTTTCAAATGGTCAGTTTTTTAAGTCGTCAAACTTTCAAATGGTCAGATTTGGTACAGTCTCTATTAAAATTACAATTGTAATTGATGGATAACATACAGTATCCGAATGGAAGACGGAGACGGCATAGATAGTGCTTTGATCAATCACTTGTTGTCCTACTTAGTGTCCTATTTCAATAGTAAAATATATTAGTTATTCATGTTTTTAGTTTTTTCTATGGCTAAAATTAAAAAAGAATAAATTACGTGAGTAAATTTATCCCAATTTTTGTGTTTGCCACTGTGTTGCCACGCTATCTCAGTTAGGGCATGTTAGGGTGTGCAGATTTTATATACCTACCTAAACCTAAATATTTTGTAAGTTTTTTAATCTTTACTGATATGATAATTATGGCGTTCTACATCGCCTCACAAAACCTATATTTGTTCGAATCAGACCTTTTTAGGAAACTTAATAAAAACTCAATTTCCAATCATTTTAACAAGCAAAGGGGTATGGCAGTTTCCCATAGATTATTTTAGTTCATAACAATTTTTAGGATCTTTACATGAAAATTTCCATACGTTGTCGTGCTTTGCACTAAAAAAATATTAACATCTGTTAAGGTTATTGAATTATTGGGTTTTGAAGTTACATATATATTAAAAAGAAGTTAAAAAAGAAAAAAGAAAAAAGCCAGGTAAGTTTTTACCTGGCTTTATGTGAACATTTGTTTATTTGAAAAAAAAAAAAAAAAACAAAAATACTTTACATTTATTTTTGTTTTATTTAACTCTTAGACGCTTAAAATGATTTTTGGAATAAATTTCTACCATACCCCTTTCTGACTTGCCTTAAGTTAAATAACTTAATAGCTTACGCCATAATAGCCTAACTAATATAAGTAATCAACTATGTATTGAGAATAAAATATAATTTGCGTTTGTTCTTGCATCAAGTAAAACCTTAACAGACGTTATAAGACTTAGAATTACTTAGACCTTCTGAATTGGTTACAAATATAAAAATCATATATTAAAAAAACACATATCTATGAAACATATTTTGTTTGTTTAACAGTAGGTAAAGGGTTCTCACACGTGTGAGTTGATATGACCAAAGATGTTGCAAAATATTTACCAATATATAAATAGAACTGATAACTTTTGACCTATTTTATGTAAATCAAAAATACTTATTGCTTTTGGTAATGGACCGTATGAATAGAAGCTTATAAAGCTCGATATATGAGCTGGTTAAAGGCCAGCTCAGATGTGCAAAAAATCCGCAAACGCATCCACGGAATTTGACAATTTGTATTTCAGTGTAGAGGTATAGGCCGTGATGAAAAAAATATATTTATATTGTGTCACTCAAAAAATACTACTGCAGTTTTTTTTTATATTAAAAGATGATCTTGCCCAATGTTTTTTAAAAAAATTCATTTAGTGGCAGTATCTAAATAGGTATATAATATAGATTTGCAATTACATAGTTTTTGTTATATATCTAGAATTACGAGAAGCCGTCTATTAAAACGTTAGAATTAAAATATCAAAGATATTTGATTGGTCTCGCGGCACTCGACTAGATACAGCCGAACTTGATATGAATGTTCCGAATGTTTTATTAAATTTTGGGCATGATAAAATGCCAATTTGCGTAGGGAAACTGGAAAAATATAATTAAACTGTGTAAAAAGATAAAAAGTGATAAATAGTGACGATGTTTTAAGAACACTACAATAAAAGTTGCCGCATTTACGGAGCTATTTGCTTTTAGGTAGGGCCGTATCAGAGTGTAGCGGGACCAATCATTTATCTATAAAAAAAATATATAATAAGGGATATATTCACATTTATAGTACTTTGGTACTACTTTTAAGTTTTTATCAATCTTAGCAATTTCTTCAACTAACAAAAAAGAAATTGTATCTCTACTAAATAACACAGTTTATACTTTAATATAAATGTAGGACACGGCATTCATGAATGTCCAGAGTAGTGTTGCCAGTCGTGACACGTTGGATGAAGGTGGGTAGGCAGAGGGGTGTAAATAGTTTGATGATGTGCATGGTGTGGCGTGTATCGAGACTGCAACTCATGATAATCTGGTATAGGCGCTGGCTTCAAGTACTGATCGAGTTCCGCCTGGTCCGGATTCGGAGTTCCGTCTGCAAGAATCGCCCCCTCGTCTATTTGGGAGAAATCTATCTGGCTATCAAGAGACGGTTCCCGCTTAAATTTGGAAGCGGAACCACCTATCTGTTTTGGGCCTCGACGTCTCGGTTGATATTTGTAATCGGGATACTTCTTTTTGTGTTGCTCTCGAAGATAGGCGGCTTCCTTTATGAAAGGCATCTTCTCGTCATCGGTTAGTGTTCTGAAACAAAATAATAAGGTATGATATCGTATCGTTCGTAGGGTTAAGGTTTATGCGCGCGCGACCGTAATGGAGCACTACTACAGCCGACTGTAATGAAAAGCACTTGCATCCATTGTGAGTTTTTGTTTATATTATCTATTATTTTCTAGTAATTTATATAACTTATAAACAACGTGTTAGAACGAATCTAAACGAACAAATCTTAGGTTTATTACACATACATAGACAAATGTAAGTTTATGGCTGTAGGGATGTTTTGAATATTTTTAGTACAATTAGCAAAGATTAAATTCGATAACGGATTGAGTTTGGTTAATTTCAATTAATTCCGTCTAATTTCTATTAAATTTCATTAAATTCGATTCAAGTCGATTAAAGTTGATACAAACTTCGATTAAGCCTAATGTGGACGCTTGTTAGCTGTAAACCATGACCATGAAACTATTTCGGGAGAAAAGTAAGAACGTCTGAACCAGCAAATAATGCAATTTGATTAATTATATTATCAATTGCTGAATCACTAAAGAATGCTTGTAGATCGACTGACATCGACGCGGCCGCGGAGGGTGGCGACCCAGAGAGCGATGAGCCGCAACGAGATACGATCTTGCTTCGGCACTATTTCGAGTTCCCGATATAACTGCTGTAAACCTCAACTATATTTTTACATACTAGCTGGTGCATACGACTTCGTCCGCGTTGAAATCCTATCCTGTGTCCTGTACGTCTAAATGTTTATTTACAAAGTTTTATGAAAATCAGTTTATTTTAGCAGTTTAAGAGTGATGGAGTAACATACATACATACAGAAAAAAATTCTAAAAATCGTCAATTTAGTTTCAGTATCATGTATAGCCTATATACACGATATTTCTGAAAACAAAGTAAATTACTCCATGACCGACCCCTACAGATTTATTATTAGTATTGATTGATTGGTGCCCGCGATTTCGTCTGTGTTGAAAAATAAAAGAAGAATATATAACTTAATAAAGTTAATAAAGTTATATAACTTAATAAAATTAATAAAGTTAATATATAACTTGATTACAAAAACGATATCTACACATTTTTGAGTAGGATAATAAGCCAAAGTTATGCCAGATACGAGTAGGTATAATGGGATGTGCAGTGACCGTATCACAGTCGTCTGGTTCGTCAGACACTTTGCTATATTTAATTAACTCTATTTCAAATAAATTATATGCGTCTCTGACACATTTGGTTTGTTTCTATTTTAAATGTAGGCTGGTATGTAAGTAGGTATACACGTTACGTGGGAATCTCACTTTGCGTTGTACTATGAATGTGACTTTCTATTCATATTTGTAAAATAATTGAACTTATTAGACATAAGTGCACAAACGGTATATTTACATCTATAAAATATAAAAATAAAATAGCAGCCGTGTCTGTATTAATATTCAATATACAATTAATTTGAGTAGGATAATAATGTATGCGCAAATTATGTACACTTTTTGGATAATTTCTTAGAGAAATCGGAATTGCAGAAGAAGTGTCCTCGTCTGACTGTTTCTCCGCTATCTACTTCTAAACCACCTAAAGGATTTTGATACGGTATTCACTAATGGAAAGAGGGATAAGCCGGAAGTTACGTGGGTCGCAAGCTACACTATAAAATCGATTAAAAACATTAATGAAGTCTCTTTAAATCTGATTATCGACTGCTGTAGATTTCTGTAATACCGATTACAACTCAATTGCAAATAAATGTCGTAAAATATTTTTTACCTAAGGTAATGACGTCACACCTAAGCCTAACCTAGGTCTACAAGCAATACTAGTGGCGTGCAACTGTTTTGGCTGACTCTGACGTACGAGTAATAAAGGTGAGGACAAGACACGGTGTTGCAATCCCATCGTAAGACATGTAAAAGGCCCAAATAACACAATAATTCATCAATGGACGGTGCCTACACTTATTCGTGATCTTTGACTTTGCTAATATAAAATGATCGAGATCTGCAGGTATGGGTCAGCGTGATGATGGCCAGTGAAAGGTTAACCAATAACAACAGTCCAATCAGCATCACTTCACTCAATATTTTCATAGATCGTTTCGAGAGTTTGCCCTGCATAGTTGGATGCGTCATTCTTATGTCAAAACATAGCGGGCAGTGCGCGGGTGGCCTCAGATAATTTAGAAATTATATCTATACCTACTCACCTACAAATAAACTAAATATACGTGACGTCAGATAAAAAAATGAGATTCAGCATAGATTGTCTTAGAAAGCCTTTTCTGTGGATCTGCGAAAAATTTGATTTTTCAAGCACACTCAACAGCACATATATATGGCTGGTCTTATTTATTTGGTCTAGTCTCATTTCACGGTGGTCTTATGTAAGGGGTGAGACTGTGAAACGCAGTGTGCCCAACTTTTAAATTTTAATTATATAAACAACTAGCGATCAGCTCCCGGTTTCGCCCGTGATGCAATTTTTTAATTAACCTCGTATAAATTATGTATAAAGATTTCTTGTACCTAGTACCTAATTGAGATGATTAAACGATTATCGAATTTAATATTATTAATACTTATTATTATATTTTTTGAAGATATTTTTTTATCTCAGTAAGTAGATAAATTTAAATGTTTTGCGATGGGGTGTTATAATGAGCCTAACGTTTTAGCTGTTAGTTATATACTCCCACTTATGATATGAACCATAGCACAAGCATTTAATATATAAAAAAATATTAGACCCATGCAAAAATTGTTTAATAATGGAAGTTAATAGTGGCCCGGGCGCAGCTATCAAATTGGTTTCCAGACAGTTAGAGATGTTATCGTTTCAGTTAGCGGTGATAGCGTTTTAATGAGTAAACAATCGATGCACGGCTCACGGCTGGACGCCGCACGCGCAACATCCCCTCTAGGGTTGCCAAAACGTGGTTAAAAATAGACCGAGATTTTGAGAAACATTTTTTTTTATTAATAATGGGTTTGCTCTTGGCCAGCGTCTAGCCCTGCAACAAAAACGAGACCGACGATGGAGCGAGCTCACGCAGAAAATGCCTATTCACTCGAACTTAAAAAATTGGTGCTATGAGTTAGGAAACACATACGCTGGAAGAGAGTGCCGATCCTTGGCAGAAGAGTTTTTAAAACTTTTGGCCCGAAATGTAACGTATATTTTTTTTTCCTTCGAAAACTTATCGAGTGGGGTATCAAATAAAAGTTGTAAAAATTATTTAATAAACATTCCAAAACACACCACGTATGGGTTCTTACTGACAGGAAACGGCTGATTGATTTTTTCTGTTTCTGATATTAAACAATTCTATTTTTCTATTCTAATTTTTCGTGATATTAAACACAAAATAATAATTATACTTCAAATATAAACGTTAGTACAATATAAAATTTTATAGTATTTTTTATCTTTAAATGGCCTCTGTAAGTAGTATTACGAAAGTACGGTGGCTTTCAATTACGATGTAACAATGGGTACTAGACCGATACCTATTGTAGATATTACTTGTCTCGGTTATTTAACATTTACGTGTAATACTGAATGCTATTTTTTGCTTTATCGCCTTAATGTGGTTATAAATGTCTGTACATTCCCACAAAGAAGGATTTCTAATGATCCAAATTTTTTATTTCCCTAATTGTCCTTTGGTTTTTGTCAGCCCTGCCCGAATACCGCCGACTGCCACGCCTGCATTTTCGTATTGCGCCCGCTCCACTTTCTATACGGAGCTCTCGACTCCGCGGTGGAGACTCTTGACAATATGATTCTAAAAAGAGATTTGCTAACTTCTATTAACGAGATATATTTTTGAAAATTACAGATTAAGATTAAGATCAGCAAACGTAGTTAACTAGCTTAAAATACTATCAATTTTTACAAACCTGAGAAGAAAATCATTTACATTAAAATTAGTGGGTGCCCGCTACCAATTTTTTTTTACATACAAACCATTCCTGATTATCCCTCTATCCATAAGTGAGAAGACAGAATTAAAATTGGTCTAGGAGGAGTTCAGTGATATACACACGCATAGAAGAAATATTAATATAAAGAATATCAATCAATTAAATCATCACAATAATAATAATTTAAATTATCACAAGAAATTGTGTAGACAGTCTGTTTTCTTCATAGACTTTTGAAAATATTTTAATGTCGACGAGCCCCTTGGTCGAGTGTTTAAGATTTGCTAAAGACCTTATTAACTAAACTAATTTCTTTAACGCCACTTTTGAGGTCTAAGGTCAATAGTTTAAGTTGGCATATTTTATCCTGACTTATATTTTTAAGCACCTGTGGTATTGCTTGTGTTAGAGGCGACGGTAGCCGCCTTTACATAAAAGAAAAAACTCACCTCCACATAGATCCAAGTTTCTTGCTTAGTTCAGCATTGTGCGGCGCCGGCTGCTGCACAGATAAACGTCTTCGCATTCCTTGTGCGAAAACCATAAAAGCATTCATCGGGCGTTTCACATGAGAGCGACGTGACTGAACTTCCCCTCTGTTAACAATGAATTAATAGATATTTGAAAACCTTTTCCTATTAAGTTTATTTTAATCATAAAATTTTAGGTGAGGCCTATGCCTATGTCCCCAGCAGTGGGACGTCTTAAAGTTGAGATGTTTAAATAGCTTAGCTACCTAGTGTTAGATAAAAAAATATGAGTATAGTGTTAAAAATTGGTGTAAGTTCAGAAAGTGTATGCTCACGATCAAACATAATCCCGATTGTTGACATAAACAATATGGAGTGGCGTGTGTATCGACGCTGCTCAAATTGGTTTTGCTTTCGGCGCGCGCCCGATAATTAGTAGGTAAGCAAAGCCATCAAGCGACGACTATAAAGAATTATAAATTACGAGTGCCCCTTTATGTACGTGACTACGGTATGCGCCCGCGCATGTAACATAAACAGGGCGGAGTGGCGCGGCCTAACGTCATTTTACGCTCGTAAAGCCCTCTTTATTTTATTACTTTTTTATTTTCTAGTGCCGTTCGGGTTGCCTCGCGATCTGAACGCTGACAATAAATTATACTTTTTTACAAACACACTGACACGCCACTAAAAGTCGATCGATTTCTAACGGATTACTCGGGAAACGATACGACCAGAAATAATTAGTAGCAGTTCGCCGAATTAAGAGAGCGCAGCGCGGTTTCCTTGTTCAGTGAAAACGAGTTCCGGCAACGGAAAATAACTTTTACAAGAAATTTTAAACGATATTCAAATAAAATTACAAATTATGATTGGAAACCAATACGCGTTTGTTTGATCCGTAATTCGCTATTAAATCTTAGCAACAAATCCTATCTAAATGTTTCGGAGAACTGAGATAAGTTTTTGTAGGGCGGCAAGTGGCGTAGGACCTACCGCACGACGCCGATTGGCGCCATCTGGTTAGTAACAAATCTTGGATTCTGACAATCACAGATAGTACTTACGAGTACATACTTTTGTTTAATTGGTGTACTTTAGGTTTGCTGTAATGTAAAATATACCTATAACTACATCTTTATTACTTACACGGACATTTCGGCAAGCGGACCACGAGTTTTTTAATGAAACTTGGCACGATGAGAGTAGGGACTGATAATAAGGAAAGTGTCACAGATTAGGTGTAAACACGCAGCCGTTTCTGAGATATTGTGGGTGGAAAGTTTCGCAGTCACTGTTGGGAAGTTATACATTACTAGCGAGTAACATTGGCTATATTTTATAAAGTTACGCGGACGAAGTCGCGTGCAACAGCTAGTATTAGCAATACTTTAAATCTGTAAGTGTAGGTATTGTATGTTCCTCCATAACTCTTAAACTAATTAATTGATTTTCATGAAATCTATTTTAGGCTAGGCTAAAATAGATTAGGCTATTTTTTTCTATTTCAACTCGGACGAAGTCGCGAGCACCAGCTAGTATAATATGTAGACATAGATTAGTTATTAATTTATGAAATAATTTCTTGTTTTACTAGGTATTAGTAAAAATAAATGTACACATTGAACATTCCTAGTAAACGTCTTATTAAATTTAATATAATTGTAGATTAAATTCTAATTAATAAATAGTAGGTATGAGATAACTGTTGTACTTCTACTTAACTTATCTCATGCTCAAATTACTTATATCTTTTCTTTTAATTGTCGAAATTGAGAATTAGGCAGACAAATGAATAAAAGAAATCAAGGTTTCAAATAGTTTTTAATTTTACACTGATTAGTTCTTCATTATAATGGGTTCCAAAGGGGTTTACAGTTTACAAATGTTACCTATGAGCGGCCTATCGACAAAAAGATTTATTGTCACGACTGATTTATCGCTTCAGATTTTACGATCTCATTCAAGTGGCTACCTATAATTACATATATGATATTATTATTTTAATAAGCAATGTTACTGGTTGAGTGCCGTCATGTGTCCTCTCTGGTGTCCCAGATTAACGGTGATCGGTTCTTCAATAGTTTTTGCGTGAAAGCGTAACAAACATACAAACAAACAAGCTCAGATTCACATTTATAATGTTAGTAAGGATAATTTCTTTATTTTCATTAGTACATTAAGTTAGGTTTATTTAATAAAATTTTAGTTGTTTAAGAATATTTATTACAATTTACAATACTAGCTGGTGCCCGCAACTTCGTCACGTTCTCTATAGCCTATAGCTAGGAAAGCTATAGGCTAAGAAAAAAGAATTTTTCAATTCTAACCAGTAGTTCCTGAGATTAGCGCGTAAAACCAAACAAACTTTTCAGCTTTATATTTAAAAAGTCAGTATTATAGAAATTAATTAGAGACCCGAACCCGGCTTTTTGCGGATGTTTTTTTCTGCACATTTTATAAAAAATGCTCGATTATCGGTGTTCCATTAGTGAAAATATTGAAATTCCAGCAAACGTCAGACACGTCAGACAAACGTCAGACAGCAGTAACATCTAATTCATACATTATGTCTGGTCTGGCATGTCCCAATTTTGTCCCATTCTGGGCACGTGTGTGTTTTTCGATACAAAAAAACATCATAAGAATATTATAATCATAACACGAGCATGATTCAACTTGTGATTTATTGTATACCTACTTAAGTTTCCGTTGATTTTTCAGCAGTCTTCTATAAAAAGAATCCCTGATGAACATAGGCTACTTTTTACCGCGGGAAAATGCTTCATTCCTACGGGATAACGGGTAAAGGCAGACGTCGACTAGGCGGAGCTCTATACATGATACTGAAACTAAATTGATCATTTTTAGATTTTTTTTCTGTATGTATGTATGTTCCTCCATAACTCTTAAACGAATTAACTGATTTTCATAAAACTTGCTAGATAAACATTTAGACGTACAGGACACAGGATAGGCTACTTTTTTTCTTTTTCAACGCGGACGAAGTCGCGGGCACCAGCTAGTAAGTAATAAAGTAGTACTTTTTAAACCAAACGCTTATAACAAGGTTAAGTTAAAGCTAAAAAAATGTTACACGTGTCAAACTTTTGGTGGCGACATCCATGCTTTTGTTTTACGTGTGGTTCGTAGTAAAATTTGAGCCGTTGTTTTGCTAAATTCTACTACGGAGGGTGGCCACTGACCGAGTTTAGACGTTTTTTAGGTATGTTAGAAATCAATCAATGGTTTTCTATTTACAAACTGTTACATTGTTAGATTCCATAGTATAAGTAATAATTTATTACTTAGTATAAGTAATAATAAGTAATAGTTGACTTTTAGTCAACTACAATGTAAAGAATATAATTGATTTGATTATGTAATTTGATTTGTTAATGTTGACTACACACGAAAAAATAGAATAGGTAACTAACTACTATGCCTGTGTCGTGGATACGGGTAATGTTCGTATTTTTTGAATTTTTTGTCTGCCAAATTATATAGGTACTTACACAAACCTTCCTCGTTTATCGCTCTTTCGATTAGCGAAAACATTATCAAATCCGTTGGAATATTTAGAAAAAGTTAATACTTAGATATAGAAGATGCTTCTATAGAACTAACATAGTAGCACTTATACTTATTCCTGTTTTATATATTATAGGTATTCGAGTCATGCTACTTATTAATAAATTTATAATCAAATCATAAATGAATCATAATGAACCATTAGTGAACTTATCCACTAGCGACCCGCTCCCGGCTTCGCACGGCCGAAATGTTCAGCAAAGTTTCAGCAAATTATCAATACTAATAATAAGTCTGTTTAAGGGTTTCTCATGGATTACTTTGTTACTTGGCGTTACTTTGTTTTCAGAGATATCGGCTTCATATGCTCTATACATACATGATACTGAAACTAAATTGACGATTTTTTGATTTTTTTCTATATGTATGTGTACTTATGTATGTTTCTCCATAACTCTTAAACGAATTAACTGATTTTCATGAAACTTCTTAGATAAACATTTAGATGTACATGACACCGGATATAGGCTACATTTTTCTTTTTCATCACGGAAGAAGTCGCGTATGTTATACTCTATATACACCGTATGTTTAATGGTCGAATAAGTCTCTCATATCTAAGATAGAAATCTACGTTAAAAAATGGATCCTTAAATATTTTTTATACCATTAAACATGCGATGTATTTTAACCCGAGCAACGCCGAATTTCGCTGCTAGTTTATAATAATATGTTATCTTGTAGGTATAGATGGTATAGAACACAATTATTGAAAAATATCCTATTTGTTAATGTCTTCGGTATTAGCGATTATATTCTAGTATTAGAATGTGGAGCCGCTTCAAAGAAAGTGTAGGGAAGGTGTTCGCGCGACGGCCATTGGCTGAGGAAGTCATAAACGGTGGTCGGGCGCACGCGCAGATAGCTGTCATCTGTGACGCGCCCGCCCACACTATTTCTGCCTTGAAAGCTGCGCCCGCGCACTACCAACTTAGTATCGCAACATAAATTTACTGAACTCATAACGTTCAAACAGCACGTAACATTTCACCGAATAATACATGTAACATTATATAGACAATATGTAGTATATACTTATATATATTGTCGTTGTCAAACCAAAATCTGCTTTGTGAACTTTTTTAAGATTCCGACATTTTGATCTTACTGCCATTTGACTCATAGGATAAAAACTGCGAAGTGGTTATTATTACTATTTGGTGAACTCTTAGTTCGTTAATGAAATATGCTAGTTCGTAATAATTAGTTAATAAAATAAACCTGCTAATAAAATATACTATGTGCAGCAGCTAGAATCTGTTATGTGCAAAATTAACTCTATTATCAAAACTATTATAAGTAATAAGTTCACGTAATAATAACCCCAAGTTTCAAATAAAATACTTTTTTTTTAAATAAATCATGAAAAAATTTCAGGACGTTTTTTGTATCAATATCTCACAGTCCACTTTTTGCACACTGCAGATTTTGTTTTTACAACGATGTTCATAGTTCTAATTAAGCTTTCACTGTTTCTAATGAAGAAGGCACGCAAATCAATCCGTACTAATATAAAAAAGCGAAAGTTTGTATGGATGTCTGTTACTCTTTCACGCAAAAACTACTGAATCGATCACCATGAAATGTTGCATACACGTTGTCTGGTACACCAAAAACGACACAGGGTACCTTTCATCGTTCAACGCGGACGAAGTCGTGGGCACCAGCTAGTTATAAAATATTTAAGTAAGTATTTAATACGCCTACGGCTATACGCAAATCTACTACTATATGTATTAGTGAAAAAACCGTATCAAAATCTTTTGGGCAGTTTTGATGAAGTTAGCGAAGGTGCATAGCGAATTTATTGTCTACTAGCTGTTGCACGCGACTTCGCCCGCGTAACTTTATAAAAATACATAGCCTGTGCTACTCGCTGATAACGTAGCTTTCTATAGGTGAAATATTTTTTAAAATGGGTCTAGTGGTCTTTGAGTTTATTCATTACAAACATCTTATAATATTAGTAGGCATATATGTATGTGTATTTACCATAGTATTTAAAAGGGAGACGTTGTCTTAGAGTCTATATTTTGTTATATTTTTCTACGTTTAATAAAAAGTCTGACGAGCTTGATAAAAAATGGGCATGTAACAGACGCTTTTAATTCCACTGTCCACATAGATACATAATTTAATAAATAGAACAGAGTTTTAATTAACTGCCTCATATTATTGACTACTACTGCCTCTTATTCATTTTTTTGTACACATTTAATATGTTCTGAAATATTTGCCTGTGCCAGTAAATGGTTTTCTTTTTCTTAAATGTTATGTCTTGATGTACCTACTTAATTATTTTTTTCAGAATGCAATAAAATGCGTAAATATAATAAAAATAACCCCTGGAAGAACATTAATCCCAGAAGAAAAAATAGAGAAAGCAGAATAAAGTTTTTTTTTACCGAGCGAAGAAACTTTCAAAAAGTACCTTATGACAAATGGCATAAGGTTATGTGGGATTCTTACCGCACTAAAACTACAACTCGAGATGGGTATGGTTCAGTCCTGAACGGACTTTAGAACCGTCACTGGGCGTCAAGCAGAATAAAGAAGTTTCTGGTTTGTATGATTGTGAACAAATGCATGCAGGACTTAAATTCAACTTGATTTACTTAAGTAAATCTTGTTAATTAAGTAACTTGAATTTAAGTTTGAATAAACTTTAAAAATTCATGTTCGTATTTTTTATCACAATTTTTTTTCAAAAATGTCTGAACTTTTGGCCGTCATGTGCACTTTTGTCAGCGACGCAGAGTTATATTAATTCGATGACTTTTGTCTAAATGTGTCTAAGTCAAGGTGTGTTACCTTAGAATCTAAGGATTAGATATATTAATTTCAACTAATACACAGTATAATTTCATAAAATTGAAACGGATAGGTATATGGAATTTCTTACGAAAATAAAACACAGACGACTTCTTTTACTTTTGTACAATTAAATGCGCCACAGAAAATCTATCCCGCTATGTCTTCGGGCGTTGAAAACTTGTAAACATCCCCGTCCACTGCATTTATCTTTACATACGATTTAACAACGATCGTAAAACAAATAATGGCGCTGTAAAACATTACGGTAGCCGACGAGTGCGTTTAACAATCATCATTCTGGCACTTGAACATGTTTTATCATTGTTACTCGACTATATAATTGGGAACGCATCTATCTATATGTTATAAAGATATATGTTTATAAAGAGATTCCTCAGTTCAAGCCACCTGGCTTCTACTTATGGGAAAATGGATAATGAAAGGGGTTGTAAACAGAGCGGGACTCTTATCGAGTGACGAATTAGGTGACAGTTTATCAATTATGGGGAAATCAATATCAACAGGAAGAGGGGGAAAATTTTCTCATGGAATCTAGGAGTTGTTGGAAATGAAATAATATTACAAAGTGTTTATTTTTAGAATCTAGGACACATATGTTTTATTGCTTGCATGGTGTTTGTTATTCGAAGAATTAGAATTCGTATTATTTCGTAGGTAAATAATAATAACTGTTGCATTGTAATAATTTTAATCCCAATATAATTGTAATATTATAATAGAGAAAGATTGTGAGCATGGATGTTTGTTACTCTTTCATGTAAAAACAAAGTACCTAAGTTAAGTATTTTGTTTTATCTTTAGTTTTTTGAGTTTTTAGCTCTTAGTAATGAAATTGAGCTTTTTGCGATGCTTATTTAGATAAACGCAAATAGCGATAAATTTCTGAACAAAAATATATTATAAAGATTACAAAATAATATTATAATATTTACACAAACATTGTATACAAATTGATCCATATTATATGCATATATGTATCAATGTACTTAAATATGTTTGTCCTCTATAACTCTAAAATTTTTCACCCGATGGCAACTTAAAATGTTATTCTTTGAATTAAATCAATTCAAAATTAGCCTCATTCTTTTGGTAATAAGGCGTACACATCTTTGGTGTTTTATTTTCGCGACGAAGTGTACAGTTATATAGTGTTATTATTGTAAAGTTGTGTCGCGTATCGTTCAATTAGCGCTCAGTGGAGGGTGCAAGATGCATGGGAACACATCTGTGTCCACATTGCCGCTGATAACACCACTCGCCTCTTCTTATCAGCTTCAAGTAACGACTCCGCCTCAAGTAGCTTCAACTGTACGGAGGGGTAGTTAGATTCAATTATAGGAACATTCCTTGTGTGGTTGGCCTGATAAGGTGTCGGACAAAAACGTTAGCTGTAGCTTACTTGCTTTGTTAAACTTCACCCTAACTTTAGCACACGATAATGACTTCGCTTCCTACTACGAACAGGCTGACGGTCTAAAGTCTGCATACCTTGCAAAAACATATTTATAGCCAGGTAAAAAGGAAAGGAAAGGAAACAGCTATTCGATTCGAGTTAACGGCCATGAATGAAACCTATAAAAAATTAGGCTTTTAATAGAATAATCTAAGGCTTTCTTAATGAGTTTAACAGTTAGAAGCCTCATCTATATCCTACTAGTGACCTGCTCCCGGCTTCGCCCGGGGTGCAATTTATATATCCTATATATTTTTAGTTGGACCAAATTATACATAGGTGCGAAATTTTATCAAAATCGGTTCAGTAATTTAGGAGTTCATCGCGAACGAACTTAAACTAATTTGAAACTGTGACACGTAATTTTTATATACTACGTATTGACTAATCATTAGGTAGTGATACAATTACTATTTTTCAACCGAATTCCAAAAAAGGAGGAGGTTCTCAATTCGACTGTATTTTTTTTTATGTTCGTTACCCCATAACTTTCGACTGGGTGAACCGATTTTGATGATTATTTTTTTATTTGAAAGTTGGCGCTTTCCGTGTGGTCCCATTTCAATTTGGTCCAGTTCTGACAATGGCATCCATGAGAAAAGACCATGAGACCGCTTGAAGTCGGTTTATTTTTTGTTTTAAAAATTGTTATTAAATTTTCACTCATATATATTTTTAGTAGAAGTTTTGTGGTTTGCAGGTATGCGTTTCAATTGTGACCTCCCTTATAACTGGTGGCGCAAACACAGATACTCGTATCACAGGTGCCGCCATCGCCAGGAAACACCCTCTGAACAAACAGACCACTTTACACCCCACACATTCACTGTTTGCTGTTTCAATTCGACTTTCGCTTAGATTATCTCATGGACTCCGGAGATATCGCATTAATTCAAACTTGTCTTTTCATTTTTATTACTTTTTTGATTTGATTTTACATACAATGTTATAATACAATGTTGTGTTGTGTTTGCTACACATGTTAAATTTTGCCATCAATCGTATCCAGAGTACAACCAAACAAACGAACTCTACAGTTTTATTATATACTAGCGGCCCACCCCGACTTCGCAAGGATTTTTTCAGCAAAATCAAGTGCAGTAAGTGTAGGTATTGTATGTATGTATGTTCCTACGAATTAACTGATTTTCATGAAACTTGGTAGATAAATATTTAGACGTACAGGACACAGGATAGGCTACTTTTTTCTTTTTCAACGCGGACGAAGTCGCAGGCACTAGCTAGTATACAATAAAGCCTTCCTCCCTTAACGCCTTTTCCGTTAGTGAAATTTGTATTAAAATCCCTTACGTATGTTTAAAAGATCTAACAGAGGGACAGACGACGGGAAGCGACTTTATTTTATACTAGCTGTTGCACGCGACTTCGTCCGCGTAACTTTATAAAATATAGCCTATGTTAAACGCTGATAATATAGCTTCCCAACAGTGAAAGATATTTTCAAATCGGTCTAGTATTTTCGGAGCTTATTCCATTCAAACAAACAATCAAATCTTTCCTCTTTATAATATTAAGTATAAACTTGTAGCTATATAAACTAGAGGATGATAATTCTGTCTGTCTGTTTGTTTATTCTGTGCGTGTAGAAATTGCGTTTTAGCGTGTATATCTTGAGTATGTGCGGTCGGCCATTCGCCTTTGAGAGCAATGCGCATGCGCAAGGCTTCTAATAAAGTTATGGCCGAAAGAGTGTTCCGGGTGCGGTATCAAATATTGACATAGTGGAGGTCTAGGCAGCGGACGGCCGAGGCAGGCATTGCGCTGGTTAGCGGACCTTCGGTAATACCAGTTAGCACCGGTGCTCTTCATTACCGTATACCTACCTATTTAGTACACAACGCGCTAAACGCTTTTCGCGAACATTCCGTTTTGTTACCTAGTTGCAAACATACTTATGTGGTTTTAAATGTTCTTTAAAGAATAAGTATAAATACCTATACTTATAAAAATCGCTTTTCCAAATTGACTAAGTATCAAAGCAAACTGACTATAATAAGTATCAATGCAGAGCCAAAGGCTATGGAATCTATAGAAAAAACGAAATTTGAAACATAGGTTTATTTTTTAACGGACCTACTGGCAATTAATTCTCTTCGAGCCAAAAAAACCTAAACGGCTTTTATTATACCGTGAAGTAAAAATAAAAATTCCGTAAAGTATTATCAAAAAAAAAATTAAAAAATATTAAGGGCCTCTTTCACCATCTGTCAAATAGGCTAAATGTCATTTAAAGTCACCGGTAACCGGGGATAATGGAGCTGATACATATGTATACCTTTGTTTGTATGGTAAAACTCCCAAACATTAAGAAGAAAATAATAAAAAAAAATCGCCTATCAAAGGATGCGGTAAACCGAGTGCAATTAAATTATTTCTAAAAGTAACTAATCAACACTTTACTTGTAGTTGGTGAAGGAGGCCCTTAAAGATATTCAAGACAAATTATATGTAGTTTGGTTTATTTTCCATTTTTTTTTTATATGAACAGAAAGTCATATATACTTGTTAAGTACTTGATTTTAATCACATTATTCTTGTTTTTTAAGTTATGAGCGTTCTGATCCTAGACCGGGTTCAGTGCGACGCTGATGACTTACGCGGACATCCGCGACGGACGTAAAAGCTCGTTCAATGCGCGCGCGGTTGAAATTTCTCCGCGAAGCTCCTCTGCGCCCATTCTGCGCCATTGTTCTCCGGGCGTGGACTCTTATTATTACTGTTTATCCATAACTATGACTATGGATAAAAAACTAATGATACTCTTGATCACGATCTGCGTGGAACTGAACGACGAATTCATACGCGACGGACGCATGCACTAATCCGCGAGCGGACCTCCGCGTCGTTCCGAATACAGCCTTAATTGTATGTTCTGAATAGTAAAATATTGTGGACGCCTACAATTAACAGATATAATTGTTCAAACAAGCTAATAAATTTTGCATAAATAAATAATTTAAGAGATTTTTTTTCCGAAGCACATACTTAATACTAACTGGCGCCCGCAACTTCGTCCGCGTTGAAAAAGAAAAAGTAGTTTATCCTATGTCCCGTACGTCTAAATGTTTATCTACCAAGTTTCATGAAAAACAGTTAATTCGTTTAGAGTTATGGAGGAACAGCGCATATATACTTACATACATACATAATACCTACACTTACAGATTTTTTATTAGTATTGATTGATTGATGGATGATGATTTTAAGATAGAACTGGTTATTACTCTATTGCTCAGATAAAATAAGAAAATATGTTGACAAATTTATTGATGAAATATAAGAAAGGAAAACAATTAATAACAAAATAGGAAGTCGAAGTTTCTTGTTACTCTATGATTAAGTATAAACAATAATATAATTAATACCTACGGTAGGTATAATGTTTCCATTTTTAACAATAGTTTTCAATGTGATACGTAGTAATAAAATATAAAACTTGTGTGCTCAAAACGGGCTGTCACAATTTAATAGCAGGGGACTCCCATTTAGACGATAAGGAACCCATAATGGGAATGTTTACTTACCTAAGCACACTATCGTCGTCGCATGCGGAAATAAATTGGTGACAAGGCAGGAAGATGATAAAAATTGTCACACGAATGTTGCCGCTCCTTAACAATAAGATTAAGGTAGCTACTCGTATCATTTCAATTTAAGATACTCGGTAAAATAAATAAATATACCTACTATGGAATTTTTTATGGAGAGACGTATATGCATAGATATATTTCAACATAGTGTATACAATTTAACTTTGGAACGCGTGCTTTTATTAAAAACATACTTGTTTACCTAGTTTTTTATTAAGGTGAGTTACGAGGATGCGTCCCTGGGAATGTACGACATAATCACCAGAATTTCATATTTTTGTTTACAAATATATGGCACTGAAAATTGTTTTCTAACTGTGGGACTTGTAAGAAGGCTCAACGACGCTCATCTAGCTATGTCATTGTGAGATCGAATCAGGAATGAGGAGATCCGTAGACGAACGAAAGTTACCGACAAAGCAATGGATCAGTGGGTAAGTTGAAATGGAAGTGGCCATTGTGAGCTTGTCTATGGCCGTTTTTCATGTAAACAAATGCAACCTGGATAGAAGCGACGGCTTAAAAATTATCAGTTTTTGATTAATCTTGTATACATCTTGAAAAGAGTTTCTCATTTGTCATTACATGATACCTACAATAGGAGAATTGTTTAATCCGTTGTAAGTGAGTTGTGTATGGCATCGGATAATAATATGTTATCGGAAGATTCCATTCACATATTTGACTTTTTAAGCTCCAGGTCGTGTTATCGCAGCTGCTATGAATTAAACCTATATCAGAGGAATAATAAAACCATTGACACAGCATTTATATGTTATGTCTATAAAGAGTTTTTGCGCCGGTGCAATTTTGTTTGACCTAATTCGAAAAAATGTACAAATATTATTTAGAAATATTTGTTTGCTTGGTGCAAGGATTCGGGGAAATTCCTAGTAGGGAAAACCTACCATGAGAAACTGGGTTGGGTTCTAATATTTTAAATTGGCGTTATAAGAGCAAAGATGATGAATAATTTGAAGAAGTTATAGGACGTAGATTGCATGTGCATTAAATCTTTAAAAAGAGACAAGTGGTAGACCTCTTTTTAGTTTTGCAAAACGAGGCTACAAATCACACAAGAGAAGAGGAAAATATCAGATTTTATTTATGACTCAAATTAAAATTTAACAATTATTTTAATCCTAATGTATTTTATTACATAAAAAATACCTATAATTTTTATTATTGATTTTTAAAAGTGTGTCAACAGTTTCACGGTATATGAAAATATAGTAATTTCTATACCAGTTTGTATGTTTGTAATGAGTAAACTCGAAAACTATTGGACCGATTTTCAAAAAATCCTTCACCTATAGAAAGTTACATTATTAGCGAGTAACATAGGTAGGTTATATTTTAAGAAGTTACGCGGACGAAGTCGCGTGCAACAGCCTAGTATTTTATATGCACAGAACTATTGAGGATCGTTAGACCAATAATATGCTCAATAGTAGGCATTTCAAAGAACTTAGATGAAATACGTGTAGCCGATAGGAAATTAATAAACAAGGAGTAGATAACGGAATTACCAGATAACACCGACTTTCAATAAAGGCGGTACATTGCGCGTCTTTTCATCAGGACCTATCTATCTATCTACATAAATACCGCCTCTGACCTCGGGTCGCATAATACTATACATCTTGTAATTACGGAATAATTTGACGTTTATGAACTTATAGACCTCACAATTATCTGAACAACTTATGGACAGGCAGGACTGATCCTAATAAATTCATGGAATTTCTGCTTTCTGAAGAAGACTATGGCATGATTTTTGAATAACTGAAAAGAAATGTTTTGGCTCAATGCATAATTTTGCAAAAAATAATAATAGCGCGAAATTGTAGCTGACCACTTTGATGAGGGTTTTCCGTTTGCCTAACCACTCCGTCTCAGGAGTGCCGGGTTCGATTCCCGGCCAAAGTTAACTTCGAAAAAAAAAACTTTTACCTATCCCAATCTTATTTTTATTCTTATTTATCTTATCAAAAACTCATCCTTATTCTTTATTTTATCAGGGCAGTTTGTTTGCCTTATAAGCGAGAGGCGAAAAAATCCAAGAAACATTTTCTTAATTTTGCCATCGTACTTAGGTGACATAGCCATCTTCTTTAAAATGGCTCGTCACCTATCCTGCCAACCTTACTTTTACTAATCATAAAAAAAAATTCAATACAAACTATTTACAGACGCGCGAATTTCCTAAACAGTCTCCCTTTCGAGGTTTCCCAAAGCTATGTTAATTTGGGCTTCTTCAAACGTAAAAAAGATCCCGTAGAGTCGGCAGTGAATCTGCATCGCCCTTGGTGTTGCTTGTGAACTGAGGCGAAGGTAACCAACTACCACCAAGATGTGTTCTGGGCTTGTCAAGCTGCTTGCCATCCAAAATAATAAATATATAAAAAAAAATCTTTTTAATTCTCATAGTGGAAAGACAGGCTGACAGTCCACTTGATGATATGTGGCTTCCGTTTGTCTAAAACTATCAACGTCACAGGGTGTTGCAGGACTTGCAAGCTGTCTACCAAGTATTATAGAGCTTAAGGATTAGGGAGGGTTCGGGTAGTGGGTTCTGGCATCCCTTAACTCACTCACCAAGTCCGTGCGAAGCCGGAAACAGGTCTCTAGTTTATAATATTAACAGGTAAGTACTTATATTATGGAATGCGAATAGAACGATCGATAAATTTAACCAATTATTTAACGTTGAGTGTTCACAGAAATCTCTTCTAAAGTTATCGTTTACATTGTAGGTAGGTACACTATGAAAGTAAGTGGGAACACTTGAAAAGAATCGGATATTTCCGCTATCAAACGAGTGAGGGATTACAAAATGAAAACATCACTACAAAAAAGTTTTCAGGGAATCGAGTAGTTACAGTTTTCCCTGAAGCAATGTCACAACACAAATAAACATTTCGATATAAGGTATTTAGTACAGATCTATTTTTGTATTCATGATCTTTTTACGTTTCATATAATAGACTATACATTTAAAAGCGTCGATGTAATATTCCACTGGCTTCAATTCGATTGAAACTAAAAATCTATTTTTCTTAATATTATGTCAAGAAATCGAGGCGAGTCAAGAAACTTTAATTTAATTTATTATTAAATTTTCATGTTTAAAAGACAAATAAAATATGTTTAGGTACCTATAACTAATACTTTTTTAAAATAATCCTTCATGGAAAAAATTTCAGGTTAACTTTTTTTGGCAATAACTCAAAAGGATACATTTTGCACATACATTTTTATAATATATTTGTAGTTTTTTCAAAACATTAAAAAATTCTTTTTTACATTTTTGAAAATTTAAGCCTGTGCTTAAATTATTGTTAAATATTTTTAAAACAATTTTACGATAAAAAACAATCAACGCTACAGATTCTATGAAAATAGTATAATATCGTAGTCTTTCGCATTTTCGGCTTTAATTTTTTTTTTCTATTTTCTTAAATCAGCAAACAGAAAATATATTTTTTTAAAGAAAAATAAACAGCATACTCACTTGGGCTGCGTCACTATTGTCGCGTAGTCGAAGGATTGCAAAAGCTTCCCAATTGCTTTGTTAATGTCTACTTTGTCGGAACGCTCGCCATGTTCCGGGTCCCAGCTCATTTTGCACAAATTTTTCTAATTAATTACGTCAAAACTAATTAAAAGGTAAAATGTACTTCGATTTATATAAATATATACAATTCGGTGTACACAATTTAGGCGGTAAAATTATGAAGCTAAGCGCGCGTGCGACCGTCGCGCGTACTCTTACTATAAAGAGTTCCTTATGCTCGAAACTTTAGTATAAATGCTCCTCGAAAACGGTCGCACGCGCATAGGTACTCAATTCAAAATTATGTCGCTACTTCACTATTTTGTTTACTGGCGGTATCGTTTCTTTTTTTCTCTGTGGTAATTTTTTTTTTCTATTTTATTTTATACGGTTTATTTTTCTATGCACTCGTTCGTAGACAGCTTCAAATGGGCTTCCTCAGATTTTGAGTAGTCTTACATTACCTAAATTTGTTTATGCCAATAGATACTTTCGATTTTATATCTAACTAGCTATTGCACGCGGCCTCGCCTTGTAAATTTATAAAATATAGCCTATGTTATTCGGCGCTGATAATATAGCTTCGCAAAAGTGAAAGAATTTTACAAATCGGTCCAATAGTTTCGGAGCCTATTCAATGCAAACAAACAAACAATCAAATTTTTCCTCTTTACAATATTAGTATAGACTAGTGATCCGTTCCCGGCTTCGCGGGGTGCATTTTTATATAAACAAAACAAACCTTCCCTGATTATCCCTCTTTCCATAAAATCTATCTAGCCATTCTTGAGTTTTAGGGAAAATAAAAGATTTTTATGTATAAAAAAAGATATCAGTCTTAAAATAAAAATGTTTACTTTTTAACTTAAGTAAGGAAAAGGTAATTTTCAATATTTCTTCTTTAATCTATACCTACCTGTATGTATACTGCCTGTACCTACTTAGAAAATAGTTTATCCTGACTGACTATTAACGCACAGCCAAAACTATAAATCTCAGAAGGTGTAAATTTTGAATATTAATTAAACGAAAGCATCCGCTGAAATCGGTGGATCCAGGCTGCTTCTGACCGGTCCAATTGGAAAATTTTGGGGGAGGCCTATGTCCAGCAGTGGACGTCCTACGGCTGAGATGATGATGATGATGATCCGCTGAAATGGGATTTTTGAAAATTTACCACCGTGCGAAGTCGGGGGCGGATCGCTAGTTAAGTTATCCGAGAGATTTACCGTCGGAATTTTTCGAATCTATTAAAAAATAAAGGTTAAAAATAATATTAAAAAAGTGTTTCGAAATCTATTAAAAAATAAATTGACAAGCCAGTAAGTTGCGCGTGGAGCGCGGTGTTGTGTGGTAACGTAATTTTCCGAGTTTTCCGTAGCTGCGCAAGCGCCGGTGGGCGGTGCGCATTGTCTGATAGCGCCGCCTCGCATCGCCATTGGCGCATTCTGCCGGCCGTTCTGACGTCACGGCGCCCTCAGCTTATCTACTTGCCTACCGGGCAAATAACTGGGGAAGCTCGCCGATCCGTGACACAAATTTATGTACCTACCTACTGCATATTTCATTAGTGCAATAAACAGTACTATAGGACTTTACGGTCAAGTAAATTGAAACTCATCTTACCAACATGAACACTATTAACATTATTAATTCCATAAAAAATTACGGATAAAAGAAAACTTATAACTAGTAGATATATCCCTGATGTAATTTAAGTATACGGGGGGAAATGTCCTTACTTGTAAGATTTTAAATATCTATAATTTACCTATGTTTCTGAGAGAGACAACATACCTAAGCAATTAATATCTAGACTTTTACCGAAAGTGAACACAAATAAAATATTGACGATTTAAAAATATAGGAAAATAAATAAATTATTTATTTCTATGAATCGAAATGAGATTTAATTTGTAACAACATCTTACACCAAATTAGTTTCTTGTAATGTTATAAATAAGTATCTAAAACCCGCGATCAATTTAGTCAATTAGCAAACTAATGTCATGTGCCTGACTATAGCGATATGTAAGCAAAGAAAAATAAACGTTACTAATGAACGTTATGGTCAAGGCAACGAAACAAATGAATAGGTATAGCTTGATATAATTTTAAAAATTATCTTAAATTAGCGAGTAAGTAATAACCACATTGGTTTTACATTAAATGCAGGAATACTATATACCTAGATACAGATTAAATTAAAAAATAGTTATATGAATCGTTACGTACCTACCTAATGGTAGGTAAGTAGGTACGGTACGAGTAGGTACCTATGTCCTTTAGAATTGAGTTTTTTTTTAATGTAACTAAGCAATTTATTTTAATAAATAAATATACAACTAAAAATTTCAGTAAAATGTTTTGTAATGTTTCGCAGTCATTTGGGTGCTGCCCATCCCCTTACAGAAAACCACCGTGATATTTCACGGTGGTTGGTTCATTGGTCCTTATACCTACGCATTGGTCCTTTTGTGTTTCGGTGAATGAGGATACCAAAGCCCATTATCCCATCCCTACCTTATCTCTTAATCTTAATCCTTAAGTCAGCAGCCCACTTGCAGTGTCTATGACCTTGCTTGTGTTATAGGCGACGGTAGCCACCTATACCATCAAGTGGACCGTTAGCCTGTCTGTCAACGTTATCATAAAAAAATATGCAGTTTTTTTTCTTCATCTTTGTATCAAAAGCAGGTTGGATCCTACGCTGTGCTTGCCGATCCGTGGCCTCCAATTGAGAACCATCCGGGCCCAGCGAGATTCATACCTAGGTACCTATGTATCTTGCTTGCCCAACTGCCACTTCAACTTGCATATACGCCGGTAACTTTCGTACGTCGGATCTCCTTATTTCCTGATTTGACTATTGAAAAAAAATTAACTTTCGTAAATAGGTACAATTTTTTTTATATTATTCTACGTCCATGACTATGACAGCGTTTAATAGTCTGTGAGATTATTTAATTAACCACAGACTATGATTAGCTCTTTTATTTCTTCTGTGACATCGTTGGACTGGATGCAGACCACTGTCATGTGCTATGCCCAATTATAAGTTACTCTATGGCTATGGTCTATGCTCCTGATTACCAGTTACCTTCCTATTATCCTACTATGCAAGGAGAATAGAGGTAAAGGAGCGCAAGCTCCGTGTATTAGAAGTGTCCGTTGAAAGACGACGAACTGATGGCGCTGGTGCAGCTAGTGATAGTAAACAAGTCAACTCAGCGCGCACTTCACTCCGTTTCATTTCATACTCTCAAACTCTCTAGTAAGGAGCGTAGAGATAAGGAGAACAATCTTATATGGGTGTTAAACTACAAAAGTGGCAACTAAAATCGTCGAATTGAGATGGCGCTGGTGTGTCTAGGGCAGTGATCTAGAGAGTTTGAGAGTATGAAATGAAACGGAGTGAAGTGCGCGCTGAGTTGAATTGTTTACTATCACTAGCTGCAACCAGCGCCATCAGTTCGTCGTCTTTCAACGGACACTTTTAATACACGGAGCTTGCGCTCCTTTACCTCTATTCTCCTTGCTCTCTAGATCACTCACTGCCCTAGACACACCAGCGCCATCTCAATTTGTCGATTTTAGTTGCCACTTTTTTAGTATAACACCCATATAAGATTGTCCTCCTTATCTCTAAGTCCGAACTACTATGTTTTCTGTTGTGATTGTAATTTGTAATCAATCACATCGTGTTTTTATATTTTCAATTAAAACAGTAATTGTTATATAGTTTGAGTTGAGATATTATCTCGCATGGATTATTAATACCATCCAACTGTATACCTATTCTATTTAGTTTTAATAAATATAAAAAAAATGAAGATTGCCATTGAAGGTTGTGCGCACGGAGAACTTGACAAAATCTATGAATGTTTAGAAACATTACAAAAAAGAGAAAACATTAAGATAGATTTGTTAATTTGTTGTGGAGATTTCCAATCTGTGCGTAATTATGATGACTTACGCGGTATGGCTGTACCTGAAAAGTATTATGATCTTCATACATTTTATAAGTAAGTTTCATTTTTATGGTAAAAGGCGGCAAGCAATCTGATGATTACCTGCATAATAAGTGGCTACAGTCTTTTTGGAACACAAGCAATACTAGAAACTAGAAGAAGAACAAATGCGCTGGTACTTTGTCCAGGACAAGGATAAAGAACAATTTGAGGTTAAGAAATGAGCTGTGGCATCTTTCAGGCTACTCAAGCATTTAATTATTTAAGTGTTAGTGGTCATTTGTGTATTGACGGTTCTTGCCCCCTACTACAAAATTGATAGTCTCTTAGTTTAATTTTATGTTAATCATTAATATTATTATTTTATATTCAGTACTCTGCCGGTGCACTTGATGCTAGGTGGCTACCGTCACCTATAGCACAAGCAATTGAGTACTGCAAGTGCACTGTAGACCATAGTAGGATTAATAAGGAAATGGGATATAGGATAGGATGCCAGCTATACTAGGATCAACATAAGGAGTTTAGGAAAGGATAAGTGAGTAAATTATGCCATTTACTTATTGAAACACAGCAGCATACACACTGTTATTTCACAGTGGTCTTATATAAAGGGGTTGTTACTGCCGCCAAACTGACTGACCAAATACTGAAAAACGCAGTGTGCCCTACCACTACCCTCTAGATCCACAGTTTATTTTATGTTACTTAATGTAAGTTTTATCAATAAAACATATTAAATTAAAGGTACTACAATGGTGAGAAGAGAGCGCCTGTTTTAACTATATTCATTGGTGGAAATCATGAAGCTTCAAACTTTTTACAAGAGCTTCCTTATGGAGGTTGGGTAGCACCAAATATATTCTACATGGGTAGAGCTGGTGTTGTCAAAGTAGGCAACCTGAGAATTGGAGGTTTGTTTAAATATTAATAACCAGTTGTTGCACATGACTTTGCCACATATCTCTATAAAACATAGCATATCTTATTCACTGATAATGTAGCTTTCTATAGATAAAATAATTTTTTTGTATTGGTCCAACAGATTTTGAGTACAATAGATTATGATCAACAAATATATTTTTCGTCTGGTAAGGAAATGGGTGAAGGACGACTTCTCTTTGGATCTAAGACTACTGGATACAATCATTGTAAATTCTTGTGACTTGAAGGTTTTTGTCAGATATGGGCAGCAAATGTTGCTGTTGTGCTCTTACAATGACATGAATGATGCAAATATTAAAAGTTTTCTTTTTCCTCTTAGGTATGTCGGGAATATTTAAGGGTCACGACTACTTGCAAGGTCTCTGGGAAAGTCCACCTTACTCGTCAAATTCTTTGAGAACAGTATATCATGTGAGATCATTAGATGTGTTCAGGTTAAAACAAGTGCAAGAGAAAGTACACATAATGCTCTCACACGATTGGCCAACTGGCATTACCAGCTATGGAGACAAGGAAAAGTTACTAAAGCGGAAACCTTATTTTAGGTATTAACTTTATTAAATGAAATTTTAAAATTGAAAACTTTTACAGTCAACCTGAGTAACTTTGAATTTCAATAACTCCATGTTGAAATGACCAACTTGATTAAAAAAACTGCACTCAAAGTCATTTTTCATTTTCTTTTTGAGTAAGGTAATGTATCACAATCTTCACAACTCTGAATTATGGTATATTTTATTTATTTGCAGACAAGACATTGAGAGTAATAAACTTGGAAGTCCACCAGCAGAGAAGTTGCTACATTCAATGAAACCGGACTACTGGTTCTCTGCACACCTTCATTGTCAGTTTGCCGCTCTAGTGAAACACGAGGACTCAACGGAGACCAAGTTTTTGGCGTTGGATAAATGTTTGCCTAAACGGAGGCATTTACAAATATTGGACTTGCCGTCCGAATTCGATGGGGACAAACAGTTGAAGTTTGATGAAGAATGGCTGTCGATTCTAAAGAGTACAAATCATTTGCTGAGTGTTAGAAATGTGGATTGCCATATGCCTGGTCCAGGGTGTGATGAGAGGTGAGTTACACTACTAAGGTGAAGCTACAGCTATATATTTATTATTTAAAAATATGTAATACTAAAAATAGAAAATGAAAAATGTAACACCTAAGCGACGACGTGTTTTCATTTTGCAACGCGGACAAAGTCGCGGTCACCAATTAGTATTAGGTTAGATTTGTAGTCTCTATACATACAACTTGTAAAGAGTGTAAACAGACATTTTTTGTTATTTAATAATATAGTTTTCAGTAAATTCTTGTCTGAAAAATTCTAAATGTTCCTCTACATACTTTTTACAGGTACAACTTTACACCAACATTGGAAGAGAAAAACACTATTAAAGAATTGATGGGTGACATGACAATAAAAGAGGAGAGTTTTGTCATAAATACGCCTCCATTTGATCCTAAAACATCAGTCGGGAAGAAGCCCGAACCGTTATGGAATCCTCAAACTGCAGTACTCTGCGAGAAGCTGGGCATTGATGACCCATTACAAGTAGTGCTGGCGAGGAGCGGTAGGACAATGATGAAATATGAAGTCAAAGTAGACGAGAATAAAGATACGGTTACACCGCAGAAAAATACAAATAAAGATGTGTTCACACCGTCTAAATTTTCAAAGCTATCACTGCCCGAACCTGTGACACCCAGTGTCAACAATACAACGGATTCAGATACAATTGGTACGCCGTTTGAAAGAAAATTTTATGTCGACACCATAGGAGTGAACTCGTCGGACGGTGATACCCCAGTTTCAAAGGAGAAGAAACAGTTCAAAAGACGTAACCAGTCTATTTACTCAGTTGAAGACGAATCAAACACTTCGAATTCTCTATTGGACTCGGACAGTCCGCGATCAAATAAAATGCCATATGTTCGGTAGCATTTTCGTCTAGTAAATTTTTGTTTATATAAATAATGAATCAGTTAATTTACTTGGGTATTTTAAATCCGAACACCCGACGCAAGAATGTTATAGTGTTATAAGTTTTACGTATGTGTATATCTGGAGTAGGTAAATATACAAATATTAATAAGATCTCATTCAATTTTTGACTGCATTAAAACAATTTTATTATTATATTAAAGTATAAATTCTCCTTTGAAATGTCTCGTTATATTTATAAGTAAAAAATAAAAATATTACACTAGTGACTCACTAGCCAGTAAAAAGGCTTGATGCCCTTATAATGTGATCATTCACTTAAAATTTCAATTTTTTTTTAAATATGAAAATAAAAATTTACCTATATTTTATAAAGAAAAAACAAATTACAATTTTTACTTTTTCCGTTTTATTGGAATTATAAATAAATCATGTGCAATTTAAAAGTGTTTTATTGTCAAATTAATTTTCCTTGATGTGACTTAATAGATGTTCCTTAAGTGAAGGCATATTTTTGGGTTTATAATCACATTGATTGCAAACTAAGGGAGTGCTAATGAGGCTTTTGTGACTCTCACTTGATATCTTTTGTATAAACCCATTATCTTTTAATTCATGCAAAAGATCTGAAAAAAAATAAACTGCATAGCATAAATCGGGCACTGCTTTATCAATACAAGTAATATACAAAGAACTAACTAAAGAAACTAAAATTTTTATATAAAACCAGTTTTATTTTTGCATCAAACCATGTAACATCCTTTTCCTAAATTTATTCTTTGATGAATAAAAATTAATAATAGATTTGACTTTTTATAATAGTAGTATTACTATTATATCATAAAACAGTCCTCTGCTGTATCTGTCTGTTTGCGATAAACTTAAAAGCTACTGCACTGATTTTCAGGCTGTTTTCACCATTGGATAGAGTGGTTCTCGAGAAAGGTTTTAGTATATAATTTACAAAGTTATGCAGGAGAAGTTGTGGGCAGCACCAAGTAGATTATAAGTAAATTAGATAGGTATACCTTCATGTGGAATAAAAAATTTAGTAGTAAAACTATTCCAATGCTGTTTAGTTTTTAAACATGGAGATATCATGTCTGTGCTAATAATGTGCATGTGCAGTCTTTGCATACTAGGTACAGCGTGAAATCCAGCACACAATTTGTAGTCCTTTATGTCACGTCTTATGTCTTCATATATAACGGAAAATCCGTTTATGAGGTCAATATGTTCACTTTTCAAGTGGTAAATACTTTGGATATCATCTCGAGGAAGTACAAGATAATGGATTTTTGCTTTAGGATATTTGTCTCGAATAACTACTATACTATCGGTTTCTTTAATAATTAATTCGGGGTTTTTCATAGATTCTAATAAACCCTGAGACCAATGGTTACGGGTAACCGGGGTAACTCTAACTTTATTCTGTTTCAATATCTTGGAATTAGAACAAGCTGTCTCTGTCAATTTCATTCCTCTTTTATTCATTGTATACGTTCAGCTGCTATAATGGGCCCAAATAAACGACCTAAGCTATAATCCAACGTATTTAAGGCTTCGTTATTTAAATTATTTATCTTTTTCTGCACTGTATAAAGCAAGTTACATTTCTTTGATAATTTACGTGGTATTATGTACACTAGAACTAGAGCCGGCACATCTGAGCTGGACAATTTAACACTTATGATGATTAATATTGTACCTATCTATCTAGTTAAATTAAAATTAAACTAAAAATAACATAAACAATGAACAAATCAAAACAAAACAAGTAGGTTCTTAGTCACACATGGTCACACACACGTCACACACAACTGCACACAACCATGTCACAACCACAGTGACAGAACTAAGGAGCGTAGAGATAAGGAGAACAATCTTATATGGGTGTTAAACTAAAAAAGTGGCAACTAAAATCGTCGAATTGAGATGGCGCTGGTGTGTCTAGGGCAGTGATTTAGAGAGTTTGAGAGTATGAAATGAAACGGAGTGAAGTGCGCGCTGAGTTGAATTGTTTACTATCACTAGCTGCAACCAGCGCCACCAGTTCGTCGTCTTTCAACGGACACTTTTAATACACGGAGCTTGCGCTCCTTTACCTCTATTCTCCTTGGACAGAACCATGACAGCACAGACCAATCAAATCACTCTTGTCAGTTGTCACAACAAAGTTCACATTCCACAAACACAATAAAACACAGACTATTCTTGTGTGTGTTCAAAATTAACACAACAATTTTGTGATACGTATGCCTGAAAACAGTCCGTAACTGACCGGACCGGACTAATAATTACTGAAACTGAGGCTAGGGCCTTACTTAGATAGATATAATTAACTAGGTTAATAGGTATAGGTAGATAGGATAGTATAGGATCCTCCTGCTGCTGTGAAAGACCGCCGCTTGGTTTTAGTGGGTAACTATAAGTCCTTCATCCCCCATAAGGGGGAGGGGGAGTCAAAAAATAGGTATAGGTAGGTAAGGAGTTACATTAAATTATTTCAAACGAAAAAATAAAACAAGGGGCATATTTAATAACTTATATTAATTAAAATTTTCTAAACCTAAATGTAATTTTACTTCTAATATCAATGGCTGAGCCATAAAACGACTGTCATGACTGAAAAAAATTTCAGACTGTCCACGACAACTTGGTAATTTTTCAGTCATAAGATCTTTCAATGTATTTTTTTAAATAAATAAATAAATAATTTTAATTAAGAACGCGTTATTTTACTAAATTAATTAATTTTAAGTCTTATATTAAGAGAAGTAAGAAAATTTACTTTTTTTTCTCGCTATATCTAATTAACACGAAAAATCGTTTTTATTACACAAGTTAATCGAACATTTTAACCTAATATTCCTCAAATCACTTAATTATTTAATCGGCAGGTCCTGCAATACATACTTATTTTTAGAAAGTTTTTTTTCTTTAATTTTGGAGGAGAGCATCAGAATTAGCTAAGTAGGTAGGTACTATTTCCTATTGACATCGTATATCGTATCTCAAAAAAAAAAAGAAAAGGTAAGTAAGTACCTACTTATCTACTTACTTATTTCACTACAAACAACAAAGCATAGCTATTTGGTTTTTTTAAACTTATTTTTACACCTTTTCATTACGAATTTCGGCATTTTCACTAGTAAATTATTTTAATAAGGCGAGGCGTAGTATGATAAACCGGGCCACCCGCTACTTTGGAACTCTGATTCGGTTTTCTCAGAAAAGTTATACCTACAGAAAGTGCGTTTCATTATGATTAGGTATAACTTCCTGTAGGTATAACTTTTATAGTTGTAAGTCTTATAGTTTTTGAGAAAATCCAATCAGAGTTCCAAGGTAGCGGGTGGCCCCGTTTATTTGCCGTCGAGTGTATTTTTTCTGAGTTTGTTTTTAAACAAAATGCTACTAGTTATTTGTGCCTACAAGTAATTACAATTTTGATGTCATATTATAATCTTATAGCTCTCTTTTAATTTAGTAGAACGATTCTAAACTTGAAAAGTTCACTTCAGTGGATATCATTGAACGGTGGGCCGACCCGTGTATCCCGATTCAGGCAGCGAGTGGTGCGCTAGCTCTCGTAATATTTGCTCGAAATTCTTTCCCGATGGAGTTTGAAGATTGTTATTCTTCGCCATCGTTGAGTTCAGCCGAGTTGCCAAGTAACACATCTGAAGAAACCAATAATATCTCATGTATTACACGCTTTTGTTTTCGTTTTTCAAAACAGTCCCATTGAGAGGATGAAGATGATATGTCGCATAATTCTAATTTTGAATAAATCGAAGTTTTTCTTTTAATTTTTGAGATAAGTAAGTCGCCACGGAACTGATTTTTGTACTTAATTATGATACAAAGTTGTGTAAAGAAACTTCAAATATGAATGATGTGATAGCAATTAAACACTTCTATAATTTAATTTAATAAAAGTGAACATAGCTCCCTCTTCCATTAACAAAAGTATTAAACTTTTCTGCACTTTTTGCTTTTTAAAATTAACTGTACATAACACCTTTTTCAACTTTTAATTTCTAAAAATGTCTTATAATCGACGATCTTAAGGTCTTTAATCATTCATATGGGCATATTACCTTCATCAACGCAAAAACCAAAAAATGCGACATACCACCATTTACCACCTTCATTTATTCGTTAACCATTCATAAGTAGTGACAGGGTACGCTGCATTTCAGCACACATACAGCATGTGTGCTATTGTGTTTCGTTGACTAAGTAAGGGATGCCAAGGGACCCTTAATCCTAATATATGGTCAGCAACGTATTTGCAGCACCCTGTTGCGTTGTTTGCGATATAGGTGACGTTAACCACTTACCATCAAGTGGTCGCTTATTTACTCGTACATTACCGAGTTACATAAGTAACTAGCAATGTACAAGGAAAAAATATTCTTCGCACAGAACCGGGTAATGTATAAAGAAATATTTGTTCTTTGCACTTGTCAAAGTCAAAATGCCTTCTTGTCGTTTTGGAGACAGATAAGCTACAACTTACCAATAAGGATGACATGAAGAGGAGTGCCCCAAGAACAGCTGCGACCATCATGGACGCGACGCAAGTGCCTTCCAGCGGCGTCCTGTGGAAAAGCTCTCCTGGCATCACCACAGTGTACTCCAGGTTTTCCTTGAAACGCGTATACGGCGTACTGTTATCGGTGGTCGCCTCGTGAGTCGCGTTATAGTTGTGACTGAGCGCGGACGCGGGCAGAGATCTTCTCTTGCGGCCATGACCTGATAAAAAATTGAGCCACTGATGGTTAACTTTCTTCTGAACACTTGTAAAATAAAGCTTTGCAATGTGCTATGATGGTAATGATGTAAGTGCAATGTATCTCACATATAAAACCTATGGACGGGAATTCTCTAAATAACAGTAAAATCAATTGTGTATGGGTAATAAAATTAAAAAATCCCAAATTCGTTTTCTTGTAATTTAATTTTTACGTAGGTAATTAAAATTTAATTCGAATTGCATGCAGTGATATAATTTGTTATTGGGAGAACAACACAACTTATAAGTAGATATATTATCAGTTTTTGGTCATCCTATTTCCCGAAATCAATGAAATAACTGAGAAATACATAGAAAGTAGGAATATATTTCAGTAGTAACAGTAACAGTTCGTAACTCTATGGAGAAATATAATTAAGATGGCCTACTTAGTAACAAAAACAATAACATTTCAACTGGTAGTAAACATTGATTATTTACCGGAAGGTTCAAAGAGATCCAAGCAATAGTCGGGCTGACAATCGGCTGCATCCATACACGCCTTGATTTGAGAATGTATCCACAAAGTAGAACGTTCCTTCATAGAGGCGAGCAGGAATGCTTCGAAGTCCAGGAATACTTCGTTGTGTCGTTCCCTGTAGCGCGCAGGCTGATGAGGTATTATCGAGGCGAAATCTCGATTTCGGCATCTAAACAAATTATTTTTTTTTTTTATTTCTACATTGATTTCGATAGGTAGGAAAGTACATTTTTTAATATTAAGCTCAACTGACAGGTTGTCCACTCGATGGTAGGTGGCTACCGTCACCTATGACACAAACAACGCCATAGTAGGACTAAGAATAGGGATTTGAAAATGATAGGGAAATTGGCTCTGGCATCACTTACTCGCTCACCGAAACACAAATCATAAACACCTGCTGTTATTTCACGGTGGTCTTTTGTAAGCAGGTGGTTACTGCGAAACGCAGTTTGCCCAGTCATTAATCAACATTACTCGAATGTTGTAATGTTTGACAAAATTTGACAAAATCTAAATGACTCGTTAAGTATAGAGAAAAAAATCTACCACAAGTATTTGTTTTTGTTTTTCCGTGAGAAATTCACGTTGATTTTAGAGAGATGCTGTTGGCATTGCAAATATGTTTTGTCGGGAATGTTTGCTGAATTAAATATTTTGTTGTTTAAAGAGTTTTTTCTTTGTGTGCGCTATAATTTTTTAAATCCTTACTAATATTATAAATACGAAATTAACTCTGTCTGTCTGTCTCGCTTTCACACCAAAACTACTGAAACGATCACCATGAAATTTTGCATACACGTTGTCTGAGACATCAGAAAGGACATAGGATACCTTTCATCCAAGAAAAAGTAATGTTCCCGAGGGATTATCTAAAATATAAAATTGTAACTAACGCCTGGCCAATGTGTTATAGCAACAAGTGATCAAGCGTACGAAGTCGCGGGCACCAGCCAGTATACTTATAAATGTTAAATTTAATAAGTAAAATGTACATCAAATACTAACCCGTCTTTAACGAGCAGAACTGAACCGGGTGCATGTGGCCTGTCAGGGTCCGGAGAGACTGCGACCTCTAGAAGCTTAATATGCCGCCACGCCGAGTCAGGGTTTATGCGTGCTCGCAATTGCAACTTTGTACCTATTGGTACGGCCTGAATAAAAATATTGAGTAGGTAAGTAAGGTATATAATTTGTAGGTTTTCCTTGACATTGACTTGAGAGTCCAAGATTTGAGTCCAAATAGTCACATGTGAACGTTTATCCGTCACAGTGTGCAGTTTCTTGGTACAACTATGACACATATAATTTTGAAGAGGCCTAGATATTATTGTTTTGAAAGTAATCTTTAAAGTGTAACTACAAGTTGGATAGACGAATCGTCACCGAGGTACAAGTAACCAAGATTTACTAAGTTTATCGTTATACTAACGCCTTTGTAGAACTGATATACCTATATACTTGTAAGTAGCACCAGACTTTAGGAGGCATATTATCTTTTTTTTTTTTTTTTTTTTTTAATGTAGTCAAGGCAGCGCTTGGCCGCAATCTCACTTGATGTTAGGTGCAGATGCGGCCAAAGATGGACCACGCTTACCTAGTAAGTGCCCATTTACCCTAGACTTGAAGACCCCGAGGTTGTATTATCGTTATATTTAGGAACAAAATTGCTTACCTGATCAACAGGCAAATCCACAGAATGGTTAGAATGGCGTGAGACCGGCGGTGCTTCCTTATACAAAGCCACTTCGTATTCAAGTCGACCGGGAGTCTCTTCCACCACACCAGACACTCGGGCACCATGAGGACTGTAAAGTAAAGAAACATCTCTTGACAGGTTAATTTTTTAATCGACATTTTTGGAGAAAGTTATGGCGGTGTTGGGAGGTTGTAGATCGATTCAGGTCACGTCAATGTGATTATACATTAATGTCGTGCAGTACGGAGATCTAGCTCATTACTTGTATCGAATATGAAGAGTGAATGATAACGGAAAAAATGTGAAACCTAAAGAATACTCGCTTATAGTGAACGGGTAGTAGTTTCCGTTACTAACACAATGTAGGTACGTCATTGTTAGTAATCAATGATGCGATGTAGGTGTGTCAGTAGCGTGTGAACTTCTTTCTGGTAATTAGATGTCTTAGTTTTAATTTGCGTAAACATCAATTCATTCCTGAAGTACAGTTCATAAATATCTACGCAAGTTAGTTCGTTATTTTATGGAAATAGATTTCAAATGATGCCTTTAATAATATTAAAGGTGGCACGCAGGTTTGACGATAGGTAGATGACTGCCGTTACCTAAGAAAACAACGAGGTTACTTTCCTCACTTTCCTCTGCCCCCTCAAAGACCTAAAAATAGAGTTCTGTGCACATTTGCCGAGAAATCTTTATTCGCTGCACGATCTATACTGTAGAATATTCTACAGTGTAGAGAAGAATAGAGTTGTATAGAGAGTACCTATAAATTATAGCCTATAGGTTATTCTGATGTATAAACTATACTTACCTATTATTGAACAGTTTCATAAAAATTCATGCAGAAATTTTTGCGTGAGAAAAATGAATTACTACAATATTACAAAAGTGAACTCACAACTTTTCACTTTTGTAATATTAGTAGGATAACAAACTTACAAGCTTCCCGCGAATCCTGCTGCTTTATTTTCTATGATAGTTGGCTCTGGTGGTTTGCACATGATGATCAACTCCTGGTCTGACTGCATCACGACGCCAGAGAATTGTGGGAACCAAACGCGTACGTGAACAAATCCCTGTAACAAATTTCATACATAAAAAAAAACATGCCATTGAAACTTACTCGTATGTCAGTGAAGTTGTAATTAAGACGCAGCATTGATTGATGAAAACAAAATTTCAGTTAGTCCAGATAGAGTCAAACCGTTCAGCTTTTTAGATATATTTTTTTGATTGTCTGTGAGTTTTGCACGCTAATCTCAGAAACGGCTTTCCTGTGGTATTTTTTCATTTTATTTTTTTAATTAAAGATGGCGTTGCTATTGGTCAGCATCTACTTTGCTGTGTAGCGAAGATGAGCCTATGATGGAGCGAGCTATACCAGAAAATGCCTGTTCACTCGAACTTTCAAAAGATTTGGATTATATGAGTTTGGAAACACAGACCCCGACAGGGAGATATTTTAATAAAACCAACTACAGCTTGTATGAAGTTGCGGTCATAGCTAGTTTTGCAATATATAATGCATTAGTGTACATAATGGTGTGCGCCAGTTGCTTGTTAAAAGAAGTGCATCTTGTCGGAATCCGTTGTTCTAACATTAAGGTGAATGTTTACTTTACTCTTCACCTCAGCTGATGTACCGGTTGCCGGTTAATAATATATCAGTGGATGTTGGTGTGTAGGCCACTTATAAGTATGTTTCGTACTGTTAGTAACGGCATTCGTTATTATATCCGCCGATGACACAACTTGTATGATCCCCGCCGAAGAAACCATAGGGTACTTCAACACAAATCTGCGTAGGTACAGTCGGCCGCATAAGTCGATTAACACATGCAAAAGTGCAAAACAACTGAACACTCAATTTACTCACTCACTTACTTACTTACTGAAACTTTTTAAGATCGTTTGTACGTGAAGTTAATTTTGTTCTCTAGTCCTGACAACGTCTTATGGCGCGTTGAGTGTTCAGTTGTTTTGCACTTTTGCATGTGTTAATCGACTTATGCGGCCGACTGTACGCATATGAGTTGATATTTCAGAAATACCATTGCCGGATAAACTTAATGTTGTTGGTGCTATCGAAGAAAAGGTTCAAGTTGCAACGATTCTCTATAAACCAATAGAACCCATTATTTAGAGGATAATCGGATAACGATTTTTTAATATGTTTTTTAGAAATTAAAATCAGTTCAGGTGTTTAGAAGTTGAAAAAGATTTTTTGCAAATAATATAGCTTACATTAGATTTTTTTCTGATAAACAGCAATAAAACATTTTTACTGATAATTTGAAATACACCTTTGGAGAAACCTTCAAATTGTGTAAAATCAGTAACAAACAAAATTATGTTTTTTTAGGTAAAAAACTATTATTCTAGTATGAAAAATTAAAAAAAAAGTAACGATTCTATAATTAGATAGCCTAGCTCACCTACATACCACACGAAGCCTGTTTTGTAGCGAGTTCGAGGTTCAGATTAATGATAGTACTAATAATAATGTAATTTCAATAATATAAACTGGTTTTGCAGTTAAGATTATTATCCACAATAAAATTACGCAATAAAGTTTAATATGCAACATTTATTGCTCAGTTTTTCCAGTAATTTCAATATTTATATCTAAAATATATTCTTATAAGGTTAATAGTTACTTTTAATTTTAAGTTAATAATTTAAATGTGAAATATTATATATTACATGTATGTTAATATTTATGTATGGCCGACCAGAAAAGTGCTTTATCAGTTTCGATAACAAATTCCATTCATTTCAAAATTCGCTAAGGCTTAGATTTGAAAATGATTAGATACTGATTGACATAATAATAATTATTGTCACTTTGAATTTTCAAAGGAAAACAGACGGTACCTTATCATTCAAAGCGCCTCTTTCACAAACGTCAAGTAGGCCAACTGTCATTTAAAGTCACCGGTAACCGGGGATAATATACCTTTGTTTGTCCGGTAAACGTCCCAAACATTGAATAGAAAATAATTAAAAAAAATCTGCTATCGGTGGATGCACTAAACCGAGTGAATAATTCAATAAAACAGAAAATGATTTCTAAAAGTAACCAATCAACACTTTACTTGCAGTTGGTGAAAGAGGCGCTTAAACATACAAAGAATGTTCAATCTTAGGGTGATAAAGCACTTTATTTGTCGAGTTTACTTACTTACTAATCAAATTTAATCTACTTAATTCTACTGGATCTACCGGAAATATATAATTTTAAATATGTTAGTATAATCTGATATTTTTTTTAATTCGATTTCATAGGCGGGTGCTACGTACGTCTCCAGTAACTTCAAATACCATACCTATAACTTCAAGTACTCGTGCTATATGAAAAGTAGGTAGGTAAGGTATAGGTAGTGTGGGAAGGTCTTTTAAAAATAATGTTCCCAGAACAATACTGTCTACTGCAGACACATTTCTAAATTGACAATAAAAACCTTTTCAGAGTTCTTTGACGCCTCTACGACATGTCATTAAACTATATATTATTATGAGTATGTATTTCTAAAATTGCTGGTGTCATAACGCGCTTGTTAATGTTCTGAATCTTTTTATTGTTCTCTTTGTACAGTTATGCGTTATTAACCTATTCATGTCAATCTTCTCCTATTTTTCCTAAAGTTGGCCACATTGATATTGGTGGTTTAAAAATTCTATTGACATCATAATGATTAAACAGCAAAACGCGTATTTTGATTTTACATAAAAATGTTTTATAACTTTTTTGCTAAAATTAACATTAGGTTAGTAGATAAGGGTTGATTCTCTTTGACTCACTGTGATTTTTTATTATTAAAAAATTACCTATCAACTTTTTATGTTAGGCTAAACTAGAGATTTCCTGAAAATTTAATGAAAAGCGATTGAGCGGTTTCCGCTCAATCTCGTAGCGGAAACCGCTCAATCTCGTAGTGGTTTAAGTTAGTAGTTTAGTTTTAGTTTAGTTTTAGTTTTAGTTTGCGTTACGCAGTCATTTGGGCAGCCCGTCTGGCGGCAGTAACCACCCCCTTACAGAATACCACCGTGAAATAACAGCATATGTGCTGTTGTGTTTCGGTGAATGAGTAAGGGATGCCAGAGCCCATTACCCCTTCCCTTCCTTATCCCTTATCCTTAATCCTTCTATGGTCGGCAGCGCACTTGTAGCACTTATGGCGTTGCTTGTGTTATAGGCGACGGTAGTCACCTACCATCAAGTGGACCGTCAGCCTGTCTGTCGACCTTAACATAAAAAAAAAGTCCATGGGAAACATACACCATAGCAGACACCTTCCTACATACATCGACTTTTATAATAATTTATTTATCTGTGTTATTATAAGTTTTTTGTTTGTGCTGTTGATGTACCTTTTGAAAAATAAATAAATATGTACATAGAAGATTTACTACTTAATATAATTTAGAAGTACATACTTACATTTCGTTTGAGAACCCCGCATTTAGTGAAGTCCGTGATTCTTAACCTATATAGGAGACCGGTCGGATCCTCGGGCTCCGGCCTTATCTGACAGGTAGGGTCTACGGTGGGGTCAGTGGCGCGGTCGTCTGCGAAGAGTGGTGCGCCTCGAAAACCCTCCGGCTTTCGCAAAAGAGCTGTCACAGAGTCACGCAGACCTGAGCCGCCGCTGGCAAACGTACACTGTATGTCCGTTACTGTAATACATAACCATAGACGGAAAATCGTAAGGAATTTATATCTATGTCGTCGGCACATCGTAGAATTGGGCATATCATTATAATCCTAGGCAGATCATATTTCTGTTAAAACTGAGAGAGTCGCCTCACTCCGCTCCGCTTCGCTCGGCTCGCCAAATTTATTTCCATGTAAACCTAACACGCTCCTCGTCGCACCAATTTTTGACCTTTGGTGAAACATTTTTGATTTCATACTTTACGATATGCCCACGACATCTATACTACTACCGTACTATTATATAAAGCTGAAGAATTTATTTGGTTGTTTAGTTGTACGCGCTAATCTCAGGAACTGCTGGTTCAAATTGAATAAGTAATTCTTTTTGTGTTTTATAGTCCATTTATCGAGGAAGGCTACAGGCTATAGAGAACGCGGATGAAGTCGCGAACACCAGCTAGTTGAAAATATAAAAAGCAATAAGTGTAAATCTTTTTGACGTGAATTCCTTTTTTAAATTAATTTCCAAAGTGGGAGACATTTCCATAGTTCTAAGGCCATAATATTATTTTTGACCACACACATTGTGGCTACGCTTTCATTCGAAAGGTTTTTTTATGACTTCGGAACTATCAAATTCCATATATTTTATGTTGTCAAATACTAACACTATAGCAGCTTCCATTTAATTTTGAGGCCATATATATATTTATATATATATTATCAATGTCATAGTTAGTGAATATTAATTATATGTGTAATATGCTGTCTATAGTATTGCGTGCTAAAGATAGGTTTCCAGTAGCTGGCCACCAATCAGGATAGATATTGTGGTCTATCTATCTATAAGGAAGCCAAATAGTAAGACCATATCTGTTGGTAATACGGCCATGATTGTAATGAAGAGCGTATAGTAAATAAATGAGAATAATACTTAGTGCTAAAACAATAATGTTTACCGTCGTAGTCTTGCGTGAGCGCAGCCCGGATCTGAAACAAACAATAACCATTCAAACTGAAGGAAGGAACACCAACCCTAGGTTTTAATTGTACTCGATCATTGTACGAGTCATGCCAAACTACATAGTAAGACAATACACGTATTCGTATATTTATTTCTTAATCTAATTAGTTAAATAGTTGAACACTTTGTTTTTGTAGGATGTTTTTATTTCATTTATTCAATTAAGTAAAGTTTCAAATTGTTATCTAGATGTTACAATGACCATAGTAGGATTCAAGCTCTGTTAAAAACTTTTGAGAAAAAAAGTGAAAGAAAATATTTAAAAAAATATAAAACTCGAAAATTAGCCGACGGATTGACTTGAAATTTTTACACAATATGCAACCCGCTTCAAGGATTGATCATATCTATTTTTCGCGTAATAATATAATGTCGAACGCGTCATACGGCGTCATCTGCCGAAAGCGAGAACTCACTGGCCAACGAGAACCTCTGTTACATTTAAAGTGGAAGCGAAGCGTGGTCGGGTAGCTAGTATAATATAATTTGAAACAACATAATCTCCCCAATAAGTGATCGCAGCGTACCAGCAAACGCCTTTACAATTATCTGACCAAGATCAGTACCTTCTCTTACTTATCGTGATGCGCCTGCCAGTTATTTTGCTCGGGATTTATTTCTACCTATAAAGTGTGTAATTGTGGTTTTGTAATAAAGCGACCACTTTCGACCACACTCGTTTAACAAAACGTGAGTTCGCTTAATGTAGACGATGAAAGTAAACCAATTCTTATAAAGTTCATCACGCGTCACGCTTCGGCTACCTTCCGCCATTCATTTATAATCGTAGGCCGATTCCGAAACAACAAAAAAACTGTATTTTCCACTTAAATTCTGTTTATGTAATTTCAGCTGGATTAAGCTTTTTTGTAGATATGTACCATTATTGTAAAGTAATTTGGAAAATACTGTCTCTCACCTGAACACAATGAAAGAAATCATTAAAAATTCGCATTACGTTACCGCATAATCAATTTGATATTTAGAGAATCCTTATCCATACATATTAAAGAACAAAGTCTGTCTGTTCGCGATAAACTCAAAAACTACTGCACCGATTTTCATGCTGATTTCACCAATGGATAGAGTGGTTCTCGAGGAAGGTTTTAGTATATAATTTACAAGTTACGCGGACGAATTCGCGGGCAGCAGTTAGTAACTATATAATATAATGAGAGTAAAAAGTTATTTCATAATATGTATAACACATCTTCCATATGGCTGCTAACTACTTGATACTTCTAAATCCCCCAAAGGATTTACCTATAAGTAATTGGGGTTTTCACTAATGGAAAGTGAGATATTCAGAAAAAGTTTGTATATTATATAAAAATTGCATTCCTGGCGAAGCCGGGAGCGGATCGCTAGTGTATTAAGTATAAAGTGTGTGTAGGTCCCACAGTAACTATCAACTTAGGTCTTCAGCTTTTCCAGGATAAAAGACTACTAGATCACTTTAGATCTCTTTCAGTCGTGACTTACATGACTCTATCAGCGAAATTAAGAACTGCCATAAACTTTTATTGTCAAGGAAAAATGAATCGTAGTTGTATAGACTTAGAAGCTAGGCTACGGTTTGATAACGGGTATCGAATTGAGTGATATTCGTAAAAGCATCTGAGATCGCGTCGTGCGGAAACAAAGATCGGATGTAAATAATCAGTGTTACGAATGGTTGTATGCAAATTTATGTAGTGGCTGTTAAACGGTTTTTCTAAATTGAGGTTAGTCCGATTATCGGCCGTGAAGTGACCGCTCTAAATAAGCGTATGATTATTAAGCACGATAGTTGCGATCGTCTTTTCACACCGCTTCCCTATTCAATTGTAGACAATCAAAATTAATTAAACAAATTTACGGAGTCTAGCATTCAACAGTATACAAGATATATTTAGAAATTATAAAATAACCCTCTAAACTAAATACGTGGAAAGCTTACGGCCAGGTGGACAGATGAACTAAAAGGCTTCGCGGGAAGCGGCTGGATGCGAAGCACAAAGAAGTTCCGATAGGGAGCGTAGCATAGCTGTGGCCGGGCACAGGTGTCGTGTCATAACGTCCCCGCGAACTGGCATAACCTCTCAGTTTCCCCTGCCGGGTATCCATGAGGATTTCCCAAAATTAAAAAAAGGGGAGAGACACACGGGCTGATAATGATGATGATGAGAGAAAACACCGTACGTGATAAATACGGTATATCTGCTGTAAGTTGCTGAGGAGTTGGTCGCGGGACTGAGTCGTTAGTATCAAAATAAACAGCAACGCACAACATTATAATTACTGCTCTCGGGAAGAGTGATAAACTATACTCGTATGTTGTTTTGATATGAAATTTGATAACTTAGGTATAATGTAAAAAATATTGCTATGTAAAAATTGGCAAATATTCATTGAATCTAATGATTTTCTTTTCAAACGACGAAAACGCCAAAACAAAAACGGAGGAGGTTCTCAATTCGACGAGTATATTTTTGTTTTTTTTTTTATGTATGATTACGCATAACTTTTTACAGAGTAGTCCGATTTTGATAATTCTTTTTTTATTTGAAAGAGTGTACCCCCAGGGGGATCCCATTTAGATTTAGAAAAAAAAAAATCTAATCCTAAGGGTAGGAAAACAGGGGATTAAGGTTTAATAGAATTATTTTTTGCTTTTCAGTTTTTTCGGCGGTTAAATTTTTTGTTAATTAAATATAACAAGTAAGTAGTATTCATAATATTAAGTATGTTGTTCTCCTAATTAAATAATAATAAATAGTGAGATATTTGTTTTTAATATACTTACGTTTGTGTCAAAAAGCTACGAGGTCGTCTCGTAACGACTGCAATGCTTTTTGGTGTGTCATTCTGCTCATATCATCATTACTCAAATTGATCCATATTTATGGATCAACGTGAATCTTTAAAGTTATTGATGTGAGGCCTTGTACTTTAAATGCAATCTATAGTCATTACTGTTCTAAATCCATCTTTTATCGTTACCGTTATCATCAGTTAGTTCCAACACAGATTAAATATAAGTACCTAATAATTATTTCCTTACAGTAAGTTCTACCTATTTCATCAAGATACTAAAAGCTAATTACAACATCCTTGTATTAATGTACTAGGGTTGAGCATTTTGATATTCCCTTAGTAGACTATTTATTCCCTTAAGGTAATACATGTCAGCTTTTCTCCATACAAAAGTAGAATGATTATTACTCCGATGTTTTATGTTTAATTTACAAAAATAAGCATGATAACGATTTATCTTGTCGTTAACTAGGTTCGTATACATACAAATTTAAAAAAAAAGTATTAACTTAAAATATATGATCCTTGAAAAATCCATATTTTAACACAAGTTTTAATGCAACTTTGAGGGTGATTACGTCAATCCAGTGTACAAAAACTCCAAAATACTTTGCATACAAACATAGACTAGTTATTTAAGAGTTCAGATAACTTTACACGAAATAGATATATGCAGTAGTTTTGTCAAAAAGAGTATAGGCCCAAGGGACTGTTTATGATTTTATTTTTGGTATGAATCATTGTGCATCTCAGTCCACTGCTCTAGAGGTGAGTTTTTTTTTCTCTTTATTCAGGAAACAAACAAAAGTTTTTACAATATACATAACTTTTTAATAATTTTATTGCTCATTGGCTGTGATTCTAAGAATTAATGTAAAAATTACTATTAGTATATATTTTTTAAATATTCGTTTTCAAAATTTTCTATGACACAGAAGTTTCAAAGAAAATTTTGAAAACGGGATTAAAGCTAGTAAATTCAATCAATACTAGTTATTCATAATAATTCATAGTAAACTTTCGTTAAGTAGTTGTACTGGCAACATAAAAATTTAATCTAAGATCTGTTTTCATTTGGGAATTTAATTAAAAGTTGTCCGCATTTATAAAGTTGTTTACTTTTAAGACAATAGCTGTCATAAAGTTAAATATAATAGTGATTTACTTAATTTGGTTAACCATTAAATTGAGCATAAACACTTCCTAACAGTTAAGTAAAGTAATTTATTGTTTTCTCCCACGGTGGTCGCTGTCTTATCGTATTCTCAGGCGGTTTGGCATACTTAATTACACTGTAATTACTATACTGCAGTTAACCCGCCCCGCTTTAAACTCGTCACATGTTTTAGAATAGGGCACATTATTATGAGAAATATTTTGTTAAAAATCTAAATCGCAAGTTTGTTTGTTACACTATAAAAGGCCACAAATTTGAAAGAAAAATGTTTTTTGAGTTTTTTTAACATTTAATTTTACGATAATCCGATGACGTCTGGATGAAATTGGAAGAGTTGTTCACTAGATGGGTGACCGAGCTTCGCTTGTGCCAATGAAAGGTAAGTTTTTATTTTACAAATAATAAAGAAAGTCTTTGAAATATTATAGAAAAATTCAAGAATATGTTGAATTAATCAGTTAATACTAATAATTAATCTGTAAGTGTAGGTAGCCATTGTATGTATGCATCGAAATAATATACATCTGTGTATGTTTCTCCATAACTCTTAAAAGAATTAACTGATTTTCATGAAACTTGGTAGATAGACATTTAGACGTACGTGACACAGGATAGGCTACTTTTTTCTTTTTCAACGCGGACGAAGTCGCGGGCGTCAGCTAGTAATTTTATTAATAATTCAAAATATTATAAAACGAGCAAGCGATATTACTTCTGTAACCGTTCCATTAAAAAAACTACTTAAAACGAATTATCTCGAAGATAAGACCCGACAGATCGATTTCTAGACCTAAAAACCCTAACCCTATAGAGCTGTTTGCGAGATCGTCGTGGCATACAAGAATTCCTCGTTTATTATTATAAGATATAGTTAAGATACCTTTTTGTTTTGTATATTAAATAAAATTTTGTGGTGACAACAGGCAGATAACTTAATATAATCCCAGCTAAAATCATGAAACTTGAATTAGGGGCTAATTTCACGGGCCTTGGGTGATCATAGATGAAAAAATAAATATATAAGTATTTATAACATAAAATGCTCTATTCAATTATATTTGTAAATGTAATACAGTTATGTTTATATTATTTTAAATTATTTTAAACTACCTAGTTATTGCACGCGACTTCGCCCGCGTAACTTTATAAAATACTAGTGGCTGCCTGCGACTTCGTTCGCGTTGAAAAAGAAAATATATGCTAGCTTGACCCGGGCAAACGTTATTTTGCAACTATCACTTACCAACAGAAATATTTTTTTAAAAATCGGTCTTAGAGATCGGACCTCATACTACAGTAAAATTCTGAACGCACCTATAAATATTTGACATGACAACCAAGTGACAATTTTAGACAAAATACATCAATAATGTTTCACAGCTAGGAACATTTTGTGTAATGTCGCCGTCAGTAGCGCTCAATTATTTATGTTTTTATATGATCCCTCGGGAATACTTAGTCCTTTTTTTCTGGATGAAAGGTACCCTATGTCCTTTCTGGTGTCCCAGACAACGTGTATGCAAAATTTCATGGTGATCGGTTCAGTAGTTTTTGCGTGAAAGCGAGACAGACAGACAGAGTTACTTTCGCATTTATAATATTATAAGTATGGATAGAATTTTCAAAATTAGTCCAGTAGTTTTTAAGTTTATTCGTTGCAAATATACAAAAATACAAACTCTCTATTTACAATAGGTATTAGTATAGATTAGATATATTATAATTTATTTATATTAATTAAAAAACAAAATAAATAGACAACCGTTCCTACTTTAACTGTGCCAGTATAAAATTACCGCTCCTAACAGCACGTCTAATTTTTCTTTAAATGCATTTTAATTGCAATTCTCATCTATAAACACTGTTATTTTATAACTTACATTATTCTAAAACTTAACTACCAATAAAAATCACATTGCCGATTTCACCTTAATCTATCTAACGTAGTCTGTGATGATTTTCGAAAGTGTTTTCTTGTGAATCTGGGAGCCGTGAAATTTAATTTTATCACTTTTTTTCTCTTTCACAGACTTAACAATTAATAGCTCGACGGCTAACTCTTTCTTAGTAATTCTTTCCTATTATTAAATATGCTACTTTATTAGAGAATTTAAGCCAAATCGGTTACTATCATTTTGTTGAAAAAAGGTCAAAAGAAAACGCAGTTAACGTTATACTTACTGTGGAGTGCAGTTAAAAACAATTTCAAATTTACTGGCCGTTATACTGTTACAATTTAATTAAATGAACGTTAAATGGTATATTTTATGGTTAATTTATGTAGATAATCTGGATGATTAAATAAATAAATAACTTTTCTTAGGGACGTTTTTCTCTCTTTGAGAAATTGAACATAATATGTTGCTGACACAACAGACTGTTTTTGATCAATAAGGCTAATATTGCAGTTATTAAGGCCGATAACCACATATTTAATTTAATCCAAACTTTTTAGTATAAATAACCATAACTTATAATTTTAAGTGTTTATTATTACACACTAGCGACCCGCTTCCGGCTTTGCACGAGTGCAATTATTTTCTACAAATTTTCATTACTTATTAAAAACCGCATGAAAATCCATATTGTAGTTTCTGAGACTGTCTGTGACAAAACAGGGATTTTGTTTTATAATATGTAATACTAGCTGTTGCACGCGACTTCGCCCGCGTAACTTTAAAAAATATAGCTTATGGTTTTCTCTGATAATGTAGCTTTCTATAGGTGAAAGAATTTTCAAAATCGGTCCAGTAGTTTTTGAGTTTATTCATTGCAAACATATAGATACAAATCTTCTCTCTTAATATTAGAGATGTAGGTAAGGTTTTATTGTGTGATGTTTATATTAATTTCGATTCTATTGACAACTATATATTATATTTTATTATGTGGCTGGTGTCTTAGATTTATGGACTTAAAATGTCTGAAATAAATGGATTTGTTTATATCAATTACAAATTCCTGACTTATTTATAGTGCATTTTATGCTTACAGGATTTAAGAGGATTCATACTTCCTAATCTCACCGCAGGGTGAGTCTTCGGACTCTTATTCGTCATATATATGATGCACTTTAGTTAAAAAAAAACTTATTTACCAGTAAGAGCAATATAAGAGCGCAGTCGCCGGCGCTCGTCATGCTTGCGATCTGCAACACTCGAGCGCGGAGCCAACCGTTAAACTTATCTGCCCCGATTACCTTAAAGATGTTCTACTATACAAAAAAACTTTAAAACTAGACTGTCTTAACTGGAATGTAAACAAATAAGACACTATATATTTTTTTTTTCACAAACACAAGTCGAGTTATTTAGAGAAGTCCGTTGTAATTTGAAACGTCTTTTTTCCCGCGCAAAAAGTTTCGTGTTGATGGGATGTGGTTGTGTGAGTGGTTCGCGTTTCAAGACGGGACTGCGCGGTTGGCTTGCTCGGTTGATGATGGCTGTTGGCTAGAACAGTTAGTTAGCTACTGCGGCGCTTACGGGAGGAGGGTGTACCATAACCACCTGCTTGCCTTACCATTCCGTTCTCACGACAGAATCGGACGATCCGAATCGCAATTTGACGATCTCGATCTAAATTTTTGATTGGCATCGGATTAGGAAAAATTAAGACATAGTCACACGTCCGATGGTTGAAAACGTTTTGAGACACCGAACGGGTCGTGTACCTATATAGTCTAGTAAGTATAGCTATCAGCGATGCCTATACAACTCTCAGAGCAGTAACAGTGTGACAAAGTCTTAATTAAAGGTTCTGAGATATTGCTATTAAGCATAATAAATTGCCTCCATAAGCCTCTAGCACATATGAGACGCTGAACGGCACCTATTACAGCAGGATGTATTCACATCTAATAGGTACCAAATCGGTGAACTAAAAAGACGTTAAATTAAGAAATTTCATTATAATAAAAATGAAATCAAATTAGTGTCACGACTTTGAATAGTAAGTAACATATTAAGAATAATTACTTCTTTGATGTATGTAATGTAACTAGTGACCCACTTCTGGCTTCTCGCGAGGTGCAATTTTAATATAAACAAACTTTCCTTTCTCGTTTACGAAATCTAAAATAAAAGTAAATACTAGCGGCTTAGCCCGGGAGATAGCGCCATCTATCTAAAATACGGTAGATGGCGTTTTATACTTTTCTACGCGGACGAAGTCGCGAGCACCAGCTAGTTGAAGAAATAAATTTAAAAAAAGCTATACACTACAAAGAACCGCCCCGTCGGATATGTGTCGAAGCCTATAAGTTCTTCAGTTCACCACGCAAATGCATCGATGCCGTGACATTCGCGTAGAGAAATCGCGGAATATCGTTGAGTGGCAGTTTGATGTTACGCTAAGGTCGCAATCTCTAAACATCGATCTCTGTGATAAGCTTAAATAACTATCTAAATAGTTATTATTGTCAGAGATCATTGTGATTCAATGTGAGTTGACCGCTATAGAAAGTCAATCGATTTTTGATATTAGCCCAGATAAATTTCTTATTTGCCAATGAAATGAAGACCGATATTTCTTTTGTTTTGCAGGTGGTCGGTGGTACAGCTCTTGTTGGCGTATAGTCGATCTACTGAACCGTAACTGGTTCGGTCATGCCCTTGCTGCACTTATCTAACTACCGTTTTTGCTAACGCTACTTGCATATTAAAACTGCAATGCTTCTTTCCGATAAAGAGTTATTGCTTCTGTGCCCGAAACAATGTAACTAATAACTTATTAAAATCAACTGTCTAAGCGATAATTACAATAGTAATAACGGGCTGGCTCCTATCATCAATGAATTTCGTATCTTAGAATCGCTTTGTCTATAAATGCGTTTTTATGAGCTAATTGATATTGTTTAAACTTTTTACATTTTTATTAATAAGTTTTTTCAAAAATAAAAAAAATAAACACGACGGCCTTTATGATCCAAATTAGTAGATGTATAATGCTAAATTTTATCAAGAAAGAAAAATGTTAGGTTCCTAATGGTTCACGGCCATAATAGAATAGCTACAAAGAAAATTACTGAACATAATCAATAGTAAAAGAATCTTTTAAATTAACTAAACATACTAAACACAAAAAAGATCTTTTGGTTTTTGGTCCCGAAGCTAAGACGGTTTCTTTTTTTAAAGATTCCATTGTTGATTGCAATATTGGATCAAATAAAAAATGAATGGTTTTTCTGGTGACATTCAGGAAAGTTATAGCGAGCTATATTAAACTTTCTTGTTGAGAATATAACATTTTTTACTTTTTACCAAAAAAAGTGGCCAAAACAGAAAATTTTCTTAAATTCATTATCTATCTATCTTTTTATACTATGAAGAAAAATTAATCGCTAAATGTGTTTCTAAGCGCAAAACTCCATAACGGCTGAACTAATTTGGCTATTTTACTTTTAAAATATTAGTTGAAGTGCGAAGAAGGTTCTTATGACGAGAAAAATTGGAACAATTAATTTTTTTTATTTTTTTATTTTTTTTTATTTTTTTTATAGTATAGAGGTGGCAGACAGGCAGGCGGCTCACTTGATGGTAGTTGGTTACCGCCGCCTAGGGACACCAGCAACACCAAGGGGAGTGCTAGTGCGCTGCCTACCCTGCAGAAGTTTATTAACAATTTATTAATGCCCAAAATACGTAAAAACATAGTTTAGATTTTCCCATTAACTGGCAATATTTCCTAACTTAGCACACTTGAATTAGGGCCAATTTATTAGATCCAAATATTTAAAAAAAAATAGTATTGTGGTTACGTTGTGAACCACTATATTATTTATTTTTAAAAAATAAGAACTCATTTAGAACTGCATAATTGTTTATCTTTTTTCAGTTATAACAACATATAATGTTATAAAGGCAAAAGACCTCACCATACTGCTAAGACTGACAGACATCAAATGTGATGCATTACATTGGCAGGCTGATTATTCCATTTGTGACTACCGTGGCCTAGGCACATAAATTAATAAAATTTATTAGGGGAAAGTTTGAGGGCCGTGGGCCTCCGCAGGTTGATCGTGCGGCAAATACTCGCTTTAATTGTGCGTACATTATAATCACAGACAATTTAAGTCTGATAGTTTGATTGGCAAGGAAATGTTACATTAGTTGACGTTCTTCGGACTAAGGACAATTTATCAGTCAACACTTTGTATAGAAGACCAGTCGAGATTGAAGCGACATAAGACACACGTCACCTTGCACCCGATTGTGTTGCATTCATACATGTCACATTTGTTTGCTTATCTATCTGCAAGAAAGCGTGACTTCTGCAATTATTTACTTATACGAATAGATATGCTTACTTATCTATCGGTGAATGGAAAAAAAACTGAAATTTTTAGAATTCTAATATAAAGGTGCGGGAATTCACGGTTCCTTCCTATTAGCCTATGTTCTATGTTAAATGCAGTATGCAGTATCACAGACAGTATTTACTGTCTGTTAGTAAAACACTGTAGATTGGCGAGAGACGATGGCAAGCGTCCCGACGGAACCACATTAGTGCCGTTATTATACTCTTTGGAATGTAGGAAAAGCTGGTGTGGGACGCAACGTGCGTAGACACCTTCGCACAGTCCCACATCAAAGCAAGCCGCACATAGGCCGGCGCTGCTGCTGATAAGGCCCAGATTCTCAAGTGCCGCAAACAGTATTACGAGCTTGCGGTTGCGGCGCTCGCAATAGTGACACTGGACCAGGGGCCCAGATGACATGAAGGTAAACTTGATTTCCTCCTACGCTGACATCGGTCTCTGACGTCGGTCGAGCATACGTATAAACACAATGCTTTATGAGCCACCGCACAGCGACGCTGACGTCCGCTGCAGATTTCCGCGGCGTCGGTCTCGCTCGTCAGCACCGCGCGCGTCGCGTCGGTGTGCTGACGCGTTATACACCACTATCGCGAGCTCAGTGCTGACCGGACGGCGCAGGCGAGCAGAAAGGCGCTAGGGCTTCGCTACTGTTCGATTCAGAGACCTGTTTCGCACTGCAGGATTTTTATCGACCGTACGCTCGACCGACGTCAGCGACCGATGTCAGCGTAGGAGGAAAGCAAGTCTAAGGGCACTGTCGGCACGGCTGGTCGACTCTACAGGGGACATACTTCTGTCAGCGTATCGCTCTGGCAGTAAAGAGGGGTAACGTTGCCAGCATAACGGGGTCCATACCGCAGGCGGACTTGTTAGACGGGGTATTCTTTTTATAATATTATTGTTTGCTATATTAGGTTTAATTGTTTATTTATTTGTTTGTAATTTATTTGTAAAATACTTTTAGTTATAACCTTAAACTAGTTTGTTACTCAAATTAAAATTAAAGATTTGTACCTATACTGATTTTGTCGCTTTTCAAATAAATAAAAAAATATCTGGGAAAATAAATGTGTATGTTTATGAAATACTCATATAGCCTATAGTGAAATTCCCGAGACATGTATGGTACTGACATTAACAGTCTATAAGGAATTACATACATTGTTGGCACGCGCGTGCCACTGTCTAACTTTTTGCCCACATTATCTCCGTCGAAGCGGCACAGATGGTGCAAGCAAATCGGATCTTGTGATTGATGATCCCACATCTTCCGCATGTTGTCGTGAGACATGTTGTTCTATATGGACAGTGCTCGATCGCACTCCAAAATCGATACGAACAGTAAACCGTGGGGCCGTTATGCAATACTTTGCTGGTAATAGCCATGAAAAGTATAAGGAAACCGCACATTCAGTTTGTAAGTATATCGGTTGTGTTACATCATGCGAAATATCTCGTCGATATATGTGATAAAACTTGTGAACATAGCTGGATCTTCTGAAATAAAATGTAATAAGTAGACAACGTAATAAGTAAGTGTTAGATGCATAGAGAAGCAAATATGAAAATATTTTAGTATATACTTACGACCAGATTTATAAGAGGAATTCGTTGACCATAACAAAATGAAAGAGGAAATAAATTGTCGCTGTTTTTTTAAGGATATGAAAACTCACTTCAAACATATAGGTACTTTAGCCACTGCAGGGTCTGCAGGGCATTAATATTCACATATTACCTACTGCAAAACTCCAACAGGCCCTTGGTTCTTTTTTAACCTTAATTCTAGTGCTCTTAACATTTAGGTTTTCAGAAGTAAGTAAATATTAAAATTTCTTAAAATTAACAAGAGCAAGTTGTAACGGTACAAAAAAATCTTTGTGGGTTCATTTAAACGATTTATTTCCGGCGAAGTCCCCAAGATTAGGAGCGCTGAGCATTTCTCCGCAAATGCGTAAACTATTTGTATAACGGACCGTTCACACGGACATCCACCATGGATGACCGCTTCTCATTTTAAGCGAACTAATCGTAATTTTAGACTGTTAGGAAATAGGGCAAAAAGCAGAGGCCGGAACAAGCAGGCAACTGGCACAACGAAAAATTGAATAATGACTATCTAGCGGAATGTTTTGTTCTTTCAACGCTACGGTGGCTGCGTCTTTGTCGACTAAGTACGACCTCAGACCAAATAAGAATATAGATAGAATGTTGCGGACAACATATTTATGAAGCTGGTGTAAAGTTTATAAACGTAAGCCGTAATGTGCGTAAGGACGTTTACTGTATTTTTAGATTTTGTATTTTTAGGTCGTATGTATTTATTAAAAAAAAAATTACTTACTTAACTACTTAATTAATAAAGATGAAAAAGAATTTTACAATTTTACACACAAATATCTAAAGTGTATAAAAATTATAGTATAGCGGCTCCGTTGTCGAATCCAAGCAGTTTCGCTGCAGGTTAGATTTTGTGGTGTTTTGATTTTGTTTCGGTTTCTACTTAGCTATAGCTTATAACCTCAATTTTTGTTTATTTTTATTGAAAATATTGGTTTCCAAGTTTACTTACGTGTTTTTATCCTGCTATTTATTTTGTGTTTTTCATGTTTTTGTACCCTTTCGATACTCAATTCGACATTTTTCACTAAGTAATAAGTAGATATTTTAATAAGGCGAGGCTTAGTTCAATTGTGTTTGTGTGCGTGTGATCGCGTATTATGTACACGGCGAAGGCTTAGTTTTACCGGCTTCACTCTGCAGTCACATGGCTCTATCTTTAGTTCTCATTTTATCTGAGACATCGACGCTCTTAGTGTAATTTTACAACGTGAATTTTCTGGCGAAGTATTTGTATCAAGACACATTCGCTGTTTAGACATATTGTTAGACATTGAGCGTGATATTGCCTACATAATAGTGTGGCCGAGTCGCACGTGACCTCAGGATTTAATTCGTATTCTGTTGGTTCAACTCAGTTTAATTTCTTATTTCTTCGAATATCACATACCTACAGTTCGTTGCCTCCGCATAAATATGATATCCGCATAATATCAAATGAAAAGGGGATGGAGAATGGAGAAATGGAAAGAAAGATTTATTATTGGCGTGATATAAAATGATATAGGTAAACTTATTGGGAATTATAAGTGTAATTTTTGAATATTTTTATATAGGTAATGTAATTTTTCAAATATTGTTTCAAACAATTGAATTTGTTAAATCAAATTTTAATTAGGTACCAATGTTCTAGTATAAAGCAAATATCTTTGGAGTCTTATGCCTTATAAATTGAATTGAATTTAGTTTCCCGTTAGTCAATGACCGCCGAAACGGACTGCTAAGTTCAATACGAAAAATGATGAAAAATTTAATTATGTTAACTCTAAATTCTATTGTATAAAATTTGAGTAAGAATTTTTTTCCTTTGGTTATGCACCTTGATGGAATGCATATTGAATACTATAGCTGTTGCCCGCTACTTCGTCGGCGTTATTATCTAAAAAAAATTCCACTCCTGACAAAAATACATGAACAATAAAAATCGAAAAACTGTTTTGCAAAATGCAAAAAAAAATTGGGCGTCCTCGTTGAAAAATAACAAAGTAGGCTATCCTGTGTCCTGTTCGTCTAATCTAAAGTTACCAAGTTTCATGAAAATCAATTAATTCGTTTAAGAGTTATGGAGGAACATACATACATACTATACCTACACTTACAGATTTATTATTAGTGAGTATTGATTGATTGATTTTTCTGCGATATATCGTATTGGTATGACATGAGCTTCCTATGGAGCAGGCGACTCCTCCCTGTTAATTGTTTCATATGTGGAGCATGCGGGACATAATGCTGCGGTACGACAGTAGCGCCTCACGATTGCTACCTTCGCAAGTGGTGGTTAATCTAATACCTGTGGCCTGTGGCTAACTGCTTTGCATGCACATTTCACTGCACAAGCTTCATTTTTGAACCACCTACCTACTAACCTATACAAATCTATTTATATTTGAACCTTACTTAGCTGGTGCTGCGATTTCTTCCGCGTTGAAAAGTATAAAACGCCATCTATTGTGGAGCGGATCGCTAAAAATATCACCAAGCAGTTGTCATGTAAGTCGCTTAACCTGATTCTGGATAGATGGCGCTGTCAAGTGTATCCCGGGCCAAGCCGCTAGTATTTACTTTTATTTTAGATTTCCCGTAGGAATGAAGCATTTTCCGGCGGTAAAAAGTAGCCTATGTTCATAAGGGATATTGTCGGCTTCTAGTGGAAAAGAATTTTTCAAATCAACAACAACAAACAAACAAACAAACAATCAAATCTTTCCTCCTTATAATATTAGTATAGATAGATGCGTCTACCATATGTGCGTCCACCACTGAGGGCATACGCCACGAACCCTCTAACTCAAATGTATCTTTTTCTATTGCCCGCTGGATCAAATAGTGTAATAAAAAAGATTTAATAAATCCTTAAATAAAGAATTATTACGAAATTAAGAAGAATTCAACATTAAGAATTCCTCCTTGAAGATTTTAATGGATATGGACACACTGCTTTTGTTTGTATAATAATTATGTCTAACAGTATACAGTAGAGAAACGGATTAGTTTATGCGTAAACACTATCTTTGTAGGAAATAAACATGGTGTTACTCAGTAAGTGTCTGTCTACTTTATACTAAAAAGTAAGGAGCGAACATAAATGAAAAGATTAAAATAATTTCAGTTATTTAACAGTGAATATTTGCCTATCTAAACAATTTAATCATAAATGTACACAGTAGTGTTAGGTAGATACTAACCCAATCTTGTCGGAGTCAATTCTCACGTATTTAATTAACACTTAAATAAATAGCGGTAATAAAATTTGGTCATAAACGGTGTATTTAAAAAGTTAACTTCTTAGTCAGTAGGACGCTGAGGCGACGTGACTCCATGTGCGTTTTAATTGGGATTTTTTTTTACCTTTCTACAGTTTGCAATGTTTGTTTAAAGGCTTTAATAAGAGATAAGTTGTTTTGGTTTCTACAACTCTTATCACTTGGGAAGAAACGAAGTTAATGCCGAAGAAAAACACAAGACATTTTATACACGCAGTATTAATCTTGAAGTTTTCAATGATGAAAATTAAATTAAGTACAGATGTATCTTTTTATTTTAATTTAAATTTCAATTATTATCAATGGTATACCATCCTTTGGACATGACCATGGCCATGGCAATAACTATAACTTTAGTAGGTATAGGATGCGCGCATTTTGGCTGACGATCGGGGGCACTTCTTATCTAAATAGGTAGATAGTGAATGTTATAATCTCTTGTCGCTAACAGTTCTGATTGATCCTTAAAAAAATTGATGAGATGACGGGAACTAAATATTGACATTTTGTATTTACACGCTTTACTGTGGTTGTACAGGCTCTACCTCTGCATATTATTTTTCGCGCGAGGTAACGCTAGGAGCGTTTTTCCATACAAATGTATTCCCCTGTTTTCACCCTGGATAATGCTTCTAGAGCAAAAAATTTTTGTCATAAAATCTAGGTCTGCTAAAGCTATGCCCCTCTTATTTATTTTTTTGCACCAACTAATTACATAAGAAAATATGACTTCTCAAAAATCGTAATTAATTGCCCTTTTATTTCACCCGAATCAGACGACTATAAAACAAATTTGAATAATTTTTAAGATAAAAACAAATGACAGGGGCATAGATTAGTTCTTCTTGAAAATATTTGTGTAAAAATTATTCGATAGGCTCAATTTTTAGAGGAGAAAACAGGGGAATACGAAACCTCGATTTAGTCAAAAATTTTGTAGGTATAATCGGTCTGAGCTGCATTTGTCCCTATCGCACAATACGGGGGAAGGTTGGAGGTGAGGGGGGTTCAGACTAATACGTATATAACTAAGGAAGTGGTATTTATCGATAATGTTATCGATACTCTAGAGTTGTTTATCGATATCGATATTTATTAAACAGTTATCAGTTTTTATCTTAGTTGTTTCTTGTAGCTCAGGTCCCTATCCCACAAAACTTACAATCACAATTTTACAAGTGTCAAGTTACAAGTTTGTAATAGGTGCGTACCACAAAATATACAAGTAACAAATTTGTAGTGGAAATTAAATTGTATCGACAAGTCTACAATTTATTGTTCACAAAACTTTACATAATATTACAAATGTTTTTTCCGGAAAAATTTACAAATATTTAAATATACAATTGTAAGTTTAAGATTGATGTTACAGTAAATTGTAATAATAAGTACACATATATTATGTAGAATTGTGGCTACAAATATACAATTCCCTAAACGTGTGTCAAGATGGTATCATTGCACTTGTAAAATTTTGTGGGATAGCTCTATACTTAATAGAAAATGTATATACTTAAACAGATATACTTAATAGGAAAGTGAAGTATCAATATACTATGCGTTTCAAATGAGAATAGTATATTATGTGCAATTCATTGTTTCTATTTTTATGTATTTACTAACTATAGCTTTTGTAAGATGTAATACTAACACTTTGGGTCCAAGTAACCCGATTAAAGAAATTTATTATTATTATTATTATTATTATTATTATTATTATTATTATTATTATTATTATTATTATTATTATAGTAATGTCGTCAAAAAATCTGAATAATAAAGATATAAATATTTTTTATTTTTTTTTATCTAATAAAATTATATATGTATAAATATATGTATATCCTTACTAATATTATAAATGTGAATGTGAGTTGGTTTGTTTGTTCGTTTGTTTATTACGCTTTCATGCAAAAACTACTGAACCGATCACCATTAAATTTTACATACACGTTGTCTGGGATACCAGAAAGGACATAGGGGTACCTTTCATCGTTCCACGCGAACGAAGTCGCGGGCACCAGGTAGTATATATAATAACTATTAAGTAATTAAACTATAAGTGTAAATTACATTACGATTTAAACACAAAACTCGTGAGAACTATAACATATAACATGCTTCCCCAAAGAATACAATGAAAATAGGATATATTCTTGGTAAATTGAAACAAAAACAGAGAGTAGTTTTTTTTCGAATATTTGTCTTTCCCTTGAGTGCATCCTGTTTAGTGACTCGGATGAAAATTATTAATTTTGATAATATAATTATTTGTTTATCCAGTCGCAAGGCTGAACTGTTACACTACGATTTTTCTCTAGTAGTGAAAATAATTACTCAAAATCTGGTTCACAAGCCGAGTCCAAACAGTAAAGCAAATCAGAATCAAGTCCATCAACAAATACTAATATGAGCGAGTAAGTTGAAATATGAAATCAAAACGCCGATACGGCGCGACGCGCGGGTGTGGTAGTAGGTGTTGGTGTGGGCCCCTACGCTATGCACACAAACACAAACTATTCACACCACATTCACACACACATAGACAGCTTATCGTTCGGGCGCAGCGCGATGGCAATACTTTCTTCAAATACCTATTTTTCAAATTCTGCTGTACCCGAGTTGCCTGTTAATAACGCCATAACATCCATATGCCGTGATATCCATAATCGGGACATGGTTTTTCCACTAGGCCTGAGATCCTGATTATTTATTAATAGCAAAGGTACGGCATACACGTGAAGTTTATGCGGACGTATTTATAAGCTTTGCAGGTCACTGATATCGAAATAATTACACAGGGTTCAACAAGTACTAGCGATATTGTTCGTATTACTAGCGATATTTATTATTAAAATATTTATTTATAATTCTTTGTCAGGCGTCTATACAAGTGAAATAGAAATAATCCAAACAAAATTGAACGGTGTCAAAAATTACAGGGAAAATCCGTTGCAGTTACCTACTAACTAATGGGGTGCAACCATCGAAATAATAATTATACTTATATTTTTGCAACAAGAAACTACCGAGGGTAACTGCGAGTCTCTGAATATGAAAAGCTTGATCTCTTCGGGACTAGACACGAATGACGAAACTATAGTCAGGATGGACCTAAACATAAAATTTACTCTCAGGGTCACAAATAGTTTGGATTTGTGGGATAAGTATTAGTCCCTATTTAAATATAAAGCACCGCTTCCTTTGTCGCTTAATCGACTACCTAATGAGTTACGAAGAATTAACCGTATAGTAGCCATCTAAATAATATATCTCTGCGAGCAATAAGTAGTAGCTAAATGCGTTACGCTCAGTGATTCTAACCGACTATCAACGCACAACCAATACTATTAAGTCCAGAAAACGGAAATTTGGAACATGGTTTATTTTATAATGTATGAATCTGGAAGCGGCTGGCTAGTACAGTGACAGATTTACCAGAAGGTTGAGTAGGCTGAAGCCTAGGGCGGCAAATTTTAGGGATCGCCAAATTTGGAAAAAGCAATAATTTTTAATAATAATTTTTGCGTTACAATAATTAAAAAAACCCAGTGACCGCCAGTGACCCAGAAATTGCTCGCACTGTGACTAATAGTGACGGGAATCGATACTGTGACTAAAATGGAGTAACTTATTACATCAGTTTTTTTTAAATATTATTATGATGGTGAACTAGGGTACCGATTGCAGGTTGCAGGGGTATGTAGGGGCGGCAAAATTTGAATAGCCTACGGGCGACAAATGTGTAAATCCGCCACTGGACTAGTATTATAAAGGACAGCGTGTCGAAGTGTCTGTTTACTTTTCATAGTGTGTAGACTTCCTGAAAATAATTGCTTAATATTCTATTTTCTGTATAAAACCATTTTATTCTATCAGCAACATGAGAGTCAAGTGATACTCTCTGTCATAACATATTTTCTAACCATAGATTCAAAATATATTTTACTATACTCTTTGCCGTAGATATAGAGTAAGTAGTCTATGTTTAAAAAATAATACACCCTTCATGAATACACCTCACCACACCTCGCTATTGTCATCGACATTTGACTTGACGTTTGATTAGTTGAGTTTGACAATTGACATATTTGTTTGACGTGTGCATGCCTGGTTGAGCTGACTGAACATAAAATTGATAAACATGCCGAGTATATAAAAAGATAATCAAACGAACTAGTTCTACTTTACACAAAACTTTACTCCTTAAAATATGTACTTCACTAGTACTTAACTTCGCAACCGGTTACTTAAAAAATTACTAGGGAAAAATGATTGAAGGATATGGTGCGGTGACCCAAGCTCTCTTGGGGACCCTATTGACGTGGGGTCTTACAGCTGCCGGTGCCGGTTGTGTCTTCTTTATTAGAGGAAAACACGTAAGGCATTGTTACACTGTTGAGATTAATTTAAAAAGGTGGTTTGCTTAATAGGTTATTATTGACATAGACTTTAAACTTGCAGAGAAAAGTGTTAGACATATCCTTGGGATTCGCGGCTGGTGTGATGACAGCCGCTTCATACTGGTCACTGTTGGAACCAGCTATTCAAAGATGTAAGGAGTCCGGAGTGTATGGTGCCAACGGAGAGTATGCATTTCTGCCAATCGCAGCCGGCTTCATGCTGGGGGCTATATTTGTGTTTGGGACTGACAAATTTCTGGACTATTTAGGAATTAGTTCTACAAATATGATGATCAGTAAGTGCATTTCATATTTTAATTTGTTTTCTTCAAACTTAAGTCTTTTGTTTATGTCTGAAACCAAATAACATCTTAAAATTCTTTCTAAATGTAAATGAAATTATTTAAGTATGTGTTTTTATTTTTGATATACCCTTTATTATTAAGCTTTACATAATATTATATTATTACATCTTTTTGTTTTGGTTATAAGGTATACAAAATAGAAAATTATTATTAACTAGCTGTTGCATGCGAATTCGTCTGCGTAACTTTATAAAATATAGCCTATGTACTAGCTGATAATATAGCTTTTCAACAGTGAATGATTTTTTTAGATCGGTCCAGTAGTTTCAGAGCCTATTCAATGCAAACAAACAATCAAATCTTCCTGTTTATAATATTAGCATAGATTATTTTAAATGTTGTTGTTGTTTGTTTTTTTTTTAATTTTATTTTATTATAGTATTATTTTTTCCTTATCTGTTTGCTCTTTGGCAAAGACCTCCTCCAAATCTTTCCGTTCTTTTCTGTTTCCAGTTTTCCTCGACCACACGTTTTTTTGCTGTTTTTTGCAAATCATTTGCCCATTTCATATGTTGTAATGGTTTCCTCCCCCTACTTCTGTGGCCTTCTCTAGGGTGCAAATGATTGCCCCAGCGTTCTGTTTGCTTCCGGACAGAACAGATCAACTTAGAAAATTAATTTCTCAAAGTAGCTCTAGTTTGGGTGTTTTTAGCAGTGGTACTGCGTTTTACAATATTGAACGATTGAATTGGTCAGCTCGTCTGGTGGCTTCCTAATCTCTTATCTTTATTTCAAAAAGTAAAAACTCCACAGTGGTAAATTGGTCTTAACACGTTTATAATTTTTAATAATTAATTTATTTATAAAATATATAATACATCAACATAAAATATGATTATAAGGTCATATTTTTTGTTGATGTTTAAAAATGCATGTTGAAACTTTGATATTACGAAATGTAACACAATGGATTATAATTGCTAACAGTGTTATTTTTTTAATTTAAGTAAATATTTTAAATTAGTTAATATCTGCTCATTATGCATAAAGAATAAATTGAACAATAGGTCTTATTAAAAAAAAATACATGAGTGTGTTTGTTCATTTAAATGTCTGTGATCTCAGATTGAATTGATGACAAGAAAGTGAGATTATTGGCTGCTTAGTTTTAAAGATAATTTTAGTCCAATTAGAGGTTAACCATTTTTTGACTTGCATTATATTTTTTTGTGCACTAGATGACTGCCACATTTAATCAAAGATAAAATTTTATAGTAAAATGTTTACTTTTATACTTACTTAACTTCTCATTCATGCTAAGGTCGACAGGCAGGCTGATGATCCATTAACACTCGCAAAAACACTTATAGAACTTAATATTATGAAAAATCTATGTAGTCCGCTCATTCTATGTGTCTTAGACATTATTTTGATGAGCGTTACGGTTTCAAGGTATAACTAGTTTTCAAACTAACCTTCAAAGTATGAAAAACTTAGCCTATAGCTTAAAAATCGTCAAGCTAGTCAAAATAATGTATAGAGCAATTAAGCAATTAATTAATTAATTAATGTATCTATGAGAATACTTTTTGCCTTTTTTTGTATTTATTAAAGTTTTTACAAAATACTTAAAAACCGTTAACGGGGATAAATTCACGATGTGAGGGTTTGAAGCGGAAAGTGGAAAGTTTTGATCAGCAGACTCAAAGATATCACGCCTCACAAGTTTCAAAACTTTAATAATTTGTTTGTTTTCCCCATACATAGCTTACATAGAATGACTGTCCTATTAATGTTGTGATTCACATACACCTGACCCCTGTCTGTCGACCTTAACATTAAAAAAGTCGATTTTTTACATATGTATATATTCTTGACATTGCAGTCAATTTGAAACGTTTATTTTCGTTGGGACCAGCAATATATATTCTAAGCCAGAATGCCAGTGTTAAGTTTATCTCGAAGGCAAACAATCTATAAACAATATATAAAACATACTTCCATGTATATAAACAATTGTTTATGGGTGTAAATACTGTGAAGGATTTAATATACGTACATAGTATTTCTGTCTTAATGTAACCAGTAAAGTAGAAAATACATTAAAGTCTGATATAAAAGATTTGAATCTTATCAGAATGGTATTATAATTGCCACTGGTTTGTGAGTAGTTCACTGAGTCAAGACAGTGTTATCGTTATTGACAATGAATGGCATTATATTTTATGATGGTGGATGCTTATTATAATACATTATGCTGGTATGAATTGATATATGAACCAAGGACATTGACTTTCGTCTTGCGGCATTCACTGCCTATCTCAATGATGAATTATTATACTGACTTACGTATTTTATATTTTAATTTTGTAAAAGGGAGCTTATAAAATTAAAATATAACTGTATTGCTTATATTATTTTGAATTTAAAATTAGTTTCTTAGTCATACTTGTTACGATAAAACTTGTACACCGTTGTTTCTCCAACATTTAATTGATTTGACATTTGAACATTGGTTATGTCAACAACCCTACTGGGTTACAATTGTGATTCCATTTTATCAACGATGATATTATTGATATTATTTAGAATATATTCATGATCTAATTACTATATCAATAGGATGAATTTTTAATAAATCTTTACATAGTAGATATAAAACAAAATCGCTTCTCTCCATCTGTCCATCTGTATGTAAGCTTAGATCTTTTAAACTACACAACGGTATACTGGTAGCGACATTTGGTATGTTACTTCAGTGGTTGCCTTGACATGACATGTTAGCCTTGACCTGATGCTGCAGCATAAAGTAGTCTGCAGGCCTGCGGTACACCGAACAGCTCAGATAAGCGTGTTTAGGCTCAATAGAAAATTGGTGGTTAGTTTATAATTTTTAATTGTGGCTTGCAAAGCCTGCATTCCTACAACGTGTGCTGGTTTTACACAGTGTTTCTCAATTTTTTTTTCTATTGCAGCAATAACAAAGAGCAAAGAGTCCAAAGAGAAACTCGAAGACTTGGAAATGATGACAGCTCTTAACAGGAGGTCTTCGAACCCCACTAGTGTTGTGACACTTGATAGCACGCAGCCGGCTGAATTTGCCGATTGCATCAATAATCAACATACAGCTCAAAGGCGGCGGGGTCATCACTCGCACCAGTCTCTGGTAGGCTTTCATTTTTCTTTAGTTTATGAACAAGCATTTCCCCTAACCCTTAGTCCTACCGGCAGCGCACTTGCAGCATAATAGTGGCATTGATTATAATAAGCGACGGTAGCCACTTACCATCAAGTGAACCGTCAATCTCTCTGACGTCTACATAATGTCTACATGAAAAATTAAAAAAATAATACAGACATTTATAATTGAAACGTGAGAATTCAACTAATCTTTCCTCATAATCATAGAATGAATAGTTACAGCCAATTAGTCCCTTTCATCTCTCTGTTGATCAAAGTTTGCTTTTGTGATTTCCGCCATTGATAAGTAGCCCATTGTGTTGTTATCTGTTTAGAACATAAGTATAAACAAATATTAATATTACAAATGCGATAGTAACTCGTCTGGTTGTGTCTGTCCGTCTGTTACGTATTCATGCGTCAATAGCTGAACAGGTTCTCGTGTAATTTATCATGTTCTTATCAAATTTAACCACAGAAAAGAACACGGATGAGACATAATGGGAGCAAAGCCGCAGATAAAAACTAGTATAACGTCGTTGTGAAACAAAAATCTGCTATGTGCACTTTTTTGAGATTTCAACATTTTAACCTTAGTGATTCACTGCCTTATCAATTACCTAATAAAAAACTGCTAAGTGCTTATAAGCACTATTTGTCATAATACAACCTCTTCATAAAATATGCTGTTACATGCAACTTTTTTAACAAAATTTATTACTATGTTTAAAATACTATGAAATTATTAAATTTTAAAGTTTAAACGACAAATAAGTTTACATAATTATATAGAAATTTCAAATAAAATACTTTTTTTAAATAAACATTCATGTAAAATTTTTCGTCTGAACTTTTTTGTCAATAAATTATCTCAAAAAGTATAATTCTTGCGCACATAGCATAGGTTTTGGTTTGACAGTGATCATTGACGCAATGCAATAGAATTTCACTCGCAGACCTTATAGTGTTTTCCAAAGCAACGTGTATTAATATTAGGTACATATTTATTTGTACGTATGTATATATTACAGAAAGTTGCCGAAAATGGCGATCGCCGCGACGTTGCTCAGCGATCGTTGGAGGATCGTCAATCACAGTGGAAGCGGATAATGCTTCTAGTGGTCGCCATAACAGTTCACAATATACCCGAGGGTCTGGCTGTTGGTGTGTCGTTCGGTGCAGCGGCATCTTCTGCCAGTGTCTCATTCCAGAGTGCAAGGTATGTAAAAAAAATTAAAAAAATGAATTGATTAAAATTAAATTTATGATGAATTAATTGAATTTAAAAAAAAATTAACTCATAAAGCGCCATCTGGCATTAATATATTGAACTTGTACTCCATATGTTTTTGCTGCCATCTAGTGTTGACGTAGCTTATTATCTTGTACACCAATTTGTGAGTGGGCATTGATCTATGGAAGAAGACGGCAGATGTCGCTAGTTGTTACAAATTTAGTGAAATATGATATTTTTTTAATTTTTATAAAAGCAGCGATTTCGTATAGTATAAGTCTGCTGATTTCTATAAAGAGTTTTACACAAAATCTATAGGAACGTTAATGTTATACAGCTTTTATTAGTCATTTTTCATTATCTAGATAAGTTGAGTGGTTACACTTTTGTGATAGCGAATTTGCTACTGAGAAATAATATAATCAAATTCGAATACGAATGCATTGACAAATAAATCTAACGATTGAAGGTTTTTTCTATAATAATGCTAAAATCTGTAGTACCTACAGTACCTACGTGAGTGTGTGTGTGTTTGTGATGTGTAACTATTGAGTTGAGTATGAGCGATGTAGTCGAATCGATGTAGATAGGCCGAGCACATGTTCGCTGTCGGCCATTTTGGTTACGTCAGCTGAGTAGGAACGCGAGGCACCGTTGTTGGTGCGGCGACTGTGGCAGGAATTTCATTGATAAGTTGCGGGCGCGAGCGGGACACAACTAGAGTTGCATTCGGAATTGGATTGGATTGGACTGGATTGGACCCCACTCGCTACCTAGTTCAGTTTAACCAAATACTTACTTTAACTTCGACTTTGAACCCGCACCAATTAAGCTCGGGGCCGTGTTGAAGGAAATTTTCTATCGGTTCGCCCACCCAAGTACTTACCTACACTACTAGTGTCTGCATGATGTCCCATTTATTTGTGTAATAATTCAATGATTTAAGTACTTCTAACATTAGAATTCGTATTGCGTTTAGTAGAAGTATGTGAAAAAATTGTAGAAGGAAATTGAGTCTCGGTTGGACGTTTGGCACAAACCGTCTCATACGCCTACTTTATCTTGTTGGCATAGAGATCGCTTCTAAAGCTACATTCGTATCACCGACCGACCAGTCGATGAATATTATGATTAATATGAAAACTTTTCAGTTATCTTCCGCGTCTGTCTGTCTGTATATAGGTATTTTCGCTAATTCGTAAACCACGCAAGTCACGCAACGCAACGGATTTTGATGCGATTTTCACCAGTTACATTTTTTCACGAAAGGTTTTTAAACATTTCTATATTATCTATATATAAAAATTTTGTTTGACGCCAATGAACTTTTGAATCGATTTTGATAAAACTTTCGTACATAGGTACTTAACTATATTTAATTTGGTCCAACTTAAAAGAAAGAATAGTTTTTATTTTGATTCCGGGCGTAGCCGAGAGCTTGTAGCTGAATATAGGTAATAAAACATAATTGAAATATTTATGTGAGTAGAAAAAAAAAAACAATATTTTGCAACAAAGTCGCCGAAACTTTCCGCATCTGTCTCTGTTTCTCCATATAACCATACAATTTATTTTAATATGTTTTTAATTCGTTTTTCACTTATGGAAAGAGGGATAAACGAGAAAGGTTTGTGTATAAAAAAATTGCATCCCCGGCCGAAGTCGGGAGCTGATTTCTAGTGCTATTTAGTTAAAATAGGTACCTCATATATTTAGTGATTTGTTACTAACGTACGAAACGTTTTGACCCATTTCTAGGCGACTTTGTAGATCTAATTAGGTACAAACGTGGTTTATTTTGAGCAAACGTTTAGTGTGACCGGATCGACCGACGCGACAATCCCGAACGAAAGAAATTATCGTCGATGGTGTCGATAAGACATTTATTGATTTAGTGTTGTTGCTCTGGTTGAATTATTATTGGTGTTGAGTTGATAAGTAATTTCGGTACAATGCTTTTTTGCTAATTTTTACTATTTATTTACATATTGCAAAAACCATTCATTGAATTGAAGCATACAGAATATTCATTCTGTTAATGTAATTCTAAAAGTTACAACAATTTAGACATAATTTAAAAAAAAAAACACTAGCTGGTGCCCGCGACTTCGTCCGCGTTAAAAGTAAGGGATGTGTAGCGCCTGACTAAATGTGTAAAGCAATATTTATTTATTTATTTTTAAGGAAAACTTACAGTGATATTTATATTAATTACTTAATAGCTAAATGACAGAATAACGACTGATATCTTTGCTGTTATAAAATTTTCAGGGGGTTAAAAAAATTATAAATATAACACCAAAGAAAATGTCTTACATCTTTATCGCTGTGACGAATTTGGTGCCGTATTAGACGATCTTTCGGGAAACCTTATATTTTTTCAGCATAAAGAGTATCCAATAATAATCCAGGCAATAAATTCATCCAAATCTGTTGAGCCATCACAAAACTTTCGCAATTACAATACTAGTAGGCTAATTAAAAAATTAGAAGCTTATGAAAATACATACAGTTAATAACGTCCCCACGACCGGGCCCATCAACGGCCGCGACAGATAGAAAGTCGTTGGGTTTTAGCCGGTAGGAATCCGGCATAACCCCTTACTGCCGGGTATCCAAGAGGATTTCCCAACGTTAAAAAAAAAAGTATATTAACTTTGACTGGTAAATTTGATAATCGAGTACTAGCTAAATTATATTGTTTTTTTTAAATAAACTAGAAACAATGTATATCTAAGTTATATAAATTCAGATAATTTTTATTTATTTATTTTTAATCTCAATCCGAACCATTGCCCTTTTCTGAGGAGCCCTTAAGGGGCCAATAGATCGAAGGATCGCATTAAAACAGTTTGACGGGGTTATAAATTTGACAGTGCTGGTGTCCGGCTGTACGGTAGTAATGTGCGGGCGAGATGAGTGAGTGCGTTTGGTGGCGGTCGATTTGTACATAGTTACGGCTCGTTTGGGACGAATCGCGTGGCGGGCGGACGGGGGCATCGACCCGTCAGCGCCGCAGACTCTGGCCCCGGTGTGAAACTATTTCACTGAAAAGTCTGCCGGTCGCCGTGTCATTGGAGTCAACCTTGACGATTTGTCGCGTCGTCTGTGTCGTCTGTGGCGGGCGGCGGCGCGTGGGTGCCTCCCGTACATACATATTCGCGTCTAACTGTTAAAATATTGGCACCTCTCACTAATGGGCCGCCGCCGTTGCCACTTTCCAACCGTTTTGACATTGTTCGAACGTCTCACATTATTAGCTATATACTCCGCACACAAAACTCATTCTCAATATTCGAAGATGATATCCTATTCAGACATAGATTCTCTGAAATTTTTATTTTAATTAGGTAACTCAAATACAAATTATAGCTGTGCCCGCGGCTTAGTACATGTGGATATAACATCCAATCATGGTTTTACAAAGTACAGTTAACAAAAGTTTCAGCGGAAAGATTGTGGACTTATAGACTATTCTCTAGTCCGAGATATCTCCTAGTCCAAAATCCTTTAGTGCTTTAAACCAAATGTTTTTGCCATGGTAGAATAAAGGGTAAGGGACTGGGAATTGATAAGACCAATGTATTTATTATAAATGTAAACATTTCTGTCGTGTCAGAAGGTTACGGGAACTTTCTGGCACAACATCCGCGACTCCACGTCTGTCTATTGCGGGGAGAAAATCCCCCCGGGACCCCCTGAGATAGAGGGACCAAGCACCCTAAACTCTAACCAGGAGCTCGCCTAATGACTTACTTGCTTACTTGCTCAATTCCACTACAGCTTGTTAATTCTGCTCCCTGCCAATGGGTTTTGTTATTTTTATTCAATGCCGTGTATTTCAGAATGATTTTACTTGATTTTACGAAACTTCTAAACCAATCGGCGGCCTTTCTCTTCACTTAAACACAACATTTCAAAATAGTTTGTTGAGTTGCTGTTTCACAATTTTTCGATGATGATAATAGTAGCTAAATGCGCTTCCAAAGAAAGCGTTCATTTTGGGATGAATCTCTACAATCATCACTATCATTATCATCACCATCATCTTCTCAGCCACAGGATATCCATTGCTGGACATACGCCACATAATTTTCCAATAAGACCGGTCAGAAGATGTCTGGATCCACCGTCAAACGGAGGCCCTTATCAGGGCATCCAGTCCGTGGCTTCCACTCGCGAACCTTCTGGCCGCAGCAGTCGTCACCTCTCCATACTATCCCACTGACAACTTACTAATCAACTGTCTGATCCGCCGGCTTATGTCGGTAACTTTTGTTAGTCTACGGATATCTTCATTTCTAATTCGATCTCGCATAACCCCGAGTATAGTTCAACTCAAATAAAAAGAGGATTTCTTTACGCATGGTCAACTAAATGATCCAATACCGCGTCCCTCACCTCTTACCGCCAATTTGGTCTGTGTTTCGCTACTGCGCAACGTCGTCATCCAGAGCTCTTTTTATGTCTCCGTTGAACTATATAGTCCTCTCCTACTCCTAAGCTCGAAGTGACCTTGAGCTTTCTTACGAGGCCCATAAATTAGAACATACTTTTAATAATACAAAATTTGTTTATTTTTTAATCCATGTCTCCGAAATAGAGAAGTATTGGATTGACAGATTGACACATTTCTACTACTACAGTAATCATACCGATCAACAAAATGTACCTACATAATATTGACTGAGTAGATTTGCCAATTGCCATAGAATGAAACTGTAATGTTGTTTATTGACATAAAAATTTCCGGAGTATGTTCCTATAAGGGGATGACAAAAGCATAAGAACTGGTTTTTTATTCAAGAAACGTTGATTAAGTATAAAGCGAATTCATTGTTTACTCGTCACTCGTTTATTAAAATTGAAATGTTAAATTTAACACTAAAGTAGTCCCTGACAATATGTAGGTTTTGTAGATTTATACGCATTATCTGTCGTCATCGTATCCTATACGAATAATCCTTACCAATATTATAAATGTGAATGTGAGTTTGTTTATTTGTTTGTTACGCTTTCACGCAAAAACTACTGAACCGATCATCATGAAATTTTGCATACACGTTGTCTGGGACACCAGAAAGGACATAGCGTTGAACTTTTCATCGTTCAACGCAGACGAAGTCGTGGGCACCAGCTAGTCTGTAATACATTTCTAAATAAAGCAATTATATATTTTTATATTGTCAAAAGTTTAGACGGGTTCCCTGGAAATATGTCGAACGGTTGTGTCCCCCCTATCCGAGAGCTACGCAAGAATCACAATATGAGTAGTGGTCCTTAACCAAACAAGTCGGACATTGAATGTTGTTGCGTAGGGCGGTACGAAGTCCCGTCCACTCTGGATAATGGCGGGTAACGAGACACAAGATAACAGCAAGCAATTCCTTTGTTCTCGCTTGTTATGCAGATCACCCTCGATCTTATTACACTATAATTGCACCCTTTTTGTCTGGGAAACATAATATTGCGACCGATGCATTGATTTGTTGTTAATATTTTTTCTTATTTAAATATCTTGAGACGTTTACCTATAAGCATCTATTCGTAAAGAATATAATATGTATAGTTTGATGGGCGCAATGTAAGTCAGCTAGTATACGTACATAACATTCACACAATTACAGTAAGTCTACCGTCATGATTATCGTTTTGTAGGAGTCGTCATGCCCGTAGTAGCGCTTGAATCGTAAACCGATATATTTTTTGGAGTTTATTCCCTAAGAATCTATTTTTATGTTATACGTTATTAGGCCAATCAACCTTTTTGCACATATAAAGCTTATATTAATAACTAATACTGGCCGGAATATCTTCGCTGCAAGTCAAAAAATAACCGAGTTATAAAGTTTAGAAAAAACTGCAATTTGGCCGGTTTTTCTCGATTTTCTCCTAAACTAACGGTCTGATCGAGTGTTTCAGCCTCTCATTTTCTTCGTGTTTTCGTTCTCTACAAATTGTCTGGCAACATCATCGTGATTGCCCCGATACTTTCAATTTTATAAGCAAAAATCTAAAAAAACAGCGATTTTTTTTTTTCCATAAAATTGTGGATAACAATTATATAAATAATAAACTCGAGTGAAAAACAAGTCAGTATAGCAAATTAAACTATTCTCCACACAATAGCGCAGTTGGTTTTCTTCTAAAACTTTTTAAATTCATTCCATACTGCCAAATCTCTGAATATTTTAGAATTATTTTTTTTTACGAGCGAAGAAATTTTCAAAAAGTATCTTATGACAAGTACCGTATGCAAAGACAAATGACATAAGGTTATGTGGGATTCTTACCGCACTAAAATTCCAACTCCAGGTTGGTATGATTCAGTCCTGGGCCCTAATTCTGTAACGCCATTCCGCGATTCCTTACGTGAAAACAACGTCAATTCGTTAAATTATTACGACATCTTATTCTCTATGACATATTGCACGATATGAACGGATAAGGGCACGATTTGAATTGCCAAAAATTCCACGCTTTTAAACTACCCGGAATCTCCGGAATCGTGTGGAATCGTATGAAATAAGTGCATTACATAGTTACATAGTTAGTGGATCCGGGCCGGGAGGTCCCTCGCAGGCACTGGGTCCAGGTCGCGCCTCGTAGATAAAGGGTCGCGCGGCGGTCGTCCTCTTCTGATGTGGTGGCGGGGCAGGTCTGCGTCGGGGTCATCACCAGCAAGCACCGCGTTTGCTGCTGTGATGGGTTCATCCGGGTCTAGCAGGATGTGTCGGAGTCTTCTTCTGGAACGAGAAAGAGTGTGTGTAGTATTGGGGGTATATATAAGTGAGCTAGGGCGGGTTGGGATGGCGAGGGAGTTTGGGTTTGGCGTAGTACTTCAAGGCGAAGTCCTTGATGCACTTGACCATGGAAGGAAGGTCAATGTCGTGGTGGAGATCTACATTGCGAATGTACCATGCATGGGGAATTTTGGAATATCTCTGAAGTTTCAGAGCGTTATTTAAAAAAAATTTTTGTTCTTTCGGAGTGTACGAATTGTGAAAATATTTTATAATCGTTCGTAAGGAGTAGGGGCTGCTAAAGGATTAATAAGTTGCGGTCAAACCACGTCACCTCAGCTTGTGTACTTACGAGCAGAGTATTCGTTTTTTTCGTATGGATCTCTATTTTATTTTTTTAAATAAAACGCAGCTTATGTTACTCGCTGATAATGTAGTTTTCTATAGGTAAGTGAAAGAATTTTCAGCAGTTCAGTAGTTTCCTCTCTAGTGTAGATGATTCTTGAACTCTTAGTGGTACGTACCTACATAATAAACAATGCCTTTAGTGTAGAAGGATGATGTTGAATGATGATCGTTAGTCGGCGGACGCCAATCGTCGTTCAAAGTCGAGTCTGGGATGCCTGAAGCAAGCTGACGTTTGTAGCACGGCCGGGCGTCGAGTGGCGCCTCCACATATAATGGGAGTCGGCGACCGCTTTGTGCTCGCCGCTGTTATTATGCAAATTAACACCGCCGGGAATTTGTTCAAATATCGTAACAAGCGCCCCTCCCAGCGTGCAGCGCCCGCTCTTGTAATTTACGACTCGAACTTCGAAAATGTGCCGGCGATGCGCTCCTTCCATACATTTTCGGTGCTGTTTTTTCGTATTTGTATCACGCCTCCTCGCCGCCTTTTACAACATTTCGTCGGAAATTCACGCCCAATCTTATAAGAAATCGGCTTGTAATTTATTTTCTTTTTTTTTTATACAGCCTTGTTAAGATATTCTCTAGTCGACGAAATTGTTAGCAAGAGATTCACACGAATACAGAATAAAATAAAAGTAGGTAATAAATTGTACAGGAAGGTCTCTTCATTGGCATTCTTATAGACCTATATCCTTTGTATTACTTTACAACACGATGACCGTAAGTTGAGTAGTTAGAACAAAAGCTCACAGTCCTTAATTTTTAAATACCTATTTTTAATAAATTTTAATATAGGTATTATAAGTCCAATAGGTAGGTAGATACCTCAAACAGGTTTTTATTTTATATTCAGAAATAGTTCGAATATATACTTAAATAAGGTTCTTCTGATGATATATAGGTTCGCCTGCGACTTTTTTCGCGTTGAAAAATTAAAACTATACCACCTTAGAAATTATCCCACATATTTATAAACGATCACTCTGGAACCTAACATTTTTCGAGAATAAAAAGTATCTTATTTGTTAACCCAGTTAATAAACTATTTGTGTGTGCCAATTTTCATCCAAATCCGTTCACCCATTTATAAATGCGTGAAAGTGTATCAAACATCCATACATCCTCACTTTCGTATTTATAATGTTAGTAGGATTTTCCTTAAAGGAAAATTTTCATGCAAATCTTTTGAAAGTCCGGGTAAAAGTGAAAAAAGCATTGCGGACAGACGTGCTTGCGGGGGTGTAGAGGGGAGGCGGACAACGTGCGTCCGGCCGCATTCCTGCAAAGCCTCCGATTCTCCGCTCCGCACGTCTAGAGGCTTTTGCAGCTTTCCATACAAACAAAACACTAAAACTTCTGTAATGGTCCGTAAGCCAGGCACTAATTTCGTCAATGATTTCCTCTCAGTCCATAATTTGTAAAATGCCTGAGAGAGTTGTATCATGATGCGTTGTGAACGTCAGCTGCGGCTCCGATGGTGGGTTGAGCAGTGGTAGCCCGTTACACTTTCAGAGCATCAGCTGACAAGCATTCCACCAAGATAGCCAGCTGACTTTTTTATTTATTAACAGTAATACATAAACTATCATCTGATAATTTTTCTATTGGAAGGTAATCACTGAACACGTATATATTCGTGTGACCTGCAGACGCATAATCCGCCATTTTATAAATAGCTGACAATTTTGTTTCTTCAAAATATTAGGCTAACTATAATTTGATGAATTTTTAATCGGAAATAAATGATATTTTTTTTTATTATGTGCGTGGGCGGCTACTACTCTACTGCTCAACCCACCATCGGAGCCGCAGCTGACGTTCACAACGCTTCATGATACAACTCTCTCAGTCATTTTACGAGTTATCGACTGGGAGGAAATTGGTCATGAAAATCTGTCGCTGGCTCATGGATATTCTGTCTGCATAAAGAAATTATTTCATTTTCATATCATATTTTGTTATTATATTTTTCAGTTTAATTAATATGTTGGCCGGTACCCACTGTGCGATTAAAATAAGAATAAGATCTGGGAATGCGCTATATTGTGACATCACAGACTTCAGTTTATGTCGGATTTGGTACGGAGTGCAAAAAAGAATTATTATTTTTTTGTTACCTAGTTTAAAATTTTTATTGGTATATTCACATTCGTAATTCATATAAATGACAAATGATAATAAACATGGATTCGCGAAAAAGGGGTGAGAATAGCATGATATAAAAGAATTCTTTTTAATTAAATTTACATAATATAACCGATGATAAAATTACTGACAATGTTTATTTACCAGGTAAGTTCTCAGTTAGATGCTATAATTTCATCTATTATATATAATTAACTGTAGGTAATATTGAAAATCAGAACAACTTACTTGCGTAGCGTATGTACAGGCACTCAGAAATGTGTCTTAATAAGTGAATAAACGGCACTGCAAATGAATAGTGCATTAAGGGATGGGGATTGGCAACTATGTAGTTGTGATTTTTTTAAACGGATCAAAATATGTGACTACATCTATTGATGGATGTGTGTAAAACAGTGACGTCAAAAATTCGAATGCGGATTTAGTCGGATTTATTTTTGAAAATATAAAAAAACTGAATATAAAGTGTTTCAAAAACGTGTTAAGTGAATAAACGGCACTGCAAATGAATAGTGCATTAAGGGATGGGGATTGGCAACTATGTGGTTGTGATTTTTTAAACTGATCAAAATATGTGACTACATCTATTGGTGGATGTGAGCAAAACAGTGACGTCAATAATTCGAATGCGAATTTAGTCGGATTTATTTTTGAAAATATAAAATAATAGAATATAAAGTGTTGGAAAATAGAATATGAAGGAATTTCTGAAGATTGATTAAAAAGAAATTTAGAAGTAAATTATTAAAATAAATCATTTCTTTGCCGACTGTACTTTCATGAGTAAAAACGTCACAATATGGCGCCCGCTCGGTACTATTCTCATTCTAATCGCATTGTATACCTATAAAAGACCATTTTATTACATACAGTGAATCTATGAACATAAGTTCTGTGATTGATCACTGAATTATTGAAATGTCGTTATTTAAATAATAACAATATTTATGACTATTTTTTTATCACAGTAGGTATTTATTATTTACTTAAAACTAGCTGTAACACGCGACTTCGTCCGCGTCGAAAAATAAGAAAATATACAAGTAATTAACACCTGACATCTGCATTGCTATTACATTTTTGCCAGGCGTTCGTTTTTTTTTTAAATTTTAGATAATTATTTTGGGAACAATACTTTTTTCTCGTACTTATAGTTATCCTTTCTTGTATCCCTAACAAGGTGTAGGTATGCAAAATTTCGTAGTTGAGTAGTTAAGGCTTAAAGAGGTAAGGCCTAAAAAAAATAAAGAGGGACCGAGTTACTTTCTCGTTCATAATATTTTTTATTTTATTTATTTATTTATTTTTTATTTATTTATTTACAACATACATGGTACATCATTACAGGAGTAGTCCTAATGCAATGTATATGTTCTTAAATTATAAAAATTTACAAAATATTTTTTTTTAAATAAACCTATATACACATTCAAACTAATAATTATTTAACTATAACATAGTACAAAGAGTCCCACCCTAGTGAATTCATTAAGTGTGCAATGGAACAGGTCAATTAATTTTGCTATTTTATTTAAGTTGCGCAAGGCTCGTGTCAGAGGAGTCTTGCCAAGCAAATCTGTTCTTGCGCACGGTATGGCGAAAAGTTGTGGTTTCCGTCTCCTCCATACAAACCTGTCGGGAACGCACAATCCTATTTTATTTAATAATTCAGAATTGTATGTTCGTCCTCTCACCAGCTTAAAAATATATGAGGCAAGCGCAAGATCCCGTCTTACTCTCAGTTCATTATAGCCAACCATTCCTAGTATAAACAAAGTAGGATACTTTAATGGGTAATGCGGATAAACTCCATAATACCGCCAATATATATATCTTATAAATTTATTTTGTATGCGTTCTAATAATAAATTGTATTTAATTTCATGTGGAGCCCATATTACCGCATTACATTCCAGATAACTCCTCACCAGGGAATTGTATAAGGTTATGATTGTCTTAACATTCTTAAAGCCACAAGCCGCTCGAAGAACAAAACCTAGTTTACCAAATGATTTTTTGCAACAATTTGTAATGTGATCTTTAAATGACAAATTATTGTTCAATTTAACACCTAAATCTTTAACATCTTGTGTTCGAACCATCGGCGATCCATTAACCTCATAATTAAAGACAATAGGTGTTTTCCTTCTTGTAAACGATATGGTTACACACTTGGAAGAATTAAACTCTAAAAGATTGTTCTTGCTCCATGCCACTACTTTATTAATATCATTTTGTAGAGCATCACAGTCTGCTAGCGTATGTACAGCGAGTGATAGCTTAAGGTCATCCGCAAATAGAAGGCATTTCGATTCCTTAACCACAAATGGCAAATCATTTACAAATAATATAAACAGAAGAGGCCCTAGATTGGTACCTTGACTTACTCCCGACCTTGTGAAATATGGATTTGATGTATAACCATCATATTCCACATATTGTTTCCTGTTCTTCATGTAGCTTGCAAAAAATCTTAATAAGTGTGGAGTGAAACCCACTGCTGCCAATTATTAGTAATAATAATAATAATCCATGTATTAGTTACATGGATTTTATTTATTTATTTTAACATAAATTAATGGCAATTGAAATAAATAAACAAATAGCATAATAATTAACAAAGTTTTAAAAAAAATGAATGGTTTCTATTTTTACACATATTATGTATATATTCATGGTGTGTCGGTGTCCTTTAGCGACAAAGTAGTGCTGGAAGGTAATAAGTATTAAGTACGGAGGCCGGATTCGTCGGCATTCGGCTGCACTTGTTTTTACGCGCGCGCGCGCAGTGTGGTGCATGACCCCATTGGAATGTACCACGTGCACTAGCCAATGGAATGCGCAACTGTTTGCTTTTTCATTTTTTTTTCCTTTGCCCAACTACAAACAATACCTTTTCATACTATTTCATAACAAATTCTTTGCCGACGCGATACTTTCTAAAACAGTCGCTTGGGTTTAGTTAGTTGCGTATTGACACTTGGTTTTATTGAAATTTTGTTTCGCGTTTAACTAAAACTCATTCTGTGTCGTCACACATTCCATTCTAGTTATGTTGAAACTCAAATTTGCTTTAAGACGAGTGTTTATAGTAAGTTAGTTAACTAGATGATTTAAGACAATATATTTCCGATGTTTCGGTGAGTGAGTAAGTGATGCTTCATCGTTGTATGACCAGCAGTCCACTTGCAGCACCTATGGCGTTGCTTGTGTTATAGTAGACACTAGCCACCAAGTGGACCGTCAGTCGTCGACCTTAACTTAAAAAAAAATCTTATTGAATTTTAAGTAATCGTGCATTACATTCCAAGAATCAACTTGCAATGAATCACCCGGTCCATATAGGGTACCTACATAAGATCAGAACATGCACATAATACGTTCAAGTACCGTTAGATTCTGATATGGACGTCCGCACCCGAAATAGACCAAGTTCAGTAAACGTTCATAAAGCGAAGGATGTTAGACGGAAGCGGATGACGCCGGAAAGTGCGTTTCCGGAAGATGCGCGTCAAGATGCGCTTTTACGATTTCCTGTGTGCCGGCCACCGGACGCTGGTTCGGTTAAAATTATGCTCCATCGCTCGCCACAAACATTTGCAGCCTTGTTTTGGATAAGCGCATCCTTCTTTTTGTAAACACAATATTGTGTTTTTTTATTCTTATGCGAACAAGAAATCGTTTTGTATACCACTTAGCCACAGTCATTTTAAGGGAACTCTTTCTTAACCACCGCTCTGTAAACTAACTAGTCGAAACTAAGGCTGTAGCGTGACGATAATAGCCTATTAAATGCAATTTAATAACCTTTGGGTGTTTTTTTTTAAACATGCTTCAGCATCAAGTTTAGAGTCTGCGTTTAGGAATACTCAAATTCCTAAGCAAAAAGCAAACGCTCAATGGAAAGTCGGAAGTTAGTTTATAACTTTTAATTACAGCTTGTTATTTCTTATTGTGTCAACGATATTCTATAACGTTATTATTATTATAGTTAGCTGCTAGCTGGCGCCCGCGACTTCGTCCGCGTTGAAAAAAAAAAAAGTAGCCTATCCTGTGTCCTGTACGTATAAATGTTTATGTACCAAGTTTCATGAAAATCAGTTAAGTAATTCGTTTAAGTCATGGAGGAACATACATACATACAATACACTTACAGATTTATTATTAGTATTGATGATATCGTTGAAATATGTGAATATGTTGTATTAAATACGTATTTTGCCAGTAAAGGAAATTTAGTCAAAACACTGGTGATTGAGTAATCGAATCGAGTGAGTTGCAAAATGCAATGTAAGAACAAATAATAAATTGCGTGGTGGCGTATGTTACATTAATAAGGCAATTTATTGTTTGCGGGTTAGGTAGCTCCCTGGCGCCTGTACTCTGCACGCATTCATGCGCGTCATGCGGACCGTGGCTGCGTCAAACTGCGATCTAATTGCTTGTTAAATACCTACGTAATTCATACGGTCGTCAATAGGTTCGTAGGGTGACAATCAGTATTTACTCTATTTACCAACTCAATACAGTTTTTATGTTACTAACACATCTTTTAATAAGTCTGGCGGTACTTACGTAGTACCTGTTTTGTTTATTTTTGTACAAAATTTAAAATTGCTCTTCGCTCAACGACTTACAATGCAAGGTGAACTTGAAAATAGAAATAACGATATTAACACTCGTATTTTTAATTAAAATATACCTATACTTAAGAAATATTGTCTACGTCCTAACGTCGAAGGAGTGCTTGGACATGGTACCTATTTATATGTAGATAAGTGAAATTTGAAACACTACGAGTTTCAAGGGAAGAGCGATCGACAGTAACTGATGAGAATTAACTTTTTGAATGCGTACAACCATTTCATTGTGTATGCTGTATTTAAATAGCCTTTATAGACTAACGTAACATGCATATGGGAAAAACCATGTCACCATCGCGTAGGTTAGTCGTCGTTACGTTTGCAACATGAATGTCAAATGGTAAAATTACGTGACCATTCAAAGCACGCTCTCAGCAGATTGATTGCGCTATAATAATAGATTCGTAGTACAAAAATATAGGTACAATACACCTCAATATATATACTTAATTTCAAAATATTTACTTGATATTTTTGAAATGTTCAAAGTGTTTCTTATAGTTGACTAAGTTTTATTATAAGTTCATCAAAAACTAGTGGCGATGGGCCATTTGACAACTTTACCTACTATTTATATTTTTTTACAAAGAGTATATCAGACTCTCATCGGAGGTTTTCTTTTTGTTATGCATAAAAGCATTTATTCAATCTTTATTCCTTAATTTTTTTTTACGAGCGATCACTTTGTAGACGCGGCCTAATATCAGTAGTTCGATAACTTAGTCCGATGAGCGGACTGATGAGACTTTTTCGTCTCAGTAGTCCGATGATCGGACTATGGACGGAGCCATTTGCTCCGATGTTACCACATTTTTGTTAAATCAATTACAATTTGAAGAAACATCGGAGTCAAACTGTTTTTTCGGTTTATTGAGTATTTTAGATTTAAATCAGAAGACAAGCGAATTTTTAAAGCTTTCGTACATCTGAGTGAACAGAGACATTACCTTCCAGAGTTTACTTCCAACGAATACCAGTAACCTTTTAAAATATGTACTATAGACTGTCAAGAAAATTAAATATTTAATTGTGTTTTAGAAGCATAATACCTATGTTATTTATGAGTAATTTTGTTTCCACCAACAGGTTCGTATTATATGCGCATTTTTTCTACGAAATGCATGAGTATGTGCTACTATGAATACTTATTTATTGATGAGTAAAACTCGTTGTGTTTGGAACTTGAATGGATGAGTAACCACCTCTGGCGCCTGTGAATTATATAGTTGTATACTTTTGGTTACCTTTTGTACCGGATCTCGTCTTGACACATAATTTCACAAGGATTCTATTATTAATACCTACTCATAATTTTACCAAATCTTCGAAGCTTAGTTGCTGTCATAAAGTCGCCCAATTTAAAATAGGTATTTAATAGTGTTTTGTTTTAAGCAAGATTTTAATTTAAAGCCAGAATTTAAGCAAGCATAAGTAATCATATTCATTTCTTTGTATAATCACTTAGAAATAAAATAAAACAAGTACAATTATTGTTTTCGTGATATTACTTTCCTATTTTTACACGTGATCCTAATCCTAACTTATACAAATGCGAAAGTGAGTTAGTTTATTACGTTTTCACGCCTCAACTACTAATTCGATCATCATAAAATTGTGCATTACTCGTTGATAGGAGTAAGTACAGCAAAGGGCATATAGGGTAAGTACCTTTCCCCAAAAAAAAGTGCCGTTCATGAGAAATGTGGACGAGCTCTCGAGTGCAAAATCTTAATAAGTATGTTATATTCTTGTTTTTGAAGTGAAACTTCATTGCGCGCGATGAGATTAATTTTCAAGGTGAAATAGTGGGCTACGGACCCTTTGGACCCGCAAGTTTTGACCCTCTGAATAAAAGTGCCCGTTCGACCCATTTTTAAATGCCCGTCTGACCGACTGTGGGTCAGAACAATATTTTATTTTATTTATTTATTGGTTTTTAGTGCCTTTCTGACCCGCTACTGTTAATCAATGGAAAATTATAAAATTTTATTTGATTTTAAAATATTAAAAGTACTTATTTTTAATCTTAAGCACTAACTAAATAATATTAATAATGTACAAATTGTACTCCGGCCGACCGTTTGACAAAACATGGGAGTGCCATTTTTTTTAAACTGGTCATTAGTTTTTGAGAAGCCCACAACCCCCACAACCTAACATTTTTCCGGGCTAAAAAGTATCTCATAGTTTAATCTAAGTAATCGTCAATCACCATCAATAAATAATCATTGTCAGGGAATATTCGAAAAAAAAATTACATATAACGTGACGCTTCTTGTAACGTTCCTACATGACTATATTATGTTTGATCGCCGAGGAAGTATCAATTCTGACGCGCACTCTTTCTTTTTGTGTTTTTAACAATTGATCCTTGTTAACGCTTAACGCGTTTTAGATTTTATTTGCCCTCTATTAAATCTCTTTCTTGGTTTCTCATAAATAAAACTCCATATTAAACGGCGGGTAGCCCAACGCTATTTAAAAGGCGCGTGGGCGTAATGACGTGTCCCATTCATAATTCACCTGTTCAACATGCGTCGAGTGTACCGGCTCGGGTTATACATGAAACACGAATGCTGACTAACCATTAAGGCTTCCATGGAATGCTGCATTTGACGAAGGAAATCCGCAATGATAGGTATAGGTGTTAGATACTACGAGTAAATGTCGCGTATTGCTCAGTCATGACATCATGTTTATTTGCATACCCGAGAGATGTGATCAACAAAGGGCGCTTCTATAGCACATATTTGGCTGTGTGATTGGTTACTCTGTCGTACTTTGCCACGAATTAATGGAGGCCGCATTGAAAATATGTTAACTGTATAGTTTAACTAATTTTTCATTGTTCTAATTAAGTATTATAGGCTAACGGTCCACTTTTGGGGGTAGGTCTCTAACGTCGCCTATAATTCAAGTAACAGGTGTTTACTCAACCTGTGGCGACAAGTGCTGCCGACCATATCAGGATTAAGAATAAGGGATTAGGAAGGATGCCCTTTGGCTCTGGCATCCCTTATTCACTCACTGAAACGCAACAGCACACATGCTGGTATTCCACCGTAAATTAATATTCAAAATATAAAATTCTACATTTAATATTAATCTATATCTATACGAATATAAGTGTAAAGCTGAAGAGTTTGTTTGTTTGGTTGTACGGGCTAATTTTAGGAACTACTGGTTTGAATTGAAAAATTATTTTTGTGTTGGATAGTCCATTTATCGAGGAAGGCTATAGGCTATAGGGAACGCGGACGAAGTCGCGGGCACCAGCTATTCTTTAATATTGGCTCCATTTTTAAAGATACGTTTTTGTCACGACAAACATTTAAAATGCTTCCCGTGCAGATATATTTGAGATTCTCATGAACTGTGTCGGTCTCTACAAAAATAATTTCTTTCTCCGGTGTGTGACACGTGTGAGTCATGTTTTGGCGACTATCTCATCCCGACTGCTGGCATAGAGACCAGACGACCTCAACGATCCAACCTTATTTTTGATATAAGAAAGAATGCGAGCTGTGTTTACATTATTCACCTAAATTGTAACATTTTCGCCACAGACGCCAATCTTAAATTGTCACGTCTTAATGAACTGGGCTCATCATCAAATACTCTTATTATACACTAAATTTATTCTATATTTACATTTGTCGCCATTGTATACTGCATGTTCATAGGCGGATGTGACTAAGCGTAGCTGTGTCGTTGTGACAATGCTCTATTCTTGTATTGCTCCAAGAAACGTTTCGTGTCCGGACATTTTGTGGAGCAATAATATTATTTGCAGAATTTTTTATCTATTGAAAATATTGATATTGGCATGACGTCGTTTTTTTATGTTTAATCCAATTATCTCTGTACAAATTGGTGTGATCTGCATATTAGTCAATTTCCATTGCAAATATTCATTCATGAAGAAAAGTGGTCAGAGGGCCTTGTGCGAATTTTATTCGATCAAACTCGCACTACGCCCTCTGTCTCGATGAACATCTGAAGCCTACAACGGCCATGACATAAGTCATAAGTGGGCAAAAATTATTTCCTTTGATCGTATAAAGAGAAATTACTAGAAGAGAGTTAAGAAAATTATGACTTCGGGGGCAAATATATGCATTCCTTTCATGATGATTCTGCCTTTTTAAAGTTACATGCATAAATATGAATAATAATATGATGGTCATGTGTATTCATCATAAACATTGAAACATAAACGTTATTAAACTGACCGCAGCTCGTAGGTCGCACATCGTGCCCTAGCCACATTCCTTTTCATTTAATACTACTATAGGTATACAACCTTATAGTGTATGCATGGTTTCAATTAGGTACCTATGCGTATATTTTCCTTTTTGTTTATGCTGTGATGATTTGACAAAGATTTCTAAACTTTTGCCTTCTTAGACGATAAATCAAAAGTCAATTATTCCTCACTTATACAGTTTTATTCCACAATCTTATCATTTACTTATGCTGAAATTATAAAAACTTAACACTATGTAATACTATGATCTAAACACTTATGTAGTCTTTATAATTTGTATCCAACATTTACCATATCGCCTTTAGATTCCTTTTCACCTATGCATTTATTTTCGTTATTTAATTGCCTATGCTGTGATGTTTTGATAATTGTACAAAGATTTAAAGATCGCCGTTCGATTCCTATTCGTGTTTCACATGTATCTTTAAAAAAACCATTCGGTACTTATGTGCGGGTAGAACGATAATAATTAACGGTAAAATACATAGCACCTAACTCAACAAACAACCCGCGTTTCTCACAGGAAACTCGACGATCGATCGAGTCGTATTGCTAGTATGCAAACAGAGGCATCGACTCATCAGTAGAGATATGCACCGTCGAATGGAATGTCTCGTTGCGAGCGAAGGGGATGCCGCTATGTCGGGTGACGGGCGAGAGATGGGACGTAGCAAAGTAAGTCCGGCTTTAAATCCGTGCGCGTGCGCTTACGAATTGCATTCCCATACAGGGTAACGGCGCTCGATCTTGCGTCTCGTTCACACCAAAGACACAATGCCGACCTCTCGCTCGCGCTTCATGAATGGAGGCGCCATGGAATGCGGTCGCGTGACGTGTGCGGCGCCGACTCCGATCTCGATGCACTTAACCATAAGGCTAGTTTTACCATTGTACTATTGTGCGGTAGATTTCAAATTGCCAGCACATATTGTGGCGCTGAATGACTCTCGAAAGTGTGTTTGTACACAGACAACACGCACTAAACACTCGTGCCACGGTATAAATTGGCAATCGACACACTTAATTAAGTGAAGTGTGTGCCCGCCCAAGTGCTATTTCAATACCTAAGTTAGAAGCTCAAAAGCCCCAGCATTTGAGGAGCAACCGCGGAAAAGGTTCACGAACCACTTATCGGATACCGGTCCGTGAAAGCCTTTACGCTCCTCCGAAAACAAGTAGAGCCTCACTTCTGGTAAATATCTCGACAAGAATTAATTTATTTTAAATAATTTCAATAAATTCCGACATATAATTAACATTACTGGATTCTTGAATGCTGATCGTTTGATTAGTCATTTTAATGATACCTTTTACAGTTATTGATCTGAATGCGGTGTAAATTCTGTTTGGCGATTGGATAGTTTATTATTATTGATGTCTCTCATCTGTCCCGCGAACATTTTTCTCTCGTAAAGTGCGTACCGCAAAAGAATTCGACGGTTCTCGTCTAATCTTTTACGCTTTCGTTTGTCGATTATTAATTGCTCTCTCATTCAGTAGACACTATATTCGAATCGTTATCTGAGGGGCATGGATTTAAAGGTTTCGTACAAAAGCGTTTGTCTGCCCTTGAAAACTTAATACAAGCGACCCGCCCCCGACTTCCTACTTAAAATTTTCAAAAATCCTTTCTTATCGAATGTTTACGTTAAGTAAACCTATATTGCAAATTTCAGTTCTGATGAAATTCCAATTTAAGTATGGATTAATTTTTGACCGATGCATTTGTTTCGTAATATTGGAGTTAAACTATCATATTTTCCTATGTAGGTATACTTTTCTACATAGAAACTATATGCTTATGAGTCTGTACTTACTGAATCTGAAAGACGTATGCAATATGGAGCAAGTTTTTTGGTAGTCGTAAATAGGTATAAGAAGATTGGTTGCATTTTTTTGCGCGTCGCTGCTTCCCCTCCCTGCCTGCTCTCCGCTCCCCTGCCAACCGTTTGTATTAAATGTTATATAGTATTAATTATTTATTCTGCGATCGAAGCCGCCGCCGCCGTCTCAACATAATTTTCACGAGTAACGGTCGCCACTCGCTGATATTGCAGAACCGACATGTAACGTGCTCTGCTTTGTTTTACTTTGCACTTTGCATATGATTTTTAGAGGCATATCCTTAAAACGAACAGAATTCACAATGAAATGTATTCTATAAGTTTTTTTAGGGTTATATTTATTTTTTCTCACTAAAGCTTACAACAACTTACGTGACAAAATACATATAAGTATCACAACAGAGTAAGTTCTTTGGTCAATGTTGGTCGTGGTGGTGAAAGTTTTTGAGTGATTTAAATTGGGTGCTGATTGATAAAGTGATTTAAGTTCTATTAATAGCCTCCGATTGATAGTCAACTCCTGATAGATGACTGCATAGAAGAATATGTAGGTTTATGCTGTATATTTTAGCGTCGGCTGATTTTAATACATAATTTAATTGTTACATGCAAATATTGTAAATTTAATTCGATAGATAATTTTTTTTTACTAAAACAAATAATAAATAGAAAAAGAATAGTCTTTTAAGTATTTCTTGCAAAGTTTTGTTAAAGTTTAAAGTCATAATAAAGCTTCCTCAACAAGTAGTGTGATATTTATGCAATTCACTAGGTGGTGGTATTTATTAGCTTTTAACCTGGAAATTCTGTAGTTTTTTACAAAAATCTTTATGCTAGTAAACAATTTAATAAAAAAAATCACTTTAAAAAATTGTTTCTTTTAAACATTACCCATATTACCTTAGCCATGTTACCAACATTTAGCCTGCAGTTTTGAAGTAGAGCATACCTCGTGTGAGAGCAAAATTGCGACGGCGAGCAGCGAGCGATGCAAGAGGCTGCTGTTAGCCTCCCATACGGAGCCCCGCTGTCTGGCAACCGGAGCCCCTCTCCCGCGCCCCACCTCCGTCCGCGACACCTAGCGCAACCACCTCACCTTGCCACTTCATATCTACCACCATTTAACATTGCCCACTATACTGGGCCAAATTATCTTATCTTACGGTGGATCTCTCGCACAACACAAAAATTAACGCCAATTTTGCTGTAACAACGCCAACAAATGAACTGATTACCCTTTATTGATTAGTATAAGGGGCGTACTGTTTTTTAAAAGACTATATATAAAGACTTACTGTATAGCCCCAAAGGTAAGCACTATACTTGTGTTATGGGATAACCATGCAACGAATAAGAGGCGAAATCCTGCACCTTCTGACTAGGGCTAATTTTGAAAGGTTCATTTGCAAAATTGAGCCCGCTGGGAATAGAAACAGGGGGGCCCTGTGTCAGAGCGCTCAGGTTTTGACGAAACGATCATTGGGCTTCTCAAAATGAGACGAATTCGTAAGATTCAAATTAATTGTAAAAATATAGTAAATTCGAATATTTGAAATATCCATTTGTATCGCTATTACCTTTAGTACCCTCCGAGTCGCAGAGTTGCAAAGAGTTCCCGGCAGTTTAACGCCCATATAAGTAACGAGAATGTCTCGGCGTGTTACATAAATTCTGCTGTAATAAGGACATCAATTGCGGCTGTCCTCAAAGGAGTGTTGTGTGTAACAAATTGTGGAGCATTATTTAACTCGATATAGATGTTGAGGGCGTGTGAACATGTGTTTCTCACGTCCAATCCACAAACGGTCTGCAGACTTACTTAGCTGGTCCCCGTCGGCTTTGTTACACGACTCGACGTTTCCCACTGATTCAGTCCAACGAAGCATTCATCTGTTTCACTAATTATATTATCGTTCTAATTATATTATCATCAACTCGCATTATGTTTATAAACAAGAATAGATCACAATGGAGGAAGGGAATTTCCATAGTGTTATCAGTTTGTAGAATCCCTCGGTCGATTGCGCATTATATTTAAGAGTACTAATTGAACAAGTGTAGGTACTGGAGGTTTGAATGGCCTCGAATGGTAGCGCATAGGTCCGATTGCGACAGCGCTGCTCGGTGAGGTTGTGCAAGTGATCGATGGAAATACCGGTGTCGCAGTGTGGCGAGTTTTAGAAGTCCTGCGCGGATACGCGCCGAACGGCGAGGCCATGGCATGAATGGAACTGCGGTATGTAGGTCACGGTGTCGTCAATGGGCCGCGCGTCTCTGCTCGCCTCCTGCGCCCCCATCGCGCCGTGAAAGTTGCTACTACTTTCGCGACTGTCGCTAAATTCGGCATTACATTTTACACTCTAATACACGAAAAGTAAGTCACTTTTTTGTTCGAAGCTCCCGAACATTCAGGCGTTGCTCACTAAAGCGTCGAGTGACTCTTATCACCGTGGACTATGATTGTATTTAGTTTGTGCTTCTGAAAATTTTGGCCGCGCCGTATGCTCGTGCTTAGAAAATCACTTCCGGGTAGGTCGGAAAGTGAAATGGTCTCGTCTGTGATGTAATTGGAATTCGGATGTATCCGGAGTCGGTGTTACTCCGTTCACTTATAAAATTTCTATATCGGTTGACATAATAGCCTGCGCGCGCCACTGTCATTTCCGTGACACAGTTAACGGTTCAAACGATAAAGTGCTAAACTATTTATGTACCCACCGCTCCACTCTGATTTGTGTTCTCTTGCGTAACCCTTTTTCCAACGTTTTATCTGCCAGTAAATACCAGATGGGAAAAAGTCCTTTGATATTGAACCTAGGTATAATGTTTTATGGGGGAGGCCTATGTGTACGGTCGAGATGATGACTCGTAATGATATTGCTGTGTTTTAGTTATAACTAACTAATTCAATATTTGCTACTCGATGACATTTTGAAATTATTCCCTTATTACAACGTTGTGCCCGCGACTTTGTACACACTGTAGTTTTTTTTTTTTAATCCAATAGGAACCTTTTTTTTTGACGAGGAGGGATCCGTTTACTGACTTCCTGCCGCTGAACTGAATGGCAGGGGTATGTGGGGGTCGACCAGCAGAACTGGCCCCTACCCACTAAAAATCCCCGATGCCTCCTTGCCCTTTGAGCAGGGTTGACTCTGCCGAGGCAACAACTCCGATCCACCCCAGGGCAGCCTAGCCATTGCTGGCTAGGCTAACGCCAACAGAGGATTGCCCGGAGACATCCAAGCAATCCCCAGACGGGGGAACCTTGTGCAGGCACACACAGTTAGCCAACCATGTGCGCAGGTCCCCCTTGGACATTTAAAGACGGGCTAGGTATGCCCGCCTTCTCCTGCCCAACCGTCTGCGTCTGAGGGAGGCGAGACCGGCCTCTTCCTCTCGCTCCCTCTCAGCTTCCTCCTTCTGCGATATAACAGATTCGCAGAAGGAGGCAACTGCTCTCCAGATGATCTCACTGTCAAGCATGGCTTCAACCATGCTTGACAGTGAGACGTCTTCACCCCCCAGCGCCGCTCTTAGCTCCCGGCGCTGGGATCTCCAGGCCGAGCATACCTGGAGCGTATGCTCGGCCGTATCATCACTGCGGCGAATCCTCCCTTTGAATACGGTGCAGATAATGACCGAAGCACCCGTGCCCGGTCATTATCTGCACAAATCCAATAGGAACCTAACCATTTTGTAGGATAAAAGTATCCTAAGTATAATATAAACTTAGGACCCAGGTAATAAACTATCTTTGTACCAAACATTAAAAAAAAACTTTCCCATTTTTCCCATTTATATTATTACTATTAGAATAACGCTTAGTTAACAAAAGCAGTACATATTTTTAACTCAAAGCAAAGACTACACATATCCCATGTGTAATTAGAGATTTATCACATACATTCGTACGGTACGCGTAAATTGATCCACAGCGCTCGGCAGTGGCACGCGCAAGTTGTGTCCGGCTGCTTTCACCTAACTCAAAGGCTCCGCAGCCGCACATGTTTATTGAGTTAACCATTTTAACAGGAATTTCCATGACTTCCGTTAATGCCTTAAGCAGTTACAAAGTAGATACGTTGGTGTGCTAAAAATTTAGAGTATAACATTATTTACTTTATATTTTACTAGCTATTGCCCGCGACTTTGTCCGCTTTAAAAAAGATAAATACTTTTTATCTTCACGTGTCCCGTACTTCTAAATGTTTATCTACCAAGTTTCATGAAAATCAGTTAATTCGTTTAAGAGTGATGGAGGAAGGAACATACATACATACAGAAAAATATTTTAAAAATCGTCAATTTAGTTTCAGTATCATGTACAGAGCCTATATACACGATATTTCTGAAAACAAAGTAAATTACTCCATGACCGACCCCTACAGATTTATTATTAGTATTGATTGATTGATGATTTGACTGAAATTTTATATCAAAGATTAGGTAAGATCTTTGTTAGGTTGATTCGGTTGATTATTTTTGGCTCACTGTCATTTTTTTTTGTTTGAATTTACCTATAAACTCCTAATCTTCTAACCTCCCTAACTCTGTTAATTTTTATGTACAATAAAACATAATTCTCTACAATATTTGTCTGAAACTTTTTTTGTGTAAAAAGTATTTTTTGTATAATACCAGGATTACTTTATTTTTCCACTCCCTTCTACAGGTTGGAATAGGAAATGTCTTTCACCTATCGATGTTACAATTCTAGAAAGTTATACCGACAATTACCCTAAGAATTTTGATTTGTTAGTAAATTTTCCTAGACTAAGATATAAAATTGCAATGAAAGCAAATGGCTTTGCATCACACATCACATGCCTTATAAGTGTAGTGTATAAAAGGCTAAATCCCTTTTTTACTGTTCTTCCTGACGACAGTCGCCTGAAATTAAAACAAAGGTTTCCTTTATAACCTCCATTTGCATATCAAGTGGAGTTTCCAGCTCGGAACTGTCGATTATGCAAATGGTATGCTGTCTCGCTATTATATCAGGGTAACCTTTAGGTGCAAGTACGGTTGAGTTTAGCGGCATCGAAGGCTGTACAGTTAGCCGCATTCCTAGAGCAGGCGAGCGGGCGTGGGGGTGAGGGGGGAAGACGTCCTCGTCAGGTATGCGCTTGCGCATCTCCTGCATATTGTGCTTTTTCATTACTATTTATATACTTGATATTATACTAATGCTAACGTCATCTTCGTGCAACTTAAAATGAACGATTCCAAGTCAAAAATAGCACCAGACTATCCGAAAAGACTAAAAAGGTCTGTTTGTTTTTAATTTTTAGCGCAGTCTAAATAAAGTGACAAATATCTTAAAAATATAATTGTTCACAGAAATTTGGCACTCGGTATCGGCATCCAGAATTTTCCAGAAGGCCTTGCTGTGAGCATACCTTTGCAGGCTGCTGGATTTTCCGTCTGGAGGGCGTTTTGGTAAGTGAAAAGTTTGTCTAATTTCTTAAACAATTATTCACAAAATTTATTTCTTATGTATTAACAAATAAATACACACACACACACACACACACACACACAATATTATATGCATAAGAGCCTCGGGTTACTTATTGAACGCTTTCTATAAGTAGTTACTTTGAAACTGATATCATTACTTACATTTTTTTTTTTATTTTTTTTTTTTATGTTAAGGTCGACAGACAGGCTGACGGTCCACTTGATGGAAGGTGGCTACCGTCGCCTATAACACAAGCAACGCCATAAGTGCTACAAGTGCGCTGCTGACCATAGAAGGATTAAGGATAAGGGATAAGGAAGGGAAGGGGGTAATGGGCTCTGGCATCCCTTACTCACTCACCGAAACACAACAGCACATATGCTGTTATTTCACGGTGGTATTCTGTAAGGGGGTGGTTAGTGCCGCCAGACGGGCTGCCCAAATGACTTAATGACATTAAATGACCAAATGACATATTATATAATGAAGATAGAAAAGTTATTTTATTTATTTCCACACGAGAAACACTAGACTGTATTGGTTATAGGTTAGTTTTGTATTATTCTACACCTTGGTACTGGTTTATTTTATTACACTCGTATGATACTTATCTGAGTGGTTTACAGTGAAAATTACATAGCGGTTGTACTACGAGCTCGCTTATCGCTATAGCTTTGGTAATACCGGCGACTTATTTCGTTGTAAATACACTATTATTGTCTTCAATAAAGAGAGAAGCAGTGAAGATGAATATGTTACGGGTTACCTACGCTGGGCTTTAATATTGTGTATTTCTTAGGTTACCTAACTGTTTGGAGCTATTTTACTTAATTTCTATGCATTAGGAGGTTCAAATTGTGGATTCTTTACAAAAAATTAAATATTTATCTGAAAGACATGGGCTCACATCACTAAGACATTATGCCTTTATTGCGATGGCAGTTCTTTAAATGCGAAATCCATTTTCCCTTGAATTCACCACTACGTATAATAAGAAAGAAACTCCGTAAGCATATCTACAATTAAACAATGAAGTAAAAACTTTGTCTGTGGACTGTAGATTAAAATAAGATCTGTTTTCTCCGTGGCGAAAGCTATAGCATTATACTATTCTAGGACCGGCGTTCATATGGCCTGGCCCTCCCATGACAATCCTTGATAACCAGGAAAAAATATTGAGCCCAATATCGCGTTCAAGATACTGTCACTTACAAGTTAAGTTGGTATTTTTGTTAAATTTTCTTTGACTGGGACCATGTTGCTTTCAAGGATGCATGTTTTCAATGAGATTTCGGGTAGTTAAATGCGGCCTTAAGTTATATGAAACTCTAACTTAAGGCATATATGCACGGCCGCAGTCAACCGCAGAATTTAGCCGTGTCCATCAAGACTTTAACTACAGTTGGTACATTACAGTTGGGAAACTGTAATGATAAGGAAGGGATGGGGTAATGGGCTCTGGCATCCCTTACTCACTCACCGAAACACAACAGCACGTAAATGCTGTTATTTCACGGTGGTATTCTGTAAGGTGGTGGTTACTGCGGCCAAATGATTGCGAAACGCAGTGTGCCCTACCACTAATTGTTTGTTCATTTCGAACCAGTAATTGCTGAGATTAGCGCATACAACCAAACAAACTCTTCAGCTTTATATATTGGTTTAGATTTCATTGATATTGAGTCTCGGATTTTTATATTTCGCCGGAATTTTGAAATTATTTTTAAGAAAATGTTCCTGTTAAATAATGATTTCTATAATATTTTTTTTTTATTATTTAAGTACAATAATTGTGTTCGATAACCAGTTTAAAAACTTTGAATATGACAGATGAAATATCCGGCCGCCATTTCAAATTAGGAAGTTCTTTATCACAACAAATGAAAAAATACATTGCTTCATAACTATAACGAAAAACAAATTATAATCATTACGATAATTGTTGCAATACGATAATAGTGGGAAGTTGTTGAGATTTCTTAAATTTGTTATTTCTACAATTGCGTTTATCTGCTGCGTTTTAAGACTGCATCGAAAGTACCTACAATACCTGTAAAGTGTACCTTCAGTATTGAAAGAACACAACTTTCCGAGATACTCCTAAAGCAGTGACACAATATGACAAATTTGTGTCAATGTAATTTTACACAACTTTTAAGGAGCTAGATTAGCACTTTATATCAGTGTTTAGAAAAAATATTTACGCACTTACGATCTGTCCCCACCAAAATACGAATGGCAGCACATCATCCATATTAAAACCAAGATATTTTATAACGTAAAAAGAAATTGATAAGTATGAATATTTATTGCGTTGTGCAATATGTTTCGCGCATAACACTGTAACAACATACAACATCCATTTCTTACCTTAATAAAGGAGATAAATCATGATTAATCAACAGTTGACATAGTGATTACCGCTGACGTATCTTTAGAATCTTGATGTTTTAAAAGATTGCAAACTCACTATTTATAAACATCGAAATATATAAATCTTTTCACATCTCACTTTTATATTCTTCTTGTATCATCTATGTTCACAATTTGTCTATAAGCTATTCAATAAATTTAGTTTTCAGTCCAGTTTTTATGGGTGTTACAATGGCACCCACTCATTTTTGTCGACGGTTATGTAGCGATGAACATTTATTACATTATTTATTAATGTACCGAAAATATTTCTGTTTCCATGGAATTTCTGCATGTTTCGTAGGGTGACTTGTTTTTAGTACCAAGTATCCAGAAAACGACTATGTCTTCTGCCTTTAGTAGATAGTAGAAAAACACCAGAGAGAATAAGTAAAAAGCATTCATTTAGCATTTAGTTTCTTTTGTAGACGTATTTAGTTCATGCATATTAACTATCTAATTAATTTTATTCATAATTTCGTTCGCATTTGTATCAAATGTTGCAATTTCAGGGTGAAATGTAATTTCCACAATTATTGTGGTCTCTATGAAAGGCGGCGGCGCGCGGCGGTACAGAGGCCACTTTCCAACTCGAGCTGCTTACCAATTCCATACTACGTAATTCCATGATTACTCATTAGTTATTGGTCGTAGTAACATGTAAAAAAACATGACTTTTCTGATACATAATATGAAGGTTTGCATCATAACAAAAAACTGAAATTTATTTGATATCTAGTATAATTAATTTCTAAAATGTGCAAAATTTGTCACATTTTTGCTGGTTGAGATCTCGTAATTATTGATTGAAAGTCAATAATGTTTTCCGATGAAAACATCCTATAGTGTACATTAAAAATTGGGATGTCAATAGTTACCATCTGTAAAGATTTATCTAAAATATTGGAATTGCTGGCGTATGTTTCGCTAGTTGAATAAGTGCGCGAATGTGTTGCTTCGCATTCTGTCTTAGGTTATTAGCATTACAGTAAGTGGAGACAACAATATCTCCCAAATACCTATTACTGAGTTCCCACGCTCGTCCAGCGCCACCTTAACGATCTGATTGTACAAGGGTTAAATTGCTTCAACGTCAAAATGTAATAAATACATTGGTCAAAATGTATCGGAATGAGAGTAAGATGTAATTATCAATAATTTCAGTTTATTCAAAAAATGACCGTCCATGGGCCATAATCAACAGTTTTTTGCTTCTACTCAGATATATTAAGTACCAACATGTATGTATAATGTGAAGTCAGTAGCGGTCAGGAGTTAGAATACTGTCGTGCGGTTCTAGAGAATGCGCCCGCGCTCGCCGTTAGGCCGGATGCCAACACAGCCAGACTGGCCGACCCCATTCTTGTTCCGGCTAATTCATTTAGCGGCTGCAGCCGGCCTGCGCTGCCCGACACGGACGAGACAACGCGCCTCCCTTCGATAAACACCAAACAACCCTCCCTAATTATACACATTTATCAGAGCTTGATGTTGTTGAATCGCGTAATTTTTGGACAAATCATGTCTGAGGTAACCCTTTTATGTTGACAAAAAAAAAACATAGAGCACTTGCTGTTGCGCGCGACTACGTCCGCCTAACTTTATAAAATACTAGGTTTTGCCCGCGACTACTTCCGCGTCCGAACGCTACCAAACTTCACAGGATCATCCGCTGGACTAATCTGAAGATTGTTTTATAGCTGGTGCCAGCGACTTCGTCCGCGTTGAAAAAGAAAAAATGAAATGAAATCTACCAAGTTTCATGAAAATCAGTTAATTCGTTTAAGAGTTATAGAGGAACATACAATACCTACACTTACAGATTTATTATTAGTATTGATACAATACTTAATCGTTTTATTTTACAAAACATCTAACATCGTCTAGCTAGTATATCACACAGTCGTTTACCGGTTAGTAATTGTGATTCCAAAAGGAAAACGCATACTTGAAACCCTCACAGTTGCTTCTTTATTGGTAGGCTCTAAATTAAAATCTTTGTTCAAAGTTACATTCTTCATTTCACTCAATCTCATTTTAGTATTTCAAATCTGATCAGGTTTAATTGGCGTTCTACGGTTTGCTTGCACTAAAAATTTCTGCTAGCCGGTCACGTACCTGCCTTCTATCCACTTGTATAATGCTTAATTGAATTCCGTAAATATAAGTAGGTAAGTATAGTTACGTGCGTCAAGTCTTTTTTAAACCGTTAGCGTTAAGGTTACATCTGCTGGGGCATTGTGGTACGTGCACGCATTGTAAACGTTACCAAATAGGTAAACGTTGTAAATAGTCGCATTCCATCGTGTTCTTGGAACCGCTGCGCTGGCGCCGCCCGGCCGGTGCAGCGCCCGCCACCGCGCACACGACCTACGAAACTTCGTACGCGCCTCGCTACGAACATGGATACGGCATTTTCACCTATTTTAATTTAATAAAGTTCGTTCTTTTATAAACCTAGTGAATCTATTTATAGTTAAACGAATACTACAGGCCCCTCACTATGTTTATTGTAACTACTACTACTGCTATTTACTAGCTGCTGCCCGCGAGTTCGCCCGCGTAACTTTGTAAATTATATACTAAAACCTCCCTCGAGAACCACTCTATCTATTGGTGAAAACAGCATGAAAATCGGTGCAATAGTTTTGAGTTTATCATGAACAGACAGACAGACGCGGTCGATGACTTTGTTATATAACATGTAAGGATTATTTTCGTTTGTAACTTCATTTTTGCTCTAACCAAATTTTCGCTATCATAAACTAGAAAGCCATATCACGGTGAGGGGTGCCCTCACATGTAACAAGTGCACCTTGTACACCTATTCACAATTTGTCGATAGCGATTTATTCATCCCTTCCGCTACACTTTTTTTGTATGGTCGACCGATTTACTGAGACCTCTTTTGAATCTATCTATATCGTGTTTAGCAGAGTTTGTTTGAGAAAAAAATCAATATAAAATTGTTGACAATAAAGTATTTAGTAAGTTCCTGGAGCGCACTCGCTTCATAGCTCCTAAGGTGAAAACGGCGGCAAGAATGCGCGCAAGTGGGAATCTTGCCCGGGCGGAGGCCGGGAATGCGCGCCGAGCCGCCGAGCGACGACCTCAGCCACCCCGAGACCGCGACTCGAGCCTCGCGATCCCCTCCCCCTACCGTAGCTTACACAATCGTGCCCCACGAGAGTTTGCAGCTTTCCACGTCACTTAAAACAATAGTTTGCATGCGATCAGGATTTTCAAGATTTGTATGTCACACCACACAACTCTAGTATGGTGTGTCTTTGATTGCATTGAATTGAATAGGTAGGAAGGACCATAGTATAGAAATTATTTGTTGATACATGTGGCAAACAATAAAGTAATTTTCAACCGACTTCCAAAAAAGGAGGATATTCTCAATTCGACTGTATTTTTTTTTTAAATGTTTGTTACCTTTCGACTGGGTGAACCGATTTTGATGATTCTTTTTTTGTTTGAAAGCTGGTGCTTCCCGTGTGGTCCCATTTCAATTTGGTCCAGTTTTGACAATGGCATCCATGAGAAGAGACCATGAGACGGTGTCAAGTCGGTTTATTTCTTGTTAAAAAGAGTTATAGTAATTATTAATGTAGTATATGATTAAATAGGAAAATTCTTTTATTTCTCAGTTTAATTATTCTTTTTAGCTGTACAACTAATTCCTAGTTTTTCTTATTCCTATTTTGTTTTTGCTTTGGGGAAGTTATTTTTCGCTACGAGGAACTTTGATACAGATGAAAAGTACTCTTGCTTGGATCGGTGCTTGAAAACTATAACAGAAGTGAAATTACAAGTGATGATAAGTGGATACGAGTATGAAACCAAAACGCCAATAGGCACACTTTTTTATTTTTGATGTTTTTCCGACCAAAACCAAGAGAATAGGCTCCATCTTGGGATTGGGACACAATTGCCGTAGAGGATAAAAGGATTGTCACTGCTCATTACTTATCATGTTAGTAATTGTTTGCTACTCGTCTCGGAAAATTTTCACAGTAGCGTCCAAAAAACAGGTTTCTGCAAAATGACCGCGCTCCAGTCCACTCCGTCAAATGGACTGTTGAATATATTTTAACTTTTCAGTGTATTTATTCCCAAAATTAATAATACACTGAAATTTCAAACATCATAACCATACAATCTCCAGGTCTTCAGGCTTGTTATTGCCCTCCACCCCATGTTTGTCTGTTCTCTCAAATTCTATTCGTGTTGGCATCGACCTCATCGAAATGATAATCTTTTGTATTCGAGTTCGCTGATCTACCTACATTTGGAAAATTCCTAGAATATTTTAATAATAATGAAAAATATAATTTTTATTCGTGGTACGAATTGTCTTTAGTCAAGTACAGTGTGAGTAATTATTTACTGTGATTTTCTGTATTTTATTTTCTGTAGTTTTTAAGAACTTATCTATAACTTACATTGCATCCCCTGTCATGTCCGTGGTAAAATCAGCCGAAGACGAAAAACAAAGAAAATACTCTGCCGCCTGTGAAAATATAAAACATGCAACTTTCACCTCACGTGACATCCGTAGATGGCGTATCTCCAAACAAATGGTTTCATTCGTCAAACATATCGGAGAAGACCTCGCAGACCGCGAGGATGCAATAAACCATTAAGTACCATACTAGGTTGGCTTAGAACTAAAATAAGTACAGCAATAATTCGAGCCACCAATTCAATTTGGTCCAGTTTTGACAATGGCATCCATGAGAAAAGACCATGAGACGATTTGAAGTCGGTTTAGTTTTTGTTCAAAATGTGGATGTATTCGATGATTAGATAGTTAGATGAAAAAGTACTCTTGCTTGGATCGGTTCTTGAAAAATATAACGGAAGTGAAATCACAATTAAAGTTTTTCCGACTAAAACCAAGAGAAAAGGCTCTATCTTGGGTCACAATAGCCGTAAGAGGATGAAAGGATTGTCTATAATATAAAAAAATGTAGGTATTATATTCTCTAGCCTGATGACCATGTTACAGAGCCGGAAATAGATTTCGTGTATGAATGGATTCAGACTTTATAATTATTGTAATAAGTTTCATGACATTTAATATGTTAAGGCGTAAAGTCCACATTGGTTTTTTGTTCGCTTATATGACATAATCAGATCAAGCAGTGTGTGGTGCGGTGATCCATTGTTGTAGACAATGCGTCTAGTCAACGTTTCTCATCAAATGCGCGAATGACTCATGAAGGTGACGTACCAAACATCACGTTCGTCAACCATATACGAACCGAATTTGATACTGTTTTGATTATTGCTAACACTTATGGCATAGCTTTATCTGCTGACGAAAGTTTTAAATAGTACCTACATTATCATAACAAGAAAGTAAGGGGACATCTTACTTATGTTCCTACTTACTTACCTTTAATCGTTTGACATTTATATATACAATAAAACTCATCGTTTTGAATTCACTATTGGAAATGGGTCTATTATTACCAAGCCTTCCTGAAGTAGTATGTACACTATTACGAACCTATCTCGAAAGAAGCGTATAGCTTTTTTGGTTGGTATTGTATTTTCTTCTTTTCTATTGCCCATTTTATTTCAGTGTACTTTTCAAATATTTGATATATTTTTTCGATTTATTTATCGAGATCTACATTTGTGTATATTTTCACATAAAAACACGACGACATTCTTACCCCTTTCTTGTATTCGCTCTGTCACCGGTGAACTCTCTCCGTATGTTTGAGACCGTTATAAAAATTGCTTGAAAGTTTGCTCACATCCCGGATGACATCGAAATCTCGTACCTATCTTGAATATCGGGAAATAATCTCTGAAAGTGCTATTCACTGATATACCTAATCGTTCATGAGATACTGATTCACAGATTCTACTCATCCCACCCAATCTTCCGCCTAGTATCAGTAGTCCGACTACTCAGTCCGATGATCGGACTTTATCCTCGTCAGACTACTGAGCCTTTTAGTCCGATGATACGAAAAAATTATGTTAAATCAATTATCTTTTGAATACTTCTTTATACTATCAAGTACATTTGAAACTTCTCTCCTTTCCTTCTATGTCATTAGACGAAAAAGTGTCATTAGTCCGATCATCGGACTGAGTAGTCGGACTACTGATACTAGGCGCAATCTTCACATCACCGCTGTTTCTTTATTAATACTTAGTAATTTATTCTTTAAAAATAGGTTTCAAAGTAACACTTTTAATAGTCAAGCTATATTTACAAGGGTTTCCTCTTCTTTATATTGTCATCCTTAAAATGAAATAATTAAACTTTACATACTTACAACTCTCACGCATAAATCATAGTAAGTATATGTAATATTTTTAATATGATTAAACGGATAAACCTGTGATATTTGGTAGCGATCGGACGCGGGCGAAGCCGGGAGCGGGTCGCAAATACTAATTAATTAATCAGCTGGTTAGTAATCCCATCCCTCCCAAAAAACCATTCCTAATATATGACGATAAATAGGTCATAAAAATTATTAATAACCAGCTGATTTTTTGTCTGCAGCTTAGTAAACATTTGTATAATAAAATGGCCGCATAGTCCTACAAATTGAGTGATACGTTTTCCCAGTCATACGCTTGGAAGTTTTTTACGGCTGCTAACTCCTTTAGCTACCTCTATCGAGAATTTTCGCAGAGGAAAAAGGTGGATGTCTCGGCAAACCGAAGCTAATCACGGAGTTTCAGCGTAATCAGAAAAAAATCAGGTGACCAAGAATCACTGGACCAAGAGTTTTTTTTTCTGATTACAATTTTAATTTTTGGTACATATTTATAGATTTTTATAAGTTTCGGTATAGGTCTTTAATTTATTCCGGGAACAACTGGTACTACTGAGTTAGTTTCCGTAACTTACCATAATCTCCAAAAGTTACTTGACTTAATTTGACCGTTCTAATTTGGTTCTAATGTTTGATTTACTTCCTATAAACGTATACATTTTTTTGTCCCATATTGTTAATAGATTCAATGATAGATTACGAATGTCTACCTACGCCCTGTGCTTGTTTATTTCAAAACTACTTGTTTGTGCTCTATAATACGACAAATAAATTGTATAATATGTCATTTGATACGTTTTGATAATTGTGCAAGCATTAGAGCCGAGAGTAAAACGGATGCAGATTGCTCAGTCGAATCTCGGCCGAGAGTTGAGAGGCCGCTGTGTGTACTAAGGGGGCACATTCGTTACTCACATCGCTATGTGGTCAGATGCTAATGCTAACTGGACTCGAGAAAGTAGTTTGTTTCGAAATTTTAGCGTTACGTGAGCTTGGTATGCGGTATGGTGTGTCGTTGTGGTGCCGTTGGGTCTGGTGTGTTGCGCAGCGATCGTACGGCGGCGCGCTGTCTGCACGTTCTTCCGGATAGCACCCGCCCGACCAGTCGCAACACGCCGCCCGCTGCCCGCCTCGGGCGATCGGCCTTCGTATTGGAATAATTAAATCTAGAGAGCGTCGTCGTCGCAAAAACCGACGACGCAGCGGTGGTAGTCGAAGAGGCGGTCGTCATCAGCCTTGGTGGCGCTGAAATGCGCAATCGAGGCCGGTTTCTAGTGCGCCCGCCTATTGCGTCGTTACCGCCTCTAATCTTCAACGATACCTTCCTAGACTGTAGCGGGTAGCCTTGCTGCTTTACCGATGACGCGTTACACAAGGCATTTTTGAAATAAATATTTTGTTTAGGTAAACCAATATATACATATATACCAAATATCTATATTGCATTTAGGGTTACCTGAAAACCAAATTGTTGAATTGGATTGTATAAACAAAGGTTTATTATAAAACAAAGTCGCTTTCCTTGTCTAAATTTCATTAAAACTTTAATCTCTACATATAACTTTAACTTCTTAATAACTTCACTTCTTCTAAACCTAATTGGGCGGTTTTCCATTAGCCACGGCGCGGCATATATTTTCATACATTTTTGCTTCCCTGGCACCTGCACAGAAGCAAAAATGTATGAAAATGTATGCCTTGCCATGCAATGGAAAACCGCCCAATGGATTTTAATATGATTTTCAAAATTAAAAATTTTTTGAGTTTCTTCATTACAAACATACAAATCTTCTATCTTTATAATACCAGTATAGATTAAGCAGACAAAGAATTACATCTGTGCAAGGCCAAGGGCGAGTTGCTAGTTTCTTTACATACTTATATAATCCAATCAATCATCAATACTAATAATAAATCTGTAAGTGTAGGTATTCCTCAAAAACTTTTAAACAAAATTAACTGATTTTCATGAAACTTGGTAGATAAACATTTAAACGTACGGGACACAGGATAGGCTACTTTTTTTCTTTTCAACGCGGACGAAGTCGCAGGTACCAGCTAGTATAAAATAAAGTCGCATCCTGTTATATGTCCCCCTGTGTGTACGTATAGATGTTTTAAATTTTGCAACAGATTTTAATGCGGTTTTCACTAATGGGAAAGAGCGTGAAACGAGTACAGTGTTTATTATATAATTTTCAGAAAAATATTGCACCCATGCAAAGCCGGGAGCGAGTCGCTAGTAACACATAAAAGACCTGCTTACTTATTCCACTACATATTGTTCTGAACAAATTATAAAACGCGCGTTATATCATTATTATGATAATTTAATAAAATACGCGCAGTTTTGACCATAATAGGGAAGTGATTTGTACATTATCTAATCGTTGCTCAGCATCGAATTTAATTTATTTATTTGTGTTTAATCATACATAGTTTTTTGTGTTCAACCTGATACGAGGTGGCATTAATAAATTTTTGTCATAATATTTGAATCAATACCTATAATATAGTTCAAATTAAAGCTTACCGTCTATTATTAATTGAGTTATCTCAAGGGACTAGCTGTTGAGAACTTACTTGCAAAATATTGTTAATTTATTTAATCTTAAACTATGTAAAACCATGACGATGGATCCAAGGGCTACTTCGTTCCGTTCTAGTGGAAAGTTAAGGGGGAATTTTAAGCTGACTTTTCAATGTGAAATCACTAAATATTATAAAACAAAGTCCTCCACCGCGTCTGTCTGTATGTCTGTCTTTTCGCGATACACTCAAAAACTACTGCACCGATTTTCATGCTGTTTTCACCAATGGATAGAGTGGTTCTCGACGTAGAGGATAGAGTTCTCGAGGTACTTAATTTGCATCCAGGTTTTAGTATATAATTTGCATCCGTGCGAAGCCGGGAACAGGGCGCTAGTATAGTATATATTATAATACAAAATCTAAATTATTTTCCGCCATCGGACTTCACACTGTAGTAATATGTCTTTTGAAGTCACAGTTTGCGGTATGGAAGACACGAACTGAGGGCGCAGCGGCGGGGACAGAAGGCGAAAGATATCTTTAAAATATCACTTGGTCTTTTCAAAAAATATTATTAGTTTGTGATGTAAAATATTAAAAGTTGAGATATTTATTTATATCTCGAAATGAAAAAAAATTAATAAAAATGATAAATTATATCCTATAGTGAAGTGTCCTTTACTGTCCAGCAGTGAACCTTCCCTGGCGTTGTTGTTTGTATGTATGTTGATGAAACAACGAAAATTAAGGGTGGAAAAACGATTTTGAAATGGAATTAAAAACAATTAAGATAGCGTGTGTTTTGCAAAGCATTGAGCGTAGTTATTGAGTGACAGGCATTTTGTTTTATGGTTTGTCGGCGTCTGAACAGTCAAACGATTCTGCGAATCGGTGGATATTGTCGCAAATTGCCGCTTTCGCCACCCGCTGAATAATGCATGCGATGACATAACATCACGTTCGCGCACCAGCCACCGACCGCCCGCTCTCCCCGTCCGTGGCCGCTCACAAACTTTAAACTCGTTTCCCAGGCACATTCCACCTAGAAATTACAACATGACAGTAATAGCCACTCGTGCCCTCTCATATTTACAAAAGCAACGCAAAACCGATGCCAACAATCTTCACAACCCTGTCCGAAAGCTCTTAATCGCTATCGACTATCGAGCTGACTTCTGTGTGTTTCAGACTTTCAGTTCAGTTGAGTAACGATTTGGGTAGTCCAGAGTGGCGACGGAGCCGAGTGACGATCTCGCCTGGTTGTGGGCTTCGTGTGGGGTAGCCCTAGCGGCGTTTCCCACAGCGGCGGCACCTCGACCAGTTCGTCGGAATGTGGTCGCGGCACCGGCCCGCACTTTCACCAAAACAATTCGTTAGCGGCTTCTTTCGGCATCGCACCGCACGCCGCCACCCCACCACCCCACCACCCCCTCCGACCCGCACACGTGAAAATTAACAACACACTGATACCTTGGCTTTGCCATTGGTATTTTGTACGCGAGCCCTTTCAAGTTCCGCGCAACCCGTAAACAACATTCAGATGCACGGCGCTGATTGTCTCTGCCTTTTGCAAAATTGTAAACACGTTATATCTATTTTTTATAACGTACAAGATTCCTCTGACAAATGTGAAGGAGTATAGCAGATATACACTGGTTATATAAAACCTAAGAGAGTCCCACGTGTTCATAAATTACAGAGTGCCAAAGATGTTAGTTGATAATTTTCGATTCAGTTAATTATACATATTTCTCGTACTTATTACATATACTCTCGTACTTATAATTTCATTTTAATATTAGGACAAAATGGAAAGTGAACATTGTAGGTAAAGAGGAACAAATAAGAGCAAGTTGGGTCAATAAGGGATGTCTTAAAATCAGTACCAACGAAAATCGCGACATGATCGCGACAAATACATAATATATTTAAAAAAAACAACCCTGCATATAATGTGTAGATATAATTTAGGATTAGATTTGTATTCCATTATATAATTGTATTGTTAGGAAACAATCAACACTAACAATTCACCGTGTATTCACTCTGAGTTTTTACTATCTTGTTCTATAGATGCTGAATTTATCTATAGACAGAATTTTAGACGAAGGGGCCGCTTAGCAAAGCTTGGATTAGCAGAAAGTATCCCACAGTTCCATCCCACTACAACGTTTAAGGCTCTTCAAAGACAATTCTTGTGATTCCATAAATTATTGTCCTGGCAATGGTGGCTTCCCACGATCATATAAATAGATGGTGGATAAAGTTCTGTACAGTTTTTGGAGTGATCCTGGGTTAGTCTACAAACACATGATCCTGGGTTAGTCTATAAATTTTTATCCTTTTTTAAGGAAATTGTGCGGACGTAGTAGTGTGAAATTTGATACACTTAAAGTTTATATGGAGAATAACTGGAGAAAGCTAATATATTTATATAATATGCATTAGAAATACATTAAATTAATTAAAAAAAAAACATTATACACACTACGGGGTGTTTGACACACGCACACACGTTTGACACTACGCACCTATGTAATAATGTATATGTACTCCTTTGTTTACGGTCTAATTTCGACACTGCGTGACCTCTAGCTTTAATTAATATGTTAATAAATAACAGGTATGGCCAACTGTCTGGCATGGTTGAGCCTGTGTTCGGGGTGTTGGGCGCTGTTGTCGTGGGCGCAGCGGAGCCCGCCCTACCCTATGCGTTGGCGTTTGCGGCCGGCGCCATGATCTATGTGGTCGCGGACGACATTATTCCTGAAGCTAATGCATCGTAAGTGACTTATTTTGTTCAATTTTCTCCGTTCAAAAGAAAAATCTATGGAATTATTTTCAAAAATGGTAGCAATTGTTGCCCATTAAAAAATTTTATAATTACATATTGCAAATATGCGTATAAATATTGTGATTTCAATGTTGATCTGTGTTCAGTCTTAACATGCCACGCTTCATTCCTGAATGGTGGTCAAGATTTCAAGAATCACCAAAATGGTCCCCAAAGACATTTTAAGCTCCCAAAACAAGAAAACAGGCGTTCTTTTTGCCGTGTTTACCCTACCACTCGTAAATCCGAAATTCTAAAGGAAATCGGCTGACGGACTGATGCCGCCCACTCGATGGTAATTTTTTCTATGGCCTGTAAACACAAATAACCTCAAGATTGATTCATGTGCGCTGCTGACATTAACAGTATAAGGACAAGGTATAGATAGGGGCATGGACTCTAGGATTCTTTAGTTTACTTACAAATCACAGCAGCACAAGCACGTTTGCATTTTGGTAAGACGGGAGACAGATGATCGCCACTACCTAATCATCTGTCTCCACCCAGAAAAGATATGTATTTACCCGAAAAAAGACAACCATAACTATATCTAGTAATCCAACAATTTACATTGAACAACGCAAATGACGTACAAAAAGTTGTGGTGACACCTAGATACATATTAATTACTTCATTATTAGATTCCAATCTCGTATTACGTTACTAACTAGGGCAGAATAGGGCTCTACGACCTTGGTTTTGGACTCGGTAGAAACAAGCTTGTCTTTGTCCCGACCCTTGCTCCCTTGCTGGCGTAGCCCTCACTTAGGTATACAATAATTCAGACGCGGACGCGGCATTTGTCCTCCTTTTTGCGCATCTCCTTAAGTATTCACATTCGTAATAGCCGCTTTGTTAAATAAATAAACAATAAAACTTGTTTTTTTTTGGCGATAACGATCGATATTTTGGTCATCTAACGCTTGTATTGTCGGGGGTCGCTTATTCTTCAAGGTGAAAAGAAATCTGAATAATCGTCAATACGATTACCTACTCTGTCAGAAATCGTATTGACAAGGGTTTCAATACTTGTGATACGCAAGTCGCTTGATTGTTCCGATTCATGTCAAGTGACATGTTTCGTTTCTCGTCAAAAATGCGCACTTATTAATTGAAAGTTTGCAAGGGTGAGAGAAGTGGACAATTTTTAACTTGTGTGTACTTCCCCTTAGCGACATTGCGTAATTGTCCTTCAGCCCCAACTCATTGTTACGTACCTAACCGGTTTTGACTCTCTTCCTAAGTTAAGGAGACTTGTCTGTCGGGAGCTTATTGACTATTGTCTTGTTCGTGCCCCCCCCCCTCCCTTTTCAGTATAAATTGTGCAGATGTTGTATTATAACAAGCGGTCTACTTCCCTGTTCTTGTACATTTTGTATAATTTGAAATATTTAAAAAGGAGTTTCTATTTATTTAATGAAATTGTGAGAATACCATAAATTTAATTGATTGATTTTTAAATTAAATAATGCACACAACTTTGCCTCTCGCTGTAGGTACTAGTAGGTAGTTTTCATCCCTTTCCTAATTTTAATTAACGCCCGATCCAAAAGAGGAGTGTTATAAGTTTGACCTGTGTGTCTGGCTGTGTCATCGTAGCTCACAAACGGATGAACCGATATCGATCTAGTTATTTTTTTCTTTGAAAGCTTACCTGTACGAGATAGTGCTTAGCTGTAAGTATTTTATGAATTTCTGTTCAGGTGTTTGAACTTCAGCAGCCCATTCCCTCACTAACGATAGAATTTCACTAAATTTCACGTGATCGATTGATGTGAAATTTGACGTACTGTTACTTCGGTTCCATGAGATGGTAACCTTGACCTGATACTGCAGCATCAAAAAGTCTCCGGGATACCCACCTTCTCAGAAACTTATAGCATATAGCGTTTGGTGCTCAATAGAAAGATGGAGTTTGTTTATAATTTTTAGTTACAACTTGTACATCTTTCGTATTGTACGTGTATTTTCTTGTTAAAGGGCTTGTGCAACACCATTCTCAAAAAATCGTTTCAAATTCATAGCCCTGAAAACCAAGAAATGTTGTGTTTGTAGTTCACTCGTTTTTTTAAATAGTTTATACATATACGAGGCTGTTTTTATGTGGCCAGTTTTTAAATTGATTATTATTACCACTCCAGTATCTAAGCAATTGGAAGCATCTAGCATTTTATTTTTGTGAATACGTAGGTGTCTTTATCAAATAGGTCGTCTTTCGTTTAATAGTATGTAAACGAAAATTAATTACTGATAGCAACATAGATTGTGAGGTACTCCTGGGCCGCACCCGTTACCACCTTGCGGGCCGTGCGCTTGTGGTATGTCTAATGCATTATTTATTTACAAAGTTTACAAAACACTTTCTAGCCGTGATAAATTTATTAATGGGATATATTTTTATACTTATAATTTAAGCAAAACAGTACTCGTTTATTCGGCTTTATGAAAGTAAATGTTGAGTGGTGTAAGTTTGTTAGATTTTGTTTTAATATACCACAATATTCATTTATACTGCATTCGAAATTGCAGAACAATTCGCTAGGATACTTTTTTGGACATCTTCTCGGGTCTTCTAAAGTGTACGCTACTGAACTGTCCGAAGACGCTATTCACCCTGGTACAATAGTAGAGGTAGAAAATATTTTTGTGTTCCGGGTAGTGGTAGATATAGGCGACGTTTTCTTGGTGTCAGACGGCGCGTCGCTATTTCTGGCAGAGTATTTGCGTCGCGGCGCCCATTTTCGTATCATTTCTACTTCGGCCTCTCACCGCACGTGTTGTTTGCACTTTGCGAAACTGTATTGTCTCCCTGCAAAATGCCATAGACGCATTAAAAATAATATTAACATGAAATATAGCAACGAAGTACGGTGATCATACGGATAATTTATAAGACACTATGGTGTCTTCATAAGACATGTTGTGGCTGGTAACAAATTCGTCCTTACAAATGTCAGATTCCCGAATATACGTTTAAAACATAAATGTTATTATAAAGATGTTGTCCTTTCCATTTTGGTATTGTAAAAAGCACTACACACTGTGTTGTGTGAGTTTGACAAATCGTAAAAATGACTAATTTTGAACATCGCAAACTCGCTAAAGAAGCTCAATAAAGTATTTATTCATATTGAAAATGCCATTTTTCTTTTTCAAAAACAGTTCAGTTTCGTATCCAGAATAACAGACACCTACAACAAAGCTCGGTCTTCGGAAATTTTTGCTCGATGCTCGGGCGGAAACTTCAATGCTCGCTCGCTATTGATTTCTCAGAAACTCTGGTATTTTTTTATCAGAAAACAAATACAGTTACTTCCGTCGACCTAAGCTTATCGCTTAGATCCCTAATAATCCCTTGTTGTTGGTTTTATCACTTCTTTAAAGTAGTACACTGTCAGCGTTACAAATAACTGAAACCGACGTGTCAGAATTTCATTATGAATTTTTAAACTTATTATTAATGAAGCATGTTCCTAGGGTGTACTCGAAGAATGTGCCCAAAAAGTAGACTACATCACGATGGAGTTTGAGCACGTTATTTCAGGCTTTTCGTGGAGGGAGAGCTCGGAACGATGTGGTGGCGAGCGAGTCACAGCAGTGCGTAGGATTGTCACCGTCTCGCCACTGTCAATACCAATAATAAATATAGGGAAATAAAGTGTTTGTTGCCGGAATAAAGTGGTGACGCTGTTCTAGTTTATCTATGCGGCAGCGGCGTCACCGTCTGGGAATCTGACGCGCTCGAAAACTATAAATTCAGCCCAGACCTACCTCCAGATTTTCACCCTATCCAAACTGAATGTTCCTTTTTTCGACGTTTCTTATGTTAAAGGAATTCATTGTACATTTCTCATCGTTGTATTAAAATGTCCCCTTTGGTGTTTTCTTTCTTTCGAAAACCACAACTTGCTGTATTTTCATATAAACACAAATTTATTTATGAACTCATACTCATCTATTGACATTGTTGATAGTTATTTCCTATTAACAATAAAATTATTACCATGAGTAAAGACGTCTTTATTATAACATGTTTTATTAACTTATTCTGCGATATAACCGCCGTGTAATAACAACATGTGTGCTGTTTCGGTGAGTAAGTAAGGGTTGTTAGAGCTTATTTCCCTATTCCTTCTCAATCCCTTATCCTTAATCCTACTGTGGTCGGCAGAGTATTTGGCGCTGCACGGTAGCCACCTACCATTAAGTTAAGTCGACCTTAACATTTAGAAAAAGATTTCGCCCGTGATGAGAATACATATATCCTAAGTCCATCTTGAAGGTCAATTTTTAATAATGTGAAGTAAAATGTGCTTGTGGCATTATATAGAGATAGTTCATTCATACCATTTACACCGAAACGGCACAAGGGTTATGTTTGAAAAACACCTTTTTCTTAGAACACTCGATGATTTCACACTTGACGGAAAGTACACTTGTTTTACAATCGCAAAGGAATTTTAATGTTTATTAACCGATTTAGTTTCATGTTAGCGTCGCTAGTGTTGTAGTCGAATTCTTTGCGTTTAAACCATAATGTCATTGTATGTATAAAAGCTATGATGTCGGGGTTCCCCAATGGACGTGAGCTGAATCCGCGCGGTACCATCGTCGTCGACGTACTCTCATAAAGCGGCTGCCGGACGCCATTGGACTCGTTACGAGGCGGATCTTAAACTGGAAGTCACTGCTATTTCTACTGAGAAACAATTAGTTGCATATCATAATATTATGTACTTATGCAAATTTTTAACTTCCAATGCATTGTTCTTTTTTTTGTTAGATTGAAGCAGGGCCAGATTTAAAACAAAACAAGATTATGTTCTGTAAGAATAAAAATAAGTAAGCTTGATTTTGTTTTGTAGTATGCACAAAACAAAGTCAAGTTTCAAATTCTGCAGTTATAGTCTGGACAGTGGATGCACCAGTGCCCAAACTTCTATCTTCATTTTTCTTTTCTAACTTGTGTCGGTATCGGTAATACATTTGAACTGTACCATATATTTTATTTACTTATCTCAGTAGCAGTTAGTGTTGGTAGCATAATTGCAACATATTCACGACTCTGATGTCGCGTTCGAATATTGTGGTTCAACATCAATGAAATCGATAAACTGTGCCTGACATCATATTACATCGATAAAGAAATCATATTAAAAGCATTTAAACCATCAAGTCTTTAGCATTCTTTTTAACCCCCAACGCATAAAAACGGGGTGTTCTAAGTTTGACGTGTAAGTCTGTGTATGGGTGTATTGATGTGTCTGTGAATCTGTGCATGGGATTGTAACTCCCAAATGGATGGATCAATTTAATTTTGATCCGCATTTTTTGTCTGATATGATCGAAATGGTATAGTTTATGAAGATCTGTTCAGGCGTTTGAAGAAGATCATCTGCCCATTTCCTAGTTAACGACGGGATTTCTCTAACTTCCAGTGGTTCTGTTACTTCGGTGGTATTTGCATGATATGGTAGACCTTGATCTGAAGTCGAGAGTTAGTTTATAATTAAATAGCTGGTGACCGCGACTTCGTCCGCGTTCTCTATAGCCTATTAGCCTTCCTCGATAAATAGACTATCCAACACAAAAAGAATTTTTCAATTCGAACCAGTAGTTCCTGAGATTAGCGCGTACAACCAAACAAACAAATAAACAAACTCTTTAGCTTTATTATAATAGTATAGATATAGATTATAGCTTATAGAATAGTTTATCTGAATGGTGAGCGGTCAATAGCTGTATGCAGAGCACCGATTTGACTATTGTAATATTATTTGTCTTCAAGTCAAACGTAACTAAACAACATATAGGTAACCCAGATAGCCCTGCAATGGATTTTTAAATGGTACCCTCATTACTGAGTATACTTTATAAATGTCAACACGTCACGCATTCACCTATAAGCAAATACGTAGAATCAGTTTAATGGGCAATAATTCCAGTGAGCGAATTCCGGCCACAATCAATGACCATTGTTTCTCTAAGTCGGAGTGCGTGAGACGCAAACGCCATCGGTGGCCTTTCCGATATCGTCGTTTCTGCTTTACGATATTCAAATATCGTTCACTCGTTTATTTCTCAATAGCTCAACTGTATGACGACGATATTTTATAACGGTCCTCCGCATGTGTATAACATATATATGTACATACAATTATGTATATTAACTAAGCTGCGTCAATGGATGAATTTAATATGAAAATCTTTCGTCACATATTCACATAAGGTGAATATCGACGCAGCAGTTTGAGTTTGCATTCTACTATTAGGACCTCTTTCACCAACTACAAGTAAAGTGTCGTTTAGTTACTTTTAGAAATAATTTTATGTTTTATTAAATTATGCACTCGGTTTAGTGTAACCTTCGATAGGAGATTTTTTTTTTTATTATTTCCTTTTGCCGTACTAACAAAGGTATAACAGCTAAATTATTCCCGGTGACAGGTGACTTTAAATACGGTTAGCCTACTTGACAGATGGTGAAAGAGACCCTTAATGATGTGAAATGCCAGTAGAAACCATAGTTACTAAATATTATAAATGAGAAAGATATTTTTGTTTGTAATGACTGGAACGATTTTAAAATTTCTTTCACATATAACAGAAAGCTACACAGTCACCGAGTAACATAGGCTATCAATACTAATAATAAATCTAGTAAGGGTAAGTCATTGAGTAAGTCAGATATATTGTGTTTATAGGCTCTATACATGATACTGAAACTAAATTGACCATTTTTAGAATTTTTTTCTGTATGTATGTATCTTCCTCCATAACTCTTAAACGAATTAACCGATTTTCATGAAACTTGGTAGATAAACATTTAGACGTACAGAACACAGGATAGGCTACTTTTTTCTTTTTCATCGCGGACGAAGTCGCAGGCGCCAGTTGGTGTTTTTTAAAGTTACGTGGACGACGTCGCACGGAACAGCTAGAGTCATTTGTGAACATACAAGTGCTCAATTGCTCATCGATAATTTTACGTCATTATTGAAAATCTGTGTCGGTTAAAGTTTAATTCATGAAATGATTGTTGCAGCGGCAACGGTAAGCTGGCAACGTGGGGTTGCATCATCGGTTTCGTCGTAATGATGTGCCTAGACGTAGGTCTCGGGTAAGTCTTTACCCTACTACGACGCCAATAAAAATCACCTCATAGTGCCTTCATTTACGACGACGACTCGCGGCTACCGAACCTTTTAATTATTTCTTTAACTTACATAGATATTGTAATAACTTTATTTATAGCAATAAGCAGTGATACTGTTTCCTAATTAAATCAAAATGTAACATCATAGGTTAATGAATTGTTAAGTTATTTATTAAGTAAGCTGTGTAAATATTTTTAATTGTAAAAAAGCCAAAAAGAGTTTTAACAGTGGGCGGAATTGATAGTGGAACATATTTATATGAAAAAGAGAATAGAATTTTAACAATCAATGCTAATTAATGCGCCTTCAACATGATTTGTCGAATCCTAAATTTGGACCTTGGAAGTTTGATCCAGTTGAAATAGACTTACAATAATTTAAACATACTTTATGGTACGTTGATGAGTTCCTGATATATTCATTTTTTTAATAAATAAAAGTATATAAATAAATGTATATATATCTGTAGTAATAAATAACTGCTTTTTTACCAGATATAACAAAAATAAATATTTTTTTATTTTTGTCTGTCTTTGCGGCTAATCTCTGAAACGGCTAAGACATATTTTGACGGGACTTTCACTAGATAATATGATGTTGAACTAACTGGATTGAAACAAAAAATGTCCCTATACCAGCCCGATCTGATTTTCATTTAACTGTTGTTTTGTCGTCTATCTATCTACCTGCTTTAATAGGTAACGCAGCATAGATGTAAGGCTATGTAGGTTCCTAAAATAAGAGAAGTACTAACCGATAAAGCCCAAGAAGCCAATGAGACAGTCTTTGAATAATGTTGAAAATAATGTAAGCGCTCAAGTTTATTTTACTTAAAAAAGACAATGCTAATATTAAGTACGTATATTAATTTAAAACCGATCTATTTCACTAATAATTTAATTTAATTTGTACTTTATATAAAAAGTATGTTTTTCTGTGTTTACAACCATTATTATTATATTCATAATGTCATCGACTACGGTGGTATTAATGACCAATTTATAATAGGTAAATAAATTAATGCAAACCTTCTCTTATAAGGGATACCCCAGTACCCCAAGTATCATACCATAAACAGTGCTCATGTGTGATGTCTTTTTGTGGCATTATGATACTATATGTAATAGGTGAATTTGTCATAAAACATTGATTATAATATTTCTGAAACGAGTGCGTCTTTTTCCGCATTAATGATTCAAATAGTAGCCTAAAAGTGATGCGCTAATTTTTGTAATAAACACCCGACCATAATGTAATTTCTAAGGACAAATGACACAGGTTTGGACTTTGTTGGCATTGGTGGCAAATTTAACTATAATAACCATTATTATCTGTGGTGTTATCATATCTCAGTGGGTTTTACTACGACCAAATACTCGGATATCCTTAAAAACTCTGGAAGCCTCTCACCTATACCGTTCCAGCCCACATCTAGTTTTTATTGTAAGAGAAAAATGTATTAAATATTTGCAGTATATTTTGGTTTAATTTAGTTTTAGTTAAGTAAGCGAAGATAATAAGTTGCAGAAATAACCTTAAAGTGACCAGTGTCATTCTAATATTTTTGCAACAATATTCCCTTGTGGACTGTGTAGCTCAAATTAAATCTTATGAATTCCATTTTTTCTTAAACAATGCTTAAGAATTGTAGATTTGCCCCATATAAAAAAGTTATATAAAAATTGTTATCACTGTTAGAAATTATACTTCAACTGCGTTTTTAATTTTAAAAAAATACACAAATCTATTTAATAATAATAACTTAATTTAATAGTAGGTACCCGCAATAATAATTCTACACTTCTTTTCTCCGTTTCCTTGTACTAAGAATTAAAATAAGTATAATTATATGTATAATATTCATAGCGTCAATTATAATTAAAATCCCAATTAATATTACCTTATGATATTTGAAATGCATTTTGTTATATACACGCGTGTACATAATATAGTTTAACAATTTTATTATTTTAATATGTATGTACTGCATTTAGAAACAATTGAATTTTTTATTTGTATAATTTTAGTTCAATTGTTGTTTAAAATTTAAAATGAATTTAATATGATAAAAGACATTATGATTTATTATTATTATTGAATGTTTATGATTAAAAATACATTATTTGATGATTCTGTGCCACAGTAGATACTTCTAAGAGATTAATTCAGTTCTATAAATGCTTTAGAAAATCACTCAGAATTAATATCTCAGGATTTTCTAGTCTTGTGAATTTGTTAAAACTAACATTTTTCAATAATCAAATTACCTTTTTGCTATTGTTTGTATCTACCTGTAAAGTGGTGACATACGGACGGAGATTTTTTTGTTGAATGTCTCACATTTTAATACAATTATAGTAGGAAAACTGCTTAGGCCCTTTTTCAGCATCTCTGAGTAAAGTGTCAAGTATCGGTAACAAAGAGTACTTACGAGTTTCACCGTCTTCGAATAGTGACACAAGATACTCGTAACATTTACTCGCCAATTAGCTTTACTTTAAAAGTAACTTACATGTACTTACAATTTACAACACATACTACAACGTGTACTTTTCAACACTTTACATGTAGTTGGTGAAAGAGGCCCTGAAATTGTTTAAATTTTTTATGTTAGTAAATTTTTTATGCAGCATTTTACTTGGTTTTCTTTCACAACATTCCTCATAGATACCCGTCAGCGTGGGGGCTCTTAACGTATTATTATGGCGAACTCCTACAGGCTTAACCCCAGCCGACGACTTAGATTTTGAATAATATCTCCATCTAATGGTGGAATGCTGAAAAAAATGACGACGCGTACGAAGTTGCAGGCACAGCTAATAGTGCTAATACATAAAAGTATGATCCTATACAATATTTTAACACAAGGATTTACATTATCAGTGGTATTCCCAGAACGCGATTTTACCTTTTAATAGGGATTTTTCCTTATCGACTGTTAACTGAACAGAAGGGGACGATAAAACAGGCATGGCTAAGTTATAAATAAACATTTGAAGGACCACGAATAGTGTATTAATATAAAATCCAACAATTTCCTTACCAATTCTCGGAAATGTAGTTTTCTTTATGTGAAAGGGAGACAGAAATGCTTACGGTCTTTTAGATAAGTACCTAATAGGATAGGCTAATCGTCTAAAGACAGAAGTAACACTTGGTAAGTATGATGCGAAACTCAACTGACGATTTGAAACTAACGTTATGGGACTAAACCATACATTTTATATTAAGATCGTCGGATAGATAGGCTGACGGTGACGAAGACGGTCCATTTGATGGTAGGTGGCTGTCGTCGCCTATAACACTGAACAACTCCACAGGGGCTGAAAAAGCGCTGCCGGCTATAGTAGGATTTAGGAAAATAGGTTTACAGAAACACTAACCCATGTACCATATCTACCCATTGCCAGTCACCTAAGACAAAATATATCGCGTTAGGTTAGGTTAGGTTGCGCAACTCGCGATAAATTGCACTGTCTTAATTTTTTGGCATGTTATTAGGATAGACACCAGTAGTGTAAAACCAAGCTTGCAGTTTCGAAAGACCTGTGCTAACTGCACGGTGCTCGAAAAAAGCTCAAAATATTCAGCCTTTTTTTCAGTTTTTCGCTTATAACTTCTGAAATGTGCATTCTACGGAAAAGTTTTTTCGAGCACCATGCAGTTAGCACAGGTCTTTCGAAACTGCAAACTTAGTGTTACTATGGCTATTAGTGGACTGCCCCAGGTTCGGGCGAGCAAGGTTCGTGCTGGAAAATCATATCGACATGAATCTGAGTGCAGATAATCTGCACAAAATCTTAGAAAACAAATATGTTTTCAAAAAATTCTGGACTTCTGCCACAAAGTGGCCACGGTGTCAATCAGGCTAAATAAAAAAAATAACTGGATAAATTATAAGAATAGAGATTTTGAATAGTGTTAAATATGTTATAAATATAAATATCTAATTAGGTTAACAAGGTCCCTTGCTTCTGCAAGGGGAAAAACAGAGTTACGAACTGTTACTGAATTATATATTGGTATTATATATCCTACTTTCTATGGGGAAAAAATGTATAATTCACCCTCCTACTATAACGTATGCAATGTGTATTATGTAATTAAAATATACGGCCTACGGGGGTGGTGTAACCCCCGGGGGGAAAAGAAAAAAAAATCTTTGTATCTAATCCCAAAACAACATCCCAAAAAATCAAGACAGTGCAATTTTGCGACCTAAGATGACTTCAGTGACTTGCCTATTACACATACTTACCGTAACACATTCTGTTATTGGTCTGTATTAATTCTCAATGGTCTTCTCAGTTGCTGCCGTCAGGTCAGACGGGCTGCCCAAATGACTGCGAAACGCAGTATGCTCTGGCACTATTTTCCAGATCAGACCAGAACCAACTTTGAAAAGTTCATTTCCAAAGTTTACATAGGTAGACATAATTGCAGGATATAGGTTTACTTTCTACACGACCTAAGCTGCAAGCAAAAAGTCTTAATACAAAAACTTATCCCAGTGATATATATAGTTCATAAATCCTTACAATAAGCGCTCACTTACAGAACTGATTTTGTTAACTGACTTAAAAAACACACTAAGTTTACTTAATAATATTGCTTCCATTGAAAATATACAAAACCTTAGTGTCAAATATGCGTTTGCTACATCTGTTTTTTAAGTACTAATACACAACATTTGAACCGAATTTGATTTAGTTCGATATTAACCACAGCTCCAACCATGCTACGTTTTAAAATCACTCGGACGAAGCCGTTAGTAAAAAAACTAGTATTTTTATATACATATGTGAGTGCAAAACATACTACGTCATCAGCCTCAGTATAGGTATTGCTACTAACTATATCAATTCCGAGAATCGTATATTATGTTATCCGAAACAGGAAACTTCCATGGGAAACAGTGACCACATCTCATTTAAGTATCCGAATAAAATTTAATACAATCATGCTCCATTTAAAATTTGGTTTGTTAAAACTAGACCTCAATTTAATATCCTAAATTTGTTACAGATTTGTTATATCACTTGACTTGAGTCATCATCAGATACTGTTGACGCTCGATATACATACATAAACCTTCATAGCGAGAGTCTTGAAATTTTTTAAGTTAAAACCCACTGCATGAATGTTGGACTGCAGAACTTGCGGTTTATGCCGATGCCGATGACGCCCACGATGAAGGTATATCATTCAAAGATATATGTATATAGGTACGTGTAACTATTAGCTGGTGCTTGCGACTTCGTCCGCGTTAAAAAATGAAAAGTATAACATTTGATAATAGTATCTTATATCTTGATCGCTATGGGACCTCGCTAAACATCGCTCGGGAACCTCACATGTTTTCAGGATAAAAAGTATTTTTGAAGTCATTTTTATTTAACTAATTATAACTTTTTATTTAACTTACTATTCTGTACATAACATAAATAAACATAGATTTATTTTCAGTTTTAATAGTTCAATTAATTAATGTAATTGAACTACTGAAACTAAAAATCCCAGTAGTTCAATCAATTTTATTGAACTAATGGATTAGACCTTTTACTCCAGGTAATAAACTATCTGTGTGCCATAATACATCCAACTTCGTTAAGCTGTTTTTGCTTGAAAGAGTTACAAACATCCATCCACTCCACCCTCACAAACTTTTACATTAATATAATATTAAAACGTCAACATTCGCCAGTAAGTATTCTTAATGATACTGTTAACACAAGTGGTCAATGCTAACTAGTATTTAAAATGTAGAACATACATTTGGGTGGGGTACCACTTTCCGTGAGTGACGTCATCGCAACTACCTCGTAGCTACGAAAAGGAATCATGTTGCAGTCACGTGTGCGTAAGATTCAAATGGAACATTCATTTTCCTGTAGATTTATGTTCGTATCGTTCGTACTAGATATATGCAGTTGCAGCCTCCAATTAAAACTTCAATACAATACTTATTCGCGGAATTAACAAATGGGCTAAGTATGGTCAAATTAATAACACAGTCAAATTAAGCCGAATATGGGTGTTCAGGTTAAATAATTAGTGTAATTTTGATTATTGATGCAATCTTACGGTATCCACATAAACATACTAAAAGTCCTCAAGGGTGGGGGCTGTGCTGAGGGTGTTGGTACCTTTTTTCAGATTTTTGCTCATATCGCGAATAGTATTATGACAACTTCTAACGAAAGTTTCTACATGAAATTTTCTACTGTATATATTCATTTTTACTCTACTATCAATACCTACTTTAGGAGCTACAGGCTGTGTAAGTTAACAGAGAGTTAAGTTGTATAAGATGCTGTTGTTGGGAAGATGTGTATTTAGTATTTCATCTTATGGTTCTATCCTTGTATCTTTGACTCTACCATCAAATATTCCTTGTGAAGCAAGGAAAGGGGAAAGGGAAACCAAAATATTTTTGTCACAAGTTCACGCTTACACAAGTTTACTGTAGAGTTTGAGCTCATCATATAGAACTTATATGACCATATCCTAAAGGATAAATTCACTAAATTATATTTTTTTACAAAATTAGCATCCTATCTGACACAGGTAACTTAAGATAGGCAGCTGTGAACGCTTTACTAGTTAGGGTGGAGCTGGGATTTAGTTTTAAATTAAGCATTCATCGCCCCAAAACAGCGGCGCTACACGGTCATTCACCCCCCGTACTCTCACCCAAACACCCGAATTCCTGCGCGTACGTTGCGCTGCCTGCCACTGATAAAACCCTCTCAATGGAATCTACTAGTTCCGAGACGTTTATCTCTGACTTCGGTATGCGCATAAGTACTTATGTGTGTGTTCACTGTTCAGATAGCGACTGGCACGCATGCCTTGTTCGTTTCTTAGTCCGTTCTTCTGGTCCGCGATTAACCAATCTAAGTCTTATGACTAGTCCACACTATACATTGTTGCGAGACCAATCCTCGTCTACGAGCCTGTTTCTAAAAATCGCATTGTCTCCCGATCGAAATGGAAGAAGGCATGCAACAGACATGTTGCTCCACTTGCTCCACATTTTGACAGTGTGATTTTGGCGAGACAATTCCCTGCCTATTCTAAAATACTGTTTCTAGTAGTCTAGACGGTCTATAGACCGTGAGACGGTCTCTAGACAAATCGCGCAACATTGTCTGCAGATATGTACTAGGCATTAGGCTAGGCATCCATCACGTTCACGTGTTTTAGTCAACTCGACAGATGGAATTTCGTTCGTATGGTAGACTCGCTAATCATTAGTCATTCGACGAACAATGGTAATCTGCTACGATTCTCTACAGTCGAATCTTGACGTCTTTTCGCGGTTATCTTTTTATGATTAAGATTGGCAGGCAGGCTAATGATCCACCTGATGGTGATGCTTATTGGTTACCTCCGCCAGTACACGGGGAACACCGGCGAAAACAACAAAAACATCTTAATTCTAACTTGAATTTATTATTTCTAGATTTATCTATGTCTACCTATATCTAAAGTAGTCTGACGCTGTCCGCCTCTGTCTCTCTCTCCACTAACTTCTTCTAGACCAGGCAACGCAACGGTCATAAATGGAAGGAGCTATAAAATAGGAAGGCAAGTAGTAAGTATGTCTATATAATAACGTCTATACGTCTATAGGTATACCTAATATTAATAAGCACAAAAAATGCATCCGTGCTAAGTCGGGGGTGGGTCCATGTAATATAATATATAAGTAAGTAAGTATATTAGTAAAAACTGCGAAAATTCCACGACACCTGCACTTTTCAGATACACGGTTACAGCATTATCACACTAGCGGTTTGCAAGCGGATTAGGGGCGGAGCGGGCCCGCAGCAAATGCGTCGCTAACTCGCGGATACATTGCGTTGCGGACTCGCAACGAATTCGCTACGTTTTCGTCGCGTGTTTGCAGCGAGATTACGACGTAAAATACAGTAAGTAACAAAATGGATTCCGACGAGGAAACACTGTTGTTGCTTTTATTACTTCGAGGACGCAGGAGACGAAAACGAAAGCATCGACGAATTTGGGAGCATCCATTATCAATTAATCGTCTGGCAGAGAGCGATTACTTTGTGTTTAACAAACGAATAAAAAATTATCCAAAAAAACTTCATTCCTACCTGAGAATGTCAAGACCTACATTTTATGAGTTGTTGCATCTGGTACAAATTGACTTAAAACACAATACTTAGACGTTTGTACGAGAGTGTACAAAATGGTGCTATTCCCAGCGATTTCGTTGCGCGTCCGCGGCGTGTTCGTTGCGAGTCCACAACGTATTCGCTGCGCGCCCGCTCCGCCCCAAATCCACTTGTAAACCGCTAGTATGAACCCCTTATAACTTAATAAGGATGATAATAATAATAATAATAATAATAATAATAGGGATAGAACCTATTTGATTCAGATTATTTTTCAGATGTTCGCTAAAAACCTAATGCATTCTAATCCATGCCACTTGTCTATGAATTATTACAAATATTGTATATATATAAGTGTGTCATGGGTTTTGTGAAAAAAAAAATTGCTTATTTATTTTCCAGTTATAAAAAAATACATTTTCCTATCAACGCTAACGGATATGCAGTTGTGATTAGTGTATCGAGATCACGGCCGCAACGGCGATGCATTTCGGTCGATGGTGTAATAGAAGCACGGGCGGGCGGCCTCATTTCCATTCATTCGGTGTTTGTTGACAATATGCCGGGGGTGACGGGGTGACGGGGTGACGGGGTGCCCCCTCCGTACTTGCAGTCGGCGGCATGCGCCCGCGCCCCGCGCACGCTGCTTGCAGCGATGCACCGCACGCACGCGCTCTCTTTAAGTCAGGTGTATCAAACCCAAACTCTCAAGTGGGCCGCAAAGCTTTACAACGTGTGTGTTCGCGTATATTAAACGTTGCAGCACATATCCGACTTGGCGGGACTGCTACGCGATTCAGACGGCGGATGTGCACCATCTATACTAGATTATAAAATCGGTTGCTCACAGTCAAAACTACTAAACTAAAAATTTGGATCATAGATCACCTTTAATATCCATACATTAATTCTTTTTGGTAGGTAATGTGGACACACAAAAACCTTATAAAGACTTACCACACAAACACTACAGCTAATATAAACATTAATCCGATTGTGATATAACAGTAAGTTAAAATTGGATGATGAATTTCCGTCGAATTGAGTGTTACAGTGTTACCACTAAACGGGCTTAAAATTTGACCGCAATATTTCGTACGGGCCGCATGTTTGAAAGGACTGCTAAACAACAACGTACGAGTAATACTATTTACACCTACTTCACTCATAATATCCACGCACTCGTCACATTTGCCGATAAGAAATGCTCTGCCATCGCACAAACACGTAAGTTATGCATGCACTGGACCTGCTGCGTACTTCTCTTTATTTACGTACACATTCATTTATTACGAAATCTTGAATCATTTTAATGCAGTAACATTGCACGTGTGGCGCGCATTGTGATTGCGAACTTTATGCGGATGTGAGAGGGTTGAGTTTTGGTTAAAACAAAGACTGTTTGCGGTTTGATATTCATGTATCAGTGAAGATTTTTCCGTTCACTGGTATGTATACTGTTCAAGAAATGTCTCCTCATGTCTCCATTGTAGGTATTATTAGTTACTATAGCTGGTACCCGCGACTTCGCCCGCGTTCTCTATAGCATAGCATAGCCTTCCTCGATAAATGGACTTATCCAACACAAAAATAATTTTTCAATTCGAACCAGTTCCTGAGATTAGCGCGTACAACCAAACAAACAATCTCTTCAGCTTTTGTATATTAGTATAGATGATATCTGTTACCTATTTACTGTGTGTAAACCATGTTAGAAAAGTATAGGTACTTAACCTAAACAAAAGTATAATTTATACCTAAATACCACGATTAATATTTCTTCAATACCACGAATTTCCGTTACCGAATACGAAAAGTATAACCTATAAGTATTAATCTCTAACTCAGTATTATACTTAATGCAATGCTTATATTTGCAGTGCCTCTCCAACTAGTGAAGGTAGGCAAGCAGCCTGGAACAATCCTCCTTGTCTTTTGTTTTTCGAAACAGCTCAACTGCGTTGGCTATCCGGGATCCACTCGCTGATGTACCTCGCATCCACGACTTGTTTATTCGCCCAACTTTTATCTTTTCACGGCGATTTTACCCTTCATCGTCAGCTGAAGCAGATTGTATCGCTCATGTCTAAGAATATGACCCAGGTTGGAAACTTTACGTATTTCACCGTGAGCATGAGGTTACGTTTTTGCCCAATGCGGTGGGAATTACGGTTTCTTACAGAAAAATTTAGTTATCGCATCACATTTTTCATAATTTCTCTAGAACTGACAACTTTACAAACCGGTGAATTAGGGAATATCTTCTAAATACTATTACCCCAGCAATTTTGCCGCTTCCACAAGGAATGTCGTTTATTTTCATAAACAGTTTCCACTTCCAAGGAAATTCGTTCCTTGGAAGGTGCTGAAAGATCAGTGCGATCAATTCCAACTGTTAGTAATTGATAAAGTTCTTGGTCGCCCAGCCAAACAGGTATTTCCATCTCTTCTCTACTGAAAATACTGTCTTGTATGATACGCGGCGTGATGTACTCGTAGAAGTACCTTTTATAGCCTTTATTCTACAATTTAGGGGAATTACATGTTACAGTGATGGAATTCATACACACATTTTGTTTGGATAATTTAGTAAATCGCATTAAGTTTGCGAAAGCTGTGTGTGAGGGTACTTTTCAAGACTATATTTTTGATTTGATCATACTGTTTAATCTCTTTGGCGAATTCACGTAGTATTAAATTTTAAGACAGAAGCAAAAGCCTTTCTCTATTATTTTTATAATTCAGACCAAAAAGTACCTCATTTATCTATGAATTAAGACTTATTTTGAAATTAACGAAACTTAAAACAGTAAAACCATTTTTATATGAATTTCCTCGCAGAATATGTCTGAATGGATCAAGTCATAGTAGGTACGTGTTTATTTATGGAATTTCGATAATCTAGAAATTATTTCATTTTGTTATTTAAAACTAATGACATTAGATAGGTATAAAGAACTAAAAATTTAAATATTCAGCTAACATATTGAAATCATGTTAGATTCTATATCTAGACAATTACGTCTTGGTGGTTTAAGCATATAGATAGACTCTATATGCTTAAACTGCGAAGATAATGTAAGGCCTCTCCCTAAATGTAAGGCGGAAGTCACAAAATGGCTTAAGAGCTTGAATTATGAAGAATCCGAAAAAGTTATTCTTCCACTCTTCAACATCTTCTAGTATATTATTGTGATATTTAATATTTATTTATACTCTTAATAGTTGTATTTATGTATTTATTATCATCCTATTTGTGGGTATGCTTTGTGCAATCAGCGGAGTGGGACCTGGTGACCTGTAACACAGGTATTTCTCAATACCTACCACGGGCACCAGGCTCTCATACAGTTACGACCATTGTTTGTGTATATTACAATTTAGCTTAACATTGTCTGTATATTATGTGGTTTGTGATTGTGTGAAGCTAATAAATGCATTATTATTATTATTATTATTATAATCACGCCTCTGCCCCCAACACGAGAGCCTCTTCTTCCGCCCGCCTATGACGTCATAACTGAGACGTCACATAACTCTTAACAACTTCTTTTGTTCCCTGTGTCTTCGCTAGGGCCAGCGCACATTGGAGGACGGCACGGTAAACTTAAATTTTTTCATGGTACATATTTTATATCATAAGGGCTTTTAAAAAAGTTCAAATTTCATTGTCTTATAGTACGACGGAATGCCGCAGCACGCCGATTGTTGCCTTAATATAATGAAATTTAAATTATATAAGACTAGCGTCCCGCTCCCGCCTTCACCTGAGATGCATTTTTTTTTTATATACACCAACCTGCCTCGTTTCCATAAGTAAATGAAAACTGAATTGTAAATCGTTAGGTGGGTTAGAAGTCTCAGGCGCAGGCGGGCAGCCTATATCCGCCGCTTTCCACCCTGACCGGGACCTGGGCGGTAGTCTTGGGGGAGACTACCGCCCGTCATAAGGTCCCCCGAGTAGGCCGGCGTACCTCTACTTTCGGGTACGTCAAGGTTCTGACACGGAGCACAGGCTCCCCGCGTTGGATAGCCGTGGCGGGGCACCGAAGTCGTGTCATAACGTCCCCACGACCCCGCCCATCAACGGCCGCGACAGATAGAAAGTCGTTGGGTTTTAGCCGGTAGGAATCCGGCATAACCCGGCAGTCCCCCTTTACTGCCGGGTATCCAAGAGAATTTCCCAACGTTAAAAAAAAAAAAAGGTGGGTTAGAAGTAGTTAGCGAAAAACAGACAGACGCGGACAGTTTCGGCGACTTGATTGCAAAATATTGTTTTTTCTACTTACATGAAAACTTTATTAAGTTTTGTTTAGTAGGCAAGTATATATAAAACTTGCATGAAAAATTATCTAACTGATGATGAATTGAATACTGCATCAAAGTGCATTAGCGGATTATACAACATACAATTCGGGAACGATATTTTGTAGAGCGTTCCTTCTGTCGCACAATGCAATAATGCAACTGAAGACAGATGACGTGTCAGTGAATGACTGGGACAGACAATAGTAACGCTATACAAAACCGAAATGAACCGAATATCTCACTCTTGTTCCCGAAGTGCCAAATTAAATGCCGATTAGGTACTGTATTTAAAATACAAAATACTATGAATTTTTTTTAAAAATTTGCCATGCCGTCCTCCAATTTGCGCTGGCCCTTATTATACAATGACGTCATTGTTCACAAACGAATTTTAGTCAAACATAAATTTCATTTATGACTTTTTAGAAACGATATGAACACAAAATACGTCTCAAGTTAAAAAAAAAAAAACATTGAAACAATGAGAGTACGTCAGCGCGGTTGCGTCACCGGCATGACGACAACATTAAACGGTGCATACCAAAGTAAGGTAGGTTTATTAAAATGTAGCCACGCCATTTCCCCAGCACTCGCATCATGCTAGGATCAGATGATATCGCTTGATGCTTACAAAAAAAATACTTCATAATAAAATAATTCAAACTTAATAAATTGCTCGTCAAATAAAAATGCTCGTAAAACATTTGAATATTTTTTTTACTAGACACGAGCAGCCCACTTTAAAACAAAGTAGGCAACGTTGTGCAGTGTCTGGTTGTAAGAAGATTTTCGGTGCGCGAATCACGATTTACGTGTAGTTAAACATTGCATTGTAGTTGAAATTCTACCATAAACAAAGTATACATATAATATTGCTTGTAGTGTCAAACGTGTGTGCGTGTGACAAAGACGCGATAGCGTGTATAATGTTTATTTTAATTAATTAAATGTATTTCTAATGCGTATTATATAAAAATGTTAGCATTTTCTGGTCTTTCTCCATGCAAATTTTAAGTGTACCAAATTTGACACTCCTCCGCTCGCGCAGTTTTCTTAAAAAGGGATCCAAAATTTTCGCTTCACGTAATAAATATTATTTATTATAGAATCGGACAGGTCTATTAGTGAATGCGTCTTCGCGTCAATCCAGAAGCGATAATGAGGAATGCATTGGACGCATTGGTGTCGTCACAGCGCGGTGTGTATGTGCGGGGGGATCGCGCGGGGGGAGGGCGGCGGGCCGCGGACACAGAGGACGCGGAGCTGTGCGCCCGTTCATTGTAGTTTTTCGATTATTGTTTAATTAGGGCGAAGCGGCGGCGAATCGGCGGCCAGGGGGCACCAACACGCGGCCCGCAAATACAAGAACTGAAAGGTATTTGAGAATATGTACTTTCATTTTTACTACAGCAAGTTATTATTTTACCTATTATGGGAATATTATTTATTATTACTGATGGCCTTAACTGATGAATCTGTCCTTAACTCCTTACTAACGAAACTTTTTTTAGTGAAAGCGAAATTAAGGCGTTCACAAGTTAATTTTTCACACAGTTCTTTATGTTAATATATAATAATGCATAGATAAATAAATTTAAATTGTATCAATTATTATTACTGTCATTCTCTATAAATTATTATTTTTCATTATTGTTTCTTTATTGATATTATTGCTTAAACTTTACATGGCATTAAAACCGACCATCGCATGCTAAGATTTGTATTTATTCAACACAGACATTATAGGGAATCTTTTAAAATATATGCAATTAAAAAAAAGTTATAGCATGGATATGAAAGGCGATTGGTTGACAAATAGTTTTGTTATTGTCAAATACATGAAATATGTATATTTTTTTAAACTAATCTAACAGTCAGCCGAATATTCGTATTCCATAGAGGTCACAAATTCGGCGCATCTCTAATTTATAGGTAAGTGTAGTTTTCCAAAATAAAAAAAAGTCCAATGAAATTTGTTTCAGGTATTCTTAATGGCAAGATTGATATCATTTATTTTATTCATAGACTAAACTAGCGGCCCGCCCCTGGATTCACACAGACTTAACATTCTCCTTATCCTTTCTTAACGGATGCTTCTATTCGAATCCTTAACGGATTATTCCTCATGGAACGTCCGTTACAAAATAAACGTTCTAAATTTAATAGTTTTAGCTGGACCTTGATAGTCCATCAGGACAAACGATTTTATAAGCAGTTTGATTCATCATATCAGCTGCAGGACGTTTACTGCTGGAGATAAGCCTCCCCCTAATATAACCTAATCTTCTAATAAGAAAACAGTAGGTACCCGCCTACCAAGCGTGACGAGTATTGGTAAAAAGCAATTTAAATGCGCGATACTTTTTTTTTTGCAAATGCGGTGCAGACAGAATATCGGTTGGTAAGCGCTGTTCGCTATCTGCGGGCGGCGACCGCGCCGGGGCCGGGGGCCCGCGGGGTTGGCGGCGGCGCGGTGCGGTAAAGAGCGCGTAAAAAGGCGAGCGATCGGCGCGCGCGCGGATCCGCCACCCGCCACCGCGCGCCTTTCACGAGGTCGACGCCCGCCGGGGCCTCGTCGGGGCCTCGCCGAAACCGACCCCCCCGCCCCCCGCCATTTCTTCATACCCCTGACCCCCTACACAATTTTCCCAATTTTACCAACACCTAGAAAACGATCGACGACAAAAGATTACATTCGCCTCGTACGTTAACTCGCATTGTCACCTCGAATACGTAATCTAATGTCTATATTTAGGATGGCTACGTAGCCAGTCTCAAGGTGATTCGCGTCTGCTGTACTCGGACTGTACAGTACTCTGCGATGACGCAGACTGCGACCTATGCCTGATCGCTCTTTAGTCACCATCACCATCGACCATCGACAATTTACAGTAGAAGCCAGATAACTCAATCACGCCGAAAGATAATGGTTACGGCACGCCCACCGCGCTCGATCACATGAGCGATGCCGTAATAAAATAATTTTTACAGCGAAACCACACTGACGTGCGACATATAAGCACATTCGAAACTATTAATACTATGTTGTATTAGTTAGGCATAGCATGGATATTGTATTGTGGTCGCAAGGTAGGAGAGGACGTGTGCGTTCATCGACAGCATCCGGGCCAATGCCAGCCGTAAACTAGAAAACTATTGTCCTCGATGTTTCGAGCGATAACAGGCGGTTAGGTTTCGCGCTAATTGTTACTCTAAAACTAATTGCATAGGGTTTACTTTTGTGTACGCGCGCGCAAGTCGAGGTTGCGCGTGAGATATGTGAAGTCGCGGCATGCGGGTCGCGAAGCGTTCTCACGCTTTGAATATTCCTGCTCCTGGCGCTCCCCGCCTCACCTCGCCGCCCGCACCAATATTGGCCCTTCAATGACGTCCTAAACTCGACTCACGCACTGAGGATCCCAACAACATCAATTGAATGAACCTTATACCAAGTTATGTAAGCTCTGTTTACATGTGTGTAACACCATTCATAACTTTTTCATATATTTTATCTTCACTTAAAAAAAAAAAAAACAAAGAACTGAACGAGCAAAAAATATTATAAATAAATATTTAAGTGTTCCACGAATTTACAGAAGATTTTTCTTAAATAATGTTAATCAGAAGTAGCATTGTCGAAAAGGGCAAAAATATTTTCAACAATCATTTATTTTTTCATTCATCTAAAGATAATTTTGATAAAAAAGTAAAAAGAAGATCATGCCATCAGTTTATTTTCGTTTTAACAGTTGAAACTAATTGTAACCATAAGGTAAATTTTACTAGGAAAATGTCGTCTAACTAACTTGGTAATGGTTTTCAAAGTTACTTAAGTTTAAAAGTTACACCTATTTAAGTTTAAAAGTGTTATAATAAAATACCGTCAATTTCTCAAATACCTATTTCATATTTACTTATGAAATCTGTGTTTTAAAGTCTCACTTTTATAATATAAATCTGAAATATTCACAGTAGGGAATTTCTGAAATACGTAACAAAGACTTTTATTACCGAATTCTCCGAAATTGTTAAAAAAAACTTGAATGATGTCCTTTAAACATTTGAATGGTTTTAAACATTAACTACCTAATCCTGTAACCTGAATTTAAGTATTACTAATTATAGGTAATTTTCCATTTTGTTTTCAGCATCACAAAATGTTAAAAATATGGCCAAGCGATTTTCCCACGGTTCGAAACTAATGTAACACCGACACCACTCATCCTTGGCTTACATTTTCATTTTCGCGTCTTTTGTGCGGGTTTTAGATTCCGTGAGAACCGAGCGGTTCCAATTTCATGCGCTACAAGGGAATCATTAATATCGGGCTTAGAACAAATGTCTTGTAAATTATCGCTTTACTTACTTCATTTTTACAAACTCATTCTCATGTTATTTGTTATCCTAATTGACAACTCGATTCTCTATGGAACTTGCGACCTTTTAAGTATTCATTACGAACATACAAATCTTTATAATATTAGTATTTAGAATGACTCCCTCAATTTCACTGACTAAACGCTGACAAAATTCTTTTCAATCAATAATCAACTGTTCATGCTCATATTCATTGCTACTATAAGTACCTACTTTTATTTGAATGTGAAGCCTCTAGTATATTTAATCTAAATTTTATGAAAAATTTGCTTTTACCAATGTCTAGTAAATAATAAACACTTACGAACTATCCTCATATAAATATCTGTACGATGTGGGCATCTAGATTCTAGATAGACAATAATATGATGGCTATTCGCTGGATACACCAGGAAACCAACTCTAAAGAAACACTATTTCAGCTAATAGTAATACTGTTTTTATATGATCAAGTTGTCAACCGACGAAAAATACCTAACAGACGACAAAATCATACTTAATTACCAAACTCGTTAACAAAGAGACACATTTGTTCGAAGAATTGAGGAGTGTTTTAAATGTACCTATTCATTCTCTTCGCAACACATTTCTAGTAAACTACTTGTTATATAATTTAATTGATTAATGAGATAAAAACTATAAATCGATTCATCAGAATCTATCAATCCTTCCCTTTCTTTCAGCAGTTTTCCTGGACACATAGAGTATCAAAACGAAAGATATTTTACGAGAAACCACATAGTATTTATACGGAATATTAGGTATTTATATGGGGACTTCCTCGGGTGACATCTTGACCAATCGTGCCAATAGTAAAGTAGTAGAAACTCAGACAACTCAGAGAAACATTATTGTAGTGCGATGTCTTTTCGAACGTCGCTGTCCTGTAGTATTCTTGTCAAGCGACAATGTGACTTGAAAGATAAAAGCCCCTTTCAGTAGCACTACCATGAGTTTATGACTACCGAAATCGCTAGCGAGCGATGAACGAGAACGTAAAATATTTGTATGAAAAATTGTACAGCGCTTCTAGCGGTCACTCAAAGAACTAAAACCAGTAACATGAGTTGCATAAGTAAAAAACCTATCGAATGTAGTCGCTAGCGACCATTACCGACTAACGTTTAACTTGACATTTCTATACAAAATCGGTACCATGAGTTACAAATTTGACTGATGCTTTCGAGAAATACCGTAACGTTAGTAGTAAAATCATTCACTAGCACATTGAAGGGTGAGAGGTTCGTTATCGACAGAAGTAAACTAACGTAAGATTTCGATAGCAAGTCATGGTAGTGCTACAGAAGTGTAAGTGTATTGTCGTTTCCTTGTTCAATCGATTGAAGTGCCAATTTGAAATGGGCAAGGGTATGATACGTTTCTTTGCGCGCATTCGACAAGATTCTTGTCGAATCTTGACTTGACAAGAGCTAACATAATTTTATAGCTTTGACGCTTAAACCAATATTACTAATGACGTAGTATGGAATTGGTAAGCTGCTCGAGTTCGTAAGTGTTCTCTTAAAGCCAGGATATTCGAACCTCTGAATGGATTAGGAAAACTGAAGCAGGCTGAGAAATTCCGCGCGCGGTGATTTGTTGAAATAAGTAAAAATTGGTTTGAGAAGAATTAGCCATATAATATTTTCTAAACATCACTTCTTATTTTTGACATATATTTCGTGAATCAACTAAAATTTCCGTGTTTTCTGAATATTTTATGATTGGGCCAAATTATTAATATTGTGTTCTGAACCGTAAAATCACCACGGATGTTTATTAAACTATACAAAATTTCCGATCAAAATCAAGAATACTTAATTGTTTGCCATTAAATCATAAATAAGTACTTAGGTTGACTTCGAATATTCGAGTACCTATTAACACATCATAAACAAACCTTACCCACATTCGAACTCAGATGCGTTGTTTATTTGGTACACGCACGAGAAAAAATATAATTGAATTGAATATATTCCCTAATAGCGCACATAACATTGCCTAATTGACCTGAATATTTTTTATGTCCCCGATGTGTTATTGTGTGTTTATGACGCTGCTCAACGATAGGGAGGTCCATTCGGATGATAAGTGCGTCATATTTTTTTACGCAGAACGCTCACAAACAATTAACATACTCATTAAGTGAAGTTTCTGTAAAGAAACAAAAATAACACAAGCTAAAATTAAAATTATAAACTTTCAATTGAGCCCAAACACGCTATATCTGCTACAAATTGCTGAGGAGTTGGGTGTCTAGCAGATTTATTAATGCTGCAGCATCAGGACAAGGTTACCATGTCATGGAAACACCATGAAGTAATAACAATATGCCAAATTTCACATCAGTCGGAAGTTAGTGAAATCACTTCATTAATTGAGAAACGGACTGATGGTCTTCAAATGCCTGAAAATATCTTCATAAACATATCGTTAGTAAGTGTTAGTGGAAAAGCAAGCGATGGAAATCCTTATGAGATAAGGAAATATGGGATAATGTATGCATTGAGTTAATAAGAAAAATTGTACGACTGTTATAATATAGACGAAATAGTTGTAATGAAAGATGACGAATGAGAATTTAGCTTAGACTTCCTTCACCGGAAGCAGAAGTCCCTAAGCGAAAGTACACGGAAATCAGAAAGCTTGTATGGTTCGAGCTTTATGACGCAGTGCTGAGTCTTGCTTAAAGATTCATTCTTTGCAATGAAACATCGTGTTCTTTTAGAGGCTTAACCAACTTCTCAAGAATCGTGATACACTTGCTGTGCCAATGTTTTGACACTGTCACTCGTTGATAGCTAACGCCCCACCAAACCATTACTGAAGTTGGATAATGTCCACGTTGTTTTTCTGCTGACTAAGTGAGATGCTTCCATAGAGCTTTGAGCATAAACTCGGTCACTCTGCGTGTTAAAAGGTTGCTCAATAGTAAAAAAATCTCGTCAGTAAATAAAAAAATTCTGTGACCTCCCTTTGCGTTAGGTAACTAGGTACCGCTTAAAAAGTTGTTTTGATTTTACCACCCTATTCATTTTAAAATTGTCGGTTAAATATTGACCAGTGCGTCTCTTTTAAGCTGCAAGTCCCAAGTCATCTTTTAAAATACGCGACATGGTTCAATAGAGGCAGCGTCAACATTGTCACAGCGATAAAGATGTCATATATTTTTTCAGGTGTCTATTTTTAATTTTTCAACGTCGCGAAAGAAGTCGCGGGCATCAGCTAGTCTATACTAATATTATAAAGAGGAAAGATTTGATTGTTTGTTTGTTTGTTTGTATAGAATAGGCTCCGAAACTACTGGACCGATTTGAATAAATCTTTTACCATTAGAAACCGACATTATCTGTGATGAACATAGGATACTTTTTACCGCGGGAAAAGTGCTTTATTCCTACGGGAAATCTAAAATAAAAGTAAATACTAGCGGCTTGGCCCGGGAGATAGCGCCATCTATCCAAAATACGGTAGATGGCGTTTTATACTTTTCTACGCGGACGAAGTCGCGAGCACCAGCTAGTAATTAATAAAATAACACAATTATGCGTGTTTTCGACACGCTTATATACATTTAATTTGGTCTCTATTTCAGGTATCCTTTGGGGGTGTAGACGATTTCTTCATTAGAGGTGAGTCGATATGATCTTAATTGCTTAGATAATAAGGTTTTTCTTTACGAAAATGGTCTCAGATTTCAAAGATATTCGGTGCTATCAAACTGTGAGCTGTATACCTAACATGTGACCGTGGTATGGTTCCGTATCTTCAGATTACAAATGTTCTCACGAATGGAAACGAGAACTTATTAGGACAGATCCCACTGCAGTTTTCCGTGGGAAATTTTTCCCATTCTCAGTAACTTTAATATTCCATTGGTTTAACTTTTTGCAGTAGACCGGTATTGCCTTATTTTATATTTATGTTACAATGCTGTGTTTTTAAAAACATAAAGTTTGTAGTGTCCAAAGTACCTAAAGTACATTCTGCTTGCCTACTAAAATATAGGATAAAATGAAATATAAGGGATATTAACAAACAAAACTACCTTGTAACTTATAATCTCAAAGTTAAAATATTTTAAAAATCAGGCTGCATTCGGGAGAGCACAAAGTCGCTTCCTGAAATAAGGGCACGTGAAAATGAGCAATTTTCAAAAACATTATTAAAGCCTATTCGCAGTGGGTCGCGAACGGGGTGTAGCTCTTACCTCCATTCTTTGTAGAAGCCTCTCTATGCCTTGAATGGGTGAAAAATGAGCTATGGCATCCTTCACTCAGTCACCGAAACACAAAAGCACACATACTGTTATATAAACCTTTTCAAACCAAGGCCGGAGCAAGTTCATTTTCTATGTTAACCCTTCTTATTACATATTTTTAACGTTGGGAGATCCTCAGGGATACCCGGCAGTGTCCCCTACACCGCGGGGTTGGTTTCTTTCCGGCTAAGACCCAACGACTTCCTAGTGCGGCCGTTGATGGGCAGGGTTGCGGAGACGTTATGATATGACTTCGGTTATCTAGCGCGGGGAGGGCTACGCTTCCTGTCAGAACGTCGGCGTACCCGAAAGTGGAGGTACGCCGGCCACCTCGCAAGATCTTACGACGGGCGGTAGTCTCCCCCTAGTATACCCTGCCGATTCCCGGCACAGAGCGTTAAGACAAGCATCGTAATCACACAAAATTGACTGTCTCACTGTCTGCTGCAGAAAGGAGATTTGAGTGAGTGTGTTTCGGTACTTGATTTAGACGCGGCAGCGCAGGGCGACGCCGAATGCATTTATTTTTAACTCGTGGGGCCGCCGCGCCGAAGCTCACCTTTCGATCTATTCCTGGCCATTATATTTTTAAACTTTTGTCTAGATTACTTTCCTTCCGTCTGCTCATTAGTGGAGATTGAGATGCGTCGCAGGGGGCACTCCACTCAAAATATATCACGGAGATATTTCCGGTTTGGCGGTCGACGCGTTCCTCTCGTAAAACTTTTGTTACGCTCACATTTCTTTTATTAGGGGGTTGCTTCCTTAAGCGGTTCAACGTATCTCACACATTATTACTTACTTACTCACTCACTCAGCATATACATATAACTAACATTTGGTTTTCATATCTATATATAATTATGTTTATTATTGTTCACTGAATTTTACTTAACTTTAAGTACCTACTAATATTTTTCTGGATTATTATCTACTGTTGAATAAAACAATGAAATATATATTATACTATCTCAAAATACATTATATTCAGATAATATAGGTACCTAAACTGAGTAAAAACAGGAGTTTTATATTTAAGAATTTTAATTTTATCGAAAAATTTAATGAATAACTCTGAACCAATGTCTTGAACTTACTTAAGCGAACAGCAATGAGTAGGTAGACATTTACTTGTTAAATGATGTCGGATATGAAGAACATGTGTCTACGTGTCTGTCATGCAAACGGTACAGGACCTCCTATGAAGCGCGCATCCATTCATACGATACTAATCATTCATAATTCACAAGGACACGTCCAAGTGGGCAAAGGGACGTTCATTCATAAAGCGGGCTACGTTCTACTTTAGCTTGATGAGGCAAAAAATCGAATCGAAATTTGAGGCCAAACGTGTTGTTTAGCTGTTGGATAGACGAGCGCATTGACAGACGAGAGATCTCAGTTCCGAAATCAACAGATGTTTCAGCGGAGTGTGGTATGGTAACATTATGGCGTTATCCGATAGGGTTGGCTCACCGGGTGGCGAGGGGAGCGCAGGCGGCGCGGGGTGCAAACTCCACATGTCAGCTTCACTCAGGAAATATTGCGTACTTGCTTCCTGAATGATTAAATTTAAAAATATCTGTGTCTGTAATGAGAATATTTAAGAATATTTTACTATAGGTACTATACGTATAGACATCTACAATTTGAGAATTTCACAACCCCGTTTGTCAAACTGTTAATTGTTAAGGTGTTTCTGTTAAGTAGGTAAGTACTCTGGGATTCGTAACAGAGAGGTATAATCGAGTGACAGTCTAATCGACGTTGGCATCGGGGAGACCTGATACTGTACTTGAAGAAGAATATAAACTCCCTGGTATACTCACCGTTGACCACAGGGAGAAGCTTTACCTCGATCAGCAAATTAGCAAAAAAAATAGTAGCTCAGCCAGCAAGCTTACCTCGCCTAGGGGACCCAACCTTAGTCATAATACTTATATAGGTATATTTTGTATTTTTTTTTTTTAAATGGAAAATGAAATTAAATAATGCCAAGTAAATTTTCCGTCTACGTACACACTTCTGTCGGGCACGTGTAATAACTTGCAGAATATGGGATATTTTTCCGAACTAAGTAAGTAGTCAGTATCGCGTCCAAGTTTCACAAATTCGATGATTTCACAAATGAGTTATAAAAGTAAATAATTTTATACATACATAATTATTATTTTAGTTCATGTATGATCCAATGGAGAAGCGCTCGTATTACAATTTTGAGGCGGTATGACATGAAACATTTTATTTGTGTAATGGTGTATACCTAACTGTGTTGGCTATATTTTTTTAAAATCACGCGGACGAAGTCGCGTGCAACAGCAACTGCTTTAATAGCTCAGCTACTTAATCCACACGACTCACCAAACTTATATTCAAACAACTTATATTGAAAGCAATATAAGTTGTTTTTCAATGAAAAATTGCTTCTAAAAGTAAGTTTAAAGTCTTAGCAGCCGTCATTTACTGAAACCCCTGCACTTGGGCCATGTAACTAAGAGGACGATGGCATTATATACTTTATTTATAGATCGTATGACTATACATTATGTGCGTTAGTGTGAGGGTTACTAAGAGTGTAAAGTGGTTTAAAGATCCACAAAAAAATATGTGTACACATTCAGTAAGTCATTTTAAACAAGCTATTAAAAATTAAAAACTAACCTCGGCTTTTGATGCAGTTTTCACCATCAATTAGATATTTTTACGAAAGTTTTACAATATATATTATATACCTAGTAGGTAAATTAAGTTTTACGTAAGTAGAAATTAAGCAATTTTTAGAAGAAAAGTCTGGTGAAAATTTCTTAGGGTTTCACGTTGTAATCAAAACCTATTTGATACAAGCGACTCGCCCCGGCTTCGCATTGATGCCATTTTTGTCTACAAATTATACACACACGCCTTGTTTATTGTTCTTTCTATTAATTATAAAAGTTAGCGGAAAAACAGACAGAGACGAACAGGTCTAAACCATAGATAATTCTATCTCCGCTTGCGCTCCTATTAGACTCCTAGATAATACTATATCTGGTAGGTACTATTGGTTTTAGGACGTGCGACACCCAGATGCTCACGTAGTCAGAAGGAGAGGTAGAGCTCCGAGAAATAGAGTGATCAGTCAAACATTTCTATAGCTGATCACTTTTTTCTATTCAATCGCTATTTTCTCAATCGCTTTGTTTACAACGATTTCAAGCTTTAGCGTTTTTAAACGCTCGCGCCAAAGTTTGGTTCAGCTTTCAAAGTCCTACGACTGAAAGTAATAAGCAAACCAAAGGCGGTTGCAGTGCGGTTAGGGACTCACATTAAGAATAAGTAATCTGTGTCTAAAGTGTTGTGTGTTGTTATCCCTTTAAAGGTATCTTTTGAAGATTTCCCCTTTCGTAAAAAAAAGGATGTGCGGTATTATTGGAGCGCCAGCGGATACCAATCATTGATAGATTCTATATTCTGCATTGAAAACCAGTTTAGACAACAGAATTATTTTTCTTCATCCGAAACCAGGTTTCCAAAAAAGAAAAATAATTCTGTTTTCCAAACTGGTTTCGAACCTTTGGTTTCCAAAGCGGCCGAAGCGGTATTAGAACTAGTGCAAAGGTGAAGAACATGGATGGAGATATTTCTCCAGGATTTGCACGTGATTATGTGTTGTTGAGCGAAGTTTTGAGAAAAGCTTAGTGCCATTGGTAAATTCTCCACTGGCTCTCCAATACCTACATCCGATATCATTGTTTGTGGTAATTGCGATATCTAAGTAATAGGAATTGCAGGGAAGACCAATCATTAATATAGGGATGACCTTACTCGCGCAAGAAGAAAAATAGGGAGACATTGCACGTAGCCTTATAGTAAGCGAAGTTTTGAGACATAACCATCTTAGTTTATTATATCTAGTACTACTTATTTGTTTCTAAAAGGTGCGATATCTAGTTGGAGTGCCAGTGGAGACCAATCAATCTGTGGAACTCGATCTGCAAAGATGGAAAATATGGAGACGTTTCTCCAAGATTAGCACGTGGCTGGGCTGTGCCTTGTTGAACGAAGTTTTCAGAGTTTTGAGAGTTTGTCTAATACTATATCTAGTACTATTGTTTGTAAGATCTAGTTGGAGAGCCAACGGAGATCAATAATTAATCTATGGGATGAACCTTAGAACTCGTTGGAAATTAGGGAGACGTTTCTCCAAGATTTGCACGTGGCCGTGTGTTGGTGAGCGAAGTTTTGTGAGGATCAGTGGAACGTGGTTAGAATGCAGCGCATTCGTTCAACTGGTTTCTAAGCCAATGTCGTTTGGAATGCAGTGGCCGGCGGGGTCGGGGGGCGGGGTGCAGCAAGCGCATCGGTCGGTCTTGTCGCAAGTGGCCGCCGCACTTGTCGGCGCGTTTGACCGCCGGAGATATTCGGCGCGGTAACGGGCCGCGGCCTTCCTGGAATCGGTTACCTGTCGCATTCCAGCGGCGGTCGTCGCGGCCGCACCGCATTGCCGCTGCACGCATGCGTGCCGCATAGTAATGCACTCTCTATACGACAACGTTTGCAAACATAACATAACTACCTCTCATAATCAAATTATTTAGCCACAAATGACATGACTGTGGGCGCTCTTCACTATAATGCCACATATTTATAACTTTAGCTAGTGCACGCGACTTAGTCCGCGTTGAAAAATAAAAAAAATATAACGCCTAACAAAATGTATGAGCAATAATGTATTCAATCTTCATTGCTGTTATAGTTTTGCCAGGCGTTGGACGTTTATTTTTATATGATACCTCGGGAAATGTAGTTTTTTTCTTGGTCCTTTTCTGTATCTCTGACACTATTGGATTATTTGATCAAGAACAATTTTGTCCAAATTTTTCCTATTAGATGGACGCTCGATTTTTTTAACAAGCGAAAGATAGGTATACTCCGTAACGCATGCAATGCAAGTGGTTCTTGTCCTTAGAGTTTTTACGAAATAAGACGACGGTAGCCATCTACCATTAAGTATACACTGTCTATCTACCTGCATTAAAAAAAAAAACTGCCCACATTAAGTTCCCATGATACAAAAAGTTCTATGCAGCGTCATAAACCATGTAGGTATGCAAGCGTCAAAAATGTTTTTTTGATATTTTATACTTGATTACAAAACGGCAACTTCATTCTAAGAAATATTCTAGTTTGAAACGGATTTCAACTAATATTATAATAAGTTTTGATAGTTTTGTAAGTTTGTTTATATGTGAACTGTGAAGAGTATACTCTAATGTTCGGAACCACAGCACCAATTAAAATTTGAGAAATTCTATTATGAAAGGTAAAACATAATATACTATATACTTAGCTGTTTCACGCGGCTTCGTCCGTGTAACTTTATAAAATAATATAATACTTTAATACGTTATAGCTATGTATAGTATAGGTAAATATAGTCTATGTTACTCCCTGATAATGTAGCTTTGTATACGATAAGTACGTGAAAGAATTTTGAAAATCGGTCCAGTAGTTTTGAGTTTATTCATTACAAACAAAAATACTTGACAAATATTTTTTCTCTTTATAATATTAGTATATGTACTTAGATAAAATATACATAATACTCTAAAAATGTACTTATAAAGATGAACGATTTTCACTTTTTCAATTTCTGGAAGTCATTTTTTTAATATATTTTTAAATATCATTATATAATATTTTTCAAAACAAAAATATACATTTTGTTGTGAGTGGAACAAAAAGACGAAATAGTAAGAACTCGAAATTTCCATATTAAGATCGTATTAAAATCGCAGATCGCACAGTATTTTCGGGAGATGCGCATTATTTAGATCATTCCATATTTTATATAAGATTAAAATAAATATTTACAAGAAAATAGTCTTACAACATCGATTCTTACAATAAGCATCCAGGCGAGGACGAAGCGCATCGTAGTGGGCAACAATAAATCTATCGTTCAAAAAAATCGCCTAACACTAGGTACCTTTTGTAATACAATATTTTCTTTCCTTAATAATATATTGATTTGCAATACAACGTATTAAAATGCGAATTTTTTTTTAATTGCGATTAACCTCGTTATTGGTCGCTAGCACACATATACACGTCAGTGTATGAACACGTTTGTTCTACACGAGACGCACACAAGCGCGCATAGATTGTACCGGATGAAGCGCGAAGTTCTTTATACTTAGTACCTACTGAAGTAACTTTTGAGCATTTTCAGTGCCGTTTGGATTCGCTTTACTATAAGTAAATATGTATATGTAGTTACAGTCGTAGTGAAATGTTTTAGTAGGACAATTTTTATGTGAGAAAAACATTTATGTACATATCGCTAATGTACCGGTGAGCAGGTAGGCGGGTCTAGCCGTCGCGACGTACCCCTCGCGGCCCCAAGTAGGCAGCCGAACACACAGCCGATCAATTAGGGAAATTCAACGTACAACTACCAAAATGTAATATAAGTTGATACTTACTATATAAAAAGCTGAAATCGCTCATATACATTGACGTAAACTGTTGAATTTAACCAATTGAGGAGGTTTATTATATTGAATATTGTGAAAATTTTGACTTTTCTTTTACTATTATAATAATATATTTTAGTCGTACCAAAATTAAATTAAATAAATATATTATAAAAATATTAACCTCTATATTTACCTAAATGATAAGTAATTTTTTTAAAGGAAAAGATTTTACAAAAAATATTTAAGATTTTTTAATGAATGATTATCGATACTTACCAATAATTATAAATCATAAACCACCTAGGTATATTAAATATTGCCTATACATATTTTTGGGGTAAATTTTCTTGAGAGATCTATCTATTTATACATTTATTATGGATATTAAATGGTTAATCATCTATAGTTAATAAGAATATAAATATAAATAGAGGTAAGTATAATATTTTAACACTTAAAAGTTCAAGTAAAGGGATGTTCTGTTATAATAATGTGATTCTTCACAGGACAACTTAATTTCTTTGAAACTTTTAATTTAATAACCTTTTCAACCCAAGCCTAAGTACTATGAAAATATATAAAATGTTTATGATATATTTTGTAACCGACTAAGTACCTAAACAGTAAAACAGATAATAACCTAAAATAGTTAGGTACCTATACTTAATATCATTCATATCTATGCTCTTCAATTTCCACGTGTCTTCATATATATCGATAAAATAATCTTTTGATAATAGGTTATCTCAATACAGTTGTTACTTTCGGCCAATAGTGGATAAACACAATACCGTCGAATTGAAAATACGCAAGCGATTTTCTCATAAAATTAGGTAGATACTTAATACCTATCTATATATTCTTAGGAGGTTAGATGTAGTAGCTACTTCTTCCTTTAACAGCTTAGATGCATTTACGTAGCTCACTTCTACAGATATAGTACGAAATTCTCATATTTATTTAATCCTTAATGTCAAAATTTATCTTAGCACTCTTAATTTCAGGCAAGAGCTTGAAAAACCACGTGTTTTTTTCATTTGTTATTAATTTTTTAATTTAACAACATTTTAATTTTTACATCAGCTCATAATTTATTATATGTAAGTAAGTATTATGGTTTATTATTCGATCGATTATTATGTATAGTCCTGACACCGTTTTTTAAAGATTGTCTTGCTTTTCAGCATAGGGAGGCCTTGCCTGCTAAAAGGGTCTCCCTAAGCAAGCAAAGCCTCCGCCTTTGCCTTAGAGCTTTCCACATTTTGCGATCACGAGACTTTACCATCCAGTTTAGATAATACTAGCTGGCGACCACGGTAGCACCACGTGTATTAGCTCACTGGGAATAAGGAAGACTTCACAATGACATCATTGTCATTCTTCGCATACACGAAGATTTCCTCACGATAATTTCCTCCAAACATATAAAAAGTCACATCAAAATTGCTAGCGCAAGCATTAGGCCCACTGGGCCAGCTCTACTTCATTCTCAAAGGCAACTGATCGTTCCTATTGTTAACGTGTCTTTGTGGCAATAAAATATTATAATGGACGCGTGTAAAGTAAAACAGTCAGGCGCCGCGATATGTATGTGAATTGGCACTCACCTGATGTGCTAACTTGACTACGTTCACCATGTGAAATATTAGGTAATGATATTTAAATATCTTCACAAATGAATTTACTAAAAAAGCACCAAGATTCAAGAATCATAATTGAAAGAGAAGGCACCTAAGCAAATTAAAAACAAATCGCAGTGTTTGACAGTTTAATTCTAATAACTTCAAAATTATAACCCAAGACAATGCCCGTTAAAATATTTAATGAGAATTTTACAATCCACGAAAAGCTTGTCGACTAAGGACCCCGTCACGATGGTTCCAGCAAATATCAACTTTATTTTGTTGTATTAAGATTGATTATCTATACAACAGTAGATTGCTTATCCAGTGTTATTATTTGTCGTTATGTTAGAAATGCTGTGCACGTGTGTGCTCGCGGCCTCTATTTCCGCCCTTTTGCTTCCCTCAGGCCTGCTAAGTCTAATGTACACAAAACTTACATTTAATTATGTGAACATTTATATGTATATTTATCTAATGAGTAAACCAATATTAGGAAGTGTCTCTTACAAAAAAAATTTAACTTCGCAAAAGCGTTTTAGAAAACAACCAAGTATTTTTGAGTAGTGTAGTGTTTTTTTGGCAGTAGAGTATTTATTATTAGATTTTAATATTAATTATAATTTTATACCTATTTAGTTTTAATGACAGCGGCTTAGTTTTAATGAAAGAAATTGTTACTGTGAGTCAACAGTAACAATTAGCCACCACAGAGTTTTCTTAATAATTTTAGAAAAGCTCTTTCTTAATAAGCACTAAAATCATTTTAAAGAGGTACCTATCTCTTAAAGTTTTAGTCTACGTAAGTTATGTAAATTTATATTTCGGCGACTTGGTTTACAAAATTTTGCTTTTTTTTCTTACATAAAAACTTAACACGCATTAGGAGGAGTTTGGGGACACTCAGACTGACAGACAGACGCGATCAGCGATTTCAATTTATTATATTATTTATAGAAGACACGATGTTTTGTAGCAAATCTTCTATTGTGCAGTCTATAATATAATACTTAAAAAGGTAGGTACTAAAATATCTAATCAAAGGTAACTTAAGGCATTGTAAATTTATATATTATGTCGTTACTCGTTACAAAAAAAACCGGAAGCAATTTAGAGTTTACGTTTCTTTGCATTGCGATGCGTGGTCGTTGACCTCTCACCCCTTCCTTTGAAATTGAACCCTTATCACGTACCTATTGCAAATTTAAAACGGGAACAAAATTTGTTTGGAACCACCTGTTGAAAAATTGACAAGTAATTTATTTATTTATTTATTTATATTTGGGAAACATACAATATCTCGATACACATACATAGGTATAAGTAAAAAATAAATCAACAAAGTTTCCACTAAATAACTAAAACATATAATAAGTTACAAGACAAAGCGCCTGTTTCACATACGTCAAGTATGGCCGGCCTACTTGACGTAACTGTCATTTAAAGTCACCGGTAACCGGGGATTATGGAGCTGGTATACCTTTGTTTGTACGGTAAACGTCCCAAACATTGAATAGAAAATAATAATAAAAAATCGGCTATCGATGGATGCACTAAACTGAGTGCATAATTCAATAAAACAGAAAATTATTTCTAAAAGTAACTAATCAACACTTTACTTGATGTTGGTGAAACAGGCGCCAAGGAGTACATAATACTGAAAGCTGAGAGTAAACATACAACACAAAAGCAGACAAAAAAAGAAAGAGAAAAAGAAACATAATATTAAATATGATACTGTATTGACAGATGGCTAAATAGTACTTAATTACTGTGTACTAAATTCTTGCACCCCATTTCTCCTGGATGCAATTGAAGGACTTAGGTAATAAGTATAATAGGATAAGAGTATACTTCTGGGGTGGATCGGAGTTGTTGCTTCGGCAGAGCCCGGTTCACCCCGTTCAAAGGGCATGGAGGCACCGGGGAGTTTTAGTGGGTATTCCCAGTACCGCTATGATCAGGTGCTGGGCGACCCCCACATACCCCTTCCGCCTAGCCAGCGATAGGGAATCTGTAAGCGGATCACTCCTCGTAAAAAAAGAAAAAAAAGGATAAGAGTATACTTGCTGTACCTACGCGTTGTAGTTCGTTTTTGAACCTCACACTTTTAAGGATTTTCAGATCATAAAAATTGGCCCAGCCGTTTTCGGCTGTGGGATTTCGGCCGTGCAACTGGCATTTGGAATAAAAAAAATCAAATGCTTAAGTATTAGCTGACACCTGACACACGGTTTTTTTAAACCTTCTTCTCAGAGAAAATTGGAGACCTGAACGATTGAAACGTGACTTCGCCTTTCTTTTTACCACCTAAGTAATTGCCTTGTCCAGAAATTAATTTTCATATTGTGATTGTAAACGTTTCAAGTAGTAAGTTAAGGAATTTGACAACTTCAATGGCAACTTTACTTTGAAAATATTTTAAAAGTCGAATTTCATTCATAACTTATCGATCTTTTGGGAGGTAGACAATAACTTATTTGTGATCCTTTTTTATTCTTTGTTTAAAATTTTATGATAGTCAATGCGTGTGATTGGTCAAATTTTAATAATTCCTATTGAAATAGTAAGAATTTAATTCAACATAACAGAAATAAGTACCTACTTTACTTTTTAAATCTTTATAAAAATATACACTCTCCATTACATTATATATTGGATAGATAGGTAATATATAGGTAACTATATTCTTAAGTATGTATATTATAACCACCTATATGTAGCATTAAGACTTTAAATAATAATAGTCAAGTCTTTATTATAATATTAGTACTTATTGAGTTGAAATTTCCATTTTCAACTCAATAAGTACTAATAATAAATCTGTAAGTGTAGGTATTGTATGTGTGTATGTATGTTCCCATAACTCTTAAAGGAATTAACAACTTGGTAGATATAAACATTTAGACAAAGTAGGCTACTTTTTCCTTTTTCTAAGCGGACAAAGTCGCGGGCGCCAGCTAGTATCATACCTATATCATATAAGTGAGTTACCTACATCCTACTAGTTGGACACCCCCTAGAGGTATCATGCATCGCATTGAAATATGATGACGTCATGATTAATTTATACCCAGGTGATTTTTTTTTGGGCCCACTGTTATTTTACAATATCATTTATATTATTGCTTGGACAATATTTTATTAGTTAAATGCACTTATAAAAAAATATCCCAATAGAATGTTAACATTTAGGTACCTATAGGTAGATATTTTGTTACTGAAGATCTCTATCTCTAATAAGATTTATTTTAATTGGTAAAGTATATTATTTATTTTATTCATATGAAATTTTGGAATTTCAACTGTGATTTGTGATATAAAATTTATTTTTTACTCGTTGGTGAGACACGGTTTTGACGTCACAACTTCGGGGCGGTCGGAAAATTTCAAACAATTTTCCTTTGAAAATGAAATCACATATTAATGTTTTTTTAATAGTAATATGATGTTTAGGCTTGCGCCTGAGGGTTGGAGGCGAAAGGTAGTTTCTGGGTAAGTTTTTTTTAGTTCAGCTCAACGTTAGTGCGAGGGTCCTAACTATAGCGCCAACCGCCATCCGGCACCCGTTCGCCCATCCGTCCATCCTGGGTCGCTTTTCGCCTCAATATAATTTCTTAATTTCTTCAATTTTTAAACAAAAAGCTCTTATTTCGACTTCATAAAACATACAATTAATAAAAATTCAAATTCCCCTAACAGTTTTTTGCAAAAGCCCTTACGTAGCGCGTAAAGTTTGCACCCAACGGAGCCTTCGTTACAATTTTACGCCACAATTCTTTCCTATTTCACCGTAAACCGCGTTTGGTGAACTAAAAAAATACGTATTAAACTTTTTAAAAAAGTCCACCTATAAAATTTAATATTAATATTTCGCAAAAGATTAAAAGCACGTGGCGGGAGAATTGTTGGAATTTTTCCGTCGAGTTCGTCAGGTTTGGAGAGATGAAAACTATCGCGTCGAGGGCGGAGGGTGTGCGCGGGTTTTCCTGCACCATAAAATTGCACAAAAATGTGGTGTTTTAGTGAAGAAAACGTGGTTTTTGGCGTAGCAGTCGTGCCGTGGTGTGAGTGGCGGGCGATCGCCGATTGGCGGAGGTGCGATTGTGTGCGTGCGGGCGCCCCCGCTCGGCCTCTCGCCATACCTACCGCGCGCTAGCGACGGCTGCGCCCGCGCAACCGATCCGCGCACACACACCAAACTGTGAGATCTCATTCACTCACACTCGCGCACCAATACGTTATCGTTCACCATGCAAAAATAATTAATTGATTTCTCATTTCATCAAATATAAAATAGCTTTTATTATTTTTCAAAATATATTTTTTTATAATTAAATGTAATGTCACGGCGAGAGGGCACGTTGTCGACGAAGGATCGGTAGTAAAACCACTTTTAAGCGAATAACTTTATATTATGGTAAGTTGACAGTATGACAACCAAATAGAGAGTGTCCGTGTGATAGCGAGGCAGAGCTTAAATATCATTTTAAGAACAAAGAAACAATTTGGAATTATACTTAGTATCATTATCAATTTAGATATTGCAATGTAAATATATTAGTTAACGATGTGGACCTTTGAGAATAAACAATATTAAGTAATGTTGTTTGATTAGGGAACACATATTTGAATACTGATAGTCTAATGATTTTTAATGTAGAAATTAAGGAAAGTCACATTACACCTTCCCCCTTAGATTGAATAATTTTCCAAATTATTCCTTAAACATTATGAATGAAAATTAAAACTTGGTAAGTATAAACTCTAAACAAAACTCTATACAAGCAATAAAACAAAATAATCACATTAAATTCTAATAACAAGCACTCTGCTATACACACAAAATTAATAATACAAAAGAATACAAAATCATTAAAATTTTTATGATTAATACAATTTCATTACAATTTAAAGTTTATAATGAAAACTATTATATAATAATAAAACATAATTAATTTTACTACAAAGCAAAATTTGGTATAAAAATAAAACTTACTAACTAAAACAAGTATGCATTTTAACAAAGCATACATTATTTTGAGATTAATTAATACAATTGATAACTGTAAAACTTATAATAACAATGAATAGAAATCATCTTAAAATATACAGGTGGTATCGAATATACTAAACGTTATCGACATGGTACTGAATATAGATTTAAATATATATTTTTCTTTATGTTTTTAATTTTGCTATACGGGGACTTCTTCTAAGTGGAGGGGCGACTATTTCAGGTCCCTCTAATTCAATGTCTTGCATCTCTAATTCAGTAGGTGCAGTAGGTGTGTACATACTGCGCCTTTGGTTTACATTGAACGTTATACAGTTAGTAACCCTAGAACAACATGAGTCTCTGTCGTCATGTCTTCTAATATGATTTTTCCATAAATATTTTAAAAGAGGCCATGTGTATTTCATAAACACATAGAGTATGATCAATTTTATAATTGTTAGCAAAATATAAGAGAAAATTCCGTTTCCCATAATTTTGTTATACATAGTATTCTTTTTCTCAAAATTTTCAGTTAATGATTCGATTTCATCTAATTTATGACTAGTCATTTTCAAGGAGTCATGATCTAGTTTGTAACTTTGTAAAGGGATTAAATTTAATTTAGTTAGCTTTATTTTTTCAGTTTTTATACATTCATTTATATCAAATTTAGGGAATACAGATAATTTTACTTGATTTTCATTGTTGATATTATATGTAGTAAGAACCATATTACTAGTAAATATTTTACAGTTTTTATTAGAGTTTAGAATTCCTTTTTTATTTAGGGTTATATCTCGTGGTTGAGATCCTTCACATTTAACAGTAGCTAAAGTAGGCTTTGGGGCAATAAACAGCCACTGATTGTCAGTATTTAGTTTATAAAATAATTCTTTACTTAATGTTGTTAGGCGAATGTTGCAATTATTTAGATTATCGATATTGTTAAGCAATATACCTATCTCACAGGATGGTTTCGAATGCGTGGAGAAGATTACTCCTCTGTTAAGGCATAATCTCATATTTTGTGAAATTTCTTGACAATGACTTAAATCTTTTAAGGTTACATAAAACATTCTATTTTCTGAAACTGAAACGTACTGTGCATTTTCTTCTGGTAGAATAAAAGAATAATAGTCATCATTTTTATGGATGGGCAGACTTATAATCTTATAAGTATCGAAGCTTTCATTGAAGACTAACGGAATGAGTAGCACAAAAATTAGTTTTTTTTATTATATATGAACGCATTTATTTTAATTAAGGTTTCTAGTTTATATTTATTTATTTTTTTAATTTTAATTGTTGATTTACTAATTTTATTATTGAAAAGCTAATTTTAGTCTATTATTATGGACTATTTTATATTTATTTTTAATTTTAATTGTTGAATTACATTTAGAATTTAATTTAACAACTTCGTAAGGTCCTTCGTAGTTAGCGCTTAGTTTTTTGCTTTTGCCTTTAGCAAATGTCGCTTTTTCTAAGAAGACCTTATCACCTATTTTTAAATTTATAATATTATTTTTCTTGTCATAATAATTTTTGTTAACAACTTTAGAGTTTTGAATATTATTTCTTGCCAATTCATGACTTTTTTGAAGTTTTAACTTTAGGTCGCTAATGTAGTCATCGTAAGTATACTTAAATTCAGGTTTACAAGTTATGCTCACAGGTAAGCTTGGTTTAACGCCAAAAATTAATTCAAATGGTGTGAATTTTGTAGACGTGTGAACTGAAGTATTGTATGAAAACATTGCATAATCAATCCAATCATCCCAATTGGTTTGTTTATCATTAATATAATGTTTTAAGTAATCAGCTAAAGTTGAGTGCGATCTCTCTAAAGCTCCGTTGCTTTGAGGATGATAGGCAGAACAATTAATTTGTTTTATTTTAAATAATTTTGCTACGTTTTTTAAAAGCGTTGACATAAAATCTGAACCTTGGTCTGTTAATATAGACTTCGGTATTCCAAATTTGCAAATAAACTGTGAAACAAACGTTTTAGCTATCGTTAAAGCTTCATGGTTTGGTACAGCATAAGCTTGAGAAAATTTAGTTAAGTCATCCTGAAGTGTGAGAATGAATTTATTACCGTTTTCAGTTAATGGTAATGGTCCAACTATATCGAGGGCAATTTTTTCGAAAGGGTATGAAGACGTAGTTGTTAGTTCCATTGGAAGTTTATGTTTCTTCCTAACTAATTTGTTACGTTGACAAGAATCACATGACTTAATAAATTTTTTAATGTCGTTCTTCATATTTTCCCATTTGTATAATTCTTTAATTCTTTTGTAGGTTTTATGATATCCTGCATGTCCTCCGACAGGATTTGAATGATATTCTTCTAGTATTTTAGAGATATCTTCTTTATTTAGATTAGTTTTTAAATTGCAATAAATTTTTATTTTAATATTAGTGTTTTTAAATATATATCTTAACATACTTCTTATTTTAGGCCAATTTAATTTATCATAATGATTACCAATTTTGGGCATTTTTAATTCATACTCTCCCCCCTTATTTTGAAGTAAGTGGTCTCTCACTTTTATTAGGGTTTCAAATATGTCTTCATATTCGGCTTTATCCCAATAGTGTTGCTTAATACACATATAGTAAATATAATTATTTTTTTCTGATTTTACTATTAAATTCTTTATGTCAATATCTTTAGGTTTAATCTCCTTAAAATGATTATATTTATTTTCGATTTCTTTTGTAAGTGTATCAGAACATTCTAAATCGCATGATATTGGTATACAAATGTTACCATTTAAAGAGTCTGTTAAATTGTCATTTAATTCTTCTATATTATTATTTACAATTATTTTATTTTCAAAATTATGTAGGAAATCATTATATGTATCAGGTTTAACTAATCGAATTCTACTTAAAGCGTCAGCGTTGTTGTTTAATCTTCCTTCTTTATAAATTATTTCATAATCATAGTCTTCTAACAGTAGTCTCCATCGTACTAATCTAGAACTTGGATCTTTAGCATTGAATAACCATGTAAGTGGTCTATGGTCTGTATAAATTTTAAATTTTCTTCCATATAAATATGGTCTAAAATGTTTTATACTCCATACAATGGCTAAAAGTTCTCTTTCAGTAGTGGAATAATTAGATTCAGCATGATTTAAAGTTCTACTGGCATATGCAATGGGTAAGTCTTTAGGTGGTATACCTTGAGACAAAACTGAACCTATGGCGTATGCACTTGCATCTGTAGTGAGAACAAATTCTTGTGAAAAATCTGGATATTGTAAAATTGGTTTCATTATTAATTTGTCCTTTAATTCTTCGAAAGATTCTTGCTGATTGCTGGTCCATTTAAATTCGACATTCTTTTTTAATAAAATAGTTAAAGGTCTAGCTAATTTCGCAAAGTCTTTTATAAATCTCCTATAGTAACCTACAAAACCTAGGAAAGCTTTTATGTCCTTTTGATCTTTAGGTATAGGATATTTCTTTATGACTTCAATTTTCTTAGGGTCAGGTTTTATTCCTTCATCTGTAATTAAGTGACCTAAGTACAGCACTTGTTTATGCATAAATTCGCATTTATCTGGCTGAATTTTTAAATTGAATTTTTCTAGCCTTTCAAGAACCTCAATAAGACGTTCGTTATGTTGTTTTAGTGAATCAGCGTGAATTATGATGTCATCCAAATAAACGAAACATCTGTAGTTTTGTATTCCTGCGAGTACACTATTCATTAATCTTTGAAAAGTGGCAGGTGCGTTTTTCAAACCAAATGGCATTCTGTTATATTGGTAATGTCCTGAAGGGACTGAAAATGCAGTTTTTTCTGCGTCTTCGGGTGCCATTTTTATTTGGTGAAATCCTGAAATAAGATCCAGGGTGGTGAAATATTTAGAATGACCTAGCTGATCCAAAATATCTGTAATATTTGGTAATGGGTAACTATCACCAACAGTAGCTTCATTAAGCTTCCTGTAATCAATTACGATCCTCCATTTCTTTTCACCTGAAGCGTCAGCTTTTTTAGGAACAACCCAAACTGGTGAATTCCATGGGGAAGTAGAAGGTTGTATAATATCTTGTTCAAGCATATTTTTTATTTGTTTTTCAACCTCTTCTTTGTGCACTTGTGGATAACGATAAGTTTTTACATTTACTGGTGCACAATCAATTTTAGTCGGAATATAATGAGATAATGCGTCTGAGCATGTTAATTTATCTCCTTCCAAATAAAAAACGTGATTAAATTCACTACAAATTTTTTTTAAAGATTCCTTTTCTTCGATATTAAGATGTGATATACGAAGTTTTGATTTTATAATATTGATACGATTGGAATCATAATTAAAATTGTGTTTCGAAGACACATTCATTATTGTATGACCTTTTAATTGGTTTTTAAATATTTGTGTTAAAGGTTCCACTTTTATTTGAACCTTAGACAGTTTTATTTCCTTATCATTCGTGTTTAAAATCGAAGTATAAGTTTTATTATTTACACATCTAATTAAACTGTCTGCGATAATAACGCCTTTTTTAATTTCAATTTTATTAATCATACCTAACTCGTGGTTAGAATCTGTATTGAACTCAACGATTTGTTCACATCTTGGTTTAACAATTATTTCATTATTATATATAGTGAACGAATTCAATTTCAAAATTTCATGTGAACTATAATTTTCCTTATAGCAATCCTCTCTTGGAGTGTTATCACAATCCTTGGTAGGAATTTTATATGAATCCTCTATGGGAATATTATGCGAATCCTCTATGGGAATATTAGTAGAATCCTCTGTAGGAATATTAATAGAATCCTCTGTGGGAATATTCATGAATAAATCCGTTAAGGAAACTGAAACATTGTTGTTTAATGACGACTCTTTAGGTCTTATCACCTTTTCAAATAGGACGTCACCACTGTCCATTGGAGTAGCCCTGGAGGCCGATTGACTCTTTTGGGGTGGCTCATTAGATGTCTCTATGTGGTACAAGGGGATAATTTGATCGTCAAACTTAAGAACATCTTCCTCAAAATCAATGGTAGCATTAAGACATTTTAGAATGTCATTGCCCAAAATACCATCAAAATTTATAGGAAAATCTCTTTTTACAACATGAAATAATGTATTATAGTTCCTATTTTGGAGTATTAAATCAAGATAAGAATATCCTGCGGTTTTATTATGTTTTTCAACATTATCTATACCTTTTAAATATAAAATATGATCTATGTAAACTGGAGTGTCGTATAAAAGTTTATGAGATTTAATTAAAGAAATTGTTGCTCCAGTGTCGATTAATAATTTAACTGGTTCGCTTGTTTGTGCGAATTTCAGTTCAACAAATGTCGTAACAGCGTTTAGATTTAGAGTATGGATCCGGCTATTACGTGTAAATTTTCCCTCTGCACAGCCGGTTGCGGAGGGTCGTTCGAGTTTAAACGACCACTCGGCTGTGGTTTGGAGTTAAATTTTTTATTTTTATTTTGAAAATTATTATGTTGATGATCACTTTTGTTAAAATTATTTTTATTTTTTAATTTAAAGCAATTATCTATATTATGATTGGTTTTCTTGCAATATTTGCAATATTTTGTCTGTTGGGAAGTGTGATGCACCTCCTGATTGTGAAATTTATAAGTTTCTATTTTACTTCTAAGTTGTTGCTCTTCCGAAAGAGCTATACCAATTGCAGCTTCTAAACTTTCAGGTCGCTGTGACTTGACTAATATAGTTAAATCTTTATTCAGTCCATTCAAAAATATACTAAGAGCTTGATTTTTTATTAAATTAACGCAAGCTTCTCTACTTATTTTATCTAAATGGATATCTAAAGAATTTATAACTTTAATATAACAAGATTCTAATCTATTCGAAAAAGACATTACATTTTCTTTCGGAAGTTGTCTACATGAATTCAATTCTAACTGCCATTGTCCTAGCGTTCTTCTTTCTGAATAAGCGTCGAGCAGATGTTGCTTTAGGGTTCTCCAATCGGGGAACTCTCGATTTCTCACAATTGCTCTAGCTTTATCCGTTATCCTTGTTTCGATGATTGCGAACAGGACAGGTTGTAGTAGTGGATCAATAAGGCTAAGGGCCTTTTCACAATTATCAATGAATTCGTATAATTTAGACTTGTTGCCGTCGAATTTTATGAGCATTCGCTCAGCCATTTCAAGGCTTATATTCGTATGAGGGCGTGACACCTCCATTTTGGTTGGTTTCTGTTCCATAATAATATATTTAAGTTGCCTTACTTGTGAGTTTTCTCCGAAAGTCGAATGTGCCGCCGATGATTACCGAAGCCTTCTTGAAGTTTTAACTGCAGGTCTTCAATGCTGGCTCCGCTGGTATCCGTTGACTTCTACGGTCTAATTAACGGATCCTACCGGCTGCGCCAATTTTTGTAATGTCACGGCGAGAGGGCACGTTGTCGACGAAGGATCGGTAGTAAAACCACTTTTAAGCGAATAACTTTATATTATGGTAAGTTGACAGTATGACAACCAAATAGAGAGTGTCCGTGTGATAGCGAGGCAGAGCTTAAATATCATTTTAAGAACAAAGAAACAATTTGGAATTATACTTAGTATCATTATCAATTTAGATATTGCAATGTAAATATATTAGTTAACGATGTGGACCTTTGAGAATAAACAATATTAAGTAATGTTGTTTGATTAGGGAACACATATTTGAATACTGATAGTCTAATGATTTTTAATGTAGAAATTAAGGAAAGTCACATTACATAAACCCACTTTGCCAAAATAATAATAAATCAACTAAATAATACTAACAATTACTATCTACTAGAAAATAGTCGTTTTAATTCTTGTATGATTTTTCAGTTTTTAATTTCGTCTATTTTTAACTTTTTTTTTAAAATAGAATTTTATATTTAAAATTTTATATTATTTTTATTGGAAAATATTCAATATTTTTAGCATTAATATTAATGTCACTTAATATTTTACTGAAATTGATTTAGGTACATTTTAAAATATTAAAGAGAGGTAGAATGACTAGGTAACTAAAACCAAAAAATATGAATTTTCATATAAATAATAATTAATTCAGCACAAAATTTATTTTTAATTTTTCTTTTATATATGAAATGGGTCCTATACAGAGGCGATGATGTAATATATTAATATAATTTATATATTTTTTTTTAATATTATTTTTAGGTGTATCTTGTAAGTATGTATTATTTGATAATGAATTCTAATTTAATCTTTATAAAAATTTATTTCAAAAGGTTAAGAATAAATTGGCTTGAAAATGAAATTTGATTAGCGCAGTGAATAACGTTTACAGGTAGCTAAATGTATAGGTTCAAAATATTATCTATACTTATACACGGAGTTGGAGCATGAAGTGTGGCGCCGCTGCGGGTACGTCACACCACAGTTTATGAACGATACAGTCGCTTAGAGAAGTGTACATTTAAATTGCAAATATTTCATATCTACTGAGCCATATCTTTGTTTTTCAACATTATTTTTTCACGTTTCTTTTTTCAAAAAAAATGTAATTTACAGAAAATACAATTACCACATCTTTTAATATTTGTTAACTAGGTACATAGATACGTCTCTACTCTAGTAACTTTAAATATCGAATATTACCATATTGATTTTCTTTTTGCTATGTGAAAATAATGAACATGCGGCGCAATATGAACACTTAGACAAAACAAAGACAACTCAAAGAAAATTAATTTTGAGTTAGGTTAAAAAAGATTCTGACCACAAAAAAAAGACTCTGTACTATCTTTACAAGAGAAGCTATAGATGGCTTTAACTAGAGGGGTCACTAAACTAATAACGTGTTATACTAAACCAAAATTTATTAATGTAAATTATTTACCAAAAGTGTATAGATACTATATAGTTACGCACCATAGAGAGTGACGTGCAAACGATTATCTCCAGAACCATTGCATTAACTGGGGATAATGTAGCTGAGATATACTTTTGTCTGTACTGTAAAAGTCCCAAACATTAAAAAGAAAATAAAAAAAAATCGCCTATCGAAGGATGCAGTAAACCGAGTGCGTAATTCAATAAAACATAAAATTATTTCTAAAAGTAACTAATCAACACTTTACTTGTAGTTGGTGAAAGAGGCCCTAACCAGAGTAATGAATGTGACGTTTGGCGTCGAGCGTACGTCGCGGTCGTGACCGAATTACAAGTGGTAACACCGATATTTTGCAAATGGAAACGTCGTATTCGGGCGAGACACGCGCGTGGGTTTTCCTTTGATTTTCTCATAGTACGGCGCGTCACAACACCTGCGCACACACTCGGACGGAACGGAGCTTGCGCAGCTGTCACTGTGTCATCACGTAATTCAATTACCCATTGTAATCGATTAATTGCAAACTGTCTGCCCGTCGGCGAGGCGCCCCGTTTGCACAATTTCTGGAACGCCGAACGAGGACCCAGCCTCGTTACGCACGTCATAGGGGTTGCTATACATACTCTAAACTAAAGTCTTGTTTACACCTCCATCCACTTACTTAACACCACTAACGCAGGTGTCACTAAGGGCCTCTTTCACCAACTACAAGTATAGTGTTGACTAGTCACTTTCAGAAATATTTTTCTGTTTTATTGCATTATGCACACGGTTTACTGCATCTTGCGATATACGAATTATGTTCATTATTTTAGTACAAACTCCAGCTCCATTATCCTCGGTTACCAGTGACTTTAAATGACAGTTAGCCTACTTGACAGATGGTGAAAGAGGCGTGAATTATGGTGAATCATATAAATTTACTTACTGTGCGTTTGTAAAATAACCATTCGGCATTCGGGTTGAAGAATTTTTTTTTTATTATGAAGAATATTTTTTCATATAAGTATTTATTGTAACTTGAACTAAATAAGAATATTTAATAGTATCGAACTGGGCAACGGTCAGGGTGGCTTTCGCCAAACAAACCCCTAACCAATAGTTAGTATCTTAGTACAATAATAATTTAGTCATCTATAGGACCTTGTCTAATGAGGCGACATGTCCCTAAGGGAAAAGCCTTAAAATAAATATCTGTATCTACACCTATATCTTCCATAATATATAAATGTATGTTCCCTAGGGACTCCAAAACCTTTCAACCGATCATTGTGGAATTTTGTATACCAGGTTGTCCGCTTATGTCTGTTTCTTTGCTAACTTCTATTGAACTATCCAGCGGATTTTTACCGGTTGATTGAGCTCCTATAACTGAGTTCTTCTAATTTTCTCTACTAATATTATAAAGAGGAAATATTTGATTGTTTGTTTGTTTGCATTGAATAGGCTCCGAAACTACTGAACCGATTTGAAAAATTCCTTCTCAAATTCAAATTCAAATTCAAATATTTTATTGCAAACCATAATGTATAAACGATGTTATAATATAAAAATTTAGACCAGTGTTATGGACCCTGTTGGGCATGCAACTTAGGGACTAGGAGAGAGGAAGCATATATATACATATAAGTATACATAAGCGTATAAATATTTATATAAATATAAAATAATTTTATTTTATTTAAATTAAACATATTTACATTTATATTATTTATATTTAAATAATAATATCTAAAAAATATTCATTTACATTATAATAACATTTAGTATGTAGGATTTTTTTTAATTTTTTTATAAATATGATATCATTTTCTTCTTTTTTTAAATTAAATTAATTAAATCTGTTGGGAAGCTATATTATCAGCGAGTAAGATAGGCTATAACGCGGACGAAGTCGCGTGCAACAGCTCAGTAAAACCGCAGAAACAAGGGATAGTAAAGACATACTGACATATTTAGTACAGACAACAACAACAGTAAACTGAAAAATAATTCTTTATTGTAAATTTCTTTGTTATTTATTTATGCGTTTTTGTGACAACCCTGATCAAAATACACAATAATAGATGTTAAATCTAGAACAATACAATCCTTGACCACTTTTGCAAATACCAGTTCGAACCGAAATGTTATTTGAGTATGTCTGCGACACTCAAGGTTTTAGTTACTTAGATGGTCGCAAATTGCGTTCAAACTTTACGTCTTTCTTTTAAAAATTTGTATTTAGATGACTTGTTTGTAGTAATAGGAAAAAAGGCTAAAAATGAAGAACTATAAATTCTATTAATTTAAATCTGTCTAAAATGTAAAGAGGAGTACAAAACATGGTTATCGTGTTAAGACAAAGTGAGGTCGTTGTACTATCAAAACCAACAACGTGGGTAATAAAATACTATATTTGCTCAAGTCAATAGGCAATCTTTGAAATTTGATACAATTTAATATTGAAGAATTTTTAACTTAATAGGATCGTTCGATGAAATTTACATAGCTGCCTATCGTAGGTCTTCATTAAAATCAAAAGTTTTAAATGTCATCTGAACCTAAAGGTAAACAGTTAATGTGTATCAAAACTTCGAACTTGTGGAAACAATTTTACAGAGTAGAAAATTCTGCTCTTGCACTAATGATAAAATATGCAGAATTTTGGAAATAGTTTGGTTGATTTTTTTGGTTTTGGTGGAATAATAGAAAAGAGAAAATATATATTTTATATAATAATATATACTGAAAACAACTCGATGTTCTTGATGCTATCGAGTTCTTCTTGCTTTTCTTTCGTTACAGGTTAAAAAAAAGTAGCCGATGTATAGATGTGCTTCCAAACGCAGATTAAAAAACACTGCCAGCTAATACAAGATCTCTGACCTGTGTCATAGGAACCCTAGCCGGTGGGACCAAAAAAAAACACCCCAATATACATAATATGTTAAGCGCAGTCTTTCAACCTGAAAGACGGGTTGGTCCATAGTCTATAGGTCTATAGTAGGAACTGGAGTATCTTCAGCTAATCAGGCAATTGATTGCTTTTTTACGTTTAGGTTTAATGTTATGTTAGGTTCTTACAACAAATTAAACACCTTTGAGGCTATATGAACGCCAACAAGGGCCAAATACATACACAAGTATAACGGACTTTGATAATAAAGGTTAAATAGAATGACTCTCGATGACATAAATTGATTTTTTATCACTTTGAAGTGTGACGAAACAACAGAAAAATGTTTCTCAACTCGCCTCCTTATCTATCAGAATAACGTCAATTCCATTCAGATCTACTGTTCCTAATGTTTTATAGCGAAACATTTGCGTCAGCTCTTGATTTACTTCTATAGAGTATTCTAAATTATTTATGTTATTAAAGAAGGCTGCCAGACTGACGGTCTACTTGATGGTAGGTGGTTCCCGACGTCTTGTAAAGATACAATCAAACACCAGCGGATATACAGGTGCGCTGCCCAGAATGCATGAATTTGTTTACTGTGCTCGATTGAAGAAGCCTATATTATAGCTAGGTGAAAACTCCCCCAAAGGAAGTTCGTGCGTCACCAGGATAAACCTCATCTGGTAAGAGCACCTTATCCAAGTAATGCGGATGAACTCCGCATCTATGGAGTACAATATACAGTATACATAATTTTTGATAACAGTCCTTAAACTAATATTGCTCTTTCTAAATCGGTAAGTTTTAATACGATGTCTACTTATTTAGTTTTAGCGCGATGTTTCTGAATCTAATCTAATATAAGTTGGACAGACCATTATTTCAAATGGTCCGGTCGGGACCTGAAAATGAAAGATTTGAAAAATCTTCCAATGCAGATTTGGCAAGAACAGTTATAAGAAATGTCATATGAAGCGTCACTTGATCGTTACACTAAAGAGTCGCCCCCGAACTTTCAACGTGCTTAAAGAAGTGTAACATGGCTTCAAAAGATCTAGGATGTACGTAAATATACGTAAGATTCTTAAATGAGTTCATTAGTGTCCGACTGAAAGAGTACGAAGAGTGGATATAAATTTACAGTGGCATGTTGTTTACTGTATTGTAATGCGATGACACCGGGCGCCGCTTACGCCACCGCACCACATCAAAGCTATATCGGTTTCCGGTGCGACGGGTTATCGGGCGACCTCCGAAATTCCCGGGCAATTAGGTTGCGAGTACGCCTTTCCACCCGCTTGTTCTAGCTCGTTGCTTCCGTCCGCCACTTGACACCTTTCCAGGAAACTTCTGTAACTACACACGGCTTAAACGCTGCTCACAGCAATCACCAATAAATCATTGTATTAAAAGCAATTTACATATTGTTAAGGGTTTTGTAACAGGCATTCATTGTTTATGATTTTCTGAGAAGCTAATTTTAAATAAACGAGACCTTGTACATATGGGTAACTTAATAAGTTGTTGTGGAAACGGTAAAAAAAATACTTGTCAATTAAAGTAAATACACGCAAATTTATTTAAACTATTTTAAGGAATTTGTTGGAATTAATGTTTGTGCCAGAAAGTCAACTTTGAAAATAACTTTTCAAAGTTGAATTTTGGTACATTTATTTTCGCAGTCATTTGGGCAGCCCATTTAGCGGCAGTCTCCTTACAGAAGACCACAGTTAAATAATAGCATTTGTGCTGTTGTGTGTCGGTGTGTGACTAAGGGATGCCAGAACCCATTTCCCTATTCTTTCTTAATCCCTATCCTTCATTCCACTATGGTTGGCAGTGCACTTGCAGCACAGGTTTTTGCTTGTGTTGTAAGCGACCGTAGCCACCTACCATAAACTTGATGGTCTGCTGACCTTAAGGACCTTAAGGGTATACCTTACTCACTCACAGTGGACTGCCGTGTGTTAGGACGTGCTGCCCAAATGATTGCGAAATACAGCGTGTCCTACCACTAACTGATTCATTTAGCTTGTCACAGCAGTGAATGTATAATCCTTATTAATTCTTACTAAACTGTACTAATTCGTACTAATATTATAAATGCGAAAGTTTGTATAGATGTTTGTTAAGTAATCTTTCACGCAAAAACTACTTAACCGATCACCATGAAATTTCGCATACACGTTGTCTGGGACACCAGAAAGGACATAGGGTACCTTTCATCGTTCAACGCGGACGAAGTCGCAGGCACCAGCTAGTGGAAAATATACTATGCTTTCTTGTTACTTTTACTTTACTTACTATCCAAGGTAACGTCTACCTATCGGTACGTGACCGTTCACTTCAGACAACTGAATAATTGTACTTATTAACAAGTAACACAGTCCAAAATTATATATCAGAGTGAATGTTTAGTGACAGACTTGACTCGTTTGTGTATTCTCATATTAATTTCCCTTAATTTCATGTGTATAATCACACTTTGTGGCGCTATAGTTAACTTTAGCACGCCAAAATATTTGTCGACAAATACTTAGGTGACTGTTATTTGTATTTTGCTCAGTAGATGTATCAGCTTGTTATCGGATTGAACTTCCGGCGGCTTGTAATAAGGACACCACGCGATACCGTTGGTACAATTTCGAAACAGGAGAGTCTAAGGAGGTCACCGGATAAGATTACGGTGTACTGTGTAAATAAACAGTTTACTTTGATAACTCGTTAGTTTCTGTGACGGTAGTGGCGGCGCCTTCCTTAGGAAGATTGCGGGAAGCCGTCAATGAAGGGTCCCTGTCAATTACCTATATCCTGTCGCGATAACGAAGATGAAAATGTATAACATTATTGCGTTGTTTATACCTAATATTAATCGAATATTTTTCAATTTAGACACATTCAGATTCGTTTTGTAAGCTGAAGTGGCATTTGGCAGTGTGTAGACCTAGTTCAAAATTTTGGGAAAAATGTTTCTGGGAAATGTACTAAAGTACTTGAAGATTACTCTCTGCATATCCGCGAGTTTTAGTGTTATTTAATGAAAGAGGTATTATTTTGTTAACGAAAATGATAATGAAAATAAAAATTACTTGTTCAACAGATTTTCACCCTTCTACGTTATGAACCTATGAACGTATGAAATATAATATTCCTTACTTATCAACAACCCATATTAGATATTAGATAGCATAAAAAATATTTAATAAAAATATAGTAATTGAAATTTTTGACTCAAGTTCATAAATTACAATTAAATTTCTTATAACGATGTTCTGCTATGATAATTTTTATTGACATATTTTTTTTCCAATAACTCGAATACCTTAACAAGTGTTACTTCGTTTGATTTGATTGTAGTGTAGATAGACACTAACACTTATTACACAGCAAATATTGGATATGAATTCCGTACGTTTTCTTAGAACAGCGTGCACATTTTATTGCGCAGTGAATTCACAACAGTAACAATACACTGCACCCATTACGACTGATTAACGTCAGCGGAAACACGATCTTATTATCAAGACGAAGAAGTACATTATTTAATAGCAAAGGAATCTCATGTGAGCCAGTGAATCTTCAATTATTGAAACACTTATGGTTTTCGTGGCTGTTCGGATTTGTTTATACTGACATATTATTAAGTATGTCATCATTACCTTGCTCCTGAACGATTCTGGTCTCTAGAGCTCGCATCATGAAACTAATTGTCAGTAGTATCTTAAGAATCGTTTGTCCCTTACATTATAATCACAAATGACAGAGACAAGCGATACTCAGGCGACACTTATGGCTTTCGTGGTGGACGACACGTTTGGTCTAGTGGCTAGTTACCCTAGCTGTTAACCAAACGGTCGCGGGTTCGAATCCCGCTAGGGGCAAATGTTTATGTGTTAGCATTTTACCTTTGTACCTGAGTCATTGGTTGTTTTCTATTTATAATGTGTTTTAAATTGTAAATATTTCTATTTATAATATTTACAAAAAAAAAAAAATTTATGTAGTATATCAGCTGTCTGGTATCCATAATACAAGTATTATTTGCTTACTTTGGAACTACGTAGATGGTGCTGATATTTATATTTATATTTATATTTATATTTATATTTATATTTATATTTATATTTATATTTATATTTATATTTATATTTATATTTATATATTATATGGGTAGTATGTATAGTTACATACCTACTACATGTATAGTTGTATGTATACATAGTTTTTATCTACATAAATACAATTCGAACTCACCAGTACGGAAACTTGGTCAGATCTTTTTCTTGGTTTAACTTGAGTTTAAATATTTATTGTAATAAATTAAAGCACACACGCTTACTGAAATGTATTCAAAAAAATACTTGTTTCACAAACACAAAACATCAAGTTATTCTCCCAAATGACACAATTTGATTAAAACTTAAAAGAAATGTCCCACTTGAACTACATGTTATAGTTTAATACCTACTTCCTCACCGAACCCTAATAAAAAAATATTAATAACAAACACTTAATGTTTTTGTTATCTTGATATTAAAGAGTGGCCAAGATTCCGTACCGGTGAGTGTAGTGGACATAAAATCAAATCATCATAAAATGATTTTTCGGATGTACATCAAGGCAATTGGTGACGCCAAATTTTTCACATTTTTAGACGATCCCTCGGGAACCTAACATTTTTTCAGGATAAATTTAATAGTATCCTACATATGTTAATTCAGGTAATAAGCTATCTGTGTGCCAAATTTCATCTAAATCCGTTGAGCAGTTTTTGCATGAAAAAGTAATAAAGATCCATCTATTCATCCCCAAAAACTTTCGCATAATACTGGGGGTGTTTTATAATTTCACAAATAATTTGAACTTTACACCACATAATGAAACAGTTATTTTGACATAATGCTCTGTTGACGCATCGGTAGCTGACGGATGATAAAACTCCTCTGAATGGTGGGTAATGTTTCAATGAGTCACCGAATAGTGATGTCAAAAGTTAACAGAACTAAGTATAATTTTAATTGCTAATACAATTAAAATATCGGAAAATTATTTCCATATATGTATGTGTCACGATTGAATCAGAGAAATACTAATAAGTATCAGCTCGTTACTTTGTGGCTGTGAGTCACAAGTTGCACTAAACATTATACTCACTTAGTGCCGATTTTATGCAGGAATGTAGTTTCCAGATCGACTCCACGTGAACCAACTTAAGTGCCCTACTGCAACTCTCCACAGGTTCGGATAGTTAGTAACATACTACCAGCTACCACTTAAATTTCCCTAACACATTGGGGAAGCACTAAGCCTGAGTCGTGATATGTTATTATTTCAACCAATACCTTGAAATAATAACATATCCTATTTCTCGAAACTTATTAGAATAATAATAAAAGTCCATGAACTAATATTTTTTACAAGTTTACAAGTCGATCGTCGTTTTTATATATAGATATATAAAGAAGAAGATTTGTATCTTTGTAATGAATAAACTCAAAAACTACTAGAGCGGTGTTGAAAATTCCTTGCATAACTTGCATTGGAGCTAAAAGGCAAAAAAATATATCCTTAGGATCCTAAGTGGAGGGAGGGTTTTAGAAATTCTTTCACCTATAAAAAGCTACATTATCAGCGAGTAACATTAGGCTGTATTTTATTAACTTACGCATGCAAAAAGTCGCGTGCAACAGGAAGTGAGTATTTTCTTTGAGCGTATTATAATTGCGGTATACGTATATTGAACAAATTCGAATATATATACTTACCATACATTTCCAAAACGATTCTTTGATCCTTTAGTAGCTATTGATTGGTGATTGGTAGATGATAGATATATGTAGCTACAGCATCACACTGTATCTGCCGATTTTGTTATCAGTTTTGAGAATTTTATTGCCTCCCACTATGTAAGCTAAAATCTAACTTTCCACAGTTATCTATTCTTACAAAATGATTGACGTCAGACTAAAATCTTTGATCGTTCATTCGATCTATACCTAGGGAGCTGGGTGCCAAAATTTCTATATGATTTGTTCGTGTGGCAGACATTATTAATATCGATGATTGTACAATAACAAACCTTAAGGACCGCGTCTGCCACCATTACAGCCCTGCGTTGTCAATTGAAGTGAAAGCACTTTGAAAATGTAGTAAAAGACGGTGTGCTAAATTAGTTTTTCGTGTCTGCCTCTTGGAATGATGGTCAGAATCATCCTCAAAGCGATGTACATCGTAGAGCAGACATCCAGCCCTCTGACTTTTAAAGTATTTTTTTTTTTTTTTAATTTTAGGATTTAAAAATGTGTAATTAAATCGCCTGGCAGACCTAATTGTTAGATTAATGACAATATAAAGAACCGCAGCAAAATAGTCTGCCACCGTGATAGCTCTGCGTTTTCAATTGACAGCGTTTCAAAAATGTAAAAAAGGTACTAAATCATTACGTCTGTCTCTTGGAATGAAGATCAGAATCATCCTCAAAACGATAAACATCGAAGAGGCAGACGTGAAGGGTCTCTGATTTTCCAAGGGCAGACTATTTTTATAAAAAAAATTTAAAGCTCTGTAACTCAAAAACGCAGGGACATACGACTTTCATTTACTGGACCAAATCGATTTGTATTGACATAAACTTTCATTCCTATCAATATGAAAGACGAACAAATCATATACGACATTAGGTCACGTATAGGTCTCAGACGAAAGAGTAAATATAATAGGTCGCAATGAGTGTTTTATTTTTGAAGATTTAAAACAAATCCAGTCGGCCTGCATTGGACTTATCTCGCTTCAAGGAGAAACAGTAGTAAGACGTAATATGCAAGCCGATATAGTAACAATAACAAAATAAAGGCCACCCGTGTAGTTGTACTGTAAACAAAACAATACTTTTATTTAATGTTTACAACATCAAGTAAGTAATGGTGGGTTGTTTAAAGCGGTAAAGGTTCTCGTGACAAATTGTGTCAAGTGGTAGTAGGTAGCACTGGTTATTTGTTTTTACCGATTATTGAGGGGGAACGGGGAGAGATTGGAATTCGCTTTACTCATGTTTTATTTTCAATATTATAAAAGTTATAAGTATCTATAATAATTATATTACACGTATATCGATTCTAGAGCCGGCTATTAGATCAGATTAGCATTAGCATTGCCATACAATACAACGAGGTAATGCAGCCAGCATGCTTGGGACCGAAGCTTTATGATATATAATATGTAAATATACATAACTTAGAAATAATTACTGTTTCCCGAGATATGTAACAAAGTCGCAGGCAAAAGCTAAATTTAAAAAAAATTGTAACAACACTAAAGTATCTCTATATTTGCTAATTATATAAGTAATGTTTAATAGCTGTATGTGCCGAATGCATATTCAAATTTCAGTTTATATGTTTCGAACGAAATGTAGTTTCGTCCGCTGGAATTTTTTCTAAGGTTAGAAAGGGTTGTTCCGTTCTCGTCCCCAAAAAAAAAACAATTATTCAACCTTTATCCCTTGAGAATTGACCTTTTTTTCTGGACGAAAGGTACCCAACATGTATGCAAAAATTCACGTAGTTAAGGCGTGAAACTTTAACAAACAAACACACTTTCGCATCTATTATATAATATTAATTAGAATTTATGTTTGATAATGCTCGGCAAAACCTCTGAATTAGGGACGTCCAAATTCTCGAAGATTTGAAGATTTAAGGTAGGTAATACAAGTCAGCTTTTCTCCATACTAACGTAGAATGATTATTACTCCGCTATTTTATGTTTAATTTAAAAAAGTAAGTATGATACCGATTTATCTTGTCCTTAACTAGGTTCGTATGCATACAAACTTAAAAAAGTATTAATTTAAAAGATATGAATCTTGAAAAATCCATATTTTAACGCAAGTTTTAATGCAACTTTGAGGGTGATTAGGTCAATCCAGTGTACAAAAACTCCAAAATACTTTGCATACAAACATTGATTAGTTATTCAAGAGTTCAAATAACTTTACACGAAATAAATATATGCAGTAGTTTTGTCAAAAAGAGTATATGCCCAAGGGTCTATTTATGATTTTATTTTTGGTATGAATAATTGTGCATCTCAGTCGAGTGCTCTTCCCGCGCTTTGTGCTGTGTGAGACAGGACGCATTTTACCCTTAAGGGTCAATCTTTGAAACGAATTTCTTGCTATCATCTTGATGTATATGTTTCTTGCCATTTCTTATGTGAGTTTCATAATACAAACTTAGTATTAGTATAGTATTAGACAAATGGTTTGTTTTCTATCTCGCTATTATATTATTATTATATATAAGAACTACTAGATACACTTACATTAATAGAAAAAAATCTGTTTTAGGATTGCGTGTGTCCGTTTGTTCGGGTGTATTATTTTGTCGTAGTTTGACGCCAACATCGTTTATCGGGCGCCTGCAATCCGCGCTGACCCCGCGATATCCTCGATCTACATAAACCCTCCCTCCCCAAGCCCCTCGCCACCCAATCTCGGCCAGTCGACAATCAACTCTTATCCAGAAGTCTTAAAGATTGAATTCGTGTGCTTGAACAAATAAGTGGGAGCAGCGCATGAATGGGCCGGCTTGTGAATGAGCGGACTATGTCCCGTAGGCGATAAGCGCTATCGGGGCCAGCTGACCGAACATATTGACAAACCCTGTTCCACTTTCGTTGAGCTTCCATTTTAATTGTGGCGCTATTCATCTATATGAATGACGTCATCGCTATCTGCCTTTTTTTTAACGGTCCTCTTAGATTCTTTACTGAATAGTTTCAAATCCTTCTTCTGTTTCCAGTTTTTACTGTTCAAATTGTAATTAGTTATGTTACTAGCTTTTATCCATGACTGCGTGTCTCCGCGTATCGTCCGCGTATCCTTATGTCTCGAGTGACGGACGTTTCTCCCAACATGTCAGTTTAAATGAAATCTTTGCCACCATTAAAGTAGGTACCCTTGCAATCTTAGAACCAAACGGAATATTAAAAAAAAATCATAATATAAAAGTCATCATCATTCAGTAGTTTTTCTGTGAAAAAATGCCTAACAAACATAATAAACGTTCGCATTTAAATTAGTTGAACAATATAAGCATCCTCTGATTGTGCCAACGAATACTTATTGTGCCAAAAATGACTTTCTGAATTGTACATAATATATTTTCGTAAGTACATATATAGAAATCTAAGTCTCTTATATATTTATTTCTATTGTAAAAATAATGTATAAAGGCTCTATCTTTACTAAAGTAATAGGAAAAAAAAACAGAGTAACCTTTAGCAAGTGTAGTTATCCTTAAGAGACGTAAAAGTCAATACTTATTGTCGATGAAATAAGGTTTCTGCACGAGACGCTGTAGGTACGTAATTTACCCACGAGCACCTACCACACCTGTTAACAGCTCCACATGTTCATGTTACACTTGGGGAACTCATAGTAATTTAATTTAAACTTGGTGTTTTTCAAAGTGCGACAAAGTGTCTTGAAAGAGTTCAAAACTAGTCACTGCAAAACAATTAATTATGCAAGTCGGTATCTAATGTTATGTAGGTAATGGACTTAGGTAGCAAAAAGAATATAAATATTTTTGTCTACCTATCTTAGATCTAGATTAAAATATATAAATATCTAAATATATAAATATAGATTAAAATATCGCATCAAATTAGTAAAATGTGGATCAAAATATCAGTGAGTTGGTTTTACTGATTAACCTTTAAAATAGCTTCAGCTACATTTTGTCGTTTGAATGATACATTTACATTACCTCATTACCTACATACATATTATGTAATTTATTTGGAAAGATTTCCGGGGGTTTTGAAATTTTTGAAAAAAAAATCATTTTTATTATTTAATAGTGAAAAAGAGTAATAATTAGACAGTGATAAATTTAAAACAACACATATTTAAAATACTTAAAATTAAAAGTTCAATTTAAATCCAACCTGAGTATCGTGCGCGGTCATAATTAATTTTGAAAGAAAAAAAAACTATGTAACAAAATTGTTTTAGGGTTGATTAAGCAGAATATTTTATGTGGATGTAAGTAAGTATATTTATTATAATCGCGTGGAATCCTAAAGAAGCAGTGGGTAATTGCAGCGAAGGGGGAACTACGGTGTGGCAATGCATCGCCCTGGAAAGGCAAGCCGGCTGCGCGCGCGCACCTGCCCGGCTCGCACGCGCCACGCGCTATCGCCCACTCCCCCACTCCCCTGCGACACAAGCTGCTAACTAATGCAGACGTACTGTGTTGTTGCAACGGTGCACCTCCACCGAGGTATGTCTTCATTGATACAGCTGTAATTGGCCTGTCCTGTCCCTTGTACCAACCGGTCCTTATCAATGTACAGCATTGTTATCAAGTTACTGTAGGGTAAACCTCACTCGTTCAATCTGCACGAATACAAATCCATAGGTATACTAATATTATAAATGCGAAAGTAACTATCTAATATTATAAATGTCTGTCTGTCAATACAAATAAGCCGATTTAGGAAAATATAATAGTGGGATAAGTTGTCTTAGGATGAGTACGAAACAACACAACTGAATGTCTACAACGTAAGCACGGACAACCTGCTACATGCACATGTCAAGTCGAAACATCTGCCGTCACTACACAGGTGATATTATATTGATATTCAACCTATTACAATATGGGAAGGCAACACGGCGATCTAATTGATTACGCAGTTTTAATTCTCGAAAGCATCCGCATTCCTTGACATGTTCTTAATAACTAATAGCGAGTAGTTCACAAGTTTACTATGACTCATTGGTGACACTGCACAGATTCATTAGAATTCCATCAAACTCCCATCGTAAATCGATAGCTTGTCATTGAATCGTTTAACTTGTTTACATTATTAATTTACTCAAGACCAGAAGAAGAATGGAATATAGCTTGACTTCATTAGCGGAATTCTTCCTGCATCTACTACCCATTAAATTTATTCAATTATAAAATGGCTAGAGGCTAATATGGTGGAAAATTCTTATTCTTATTTTGACACATCATCTATTTTGTTCAGTTAGTAACTTATAACATTTCAAAATTTAGTAATTTGCTAGCCTGGACCACTAGTTGTTATGGTATGGTACATCATACCATACCATAAAAAGCATCGCTATCATGCAAAAAAGGGATAAAAAGAAACGGAATGGAGACTTTGCAACGGTCAGGATAAAGGAGTAGTTCCACAATGAGCAGTAATTAATTGGCACAAAGACTGTCCAGATCTTAACAGCAGAATGTATTCCGTGTTAATAATACTTACATACTGTAAAAGTGGCGAAGCAAGTATGTGCAAGTGTACGAATCCTATGGCATGACAAAGGGATTGAAAGTAACTCGATAACGTCAATAAAAATGGATTCTGTAAACATAGAAGCCAAAATGAAAAAAAGTATCCTATAATCCCATGGGATCCAAGACGTAGGAGCCAAGTGGACGGAGGGTTGAGTTGTTGGTTCCATAAGTATACATATGCGATTCTTCTGCTTTGAAAAATTAAATACGTAAGTATATTCGCGCCAATAAAATATAGAATAATGTTCGTAATAGCTATTCGTTAAAATAAACTTTTATTGCCTGAAGACATTAAAATTTACTAAAGAAGTAAGTACTACTAAGTAAGTAAAAGGAATTCATTAATTTCGAAATCGAATCACATGACGAAATTGTACACCGAACTGGTGCAATGTCAGTGAACTCGCATAAACAAAACGATAGTAAACAAGCGAAGGTGCATCGTTGTTGGTACAATTAATGATTTACAACACGTGTAGGTATGCATCAAGTTTATGCTATAACTATAGGTATGCGTTCAACTGTAAACGATACGGTTAAATTTGACAGTCATATATACCAAATACATCATACTGTATGCTCATAGATAACTTTAGTCTACACTACAAAAATGTGATCTTCTGATTTTTATTAATACCTTATCCTGCTATCATTTAAAAACACTTTTTGAGTAATCATGACAACCCGAAACTACTGTAACTGCTATCACGAAATGTCTAATTATGATTTGCACACCTAATAAAAGATTTTTTTTATATATATTTTATCACGGGAAATTTGTCTTGAACTGTACCTATAATACATATTATTTTTATCAACAGAATAAATACTTCTTTGATATTTCTCTGGAGTATGATTTAGGTACGTAAGTCGGAAATCCAAGTTTGAGGTGGACCAAATCGCAGGAAAGATTTGCCCATTTTACATTTACATGCCTTAGGTATAAGTCCCCTGCGGCTTACTATGAAGAATAAGTTATCACTAATGCGACATCTTATCAACTTGCTATGCCATAGAGTTTACGTTCCTCTGCCCACATAAGTATTTGGAGGAAGAATATATATTGAGGGCGATAGAAGTGCTCCCTGTGTTTAAATGTGTTCTGCTGGATATAAGTCTTCCGTGAGAGGCGTGTTTCCCACCAATCCTTACAGATATGTACTTCAAACACATGTTCTCCAAGGAATAAAAATAATGGAAATTCCAAGGAAATTCTTTACAGCTCTTACAGCAGCTTTACAGCTTTTAAATATTTGTTATTAATCAATTGTTAAGTATTAAAGAGTAGGTCGCACGTGAAGGCATTCGAACGCGTGTAAAGTACCACCGACATTGGAATGCAGGGTTGACTCTAAGTACCGACAGTTCAAAGTTTCTGTATTTTTAGTGCATATTAATATTATGAGTATTTAATATAACTCAATACAATCTTCAGACAGCTCAGTTAGATCAACAAGGGATCCTATTGATCTGAGATTGTTTGAAGTAGGTACTATATTTAAGCCAAAATTATACTTTTATGGTACACTTGATGGTAGGATGTAATTTCACTTGCAAAACAAGCAATGTCAGAGTGATGCAGTGCGGATCTCAAACAACCCTCTCGTTAATGGGTAATAGTATGGTGAATAGGTTAATGGGTTCTGCCATCTACTCGCACACGAAAAAACACGACAATACCAATAGGTGCTGATACTTCATTGTAATATATTAATGTAATATACTTCATTGTTGCCCAATTGATAGGAGCGTGCCCTGTTACTAGTAAATCTAAAAGTACCAACTAAAGACCCCCTAAAGTTACAATTAAATAGAACTAATGAGGGCCTAGTGCGAGTTTTATTCGATCAAACGCGTCGAACACGTAAACGTGAATTTGTATGGGAATGCAGCAACGCCACCTAGAGGCTAACGTGTAGCGCTTTCGGTTCGACATGTTTGATCGAGTAAAACTCGCAGCCCTCAGTTTCTGTTATTTGGGTGTAGGTACAAAAACAAATAATAGGCTTATACTTTATTATAAGCTTAGATATATAGATAGTCTTGCAAAAGGTCATGTAGAAAAGGCAGTACGTCGTTGTGTTTCGTCGGTTAGTAAGGAAGCTATTGCTCTTTCCCATACCTGCCCTGCCCTACACCACCTCTTATCCCATCCTTTCGGTTTACTAAAATATAATTTTTAGTCAGTTTTAGTGGCATTGCATGTGATAGTAGACGACGTTAAGACACCAACCAAGAATAGGGCCGTCAGCCTACTAGCAAACTTACAAATAGAATTCGTGTATTCGTGTTTATAATATTAAATAAATATGTATGTGCCATTTAAAGTACATTATGCTTGTAATTCAACTTTTGCTCCAAATTTATTTTTTTGCAGTGCCTTTCAGCTCCTGTACTTTGGCGACGTAATCATAAATAAGTCAACTTCATCGTTATTTTCAATGTAAACTAGGTACTATATCGTGGTAAAATAATCATATACCTATACTTAAAGCGCTGCGTTTCAAATCAATAAGCTAAAGAATTTAACGTGATCTTCGAATCAATATCGAGCATTCAACTTGTCAGTAACAGTGGCATTGCCTTTGTAATAGGAATTAGGACTAAAAGTCGAAAGTCGAACTCGAACTCTCCGGCACACTCATTCACCTATATCATAGTTTTGACTATTGTATTTATTTTTTGCAGTACATTGCCACATTAGTATGGACGCTAGGATACCGCCCGGGATTGAAGCGGCAGTATATGGTGTGTAAAGAAATTGTCTCGTTAGAAGTGTGTCGCGGCGAACGGTCGGTTGTCGACGCGCAGGGCACGAAGGCACGCGTGGAATGCGAGGCCCTCGGCGCCGGTTTACAAATACCTAGAAGGGCCGCTAGCGCGGACTGCACGTGTGATACATTGCGGCGATTAATCTGTTAGCGCTGATGGCTGCGCAAGCGCCGCCGGCAAACGAAACGCGACTATATCGCACTCTATATGTGCTTTTATTATCTGAAACAATACAATTGTAATAATGAAATAAATAATCATCAATCAATACTAATAATAAATCTGTAGGGGTCGGTCATGGGGTAATTTACTTTGTTTTCAGAAATATCGTGTATATCGTGTATATTGTGTGTGTGGCTCTGTACATGATACTTAAACTAAATTGACGATTTTTAGAATTTTTTTCTGTATGTATGTATGTATGTATGTTCGTCTTAAACGAATTAACTGATTTTTTTTTTTTTTTTTATGTTAAGGTCGACAGACAGGCTGACGGTCCACTTGATGGTAGGTGGCTACCGTCGCCTATAACACAAGCAACGCCATAAGTGCTACAAGTGCGCTGCCGACCATAGAAGGATTAAGGATAAGGGATAAGGGGGGGATGGGGTAATAGGCTCTGGCGTCCCTTGCTCACTCACCGAAACACAACAGCACATAATGCTGTTATTTCACGGTGGTATTCTGTAAGGTGGTGGTTACTGCCGCCAGACGGGCTGCCCAAATGACTGCGAAACGCAGTGTGCCCTACCACTACTTTTCAAATCCAGACCAGAGTCAATTTTGAAAATTATATTAAAATTTCCAAAGTTGACCCCGCCGGGAATCGAACCCGGGGCCCCTGAAACGTTAGGCAAGCACTCTTGCCACTCGTCCAACGGGCTCGTCAAAACGTCATAAAAAATTATAACAATCAAAATTTTGCCTTCTTCAACGATGTATTTTTATTTTTTGTTAATTTGATTTTGGTTTGATTTCCATTTTTGGAATCAAATCAAAATTTTGACAATTTTGATTGACAAAAAATCTTTAACTTGTTTCTAAATTATAAACAAAATTGTCAAGATTTTGATTTGATTCCAAAAATAGAAATCAAATCAAAACCTTGACAATTTTGATTCCAAAAATGGAAATCAAATCAAAACCTTGACAATCTTGATTGACAAAAAAACTTTACTTGTTTCTAAATTATAAACAAAATTGTCAAGATTTTGATTTGATTCCAAAAATGGAAATCAAATCAAAATCTTGACAATTTTGATTCCAAAAATGGAAATCAAATCAAAACCTTGACAATCTTGATTGACAAAAAAACTTTACTTGTTTCTAAATTATAAACAAAATTGTCAAGATTTTGATTTGATTCCAAAAATGGAAATCAAATCAAAACCTTGACAATTTTGATTGACAAAAAAGCTTCACTTGTTTCAAAATTATAAACAGCGAAGAAAAAATAAAATGTGAGCGTCAAATATCAATATTAAGAAGTTAAGTTTCCGGTGTCGTGTGTGTTCGTGGCGACAATACATTTTGTGTAGATGTTTTGGAATGGGGGATCCGGGAAGGGAGAAGAGCACGTGAATGACATCTCGGAGGGTCGTTTGTCGGGCACAAGGAAGCGATCGGCTGCCCAGCGTTCGCTGACCCCGGCCGGACGTCACGGTTGAGAGACCACGAGTGCAGCGCGCCCGCCACTATTCAACCAACTTCTACTAGACCACCATAAGCTACCGTAGACCGCGCTTTCAAAACTCCATCTATCCTATTCTTTTAATCTTACTAATATTATGCGAAAGTTTGTATGGATGTATGGATGTTTGTTACTCTTTCACGCAAATACTACTGAACCGATCACCATGAAATTTTGCATACACGTTGTCTGGAACACCAAAAAAGACATAGGATGTCTTTCATCGGTTCAACGCGGACGAAGTCGTGGGCACCAGCTAGTATTATAAATGCGTAAGTTTGTATGGATGGATGTCATGTAGATGTATAGATGTTTGTTACTCTTTCACGCAAAAACTACTGAACCGATCATCATAAAATTTTTCATACACATTGTCTGGGACACCAAAAAAGAAATACGATGCCTTTAATCGTTCAACGCGGACGAAGTCGTGGGCACCAGCTAGTATTATAAATGCATAAGTTTGTATGGATGGATGTCATGTGGATGTATGGATGTTTGTTACCCTTCACGCAAAAACTAATGAACCGATCACCATGAATCTTTGCATACACGTTGTCTGGGACACCAAAAAAGACATAGGATGTCTTTCATCGTTCAACGCGGACGAAGTCGTGGGCACCAGCTAGTATTATAAATGCGAAAGTTTATGTATGGATGGATATCATGTGGATGTATGGATGTTGTCACGCAAAAACTACGGAATGGATTTCAATGAAACTTTACAATAATATATCTTACACATCAAAATACATTAAATCTCATTATATATCAGATTTTGCAACGCGGACAAAGTCGCGGGCACCAGTTTGTACTCACATAATAATTAAAGTGACTGCTTTTTACTAAATGTACACATATTAAACAATATAGAGTAAGTAGTTTACAACTACAAGAAAAACCAATTTAAATTTTTTTTGTCTCTCTGTCTGTCTACCTATAGCTGGCATAAAAGAGTGATGTTATAAGGAGTAATTTAGGCTGCATGTGGTTTATAAAAATAAAAATAAATTATACTTTAAATGTAGGAAGCTATTTAGCAGTGTCCACTACTGTGCGCGCCAGACGCTCACGCCGCATAGAAGCGTGTTCAGCTATTTCTAAATAATTTATAGGATCGAATATCGTCACTCATATTTGCCTGGTTTCAATGATAGCTTGCTAAAATAATTTGCAATATTATAAATTGCAATTCTAGCAAATTCTTGTTGCCGCCACGTTTCTGATTACAATTCCATAAAGAAATATGATGTTCATTAAAATTTATTATATTATTTAAACTTTTATGCAGTTTCCAAGAAACAAATAGCGTTTTTAATACGAGCCGCTCATTTTTTAATTACATTTAGGTATTAAATTAATAATTAATATTAAATTAAATTAAATTAATTGATATTCTGATTAATCTAACACAAAAGACAAATTCTACGCGAGAAGAATTTCGCTCGTTTTTTAAACTGAAATACTATTAATTAAGAATAAAATGTTTTAATTTATATTTTGAATTTATATAAGTTTTATATCAAATTTGAAATTATTAACTTAAACACTAAATAATTTAAATCTAATTTAAATTAATAACAACTCTTTTGTAAGTAAATTAGTTAAATGTCTGTCTGTCTGTTCGCGATAAACTCTAAAACTACTGCACCAATTTTCATGCTGTTTTCACCAATTGATACAGTAGTTCTCAATGAAAGTTTTAATATATAATTTACAAAGTTACGCGGACGAGGTCGCGAGCAGCAGCTAGTAGATTATAAAAATGACAACTTAAATTATTCTGTACATTTCATTCTATTCTGTGCCAATATGTCAAATTGGTCTCGGTTGTTTTGGCGCTTAATCGTAATACAGTTGTACGCTATTGTACGCTACGCTAACGCGCCAAGTCGTGTGGGAAGGGCCTTATATTTTAGAAAAGCGTTGTTGACGCAAAGAACATTTAAGTTTCTTATTGAACTGCTTCTCATAGTATAACTTATTGTTATTATGAGGCGAAGTTAAGTAAGTATCATTGTTAGTATCTTCATAACTGAAATATCCAAAAAATTGTCAAACTTCGTCAATAAATATTTTGTTCTGATTCTTCAATAGCCACATTTCACAGGCAAAATTCTTAAAACATAAAAGTAAAATTTAACTATTCTTGACGGATTCCTTAACTTCTATATGTTTTTTTTCTGTTTTTACTATTAGGTACTTAGTTTTCTAGATAAGAAAGCACAGTCAGTGTAAAGTTTTTGAACAAAATCAAGATAAAGCCATGTTCACAATAATAAATGTGATGATCACTCTTTTATTAATACCTACCATAATTTATATTTCATTAATAATTTTAATTGAGGATCAATAATCAAGACTGTATTGAAACAATAATAATTTATGAATTTTGGTAATCTTCGAAATCCCTCATCCTGGTTTAAAAAAAGTCTTTTACCAATAATTAGAATGGAACATAGTCTAAATACCTAAACCACTCAGGCAAAGCCGCGGGCACCAACTATCTAAAAATAAAGATCCATCTTTTGGCAAAAGCATAAATTTTTGAGGCGTTAACATAGAATAATAACTATATTAATGTAGATAGGTATGTCAGAAATTTTATTGTTTTAAGTCTTTTGACAGGCGTTATATCTTTTGTCTTTCATTGCAGACGAAGTCGCGGTCAAAAGCTAGTCTCCAATATAATTGCAATGTTGCCAATCGGTTGGTATCTTGTGTTTTAGGTACCTATTTATTAGATTGATAGGTGATATACGTTTGTTTGTCATGAAATTTTGTTTTTATCGCAAAGTCAGATTAGATAGGTAACATTCGGACAACCCTCGCTGATTATCGTATTACCTACACTACACTAAACGCCTCTTAATCTATGCAACAACTTCTAACGCCATAACTGAATAAAATTTCAATTACAATTATGAAAATCATCATCATCAATCAATACTAATAATAAATCTGTAAGTGTAGCTGTAGGTATTGTATGTATGTATGTATGTATGTATGTATGTATTGGACGTTCCTCCATAACTCTTAAACGAATTAATTGATTTTCATGAAATTTGATAGATAAACATTTAGATAAACAGGATAGGCTAAGCAGGTTATTCTTTTTCAACGCGGACGAAGTCGCAGGCAACAGCAAGTATTAATAAATTATTAACCTATTCAATATACTAAGACAGAATTTTTAAATATTGAGTCAATTGGAACTCAGTAGTCAAAATTGCGGTCAAAAAGTTTTGAAAATTTAAAAAATTTCTGTTTTGCAATCTTTAAATTATATAAATTTTGAATATACTTAAGAGCACTGTTATATTATTATACAAAAGGTCTATTGTTATGGATTATATTAAATTAAATATACCTACAGAGATTTTATTCTATTAATATTATGATTATTATTTTTTTAAAAGACACGCCTACATTGAAAATATTTTCTTTTATTTTTTATTTTTAGTTCTGTAGGTAATCTAAAAGTACCCAATAAGTATCCATGTGTTTCGTTTGGTTAGAAATTCAAAAGTTATTTTCAGAAGTGGGTGGGTGGAGTATTCATTAATTTCTATAACCTATTGGTCCTTCGAGCGGGATATGTAGAAATGAATAATTGATTGAACTTCCATTTTATAATTCATTTTATTATTTAATGTAATGTAAATTTAATAATTTAAATTTATGGACAATGTAGACAAAAAAAGTTAATGTAAGTAAGTAAGTAGGTAGGTAGGTCCATCTTAGTAAGATCTAAGAATAGAATTCAAGACTGAAGAAATTATACTTTTTCAGTTGTTTAAAATTGCTATATTTACCTACCCGATTAAGCCGATAATATAAAAGTAGTAGGTAGTTAGAAAATGATATAATTTTCCACATATTTACCTCCATTTTTTAAACCACTTAGTTATTTTAGTTTTTAGAGTTTTTAGTTTTTCATTAATTATTTATATGGTGTTTCTATAATATTTTTTATATTTTTTTAATAATAATTTAAAATTTTAATTATTAATAATTTATTATTTTAATTTTATTATTAATAATTTGTAATTTATTAATATTTCGCAAAACAAAAATAATTCGTTATTTATTTATTAATTTCAAAATAATGTTTAATTCTAAAAATAAATTATTAACATTGTAGCATTGCCTTTATTTAAGTAAGACTTGGATTACGTAGGTAGATAGGACACATCATTACTCCCCTACGCATTTTTTTAAAAGTAATTTCTAAAAATAATTTTAAATTTAATATTAATTTCCATTAATGCTTTATTTGTAATTGTAAAAAAATTGAAAAAATAAATAAAACCACAGTTTAAAGAGTCGAAATTTGAGAGATGTCAGTATCCTAACGACGACGCGTGCGGAAGCGGTCGGGGTTCGCGCACTATAACAATAGTCACGTCCACTTATTGTATCCTTTTTACGCATATACCCTCAGAAAAATTCAGCGCCTATTGGGAATTATCAAAAAAAATAAAAAAATCAAACAATTTTCACTTAAACTATGCATTTCTTCGGACGCTGGTGACGCCTATTGGATCAACAAAATAATATGTCGTTTTTCTTGTTAAATAATACATTAAAATAAATTTAGTTACCATTAATTATTGTTGTATATTAATTAGTGTGTTTTATGTAGAATAATAATATATAATAAATTATTATTTATGTATTTAATAAATATAAGTAAAATGTACCTGTTCGAGAATTTGTCTTAACAGATTAAAGTTGTAAAGAAACAGTTTAGATCTCGGTGAATATTTATGTTTTAATATTTGTATATAATTATTTATTATTTTATTTTCAAAAAAATATTAAATTTTTGCTATAAATATTTTTTTAGTAATTTGGGAGTTTTCTATGGACGCTGCTAATAAAATTAATACAGAAAGACCTTTTCTTGTCTTAACTACTTTTAAAGTAATTTAATCTGTTTTTATTTTCATTTATTTATTTATTTTGTAAATTTCATTTGAAATTGTTAAAAATTCAAATGAATCCATGTTTCATTTTAATTATAATTAGGTATAGGTATCTAGTAGCTATATATATGTATATGTTAGGTAATTATAATGTATTTTACTTACTTATTATATCTATTTAATTTAATAATATAATATACAAAATATAATTAAGTTAATAATATACATATTAAGATAACTTTTAATGTATAATAAATAAATGAAAATAAAATATGTTATTTTCACAAATTATTAAATAAATTTTACCTGCAATTTGTCAAATTATTGCCATAATTTATTTATTCGACAGTGATAATGGATAAAATGTTTTGTTTGTGCTTCAAATTATTTTTTGTTTATTTAATTCAACAAAAAAATATGTTAATATTAAAATTAAATTGAATTTGTTATTATTAATAACAATTATTAAAAAAAAATAACATTTTTAATAACGTCGTTTTGTTTTATAATTAATATTATATGATAACTAACCGCTTGTAGTTATTTTTTATTTAATTAAATTTAATTTTAGACGTAAATTTCATTTTTAATATATTTTTTAAGTATGTAAACTTGAGGTAATAGGCTAAGGTAATTTTTTTAAAGGCAATAGAGTTTGTGTAAATTTGACTGTAATAACATTGAGTTTAAATTAATCCTTAATATATATTTTTTTATAATGTGTTTATTATATTTTATGGTGTACTTATACATATTTCAGGTTTTATTTTTGTGTGAAACTGTTGTTCTCATCAAACCGTATGGATGGAACATGAAAAGTTAAATTTTAAATAAGTTCTTATTTCATTCTAATCAAGGCTTTCATAATTTAAAAAAAAAATTGTATAAAATCAACACATCTCATTAGTTTATGATTTTATTAAATTCTGTAAAAGTGTTTAGTCTCTGAAGGCAGGTTTTCCTTAAAAATTGCAGATATTCATGACTTATCTTATCAATTTCATTAAGTTGCTCTGTTTTATTTCTGAATGTAAAGAATGTAATGCAATGATTTTAATCACACAAATGTGATTAGATGTTTTCGTTGAACATTAAAACCGTTTAAATATTTAATTGAGTAAAATACTGAAACGAATTAAGCAAAAGTATTTTTGTATGTTCACATCAAATTTAGGCTTAAAATTTTGTTTCGTTATAGTAATATGACAATTTGCTTGGTGTCGGTGATATGATAAGAAACGAGTACGTTGGAATGCGCATTACATGCTGGAGTCCCGTGGGTCGGTGGTGCGACCACATGGTGTGACAGACGTCTCGCTTGTCTAAGGATGTGCTGCGTGTCAATTTTGTGGTAAAAAAAATGATGAAAAGTAGCACACCAGCGGCGGTCGGCAACTCGGCCGAGCAATTCGCGAGGCACCGCTCGCGTGTGTAGGTGCTTGTCGAGCATAGAAGTCGCGTTTGTGTGCGTGCACGTAAAGTGAAGGTCGAATATTTGGTCCCTACTCCTCGATCTATTGGTGTTCACGAGTCGGCGCTGTGATAATGAGGTGACGTCGTCCCGTTCCCTCTAGGGGCCGGTGGCATTAGACGAAAGAGACGGCAGTCAGTTGCGCGCGCGCAGGCCGGAGTCTCTACCGGCGCCGGCGCGGCCTGCCCTCGCATCAGTCTCCCCGCGGCGGGGAATCGGTTCGCGTGTGCGCCTTCGCGTCGGCTCCTTCATCATATAAACCCTGAGTCGCACACGAATATTTTTAGATAACAGCACCAACAATTTATTCGCAAGCCAGTGATCGCGTGCACCGTGGTGGTAATCGGTACTAGCGCATACGGGCTCGCCTGCGGTGCACGATGCGACGGTGTGACTGCGGCCGGGGCATACCGCCGTCGGCGGAGACGTCCCGATAGGTAAGCTGCGCACTTCCTGCGCGCGCGCCGCCATGTTCGGTCGGAACGTCACTTCCGCCGAGGCCCGGAACCGGTGCGAATTGTGCGGGTTCAAGCTGTGCCGTGGGCTCCGTCGCCGACGGCTCGACCGACCCGAGCTCATCTCAATGAGCGACGGGCCCCGATTCATAAAATCTCTTTCCATTGACACCGCGGCGCGACGCTACGGCGACCGTTCACTCGTGACCCTCGCGTCTTCGAATATTCATGTCTCCATCGATAACATCGTAACCCTTGACTTCTTTTCGTATTATCGAATCTGTTCAGTGGACGCCAGTCGATGCCACCCTCGGTGCGATGTGCTCTTATTGTCACAAAGTGTCCGTTGCGAACGTTAATTGCGAAATCGGTTCTGTGATTTGTGCATAGTGAGTTTAAATGTGCCACCAACAATGGAATGTATACCGCTACATTATCGTAAGAATGTTTAAACGTAGTTTTGCTTTGATTTTTTTCCCATATTTTACAATTTAAAATAACCGCTAAACGTTTAAAAATAATTTCTCTAGTAAATATTTTTTTAATCCAAATTCAATTCTTATTACTGCCGAAACATATTAGGTTTTAATGTTTTTTGAATATCTTTACATGTGCGTACATTTTTATGTAAGGAAATGTAAGAATTTTCAAGAAAAATCAATTATATTTTAAATTAATGAAATCTTAGTTAATTTATTAGGCCCTCACTTAACTATTATTCATATATTATTTTTTTAATATATTTATTTACGTATTATTTCTTTAAAGTATTAGAGTATCTAATAAAGAAACATTAATAGGCAGCACGTTGCTCAAACGTACGTCACCAGAGCATGACGTCTAGTATTTTGTCCCATTCGCACATTGTTTCTATCCTACTCTGGTTTTAATCAACCCCTCTCTGCTAGATGCTCTCTTGCTATTTCTTACCCCATTCTTGTTACGTTATGCAAGATATTTTAAATACAAATGGGGCATTGGTTTCACCATTTTTAAATTTTTCAAATCTATTAAAATCAATCTTTTCTAAGTTATTCTTCTAATAAAACGTACTTTTACGAATGAAAAAAATACGATGCAAATTTAATTTTTTTTTAATCAATTATAATATTTTTGCAAATATTTGTGTATTCCTTTGGAAGAACTTATTTAACTACTATATATTTAACTGTATATAATGTTTATAAATCTGTAATTTATAAAGTATAATATAAAAGCCATTTTTTTAATGAGACATTAATTCAGAAGCTTTTTTTTTCTTTCAGAATAATTAAAACTGAAATAAGTATGATAAACCGATATATTTAATATGAATAATTTTATAAATATAGTTTTGCCATAACTACGTTTTAAAAATTTATAATGTTAAAGTTTTGTTTTTTTCTTTGTATTTTTTTTTATTTTACCAAACTTTTCTTGCCTATACTTCATTTTACATGTTAATTATTTATTTACAACATACATGTTATACATATTACCACTTCATCGTTAAAAATATATATGACACATTTGGTTTCATATTATTTTATGTATGGCGATGATGTGGATGTTTCTGTGCGTTTTATATGTGCAACGTCACAGACACGTGTGCTTCTCCTTTCATCGCCCATTGCTGATTCATTCACTGTGACGTAAATCACCAACACTCAGCGCCCTTAGTTGGTTTCGTCCCTTTCTTGAACAGTTTATAACAGATTTAATACAATTTTAAAATTAATTAATATCAAATTATTTTCACAAATTAGATTCTTACAAAATTTCATGATTAAAAAGATTTATATTGGTTTATAGTAGTCAATAGTTAGTAATCTGTTACTTCAGTGGTTGTTATCTATGGCCTAGGGAATTAAGAACAAGCATTTGTTTATTCTGTCGATTAGGCGAAGTCACAGGGCAATGAAATGAGACAATCAAACAATATGTGTATGACTCTGTCTGTGCGTAGTGCGTTCGCCTCCGCTTCCGGCAAAACGGAGCGTGGGTTCATTCCATAAGGCGCTTCCTTTGAACCGCTTCCTTTGGCTTGGCCGTTTCTGTACCCTTTAAGTACAACCGTCACTGCACACCAGCGTAGGACGAATTCAAGTGCGATATATGCAAATGTGACATTACTAAATTGGTCACTCATTATTGTATCCGCAGTTCAACTGCGGCCACTTCTTCATTCATAATCATAATTTAACTCGGATCACGTAGCCTCCAATAGATTATGGACCGTAAGCGCATAATTGGATCGTTCATTTTCAAATGCACCTCGTAAATAATGAGGAGTGTTGATCCGTGCCCGTTTTCACACGTTGTGTCGTTCCAGAACCAAGTCCCACAAACCAACGATAAGCCATTAAGGGAAGCTTCACAAAAAGCGATCGTTATAAAGGATGCAAAGACTGCACCGGCGGCGCCGAGCCTTCCCAGAACTGAGGCTATTCTTATTTCGCGTTCCCCGGCTTTATTCACGGCACTTTTTGTACGATTTTGGTCACTTTTTTTTAACACGGGAGCGGTTCTCTTGTGAGAGTTTCGAGGAAACTTCTTATTGGTTTTCGTATAGGTATAGGACGCGAGCTTATCTCGGGGCGTCGATCGGCGCGCCATCAAGTCATGTGAATATCTTCGCGCTCACCGTTATCTGGGCTTTAAAAAACTTATAAGAATACCAACTTTTGTGGCGAACTGTTTACTCCCCTATACGTGAACTTTGCTCACGTCATTTTGCTTTCTATTCCTGCCAATGAAAGTAATTCTTTGGCGCTTTCCTTTTATCCTTTTTAATTAATTGGACAACTAAATACATATATTGAAAATTTGTGCATATTAACTATAGGTATATTTAGAATAACAGGATTATATCGTTTCCAAAATTATTTGATATATTTATAACCAGCATTTGAATTTATTTATTTTTACTTAAATAGCTTTAAAGGCAAATTTAGACATACCTAATTAGTAAACAAGCAAGTGTTATTTGATTTTATCTATACTTAATTTTATATTATAAATAGAGAAGATATTATAATTTTTGTATGTTTGTATTACTCAAAAACTATTGGACCGATTTTGAAAATTCTTTCACCTTTCGAAAGCTACATTATCAGAGAGTAACATGGGCTATAGTTTATAAAGATAAGTAAGCGAAGTCGCGTGCAAGAGCTACTTAGATATATTCTAATCACATATTAGCATAATTGCACATGTGTATCCTACTTCTCAACAAACAGTTCTATTTCATATAAACCTATAAATCCACTGTGTTAATGGTCTATACAACAATACAATTGCATTTTAATCCTACTAGAATTAGAATAGAAAATTTTAAAAAGTATTTTGCCTTTTTCTATTGTCTATTCTTTTCTCTATTAACTATTACCTGCTCCATAGCCAATATGTCACGCTTGAACTGACTATATTATTAGGGTTATGAATAGATCTTTTTTATGTTCATAAATTTTACTACGATAATATTATAATGGCGTTTAATAAAACCGTGTGGTTAAATATTTAAGTCAACGCATATTTTATATATTATTAATACGATGACAGGTCACAAAAGTACTTAATCAGCACCCTCAACGCCATTGAGATACTTAAATATTTTAAAAAAATCATTTGTTTTTTCAAAACCACAAATCTCTTAAGCCATGAAATTTTGCATACACATTGTCAGGGTTACAGAAGAAGACGTAGGGCGCTTTTCATACAGAAACAAAATACCGTTTCCGAGGTATCATTTAAAAATTAATATAAAAAATTCAAACACGTGACAAGAAAATATGAGCAATAAAGATTGAATAATTAGTTTCAACGTCTAGTAGAAGAGGCGTGGACAAAGTCGCGAACGAAAGCTGGCTTCTTAATTCATTGTTGATAGCGCAATTAGGAGAAAGAACATTTCTAGATCTTGATTTCTTAAGATAAGATTAAGATGATTTTTATTCCTTAAGCTGATGATCCATTTGATGGTAGGTGACTACCGGCGCTTATAACACAAACAACGCCACAGGATAGGGGATAGGGAAATGGGAAATTATTCCACTATAAGGGAAAACAAAAAGGAGATACGTTTTTGTATTTTTCCTTAACTTCACGAGGAAATCAGAATCTTGTGCTTCCTAAGCGAGAAGTGTGGCAAAGCCTTTCGCTGGGCGTCTTGAATTGAATTCTCAATTAATATTTCTTCTAATATATATTATTATATGAATATTTGTTCTCTGCCTTTTCAGGGTTGGCTGAAATTTATTCAAGAAGCGTACAGACATAATCAGGACATCGCATATATTTGATCACAAAACAAACAAGCAATTTCTAAGGAACATGTCAACTGAATTATGGTATGTTGAATATATTTTATTAATATCTAATTAGATAATCGAATAATCGATTTTCATTTTCGCGAATAATTAAATTGGATAAGTAAGTATTAAATAGGATAAGGTAATTTTGTACGGGTATTTCATCCCATGCAAATTAATGTGAATACATGAAGTAAACTTTTTCACCCATTTTCGTATAACACTTTAGTGTCGAACTTCCCTAATAGATGGCGCGAGCGTAGCGCGGTGATAAGCAGCTTGTTGTACAAGCAATTTGTATCGTATTGTTTGTTCTGAAATTGGGAAGATACAATTAGGTATTGTGCTAATGGAATTTCAAAAATAATTGCGGTTAGTTTTAAGTGTTTTATTAACTCGTTTAGAATGACGAGTGAGTCAAATGTTGCGGTTTGTAGAAGCCAAAGTGCACACACAGGTCACGGGCCCTTATTCAGGGTAAAGGGAAGTTATAAATCTGTCGGCGCGAACAATGGTGCGATAAGGTGCACCTTACGCCCGCGTAGATAAACGTTGCCCCCCTCCCCTGGTCCCTTCACTACCGACCCCGGCAGCCCGCACCACATAACTGCGTTTTGCCAGCCGAAACATGCTATAGTAGGAGAGCCCACCATGCTAAATGTGGAGTCACTCGAGCGTCGTTGGGACCTATTGGACTCTGAAAATTGGATGGTAAGTAGAAAAAAAGGTTATATGAAATTTTTCATTTTAGCGGTGGGATGAGCGTCTACAGGCGCCCGAGTATTACAAAATGGCAATCGTCAAAAATCTTTCATGCATTTTCAAAAAGCTGCCACGAGCTTGCGTTACATCCGAATCGTCTGAATTTTAAATGGGAGCTTAGTTTAGGTACACTTAACATCCCCTCTGAAAATCTGACGCGCTCGAGTTGTATTTAAAATTTTTCTTCAACCCCCACCAACCCCACCAACCAAACCGTCAGATTAATACGTATCCGTTATGGGAGACACGTGGGGAATATACATTGGCGCTCGAGTAAATCCAAAAATCCCATCTTGGGCTCTCCTACCACTATGCTAAATCAAATAATATGTTGGGTTGGCGCCGATCACTGGAAAAACTCGCCAGTGTTATTGAAATGCTAAATAAATCCAACTTAAATAATCTTCAACTCGATATTACGGAATTTCAAATGACGTCACGTTAAAGTCTGAAACATCTATTACCTACAACTTACAAGCAACCCACTTCCGGTTCGCAACCTACAGTATAAACGTTCCTCGTTTAAGGCTCTTTCTATTCGTGAAAACAGTATATGTATTTGGTTTAGAAGAAGTTAGAGGAGAAACAGACAGACGCGGACATCCACTTTAATTTATAAATATATAGATTATAATATTAGCATAGCTATATTGTACATCGCTCGGCTTCCAATAAGATAGGCGCAGGTTCAAATCCCTTGTTTTTTATTTTATCTGTGGATTATATGATTACGGAAATTGCTTTATGTGCTTTATGTGAATCACTGAAATTGTGAGGTTGGATAAGTACCAGGACAAATTGTATCTCCACTGCCCAGGAGCGGGTCATAATGTTTTATAGTCATATATTTACATAGTCTTTGGGCTGATACAGTAGGGCAACCACATCACATGGTTATAATGTAATAATAATCAATTGAAACACATTTTTGCTAATAGGTTGCCAATTGTGATGACGTGGAGGGATATACGATAGGTCGGCGTGGCGCGTACCTTATCGGTCATTGACCTTCACACCTAAACTGGGCCTCACATCTCGCGCTGTTCGCTTCAACGTGTACAAGTGGTTGTGCCAAATTTCAGGGGCCGAATTGTCAATTTCGTTATTACAATATTTAAAAAGTTCTCTGCCAATTAACGATTTGGTCGAAAGAGATTAAAGTTAAAATAACACTCTTTGTTTAAACTAACCTCAAAGATTTTGTTTTTTTTATTTGTTTAAATTAACACCTTGTGGAGCGATGTCCACTACTGGACGTAGGCCTCTTCCAAGGCTCGCCACCACGCACGCATCCAGCCTATTCCTGCGATGGCTTTCAGGTCAAGTCCTCTATCCACCTGGCCAAAACACATCGAAATTCGAAACATAATTTTCAAAAATATATCCCGTAATTTTTCTTATCCACCCAAAAATTAGCACCATCCATAAGCCAGAGTGTACGACGAAGCCATCGATGGAGGAAGCATATATCCTCTAGTTTACAGATTTTGATTGGCCATGGCCTAATTGTTCGTTGGATTACGAGAACATGGCAGTATCTAATGTTACCAACACACCAATTTGTCCGATTTGAAATATTTACAAATAATTCGACAATTTAATGCAATAAACTCAATCATAGACAGATTTTTATATACATTCCAATATGTGATTCGCCATTATACTTATCCAATTAGTTTGTGATTGTAATTAAGGCCCGATCGAGCAAGTTTGCTATAAATAATAATAAAACATTATTTTTATGTGTAATATGTAAAGTATTCACCTAGTTATGCAAGTAGAGGCGCCTCGTTCTGGAGAATTAGGGGGCGGCGCGGGTCGCGGCACCGCGCCGTTGAATAATACATTTGTCGGTAAGCGAGCTGGTAACCACACATTACCTCATACACATACAATAGCCAGTATCTGGCTCCTAGACGCGACATTCTGTCGCCTCTTTACTCCCGTTTACTTAACTACCGTCTTTTACACTGCAAAAATCGACCTTATAAACCAGTGCAAAGCTATCAACTCCTCGTAACTTCACGAGCAACATAGGATGCAATTTTATGGGTTATTCCTAACAATGACAATCCAGTATTTACTAAACTCTGCTAGCGCCATCAATTGATAAATTTTAGGACTATTGTACAAATGAAGCTGAATAGGATTATACTACTAATATGTGTTAATTGAAAACTTGGTTTAATCACAAAATTGTTCTGAGTGATATTTGTGTTCTGAGCAGTCAACAATTCTTCAAACATTACCTGCTACTGCCTTCGCCCCAAGTTCCGCATGCGCCATCTATGATTAAATCTCGGAACAATTTGGATTAAAAGTACCCTATGTGCTAGCTAGGACATTTTTTAGATTAAATGTAGGTGTTAGATTTTGTGAAAAGATCCGCCGGATTAAGAAGTTAAAATGCAACTTATTTCCTTCCTCAGTTTTGCTGGCTATCTGTTATCTGTACCAAGTTTGACTAGCGACTTCGTCCGCGTTCTCTATAACCTATAAGCTTTCCTCGATAAATAGACAATCCAACACAAACAGACTTTTTCAATTCGAACCAGTAGTTCCTGAGATTAGCACATACAACCAAATAAACAAACTGTTCAGCTTTATATATTAGTACTTATAGATTTGGAAAACGTTCTTTGTATATAACCAATGTCATTATTAAATTGGCTTAAGGAAGAAATGACATGATCGAAAAGATAAGCTTTCGATTGATTTTGTTTATCAAATCAATGAATTTAATCTAAAATTTAAAGACACTGTAAAAAGTTTGTAAAAGCAAATTTTCTTTATTATTAAAGTCTCATTGCCTATAAAGACCTAATTTAAATTGGATTACAAAAATAATTGTTTCATCATGTTTTGTTTCATCATGTTTTGTTTCTGTAATTTATAACAGTTTCGTACGTGTTATAAATGGTACAAGAATTTCTACAAATATTGTTGAAATCATGACTTAGTGGATTTTTTTATTTCATTCAACTGCAATTGCCTGCCAGTTGTAAACTAATATTCAATACTAGCTGGCGCCCGCGACTTCGTCCGCGTTGAAAAAGAAAAATGTAGCCTATGTATCCTGTACGTCTAAATGTTTATCTACCAAGTTTCGTGAAAATCAGTTAATTCGATTAAGAGGTATGGAGGAACATACAACAATACCTAATACTTGCGAGAATGTGCCTTTCTGCAAATATTGTTGAAATTATGACTTGGCGGAATGTGTTATTTAGTTCAACTGCAAGTATCACTTTTGTAAATTAAGTAATGCTCAATATTCCAAGAATTAAGTATAAAATATTTTTACATCAATAACGATGATTTGGATATTGTTTTATATAAAACCTCGAAAACATATTGTTTAAATACTAGTGGAATTTTCTGCCAGCTACCACCTATCCTAGAGCTGAATAAATGTTCATAGATTGTCAATTTAATTTACTAAGTAAGTCTAAGTCAAGATCAAAGGATCAATTTCTGGCAAATTGCAATCACAGAACATATTTTTCGACTCCAAATTCAACCTAAATTTAATTTTAAAATTAACGTTTAAAGAAACGGTTGAGAACAATCTAAGAATTCTTAGGTTTCAATTCTTTAATTGGATACGTGCCTCACGGGACTCTACACCTTAAATCTCTTGAACAATGGGCTATTTGTGATGTAGTTTCTTCTCTTTTCTAAATACACATGAAAACGTAATCTTCTCAGTAATAATTTGTTGTCCAAGAATTGCAAAAGTCGCTTTGCACCGCCGCCATCACTTCTTTCATCACACGGCTTAATGAAATACTAAACCGATTATGCACAATTTAATATTATAAATGTGAAAGTTATTGTCTGTCGGTCTAACAACCTTTTCACGCCTTCTACTACTATACCCGATCGTTATGTAATTTCGCATACAAGTTAACAGGGATACAGAAAGGACATAGGGTACTTTTCATTCAGAAAATAGTACTATTCCTGAGTGATCATCTTAAAACTCAACGCCTGGCAAAATTATGACAGCAATGATTTTAGCCTTTATATTGCTCGCACATTTTGTCAGGCGTTAAATATTTTTTTATTTTTCAACGGGGAAGAAGTCGTATTTTTTGTACTTAGTGCTCGTAGCATGTCTCGTAGCAAACGTCGTAGCACTTTCGTAGCATCACAAGCTAGACCGACATCTATAGGCTAATCTATAAATGCATCTACATTCTCGATTCCTTGTTACGCTATCAGTCGTGAGCGCCCGTCAGGTTTACGACCTGATATCGTTATGGTGCTTACTGTACCAAAACCATGTCATATTTACATCGAATACGCAGTCGTGATTGAACGTTTAAAAATGTAAAATGTTCGACTTAATTACAGTGTATTTAACATGCGGGACGCGGAACTATGAGCACGTAGAAGCTATTAGTTAGGAGCACTTCGTGTCACAGAGCGCGTCTGATACATATTAAGCCGACATGAAAAAGCACTGATGTCTTCCCGTTTGGCTTCTGTCTGTAATCATGTGTGCATTTTAAAATAAAATTCAAGAGATTTTGGTTGGGAAATGTAAATATCATTTTAAAATTTTAATGCCAAAAGAATTTATTAAAGTAGATTTGTTTAAGTCCACTTTATATCTACCAAGTCGCTCAACAAATTTTAATTCGGTTTTCACTTATGGTAAGAGCGATAAACGAGGAGGGTAAACCGGGTCACTAGTTTTAATAATTAATAATTACTTTATTTACTAAAGTTATACTATACTTTACTTTCGGATTAAGCCACTGTAAGAAAACCAAAAACGTGTGTTGCGGAAGTATCTAAATGCAAATAAATACTTTTTCATGTCTGTCATAATAAAGAAAACTGTTTTGTAAGTACAAAAATTGTTATTGACAACAACCCCTTAGGCGACCAATTGCAGGTTAGCAAACTTCTTATCAAGATGATTCTAATATTTTTAAAAATATATGCTTGTACTACATAGACATGAAAATTTTGAGACACCGCGTGAAGGTTTTCAATTGATTGGGGTTCAATTAGACTCATTATCCGTGCGATCCTCGGCACCGGTTGTTTCTCGGCTTACTCGTGGCCATAACGAGTTTCCGATGCAGTATGCACAGCACACCCGATGAATTTCGGTAATTGCCTCGCGATGCTATCGCGCACTGCTTATTAATTATGAGCTACAAAGCCGCGCATTTATTGACCTTATCTCCGGTGGGCCCTTGCGCTTTCTTTACCTGCTTACTCGTTAATGAGCAAGGTGTAACGCCGCGTTGTCGGGAATCGACTTCTCGCTTGCTTATTATCCCTATAACATCATCGCTAAATTCTCACGCTGAAATTGGAATTATAAGTTCATCTAACTTCTTATTTGTAGAACTACCAGTTACAACTTCGCATGGATGCAAAGTTGTAAAAGGCAATTTCAATCTATACTTTCCCAAAAATTTATGGCGTATTCCACTCAATTACTCAGATATTAGTTTCTTAACCAAAACGCCCATACATTCTGTTTAAGAGAGTTGTAAATTTGTTCATAAATTGAATGGATGTGTTAATAGAAATCCCTTCTCTCGTGAGATGAGGTGAAGGGCAGTATGGTACAGTAGAGTGTCGCAACGAAGTCGGTGTCCGTTTCGCACCAACGCACGCGATTTCTACCAGACAGCCATTTGCCAACACTCAGTTTCTCTACCCTTACGAGTCGGTCGGCGCAATTGGTACTTATAGTTTTCATCTCGACTCGAAACTGGATCGAGGAATAATCTTTTATTGTTTGTACCGCTAACGCGCGACGTCTAGAAGGTAATTCCGAAATAAACGCATTACATCACGCTCCCCCACAAGCGCATACCTACGTACGCCCTACGCTGGTTATAAATAGCACGTCGGTGGTCCCTTAAGGCGCGGGCGCATGTTTCCGGGCTGGAAGTGTGTCGCTTCCGCTGCGAGCGGTCGTTGACGCGCGTCTCGGACGTCAGCCGCCGCGAATAGCAGCATGCATTGTCGCCGACACATTCCCCGCCGCGGCCGGACGACGTTTTTAAATAGAGGGCCGATTAACTAGCGTCTGGCTGCGGCGCCGAGCCGGGCTTGTGACCGCGCGAAAGTGCAGCGCCCGCCGCGTCACGGGCTATTTGCGACACCGCCACCACTGCGGGCATACCGGTCACCTCATTCACTCACCAACTCACCATCGGCCGATCGATACACCATCAACAATACAACTCCAAGCGTGTCATTTCCTCTGTTTTAACTTGTTTTCATTTTTGGAGTCATGTCTAGTCAGTCATGGTTTTAGTCAGTCATGTCCAATTACTAAGCAAAAAATGTACCTAATCAAAACCATTTTTGCTGCCTTATTTGAGCTGCCAAAACCAGCTCTGGATCATTCGGTGAATGATCCAGAGCTTCATTCGGTGAAATATTATATTTATACTTTTTACCATTTAAGTAAGTACAATAAGTATCTACCTAATTTTGTATAAATTTCTAGACTTTCTCATTTTCTTCATACTATGAAGCGGTCGCTAAGTCTATACGTAACTACTCATTTTCTTTCAGAAGTATCTAGATTAAATCTAAAGTTCAATTACTTATTAACTGCAATTTTTTATTAATTTTATTACATAAAACCGTAACGTTAAAAACAAAGATAAATAGGAACGGTGAAGGCTGTCGGTGGCGAGCAGGCTTAGATTAGTTGTAGAAAAGTGAGGATGGCGGGTCGCGGCTGAATAAATTCGGAGGGAGGCGCGCTGGAATGTGGGAGGAGGTGCGGTGCGGGCGGGGGGCGCCGTGCGACTGGCGCGCGCGCCGCTGTCCCACGGTCGCGCGGCCCCTCGCCCCCCTCACCCCGGCCACTTTCTTTCGCGCCATAAAGGTCGTTTCAAATATTTCGGAATGCCGTTTGGTGACATTTCACCGGAGCGGGCAGCGGGAAGCGGAATGCCAGCCTACACTTGGCCAAGTCGTCTTGCGGCTTGCGGATCGACCACAGGAGCCTTTGCATTACGCAAACGCATCGTGCACCGCCATGTGCTCGCGCAACAACCACTGCGTCATTCTTCTTCTCTACCTGTGACGTCGTGTACTGCCTTAACTTTACATCTTACACCTGAAAACAACAACAACGCGCGTTCTACAAAGCTCATCACACTCAGCGTTCCGCGTTCATGTGTGAACTAAGTTTCTCCAATTAATAGATTCGTTCCAATGGCAAACATCGGGCCGGAGAAAGCGGTGGCTGCGTAGGTCAACGTCCAGCGGAATTCACACCGGCCGCGACTGTCGATGTCGCCGTGACGTTCACGAAAAGAAATGTGGCGTGACAGTGTAAAATGTCAAAAACTGCGCTCATTTCTCCGTCCGTTCCGGGAAGGCTCGACAGCGGACGAAGTCGGAAAGCGAGTCGCTGCGTTTATTGGTCGCACGCCGCTATGAATGGAATGCGGTGGCGGAGGTTGCGCAAGCGCAAGCGCGACGCTCGACGGAATGCGCGGCGCGGAGTGCGGGAGGCGGGGAGAGGGGGGGCGCTGCAGCCTCCGTTGCATCTCGCGGCCATTCACGCCGCGGCCGTTGTGTGGTCGGCGAAATAACTCACCGTTAGAGCCGCGGAATGCCTGCCTGCTCTATGTGTATACTTGCGCCTGCACCGACCACTTCACAACGAGGCATGCCACGCCGCGAGATCACCGTAGATAACAGACTCGTCTTTTGTTCGGTTTAAACTAAAATAATATGAACCATATAAATTACATAAATAGGTACCTACCCCTGTTTAAAATTTAATTTTAATATAGACAATCTATTTACCATACTCTGGCGTTCTATTAATCGAAAATACTTTCAACTAATTGAAACGTCAAAAGCACGATCAAAAGCAGCTAAGTAAAAGTCTGTAAATTTTTTCTACAACTAAAAAAACTTTTCTCATTAGGTACCTACTGCCATTAGGACCACCTATCATTAGGACAATTTTTTGTGCTTTAAACTAATTAAATTACCCCTAACCCTTTGAAGAGGATTTGTAATTTTGTACTGATATAATTGATTTGATTATAATTTAATTAACACAGATTATAGAAATCATTAAAAAAATATTATACAATATATAAGAACTTGTATAAACGAGGTAATAAAATAAATACTACATAATGTTATGAAGGTTTTGATGATGGTGGGCGTGGCAACTTTGTAAGATTGAAGATTGGTATTTTAAGGAATTTGCATGCCGACTGACTGATGGGAGAACGGCATTCAAGTGTACGTATGCAATCGGCCGAGGTTAATAGCCACGTTGTAACCCGCTGCCATAAATTGAATATTATTATGCCCCTCGTTCTTAAACGTTGTCATACCCAAGATGTAGCAAACATTTATTGATTTACTTTAACTTTATAAATGGCTAAACATGCAGTTAAGTACGGCTAAGTTGGTAAGGAGTTGGGTACTATCCCGCACAGACTACTTGATACATGTCGTAGTAATACCGCCGAAGTAACAGCATCTATACCAAATTTCACATCAAATAAACATGGAGAAGTTAGTGAAATCCCTTCGTTAAATAGGAAAATGAGCTCATAGTCTTCAAATGCCTGAACATAAATTATAAACATGAATGACCCGATCATGACAGCTTTCAAACAAAAAAACGGATCAATATTATAACATCCCATTTTTGCGTCGAGCATAAAAAGAAACCTTTTACTATGACGTCAAAGTCAAGCGATTTTAAGTGATCGCAACATCTTGGTCATAATTTTTTAAGAACACTTAAAAACTCACTTAAAAATCTTGGATTATTTAAAGATACGATACCAATTAGTACCCCTCTAAAGTCCCTTAGGAGTATACTTGTAGCTAAATGTTCTGCTCATCCCCGCTACTGTGGCGAGCAACGTTAGCACTATCAATAGTGAACGCGTCATCACTCACGCACATTTGTCCTACATACTTGTCGCAGCCGGGAGCATATTTCGTCACCTCATGAGCTAAATTCCGATTTTAAGCCCATTGTTCCCGGTCCAGCAGTGTTGCGACCCTCCGCCCGACTATATTCCGCATTCTCATACTATTAACCCGATATTTATTATTCACACGATCTAATTTAGTCAAGAACTGGTCGCGATTACAACCTACATCATCCGTTTAACAACACACAATATAATACATAGATTCGTTGCTCCACTTTTAGTCGCAAACGTTTATACAATTCAAATATGTATGTAGGCAATTTGCTGAGCTGTGTTTCAATGTAATTCTTGATAAAAACGCACGAAGATAGAAGAGGGGGCGACACATATTTTGTCTTTATCGTAAGTGTAAATACGCTTTGTGATAAAAAGTAACACATTTGCGCTATTTCCCATAGTTGTCAGCAATTAGAGCAGTGTTTGCGGGTGCGGCGGGTAAGCGGGGTACGGGGAGAGCGAAGCGGGTGACACGTGTGCCCCACATAGTGTAACACTACGGCGCCCATTGATCGCCCGCGCTCGCGTCCGCCTCCGCTCGTTGTGCGGCCGGACGTGACGTCATCGCCACCTGCACTCCACCCGTGCCGCAGTGCCCTCGCAACCACTACCCACCGGCGACACTGCAAAGGCGTCAAATATGTCCCTCTACTCTAATTTCTCAAAGGCAATGTGTGTCTCGCTAATTTGACGTAGTCATCTGAATGGCGCCGGCGCAACTCCTTCGCAGCCCCAACAAGGCCGGAGACGCGTATCTCGGTCTTGCCTAATTAGTGTAGTGTTGTGGTGTGGGTGAACCCGCATGCTGCGTGGACCTATCCGCCTTCGTTTATTACTATTTTAGTCACTTGTGCTGGATTACGTAAGGGCGATAATTACATGTAGCTTCAATTGACCACATTCCAATTCTTCAACATCGTGTTCGTCAGATCTTTGTAGAGAAAAACGCAAAAATGACATTTAAAAGGTTGCTTCACCAAAAATAAGAATAGTGAGAGAAATTCTTCGTCAAGTAAGAATATTTTTGACAACATACAGAAACTCACAGCAAACATCGTTCATTGATGTAGGTACTAATAATATTTACGAAATTTTACCTAGAAATTTTCTCGATTGGCGGCCATGTACCTAGAGGCCTAGATATACTGGACAGCCCTCCACTAGTGAGGCAACCCAACAACATAGGATAGGTCTGGGAAAACATGAAATGGGGGGCTGAATGACGCTAGTTGTTCATTTTGATCTATTGCGAGGTAGAACCAACAGTGGGCGTCTGTCTGCTGTTAATTATGGTTATGATGAAACTAAAACAGTATAGATGCCATAAATTGGTACCCAATCAAACAAATTAAGTTCAGGATACAAAATTCTACAAAAGGTATTGTTTTATTTAAGAACGGTGACTAACATGAAATCGGTTTTTTAACAGTAAAATAACAGAAAAGTTTAATGTTACAGATAGCAACAGCGACAAGGAGTAAGTTCAGTTGTTAAAGCAGGGAGCCTGAGTCAGCATGATGTCATGCAGCATACGGCTAATGGGAGCGTCCCGGCGTTAGAGCACCATTCCCAACGCATACCTAAGTACTTCACCCAATCGAGCGATGACGAATCCATTCATATTCCTCCATTGTACCTCACTAACCGTGTTTAACGAATAATTCTAGATATTATAAATAACGCTTCGTCTGAATTGAAAAATGAAAAATATAACACCTGCGAAAATATTATGTGAAATTCTTATCGCTGAGACGACTTTGGCGGGGACAGTGACGCCCAAACTTTTTATATTTTTAAACAATCCCCCGGATAAAAAGTATCCTAAGTATATTCAGGTAAATAACCATCTGTGTGCCAAATGTCATCCAAATTGTTATTGAGGAACAAACATCCAAAAAATAAAAACAAAATATCTAAACATACAAACTTTCAAATTATATTAATTAGGATTAATATAGGTACAACTGCTTAACTGAGCTATGATAATAATGTCACACGACTAAACATAAAATTTCTGTCAACTCAGAGGACCCACATTATCAGTCGAAACAGAGCGATGACTCGACCTCAGCTGCTAAAATTTTCAAAAATCCTTTCTTATGGAATGCTCATGTTATAAAATAAACCTATGACCCAAACTTCAGCATCCTAGACTTTGTAATTTTGGCTGTGCGTTGATAGTTGGTCAGGACTGACGATTTTATAAACATAGATGAAAATTGTTAGAGTCCATTTATAAGTAAGGTGCTTCGTGAACTTAGTATTTAGTCCTTAGAATATTAACTGAATCTAGAATAAATCAACTGAAGGAATAGAAGAAAAAGAAGAAATGAAAGAAAAGCAAGTAAGAAGATTAAGGAATTACGAAACTGGTTTTCATAATGATTTGACAGATTGTAGCTTATTCTGAGATCATTGTGAAAGCTGATTTTGTTCCTATGTCAACGAAGAAGAGCCTTTGAAGAAATAAGAAGACTGAATAGGACTGCAGTTGAAATTGGAAGAATTAAATTTAAATTATAATTATTTTATATCTCATACATCATTACTGTTAATAGTTTCTTTGATTTGTGCTCCTTATTTTGTACTATGTGTTTATACAGAAATATTTCATATTTATTTTGAAAACGAAAAACTATGTGATACAAAATAATATGTACATTAGTTAATGAGTGTTTCACTCTGGTTTCACAGTTGTTCATTTATAAATGTATAAATATATACCACTTAATATAATTTCTAAGACACTATTTTAAATCGCAGGTACAAGCAAAATACGGAAGATACGTACTAAACTCACTATCCGTCCGTGGTTCTAAAACCTGAGTCAAGTCACAAGCTAGTGGATTCAGTCGCTCAAACAAAATTTGATCGGGGAATAACAGCTTCGTTTCATTTGATGCGTAGCAGTGAGTCATATGGTTATCTCATTCACTCTACCGTTTGAACACATTTGTCTTTCTCTATGTATCTATAGGTTGCATTTGGGTAATTGTATGTGGCCCATTTGTAGATTACGCATATCTTCCTCTTTTTTTGCTTCTATCGACGTTTTACATATTATATATTATTTTACATGTGATTTTGCTTAACTGCATGAGAAATTCACAAGAAAAAAAACCAATTCTATTGATCGATTGGTGAATAATTTTGTCATAAAAATGTATTTATAATCAAATTGAGAATAATGAAATGGAATTATTGTGTGTGTATATGTATGTATAATGAAATTTTGTACAATTTTGTAGAATTGTGTAGGTATTTTGCACATACATTCTGTACTGTACATATTAAAACATATTTCTATTAAAACATTCCCTGTCTTCATAATGTCTGTTTCTCCGCTAACTTCGACTAAACCTTTTAACGGATTTTGGGGTTTTTTAAAAATAGAAAGAGCGATAAACGAAGAAGCGAAGCCGGGGGCCCGCCTTAGTTATAAAATAAAATCGCTGTCCGCCTCTGTCTGTTTATCCTCCAACAGATTTTGGTACGGTTTTCACCCAATAAATTTAGGGAAGTTCAGTAAATTACAGAAATAAAGTGAATTCATGCGAAGCCGAAGGTGGGTTACCAGTATTTTCTAAGACAGAATTGAAGTAGTGATAAAAAAAATATATCTTTTCCGAAAATACTTCGACAACCATGCGACGCCTACCTACCGTTCGTATTCGCGCGTGACTCGCCGCAAACACCTACGCAAGCCCTACACACTTCCCGCTTCGCCTTTCCTTGAAAGGAGAATCGCGGGAAACGCCTCGTCTCCATACACGTAACCTTATGCTTATATAATGCTCAATAGGAAAATACTATCAATCAAACAACGCATGCAGAATAAGTTCGGAAATTGATTTTTCAGAGTTACTCCATCGGACATGTGGGTGATGTATTGTATCAGTGGCTATATATAGACACCGCGCAGTCTGAACACGATGTCTCCGTTCTGTTGGCATTTAAATAGTCAATGTTGAATAAAAATAAAGAATAGTAAAGAGCAATTTTCTATGTCTTTTCCTGATATGTTAGCCAATCGGTTGGTTTCGCTGGGTAAGTACAACACAGCAAGTAAAGTAGCACGGTCGTGCTCATATAGTGGATTAATTGATACATCGTATCAAGGTAAGAAGGCTTTTCGGAAAGCTAAATTTGTAGTTTTATAACTACAAGAGGAATATCGTCATTGTAAAAACTAAAGCTATATGAACTATTTAAGATTCCAACAAGAACTGCTTAGTGCTTAATATGAGCACTATTTGTCGAACTGCGACCTCTTAATAAAAAATTTGTTATGCGCAAAATGTACTTACCTAGTCGTTTTCCAATAAATTGCAAAAAAAGAAAAACCAAAACGTTTTTTAAAAACTATGAAATTTTGTGATGTGAATTATAAAATGTGTTCATTTCATTTCATATGAATATAATATGAAAATATAATTTAATATGAAAATGTGAAAAATCTTGTTGTAAAAAACTACATTTTTCACATTGGGGATTTTTCTTTGACAAAGACGTTATATTATAATTGATCTTTTATGAATCATATCAAAGGATATCATATATGTTGCTTTCTTTAGTCACATTCAGTCAAAGATATTTGATTAAAGATAAAATTAAAAATTAAAAATAACGACTTTCATGTTGAATACTTAACATTTAACTATACTTTAAGACAAAAAATACATAAAAATTAAACATTGAAATGCTATTAATCTATACCTACCAATGTTAAGAGAGTAAAAAAGGATTTTGCATTAGATACTATATTTGTATAGTAATACAAAATCCTCATTATACAGATATCAGATATGTCATACAAAACATAGGTATATGTTTATATATTCAATAAGGTTTAGTCTTCTATTATTTTGTATACCTACTAACTCCTCCAATTTATTGCACCCAAGCGAAGCCGGGACGCATCGGTCTAGTTAACATTGTAATGTCTAAATTTGGACTTTTAAATTAAAATTAAAAAATGTAGAATATTTAAAAAAATCAACAGGCTTCCTCTAGTTAAAACAGAAATGGCCATCATCCACTTTACTTACACTTCTCATCCATCTTTCAAACAGCCTATATATTTTATTTAGGTTTTAAAGGCTCAGTTATCTTTGCTATATTTATATATATATAGCTTTGCAGAACACCAAAATTAAATTAAATTAGAAACCTAAAAGTTGTATATTCTACATGGAATTGTAAGTTAACAATAAAAAAAAAATACTTACAAAATCTATCTACAAAATCCATAAAAATTTATGGGAGTGAAATCAAAATTGTCACACGGTATGCGTTACGCGTTAGTTTTAATTTTAGAATATCTCTAAAGTTACAGAGATATTGCGCCATCTACCAATATCTCTGAAACTGGAATATCTTACTTAATATTGTTGTAATATTAAGTTGTAATATCCTTGCGACAACAAGATGGCGCCGGTAATCATTCGAACAGAGATGGCGCTGATATCAATTCGTTATGATAAATGTTTTTATAATTTTTCTTAACATATCACTGTTTTTATTATGTATTTTATAACAGTTACTAAGGAGTAAACTCCAGTCGTGTGTCAGAGCTGACATACAAACTTTTTTTTTACTATTTGGTTTAGTAAGTTGAGAGGTATATGTACTATGTAAGTATGTAAAGAAACAACTGGCGCTTTGTCACATGTTATGCGGACATAAAATCTAAAATTTATCTATAAGAACTCAACGTTCCTATAGATAAATTTGAGTATATAATATCCACTTAATGAATATAGTAAGTAGGTAAGTAAGTACCTATAGATGAAGATGGGAACAAGTAAGTAAACTTTGAGTAGTTAGATGCGGTTTAGATGATATTGAAAAACATCAAAAAAATACATCTAGAAAATATATGCACCGATTTAAAAGTAACCAAAGTTGTGCTCCGTGTGCTCTTGAATACCTAGATCCGTCTAGACCGAACTTAGTCAGAAATCTAGCGCATGTAAATATTATAAAAATTTATAAGTCAAAAACAATTCACATATTTATTATTTTTGCGCTTGTTTTTAATTCTTCATATTAGCGCCTCTCGAACGATATATAAATTATATATAATATTTTACACATTTATCAATTAAATTATGATTTAAAGACTTAGGTCATCGTATGAAATACCTAGATGCAGCTGTGCCTAGGATACCTAGAACTGAAACGTTCATAATTTTACTTTTAGATTCAAATTATTAGATTTATTGGATTAAATCCAATATTAATTACCTTAAAGAGGGTTATTATTTTTATAAGGTATGGGGGGAGGGGTGGGGGGGTGGCAGGAAGGAGGGATGCGCCTTTGTTTTAAAAATCTAAATTGACTAAGATAATATTTTCAATTGAAATTAAAACGACTTAATTCGTAATGGTCTGAAACATTTAAAAATATATATTTTATCTATGTATTTATTTATATAAAATAAACCTACATACCTAATCATTACCTAGTAGTATTAGGTGTGTTATACCTACCTTACTTAAGTAGGTACTATACAAATAGGTAATAGGTACTTACATACTGATTTTATTAAATCTATACCAATATATAAATCTGAAGACATTGAGTTAAAGCTGTTTGTCTTAGTAGTTCTGCCACTGAACGATAGGTGGCGTTAGTCTAAATAAGGATAATATATTTTTATTTTTTAGCCTTTTAGCTCACTTTAAATAGCCTGTAGCCTTCCTCGATAAATGGACTATCCAACACAAAAATATTTCTTCAATTCCAACCAGTAGTTCCAGTAGTATCTACAACCAAACAAACAAACACTTCATTTTTATATATTAGTATTAAGGATAGATTAAAACAAATCCCCATTTCCTTCTGGGTTGGATGCTTAAAGCCTGGGAAGTATAGGTTACCTACACATTAATAAAAAAGAGTTCTTTTTATTAGATTCGATTTGAGGCAAAAGAGGGGATGAAACTTAGTAGGTAAGTGTTTGATTTTCTAGTTATAGTTAAATCTGAATCAGATTTTAAGAATTTATCCCCAAATAAGTTAATAGATTTAAGTACAGTTATAATATGTACCTACTTATACATGGCTAACGACTTGCTCCCGGCTTTATCAAACGTCCCAACACAATAGCATTCGAATTTGTAATAAATATGACTTAATAATAGGATAAAAAAGCGGATGCAGAAGCGGGTAGCAATTTTATTTTTTAGATATGTATTGATCAAGTTTTGAAGAGGTTTTTTAAAAAAGAGCTGAAAGTTTTTTTTTTAAACTGCATTGCTTAAAATCTATCGAATAGATTTCCATCGGATTGGTTTAACTTTAGTCCCTTTCAACCAAAGATTTCAATCATAAATGCACCCTGTGCAGTTATGTCTGTAACTATATGCAACGTGAACGACTCATTGCTTTCTACGAGCGACTAAGGCGGGAAAAGTGCAACGATGACACATTTTCGTCCACCTTGTGGGTCGCCTGTATAGAGGGCTCCCCAGCTGTGGGATGGTTAGATAAGGTTCCCACGTATGTGCATATATTATTATGCCAGCTGCAGACTATCCCCGACTTCCACCAGAATGATTAACAACCCGCAACTTAGTCAGCAGCCAATGAAACTCAAAATACATTTTCATTAGCACAGAAAAAGTCAGGTTGAAAAGCAATAGCAGAATGTTTATTTACAAATTTTGGCAACCCTTATATATTTTCATTTTGACAAGACATTCTATTTCAAATTCAAATCAATCATGGAATTATATTTAAATGTTCGTTCGAATTTTTCATGTTGACGTTTTCGAATCTTCTCTGCCAGCGTTCTGTGAAGAGGTTGTATATGCGTGTTTTGTAATGTGGAGTATCGCCACAACGTGAACTATGGCAAATCTTTGCTCTTTTAACCCCCCCACGCCCGACGTAGTTATAAGTTGGACCTGTGTATCTGTTTGTCTGACTGTGGCATCATAGCTCCCAAACGGATAGACCGATTTTTATACGCTTTGTTTTTGTTTTATATCATACTCGTATATCACACGCGATTGAGATAGTTCAATCTGTTTGTTACTTTATACTGTTTCCGTGACATTATAGTCATGATGCTACAGTCTGATTTTTATACACATTAGGTACTTATATACCTAAGTAATTTATAATTTAAGTATAATTTATATTTTATAATTTTAATTAAAGCATGTAAGCGAGTGCGAGGTATTTACCTCAGAAAAACATCGAAGTTTGCATGACATGATATTTTTATTTTATGAAACACTAACACTATGCACACTTCGCTGTGGCTCAACGTCAGCAAGGTATGAAAATCGTGTTTTTTTTTTAAATAAAAATCTTCGACCACGTCCGATCGCTAGAACTTCACAGGATTACCCGCTGGACTAATCTAAAGATTGTCTGAAAGTTTCATCAAAATCATCAAAAGAGGTTTTGGAGTCTATAGATAGGGAACAAACATATATACATACATACACATCGCCTGAAAGACAATGACAGGATTATTAAGAGCGGATAATTGATGGGGTAAAAAGTTCTTCAATGGAGGTCACGAATTGGGAAGCGCAGCATGGGACGCCCTACAGCCAGGTAGACAGACGACCTGAAAGGTTTCGCAGGAAGCAGTTGAATGCGTACATGATGCGAAGTACAGAAGTAAAGAACGTGTACAGTGGCGAGCTTTGGGAGAGGCCTACTTCTACATCCAGCAGTGGAAAGGCACTGATGTTGAATTTTCTTCTAATAACTACGCAATATAAAAAGCAAGTAAACTGGGTTCGTTTTCATAATATTTTGCATTTTTTCCAATGTTCATCTGCTCATAGTTTAGCTAGAGACTGATCGCATGATAAAAATACAACAAAAAAAATAGTATGTAACTTATTGTACCTAAATATTGGTAGTTTACTTCCTGTAAAATTAATTAATTCCATTCGACCCATAAGCATCAATGAGGGTTCCCAACGTTAAAAAGGCTTTCTGATTTAGGTATTTTACCCTTTCTAAATAAATAAAAGTTCTAAGGCCTTGAAATATTCATTCAATCTTTATAACTTATTTATTTTTCTCAGCCATTATTTTTTGTAATAAAATTGTTTTCGATGATTTCTCGATATTTTTTCTGGATGATGGTTGGTATCTTTGACAATACGTTAGGTGCCATACCATACGAAATTTCGTGGTGAACGGTTGAACAGTTATGGTGTGAAGGCGTAACGAAATAATGTTTTTTAGTAGTTTTTAGATTTAGGTATCAATATAGACAAAATATATAAACTATATCTTATAATACTAAACAAGCAATTCTTGTATTCCACGACGATGTCACGCAAAATGGAACGGTTACAAAAGTAACACCGCTTGCTACAGCTAACGCCATCTAGCGCCGATCGAACTTGATATTTTTTCTACTTAGTAACACTACTCAATAACAGATGGCGTTTGGACCGAATACCTCGAAAGCAAACTATTCGAGAAAATTAGTTTTTTTTTATGAAACTATAATATCTTGGATTATTATTAATTCGTGGTTTTTTTTTTCTATAATGTTTCATAGACTCTTTCTTACATGTAGCTAAACTTTAAACCTTTCATTGGCCGGATCGAAGCTCGGTCACCCAGTCTAGTAGAACATAAATTTAGAATATACTAAACGTTCCGTTAGATTAAGGAGGGTAGAGATAAGGAGGACAATCTTATATGGGCGTTAAACTAAAAAAGTGGCAACTAAAATCGACAAATAAAGATGGCGCTGGTGTGTCTAAGGCAGTGATCTAGATAGTTTGAGAGTATGGAGAGTATGAAATGAATGTAGCAGTTGTTGACGGAGTGAAGTGTGCGCTGAGATGAATTGTTTACTATCACTAGCTGCACCAGCGCCATCAGTCTGTCGTCTTTCAACGGACACTTTTAATACACAGAGCTTGCGCTCCTTTACCTCTATTCTCCTTGCGTTAGATATAGAAGGTACTTGTCTAATCACTACATACATATTATTAAAAACAAAATCCGCCGCCGCGTCTGTCTGTCTGTTCGCGATAAACTCAAAAACTACTGCACCGATTTTCATGCTGTTTTCACCAATAGTGGTTCTTGAGGATGGTTTTTACTTACAAATTTGTATAGTGCAGGATCGTGCGACCGACGATATGAAAATTCACAAGTCGTTACAGAGCTCGCCTGACAATACACACGCATATTGCTACCGCGGTCGGTCGTGCGTATCGTCAGTACTGACCGTCTGGTCAGGACAGCCAGCACTGAACTCTGCAACGGCCTTAGAATGCGTCCGGTCCATTACAACCAATTCCCAAATTGCATGATTCCCATATGAAATAGACCTATATAGATATTAAATAGACATGCACAGAGTGATATATCAAGTGATATATAATGTGTCATTTTTGACACTGACATATATTATAAAATTAGAGTGACAACGATTCAACAAATCAACGTCACAACTGACGTTGAGGTAACAGTGACATGCATAGGTGACATTCATAATCTGTCAATGTCAATGCCGTCTAATCAACGTCTAATGCAACTACAAATTCAAATCAATCAAAATCAAATCGTATGTTTTTAAATCGTGGAATCGTGCATAACAGAATCACAATGCACAATACATAATATTATTTCACATTACATTACTTTATTATTTCTTTTTACAGTCATTTAATGTGAGAGTCGCTAAGTAATCGATCACCCTGTTTTATATAGTGTGAGTTAATGCACATTAATGCATGTTAATGCAAAATATGTCACTTTAACCTATACCAAAATTTTCAATAGGTTAGAATATTCAATAATTCAATAATATATATACCGGAGTTCGCAAACATTAATTCAATTCGAACATTAAAGCAAAAATGGAAGATTCTGAGTTTGTGGAAGCATTAGGTGGCAATGACTTACCCAAGTCAGTGAACAGTTTAAAATTTGCTGCCTCGAGAAGTATAGAAATAGCAGCAATGACTGAAAGTATACTGGAGACTAAAGGTACTAATTTGATCTTTCAATGCCTACCTACACATATGCGTAGAAGAGTGATGAGTCACAACAGCAAACGGATGCCGATAAAATTGAGGAAAGCACATTTGGAGCAAATAAGCAAAAACGGTGTTTCATCAATACACAAGCGACCGTCTAGGAAGTTTAGACGAAGGCCAGCAAATTTATTAGACGAGTATACTAGGCGACAAAAGGGCAACGTTTGGCTGGAGACTCACATTTGGCATGCCAAGAGATTTCATATGGTGGAGCTATGGGGCCACAAATTAGCTAACGCACCATGTGATAAAGCGTTTCGTGCATGCTACAGAGCAAGCTCAGCTCACTGTCTCCTACAAGACATTTCATACTATAAACCTATTCAAATATTGGGACCAATAAGTAGTATTAAAAATTTATTTAGTAAATTAACTGTTGGTTCTTGTGGACTCGGAGTTTGTGCTAAAGCCTACGTAACAGGTAAAAGAGAAGGCTCCATACATTTGTACGAATCTGAGTCGTATCCATACAAATATATTGGTAAAGTTACTTTTATTTGGATCAATAATGAAAATGATGAATGCAACACATTGTGGTTGTTTGTGCATCCTTCCCAAGCAAAACAAGTTGAAACAATACTGTCAACTTCAATAAACAGTAATCAAGAATATGGCGATTATATTCCTGAAAAAAGAAGAAAAATTGGAAATGATTTGACCGATGGTATCAAAATTAATTTTAATACAACATTCAATAGATTTAGATTAACGGGCCCCAATAGTCACGCTATTTTAGTGAAAAGTCTAAAATGCGTCAAGGACATGAAAAACATTAAAAATGATAAATGGATATCATTAGAAAGAAAGGAAAATAATAATAACCTTCATTTGAATGAAAAACATGAATACTGGCAAAGAATAAGTATGGCACAATCTCCTTCTCAACTATCACCGCATATAGTTATTGGTCTTATTATAAAAGATCCCCGTTTAAGTAGGCCTTCAAAGAGAACCAAAGCAAAATCATCAAACAGTAACCAGTTAAGTTCAGATTATCTGACAGATTTACCGGATAATTTAGCAGACTCGCCTCTATGGAATACATCCATACACGAGAGTATTAAAAAGAATTTAATGACAAATACACAATTTATCAACCACATTACAAAAACTTACCTAGTTCCGGGAGAAGTGAATGAAGATGATGAAATGTTGCAAAGAGTCCCCGTTGTGTTAATACAAAGGCCGGGCTCTCAGGATTCAAATTATAAGAAAATTGGTAAGAATCTATTATTTTTAGAACTCTATATACTGGAAGTATACTGTCCTAAGTCCATCTAAAAAAAAACACTTGATGATGACATTGGAATAAAGTATTTTACAGTCTTTTAAGTCCTATCAAAGAGAACAAAAAAGTTTCGCTCATTCCACTCATTACTTGTTTACACTTCACTGAATACTTTGCTAAATGTGACTTGGGATAGTTTGCTTCCAATATATAGAACTATTATTAGCAAGTAATAATAATAAATTTGTTTATACAAAGTAACAGAACATGATGTATTTATTTTCCTTTCAAGGGACCACAAAAATTGGTCGTAATAAATGTATAGTAGTTGCAATATTAATTCATTATAGGGATTCGACAGGGACCTTGCCATTTAGTCGTTATAACAGATCTGTCATTAAACTGAAGTTTTTTATATCCAGTTTCTAGAAAATATATGTTACTGATTATAATAACAAGTAACTCACAATATTTTAATTATATATTTCAGGTTACAACAGTGGCTGGGATATTATTGTGCCGTCCGGTTATGGTCTTGCGTTTTGGCAAACATTTATAATGTATGGTGGTCGACCGGGAGGGCTAAGGGAAAGTGAAAATGTTGCTTTTGAAACGGGCGAAATATATCTTCCTCCGGATAGTGAAGCGGGAAGAGCGGAAGAAAAGAGAATCGAAATTGCCCTCAAAGAAAAGTATTTCAAACTTCCCCCTAGCAAGAGAGTAAATTATATAAAGTTAGGAATCACCAGTCCGTTTATTTGTCCATGGAAAATATTGCTTAATGATTGGTGTCACCAATCTGTTGCTGTTGATGATTACTTTGTTCTTCGCGATAGACAAATGCTTAATGATATAGAGGTAAATATGACTATTCTGATAAAAAAAAATTGTTGATATTTTTTAATTTAATTCTCCCAACATTTGTACCAAATTGAAGTCAGTAGTAACACTAATGTTATATTGAACTGTTGTCAAGTGACATGGGTCTTTTTATTCAACGGGACAAACTAGATATCTAACATCTGTTAAATATATATCGAATAGAATACATACAGTTATGATTAAGGGGCAAAGGATTTTTACACTAATAGTTCTAAAGATTTAACAAGACATTTGTTTCAGGAATGCCTAAATAAACGATTAAAAAAAATGCCAGTCACATTAAATGATGATGCATGTTTGGTAGCGATTTATTTGCAAGTGGTTGGCAAGGGAAGCCTCAATAACAATTCCGTAATATGTCTACCACACTCGGATGATGTTAAATCAATAAATCCTGTATTTGAGTGTCAACACGACGATCCGAATGAGAAGTTAAGGAAAAGTAAACGTATCGAACATAGAAAAGTATTGAAACAATTGAAAAGGAAAAGAAATAAATCAAAGAAAAAGGGAGTCACAGTAAGTCAAAGCTAATAATAGTAAGAATAGAATATTTTTCTGTTTTGAGATAAATTTATAAACAATAGCTGGTGACAGCTACTGAAGACAGTGGTGCCTTTTTTTTTAGATGATCCATTGGGAACTCGACAGTTTTCCAGAATTAAAAGTATCCTATAATTAAATCCTATAAATCCATATAATAAACTATCTGTGTGCAAAATTTAATTCAAATCCGTTCAACCGTTTTTGTCTAATTGAGTAACAAACATACAAACTTTCGTATTTATTTGAAATTGCACTTAATCATTGTGATTTATTGAACATATTTTGTTTACAATTTTAGGTGGTTGAAAAGCGGAAAAGAAAATGCAAGCCAGAACTGTCCGAGTACACGAGGACTATGAGAGAACTGTGGGTGCCACAAAATATACAAAACGTTCGTCATTCTTGCAGCAGAGAAGTGATTGGCTATTTGCCTAAAGCTGCGTATAGCTTCACCGAATCCAGGAGTTGTGGAGTGGGATATATAGTGTACAATGCCCTTAAACTCTTAACTAATAAAGGCTTAAACCAAGTGTTGCTACGAACAACATCATCTAGGAAATACAGAATAGCGAATATTCAAATAATTAAAATGTAAAAAGAAAATGTCAAATAAAAAAAAGTTTTGTAGAAAAAAGGCATTTAATATTTTTTTTTTTACACAAAATACTTAACCTAGTAATCCTATATTCGATTGATACACAGGATTAAACATTTATTTTCATTAACCAGAATACATTTAACGCCGAGTTGCGTCTTGTTTGTGTTATAAATCGTATACATACGTAAACTATAGAATGTTACATTTAATACAGTTTTTAATCATTTTTTGTATTCTGTACCACAGTATACGATTATACACGAAAATAACTCACTTTTTTAAAGAAAATCTCACTTTTCAAGGCCAAAGAAATGTTAAACAACACTGAACTTAATGTATGTGATCACCATTAAGAAAAAGTTTGCTTGCATTTGCTTATTACAGACGATAGTTAAATTGTTATGAATTTTAAAAAAGTAAGCAACACTAAAACTAAACCTGCAGACTACAGACTTTTTATCGGCCGATAGTTTAGTCAGCTTTTGAATCAGTATGAAGAAGTGAATCGCTAAATGTGCATACGGCCCTTAGCCAAGAGCACCCAGTGCAAACGGGAGCGTTGTAGATTGACGAAACGACAGAAAATAAAGCCCGGTGATTGGTTGTTGTAACGCCCACATAAAATTTTGACCAATCATTGGTCTTTATTTTCTATCGTTCTCTAATTTCGTAAGGGAGCGTTGGAATTGGTGTGCTCATGGCTAGGGGCTCTGAATGCATACCTCTTCATAGCGATTAAAAGGCAGATAAAAAGTGTAATCTGCGGGGACTCTTATTCGACAAATGTTTGGCAAACTATTGTGCTGGCGACAGTACAAATAAAGAAAAGCGAGTTCAGACCTCTCCATTGCAATTTTCCATTTTATATTTTGTCTGTGCAACATTTAACTCTGGCTGATGGGATATACAATTTATGAACTGATAACTTGCTTATTAATTCGATTCGACCTAGCATCACATCATATCCACATTCGCATTGATTATTGCGGATGCGAATATTCGCAACATTTGTATGTAGACATCTGATGATGGAATAAAATATAATAATAATATTATATGGCAATATATGAAATGAATATGTGAGAATTTTGCACAGACATAAATGTTAAATATGAAACGAGGTGTATTAGGTTTATGTCTTTGACCGTTTCCTGGCGATGGCATCCTCGACGGCCTTGAGTTGCTTGAGCAGTTCCTCTCTCCGAGTCGCGGCGGCTTTTTTAGCGGACGGAGCTCCGCTTATGGGTGACGCTCGTCTCTTGCCCGACGTTTCTATAATTTCATACAAAATTAGACCAATTTCTGATAAATATGGAGCCCAAACACGCTATATCTGCTGTAAGTAAGTTGCTAAGTGTCCTGGAGACTACTTTAGTTTGCAACATCAGACCAAGGAAATACCATCAAAGTACACTATACAAAATTATACATAAATCGAAGTTAGTGAAATCCCTTCATCGACTAGGAAATGATCTGATGATCTTCAAATATCTGAACAGTTCTATAGTTAAACTATCTAAAGATAACGTCAGCTTTCAAACAAAAAAAGACGGATCAAAATAGGTCTATCCATTTGGGAGCTACACCATTTGAACTACAAGCTATCGCTAACACTTACAGTTGATTCATTGAAACGAGCTAATATAGCGCTTTCTCTTTCACTCAATTCCATACAAAAGACAAGGACAGCAAATCTTGTGTGCATATACAATAATAGATGAACGTTCATTATATGCTACTTTTAGCTTTGTAAACTATAATAAAATTATAGTTTCTAATACTTACATACTTACCCACAACCCTACCTACACTTTTTATTTTGTATAAACTATTCTAGCTATAAAGTTGTGAATTATTTATTAATTAAGATTTATCATTTTGGTTGCTGATATAACCATAAAATGAATAATAAACGTTACTTATACGAAATTTAATCCTTAAAATAACATAAAGAATTAAAATAAAAAAAATCAGTAGAATAACAGTGAGAGTTCTACGAACAGACTAAAAAGTACACATACTCTGTACACTCACATTGTCTGTTATGTCCACGTATCACAGCCGAACGCTTTATCTCCCTATAAGTTCGTTTCAGTGAAGTGAATAAGGATTAATTTAATTCTCACCTTTGTCACTAATATTTTCTTTCTTGCTTGGTATGTTTGTGGAGACAGCAGCCGCTAGACCGCTCGTTTTCGCGGTTGCTCTGAAATTTGCAAGTTATAATTTATTCTAAATTATTATCCCTATGCAGTGTGCATTCACATTTATAATGTTAGTGTGGATTGTGTTGTACCTGGGTCTGGCGGCAGCGTTGAGCAGCCTCGCGTGGCGCGCACGCTTCGCTCCCGAACTGCCCGACGACGAAGACGAGCGCGACTCGCTCTCCGACTCGCTCGACGACGACGACGACTCTGCCAAACAAATTTACTCTAATTACATACAACCAAAACATCTATTACAAACTGTATTTATATCAAATGCAAAAAGAAATGGAGTTTTGTTGCGTCCAGTCCATTACAACCAAATCCCAAATTGCCTGATTCCCATTTCGCCTGAAATCCAAAAAGCCTTAGTACCAAATTTCCTGAAAATTTGAAGATTGAAAATATTATTAGTATTATGCATGTTTATTGTTTATCAACGCCAACTTTGTTATTTGAAAAATTGCAATTGCAAAAAAGTAGCAAAAAAACATAAAAATAAAAAAAAAATACCTTACCTTAGTAATTAAAAATTAAGGCAATTTAAAATTCATTCTATTTGGGATTCAGGCGTATTCACATTTCAGGCAATTTGGGAATTGGTTGTAATGGACCAGACGCATTTTGTTTTTCTTTGCAACAATAAGTTTTTTTTATAATTTTTCCACTGTTTTATTTATCGACAAAAATGAATAATAAAATTATTATGGTACAAAACTAAAAAAACTCACCAGAGCCAGACGAAGATGACCTCGAATACCTTTTTCTACTGCGACCAGTTGCTTTACGTCCATACGGTTCCATTTCCTCCTGAGTTTAGAAATATTAAACAATTATTTAAATTAGTTATTAAATGTTATGGTCACACAGACTAAATGAATACCAGAATTTAATTAATGACCTTCAAGTAGATTATAATTTGGAGGAGATATGATACACAAGGAAAAGGAACACTTATGTTGATTTTATTAAATGTATTATAATAATGTAAGGTGGCGGTGGTTATGATCACCAAACTCATGAGAACGTTAATAGCGCGTTCATTTTCAGGCAGTTTTGCCGACCCGATAAATTCGCCACTCCGGCGTAGTGTGAACGTAGCCTTATCGGCTAAAACCAAACTACTTTTTAGCGTGGCCGGTACGTTTAGCAGGCGGGTTCACGGAAATCGCTGTTGTGTTACAGCAGCGGTTACAGTGTTACAAGTCACAACACATATGGGGAAGCCATGGGACCGTGGGATCGTACCTTGTGTCGATGTGAGGCCGGAGCAGGCGGATTGGCGGCCAATTGTCGCCCGATGGAGGGAGATGGCGCTCGCCTACGCGGGGCGGGCGGGTTCATGGCGGTGGCGCGCGCGGTCGCCATGCGTCGCTCGCGCACGATCACCGACGGTGATAACCTGATAGACGAATTTCACTTTATTAGTCACTAGAAAAGTATAAAACGCCATTTATCGTATTTTGGATAGATGGCGCTATCTCCCGGGCCAAGCCGCTAGTATTTACTTTTATTTTAGCTTTCCCGTAGGAATAAAGCATTTTCCCGCGGTAAAAAGTATCCTATGTTCATCACGGATAATGTTGGATTCTAATGGTAAAAGAATTTTTCAAATCGGTCCAGTAGTTTCGGAGCCTATTCTATACAAACAAACAAACAATCAAATCTTTCTCTTTATAATATTAGTATAGATTTGTTTAATGCTAAACATTAATTCGGTAGACTAGACTAATTTAGTTAACAAACGTGTCTAAAGACCAAACAGTCGGTCGATAATTTAATTTAATTTAATAAAATGCTGTGTTTGGTACTGTGAACATAAAGAACGCAATCAAACAGATATGAATGAACATTGCTCACCTTTGTCTGGACGATGATGAGATCCTCCTCTTGCGTTTGGAGCCCGGTGACCGCGAGCTTCGCGAACTGGAATTTGAAGAGCTGTGGAATCAGCGGGGAGGGGCGAGTGGGGGCGAGAGGGGTAGTCAAGAGCACGCCCACGCACACACACAAACACGCATACACATACACACACGCCACACATACGCCACACATACACACGCGCGCACACATAAGTACACAAACGAGAAGCGATTCATAGTTCATGCAATATCAATCAATGAAAAGTGATTAAGAGATGAGTATTGTTTAGTCCGAAAACCAACAACCATAGTGTTATATGAGTTATGACAGCGAAACCCGGGAAAGAGGGACCAAGCGAAAATAAATTTGAAAATTAATATTCATTGTATATATATTTTGTACCGTGAATAGGACTTCTTCTTTGGAAAATTGTGCAAAATTTAAAAACTCATAAATTATGTGTTGCTTTATATGGTGTCTTTCAATATTTCATTGGCACGTTTTAATTATTATCCTTTATAAAAGGTTATATACTATGTGACTGGAATAAATTAATAAACAACACCATAATTTACAAGCTTCAATCAAAATATTGCAATTTTGTTGCAATATTTTGATCGATTTATGCACATAAAAAGAATACATTTCTGTGAACTCTATATCACTTTACATTAAGAAAATTTGGCTGTGAATAAATTAAAAGTAAAAAATATTATAAAGAAATTCACTAATGATTCGTCGCCTGTAACATTGAATGTACATATATACACACTAGGCGGGCCAATCTGGCTACAGTTCGTGGATTATACACTTCACATTACTCTGGTCCGAGCGTTTTATCGGAGCTTCGAAGTGATAAAACGTCTGGCAAGATTGCCGAGTTTTTACCGAATCCGGCAGTGTGGACAACTTTATATAAATTGTACAGCCACTAAATTCCCAGCAGTTTCCTCGGACCGGCGTAGTGGGACTGAGGCCTAACACTTTTCTGCTAAGTCCTCGCCTTAAGCCGGGTCCAAACATGAGGGATTCGACGAATGCCGAGCTGATTATTTGCCTAATCACGAGTGTGGATGGGTGCTCGTCATTCACTCGGCAACGATTGCCAGTACTCTGTTAATTGTCGTCAAGTTTCTTGTACTAAGGAGCTGCTTGTACTAAGGAGACATGCTCACTACTTGGCGAATATGAAGCCGAGCATATACCGCATGTCTGGACCAAAGTTTAAACAATATAACACAGATCTATCATTCTGAGAAGGCGGCGCTTGAATATGTGCGGTGCGTGCACACTAAACAGCGCCAGCTCAAACCGGTTTATTCCAGTCTCGCGACACGTCATTCAATACACCCGCACATGCAACAGTCGCCTTTTTAGAGTGACAGATCTGTACGCGGAGGTGTCAACGTTACCTGGTGGAGGAGTAAGAGTCGTCAGAGTCCGGCGGACGTCGTCGCCTGGCGGCCGGCTCGGCGCGCATCCAGGGGTCCGCCCAGTCGTCGCCCCTCGCCTCCCGACCCTCGCGCCTCTCCCGCACTCCACCGTCCCTGCCCTCCCGACCCTCTCTTCCCTCCCTGCCCTCACGACGCTCCACTTCAGCGCGCTGCACTATCACCTCGCGCGACGACCGTACGCGCCTCTGTCATTATTAACAATAGACTTAAAGAACAGATTTCCATAAATTATAGAGCTAAGAACGATCCTGGTCACGTCATATAAACAAAAAAAAGTGGATCAAAATCAGTCCCTCCACAGACAGACAGACAGACAAGCACACACGTCAAACTTATAGCACCCCGTTTTTGCAGTGGAGACTGAAAGTATACTTTTCGTCTGCTAAACAGATGGGTGAAGTACAACCTCTCTTCGGATCTTTAGACCATTGCGTCCAAAGCCGTTTTGTTAGTGAAAAATACAATGAAGTCTTAGTACCTTGTGGTAAGAGAGTTCGTCGGGCACCGCTCGTTCGTCATAGTGCGGCGGTCGCTCGTAGGCGCGTTCGCGTTCGTAGCCACGCTCCCGCTCGTAGTACCGCTCGCGCTCGTCGTGCGGCGGCGGCGGCCTCCCGTAGCGCCCCCCGCGATACATCGGACCATACCCCCGACTGAAATTTTTTTCTTATCAAAATCATTCACCGCTATTACTCGTACAGCTTTTTTACAGTTGAAGTACGAAAACCTTCGTCAGTTTTCAAATTTATTCCTTTCTTTTGAGATCTGGTAGCCAATACATTTACATCATGTCTAAAAAAATATAGCTCACGGGTACATTTCACCGAAGGCGTGCGGTGCAGCGGGCGGCAGATCGTGTCTCGGCGGGGACGCGCCGACTGCGGCCGCCGCGTACGCCAACTCTGCGTCCGGGTCGTGCACGACGCCACCCACTGACAAGTGCAGCTTCTTCTCTTCAAAGTCTAGGTCTTGCTCCTTGCGCTTGTTCGCTATCCTCAGCATCTGACATTTTTACACAATAAAAATTACATTTTAGTAAAAGTAGGCCCAATTTAAAAGAGACATTTGACACTTTAACAACAATATTTTTCAGATGTAACTGCACAATTACTTAACTTGTTTCAGATAAAAATACATATTATTTATTGTAATAATGACAAAAGAAAGCATATTTGCATTAAATTTCACCTCACTATGAAACTAAAACTGACAGATGTCAAATGTGATCAAAATGGTCCTACTTTAACTAAGGTTCTAGGGCTATATTGGGGGGTTACTATGCAAGATCGAATCAAAAGTTAGAGGAGATCCGTAGACGTACGAAAGTTACCGACATAAGCCGGCAGATCAATGAGTTGAAGTGGCATTGAGCAGGGCACATATTACAGAAAGCCTTGGGCTCGGCAAGCGAGATCAAGTTTTGCGGCTGAGATGATGATGACTGTCGGATTGCCCATTTAATTATTATTATTATATTGGAAAGGTGGTTTTAAGTGAGTAGGAAGACAAAGGCTCATAAAAGCTTAAAAATCTCTTAAATACCTCTTTAGCAGTGCGCAATCCTCGTTCCCAAGCGGACTCCGGAGGCGGCTGGTCCCTTGGGGGAGGCGCGTAAGGTGCGCCCTGCGCCGGTGGCACACCGCGGACCACCTCAAACATATTATAGTTTCCTTTGTCCGTCACACCTGGATGCAGGAATCTGTTCACATATAATTAAACTTCTTCATCTAATGAACATCAACGCCGGGCAGCGCGAGTGGCAGTGGCCTTGGCATGACAAGTTCTGCTCAATGCCCTGCACACTTCGGCTGAATGTAAACGACATATTATAGTTATCTGATTAAAGTGATTCCTGTGGAGTTTCTTCGGCCGTTCTTCTCCACAGAGGAATGCACACCTTGGTAGTGAACGTGCCATTCTGTGACGTCGAAAAGCGATTTTTGTAAATCTTATATCGATTAAAAATGTTTTGAATTTGAAAGGCCGCGAGTTAAAGGTGGATCCAGGCTTCTGACCGGTCCTATTGAAAAATATGGGGGAGAGTTTATTTAATTTTACATTATTGTTACCTGCAACTGACACCCCATGTGCAGGCCCCTCGCGAGTAAAATCGGCATACTGGTCTTGGTTCACTCTCTTCTGGCCTTCGCTCGGCCTCATCCGACACCTCACCTTCCTCGAGCGAGGAACCTCTGGACCTGCGGTCGGCCGCTTTCGCTTCTTCTATGATAAATATAAAATATATCATTGAAACTTTGACGTGCCCCTTGGATGAGTGGTTAAGGTGCCTGCCTTAATGGTTAGGGGTTCCGCTTCGATTCCCAGCAAAGATAACTTCAAAAAGTCAAAGTCAGTCAGACGGGCTGCCACTAGATTTTCAACTTGAAAAGATGACCCTGCCGAGAATCGAACCCCGAGACAAAGCGTTGACCCTAAGAACTCACCCAACAGGGTTGACGTCAACGGTTGTATGCCTATTGGAAGTTCTATTTTTTTTTAATACCTGCATCTGCTTCCTTATTTTCATTTTCGCCGTTAACTTGTTCATTTGGTTTTGGTTCAACACACTCTCCCTCCTCTGCCTCAAAGTCTAATTGTTCTTCGCCATCTTCTGTATTACTAGTTTTCTCTTGGGGTACCTATAAAAATTACAACATATTATATGGAATATAGCTGATGATCTTCAAGCACCTGACAAATCTTCACATGCTACTTATAGCTAAGAACTATCTCGTTAGGTCACCTTTCAAACAAACAATAAAAATACATCAAAATCGGACCATCATTTTGGAAGCTAGACATGGACAGACCCACAGATGCACGTGAAACTTATAACACTGAATTTAAGAGTACAAATAAATTCCAAGTACTATTCTGGACAAAAGTTGAGAAAAAAACTTTTACCTTTTCAAGTTTCGGCGTTTCAGTAACATCGTCCAATTTGGGTGAGGAATGTGAACTGGTTATGGCGTTTCCATTGACTTGAACCTCCTGTTTCTGTTGTGATGATGGCGATGATTTCATCTAATGATAAAATATTTTTATAACATTAATAAATTTAAATACATCAGCTGTCGCTAAAAAATAATAATTCATAAGAGTCAATTCAAAAAATGCAACCCCGTTAACCTAGTTTAAATTTAACATATTCATTTTACATATTGTAGAGCTATATGCAGCTATTGCAGCTCCCCTTGGAATTTGACAGCATAAAAAACTAAAAGGAAAATACATAAATATACATTGGTGATAAGTCAAATGGGGCAATCCCTTATGAGCATTATCCCTTAGGAGCACCAAGTTTTTTAAGCTCCATATGGAGTATTGCTCTCAACTCTGAGCTGGCTAGATCCGTTTGACATCAATTGTTCCCACAACAATGACAAATCTACAAGTTTTTTTTTTCATCATGCAATCAGTCCAAGGACTATGAGCAGATTTGTTAAAGGTGTTTAGGGCTTGTAAAGCCAGTTCCCCATTGGGAACGACTCTTAATGTAGCCGGCTCCTCAGTCTACTATGGAGTCCAGGTCTTGAATATTTCGTCTCTTGAGACGTTTTATTGTGACAGGCACAGTGAGCTGCACAGCCAGTCGGTTTGGATGTCTGTGGAGACGGCACTTATAACTTCTGGAAAAGTGTCTTATTTCCTCCCTCACAGAAGCCACATTTAGGTGGTTAGATTAATGAAAAATTTATTTCGTTTGTTCTACCGGCTGCACAATGGTGAGTGCTCTCTGTCGAAATGTCCCAATTAATGACAATCCAGAGTTTTTAACATAGACTCAAGTATAGACTTCTTCAAGTGAACCATATACAGCACAACAATTGACCTCAGACAGCAGTAACCACCTACCACCGAGTAGGCCGTCAGTGGTAGGTTAATCAATACTAATGATAAATCTATAAGTATATGTATGTTCCTCTTAAATGAATTTAACTGATTTTTATGACATTTGGTAGATAAACATTTAGACATACAGGACACAGGATAGGCTACTTTTTTTCTTTTTCAATGCGGACGAAGTCGCGAGCGCCAGCTAATAATAAAGAAATTTACCAAATTTAATTTGGGCAAAAATATCTAGAGATCTTTATTAGTCTCTATTCATAATATAAAAATAGTTCAAACTTTTAGAAATACCTATGAAGAAGCTGACCCTCCAGATACAAAAGTGGCAAGAGTTAGTTATGTTTTGGGTCAACTTTACTACAGAATAAAGAATCTGTATTGAGATAAAAAAAAAATATCAACTCAAATTTTAAAAATCATAATATATAATATAAACCTTTAATTCATCCAGTCCAGTAGATTCTAGGTCTGACACGTCAGACAAGTCTTCGTGACTTATGTTTACATCTTGACTGTCTGCTTTGTTGCTAGACTTTGATTTGCTTACAGCTTCTTTAATATCTTCTTGATCAGATTCCATTTCACCTAAAAATAATCAATGTTTAAAAAAATTTACTTTAATATTAGTCTGTTAATAACAGATTAAGGGGTATTAAAAGTATTCAAATAAATAATAAGTCAAGGCAATGTATAATATGTACAATTTCAGTATACTTTGCCTTGACTTGTGTGAAAATGTTCATACCATCGGAAATCTCTTCAGTGGCAGGATCTTTTACACTAGACCTTTTGTTATAAGAAGAGCTCCTACTGGATTGACTAGAATCGGATCTGCTCCTTGACCTTGTTTGTGGCATAATTTTTTGCTCTGCCTTAGTATGCCTTCTCCACTTCTCCTTGGGACTCCACTCTTTCTTCATTGGTGACCTTGCTGGAGATGGTGACGAGTTTCTATCTGGAGATGGACTGGAAGGGCGGGACTGTTCCTGTTTTCTAGATGGGGATGCAACTTGTGAGTCTGGGGAGGCATTTCGTGATCCCCGTGAACCACCATCAGATCTGACTGAGCTATTTGAACTCTGTGGAGTTTTAGGACCTTCTCCCCCAGAGTAATACTGCTCTGGATGTTCAGGTGATGCTATGTTGGATCCCTCGCTGGGAGATTTTGGTGGATCGGGTGACTTTGGACTAGCCGGAGATTGGGGCATGGAATTTTCTGGAGAATTTATATCTGAATGTACCCCACTCAAGTTATCAGGGGAACGAGGCTGTTTAATTGGTGATGCAGACCGGGATGATGATTGTGAATAACTTTCAGCGGAAGGAGATCTAGGACGGCGTTTTGATGACGCAGGTGGTGGGGATTTTGGGGTGATTTTTGTGTTTGCCGTTTGATCTGTTCTATCTGTAGATGGACTCCTTCTACTTCTTGAACTAGAACTGCTACTACTTGACGATCTAGATGAGGAACGATCATTTCTTGATGCATCTCTTGAATCTTCAGATTCCATCTCTGAAAGTAGATTTAGACACATATGCAAGTTTGAATCAGTACTTACATTAAGCCCAGCCCATGAAAGCTCTCGCTTATTGCTGTAATTGCAATTTCTTTATTTATAAAAGCTCATAAATGAGTAGACTACTTTCAAAGGTGGCAATTTAACATTGAGTTTTTGAATAAACATTTTAAAACCGAAAAAATAGGCGTAGACGAAGTCGTGGGCCAGTGTATAAATTTATTATCTTGACAAACTAATAACACATTCTGGACAAAAAGCACAGAATGCTGTCTTTGAAACTAGTCAACTCAATTATAATGTTAGTTTACATTCACATCACCACTGTAAGACAAGATTATAGATTCATTTGTCAAACATTATTTTAAGGTAAGTATTACTTTATAACAATTCCTTTAACAATTTGAATTGAACTTTATACAATTACCTAAACAAAATATTTAGAATTTATTACTTTTTTATACCGCAGACATATGTAGATATATTCTACGATCTGTTGATATTTGAAGACACATCCACTCTTACCTTAGTGATGACGCCAGGACGCCAGAATCGGTGGCACTTTATTACAACACTCTTCATATTGCTATGACTTTATAACTTTTGTAATCACAACACAAACTAAACTTAGGTCTTTCACATATACTAGTGAATAACTTTAACTTTACAAACGATTAACTGAACTGACGGAAACTTAATTAACACTACTTTTTAACATGGCTGTGATGATGCAGGAGGAAATATATGAACATAATATATAAATAATCACTTCCCAGATTTCTGTAGGGTTAACTTATGCCCTTACCTTTACTGAGATGAATATGTCGCTAAAATTCTTGATGTATTTTAGTATATTTTTTAATAAAAATCCTGTAATTTGCGCCGCAACAGGCCTTTTCAGCAAATAGAAGAGTATTTCAATTTTCTTTCAATTTCAATAACTTCAAAAGTAGTCTGTTATCTAAACACACAGTGTACATTCGTTCGTTCAGCTTCGTTCACTTCCATTCACTTCCCAAAGACCGCGTTATTATTATTCTATTGTTAGCACAGACCAACCAAAAACGAAATCTTGATGGAAATATTTATTTGTATAATTATTTTTAAGCTGGATTAATTTTCACAAATTCATAATTAATGGAGCAATTAATTTTACGCCGATTTATGCTTTTGCTTTTGCATTATTTGTAACTTCATTCAGCCAGCGTTTCTCACTATACTCTGTTTTTTTATAAAAACCCTGTGTGTCAAGCACACAGGTACTTGAGGTACTTGGTTTCCTTTGCCGCAATTTTTTAAAAAACATAATGATGAATTGACAATGAATTTCGCGCCATTTTTCACACCCAAATATCTTCTTTGTGAATTTTATTTATTGGCCTTGTTGCAACACATAAAATTATTAAATAAATTCGCCATCAATTAATCAAGATGCTTGAAGCAACGGCAGATAATAACGTATCCGAAAATGAAGAAGAAGCGACTTTTTTCCAGGACGTTGATATGTTACAGAAACACGGAATAAATGTTGCGGATATTAAGAAACTGAAATCGTCGGGAATATGTACGATAAAAGGCATTCACATGTCAACAAAGAAAAAACTTTGTAATATAAAAGGTATTTCCGAAGCGAAAGTGGAAAAGATTAGAGAGGCTTGCCAAAAAATTACTTCTGTTGATTTTATGACGGCGCTAGAAGTGAGCGACCGTCGTAAACAAGTCTTCCGAATTAGCACCGGTAGTAATGAATTAGAGTAAGTGTTTTATTATATAAGTATGTGTATATAGAGGCAGTTGATTTGCCTAGTTTTTAATAGGTAATACATATATAATTACTAATTAAGTATTAAAATAATATTGCAGTAAATTGCTCGGTGGAGGAATAGAGTCTATGGCAATTACAGAAGTCTTTGGCGAGTTCCGAACTGGAAAAACTCAACTTTCACATACTTTCTGTGTGACTAGTCAAATACCTAATTCAAAAGGTTATTCAGGCGGAAAAGTAATGTTTTTGGATACAGAGCACACCTTGTATCCTTTTAAATACTTTTGAATGTTCTTTAGGCATTCTTAAATGAATAATAACTTTTAGTGATTTGTAGAAATGATTATAAAATTGTCAAAGAATAACTGTAGCAATTTGAGTAAGTCAGGTCAGTAAAACATTTAAAAAAATTGCCCCACATTACTTATATAAAAATGTGTAGAAAGCCAAGCTATAATCATGGTTTTAAAAATTCATGATCATTCTATAAAAAAAATTTTGAATAATTAATTATACCGTTTACTCAGAGATTTCTATAACAATGCCTACTAATACCTATTTTGTTGTGGTTTAAGTTTCACTTAAAATTTTTTACTGTTATTTAAAAGTAATAGAAAAAAAATCCTCAATGATCATATTAGTCGTCCAGATAGATTGAGGCCTATCGCAGAGCGATTCAATTTAGATCAAAATGCCGTCCTCGAAAATGTACTTTATGCGCGAGCTTACACTTCGGAACATCAGGTGATTAATTACAATATACTTAATAGGATAACGACCCGCCCCCGGTTTCTCCCGCAATTTTTATGTACACAAACTTACCTCGCTTACTTATCCCTCTTTCCATTAGTGAAAACTTTATCAAAATACGTTGGGTGTTTTAGAAGTAGTTATTGGAGAAACAAACAGACACTGACAGTTTCGGCGACTTGTTTTCAAAATATTTATTTTTTATTTTTTTACTTACTTATTATAATATATAAAGTATAAACTGTGTATTTATAATATGTATGTATTTACAAAAAAAGTAATCTATGTAGTATATCAATTATCAACTGTCTTGTATCCATAATACAAGCATTAGTTGCTTAGTGTGGAACTAGATGGTGCTGTGTGGAATGTGTGTTATATTTATTTATTATTATTATATTTATTTATTACTAGCTGGTGCTCGCGACTTCGTCCGCGTAGAAAAGTATAAAACACCATCTACCGTATTTTGAATAGATGGCGCTATCTCCCGGGCCAAGCCGCTAGTGTTTACTTTTATTTTAGATTTCCCGTAGGAATGAAGCATTTTCCCGCGGTAAAAAGTGGCCTATGTTCATCACGGATAATATCAGCTTCTAATGGTAAAAGAATTTTTCAAATCGGTCCAGTAGTTTCGGAGCCTATTCTATACAAAAAAGCAATCAAATCTTTCCTCTTTATAATATTAGTATCGATTTATTAAATGTAATTTGTAAATGTTTTGTAAAAAACTAGGCAGAACTGTTAGACTTCGTGGCAGCAAAGTTTCATGAGGAGTGTGGTGTGTTCAAGATACTCATAGTAGATTCTATAATGGCTTTGTTCAGAGTAGACTTCTCTGGACGTGGCGAGTTGGCCGACAGGCAGCAAAAGCTGGCTCAAGTGCTGTCAAGACTGCAAAAGGTATGTATAAAACCCTCCAGCCCTCCATAGCAAAATATACAAGAAGCTAAATGTATAAACAGCAAACTTACCAATCTGAAGGAGAAAAACACTCAAGTCAAGTTGCAAATAAAAAGGTTTTAAATAGTTTTTGATACAGTGGCTATAGAAACCCTGCTGTTTATTTATTTATTTAAAAAGGCTTACCAACTAAATACATACTATATCACTATATACAACACTACTGAAAGGAATATTACAAGTATGAGTTTAAATTAAAGCAAAGCACAACATTATATATTTAAAAATATTTAGAATAACCTACATATTATTATAATCAATCAATAACATAAAATTAAATCAAATCAATAAAACAACAATATCATTGAACAATGAACAAAAGAGAGAAAAAAATCAATAATGTTAAAATAAGAAAAAGAAAAAACATATTCATGCATTATTAAGGTACACACACTGTTAACCAAATGGTCGCAGGTTCGAATCCCGCTAGGGGCAAATGTTTACGTGTTAACATTTTACCTTTTTATCTGAGTCATGGATGTTTGTATTTATAATAAATGTAAGTTTTTACAAAAAAAAAAGTAATTTATTTAGTATATCAACTGTCTGGTATTCATAATACAGGCATTAGTTGCTTACTGTGGAACTAGATGGTGCTGTGTGGAATGTGTGAAGATTTTTAACATTATTTATTATTATTATTAAATAATTAAGTTTGACTAGCCCGTTGGATGAGTGGTAAGGGTTTAACTAACGTCTCAGAGGGGTCTCGGGTTCGATTCCCGACGGGGTTAAGTTTGGAAATGAACTTTTTAAAGTTGGCTCTCTCTGCTCTAGAACTTTTCAAAGTAGTTGGGACACTGCGTTTCGTAGTTATTTGGGCAGACCGTATGGCGGCAGTAACCACCCTCTGATCTAAGACCTGTTGTTAAATCTACTTTGGAAAGGACTTTTTCAAAATTGGAAATGAACTCTTTTCGTTGTATGGTTACTTTGCCATACAATGGGGCTTTTAGTCTTGAAGGTTTTTTAATCGTTGGTTTCGTGTGTTTAACAACACGAGTATTTCATTATATCGTGTTGTATCAGCGAGTAAAATAGGATATATTTTATAAAATTTACGCGAGATAAATCGCGCGCAACAGCTAGTAATTTATAAGAATATTGTATTTCCCCTGCAGAAATCTATAAGGACCTAATGTATCCAAGTATAACATAAATCTAATGCATCCGAGAAGGAAGTTATTAGTTTCAAAAAATATTAATCATGAGAAATCAATCAAATAAAATGGTTGATGTCATAATATAAGTATTGCATGGCTCCAAGGTAACAAAATGAGATAAGTTTTAAACATCCGGTTTAAAACTGTACAGAGCCGAGGTCTTTGACTCGCTCGGTTGTATATCTGATAACAAAAGCTATTATTTTAACTATATAAATAATAGTTAAAATAATTTTCAAATAACTTGAAAATTTGCAAATGATTTTTTGTTAACTAACTATCTAAATAAATTTGTACTTAAATCTCTACTTTTTTCATTAACAATTAACTATTGAATTTATACAAATTTTATTGAACCGAATAAAATTGTTGTTTGTTATAAACTAACCCCCAACTTTCTACTGAGCCCAAACACGTTATATATCAGTAATTGTAAATTGTTGTAAGTCAAACTTACGACACCCTGTTTTCGCGTTGTTTAGGACCAAGTTTACGAAGTGACCATTTTTACCAACGAAAGGGCTTCCCAACTTGGGAGAACAAAATTAAAATGATGTACAATCGTTACAATACACTCGAGGGATCCCTCTTCCTCCCCTGTAAAGAAGCATCGTAATTCGTAAATTCGTAAAGTTTTAAAAGTTGCTTTATACTCCCAAATTGCGTAATAGGTACTTAAACTTAAACTAACTTTCCCCCTATCTATTTATATTGTTACATAAATTCCAGATATCAGAGGAATATAACGTAGCAGTATTCATTACAAATCAAATGACGGCAGATCCGGGAGCGACAATGTCATTCCAAGTCGACCCCAAGAAGCCGATTGGTGGTAACATTCTAGCGCACGCGTCGACTACGAGAATATCACTAAGGAAAGGACGCGGGGAAAACAGAATCGCCAAGATATACGATTCACCAGATTTGCCCGAAAGTGAAGCAACTTTTGCCATAACTAACGGCGGAGTGGCCGATGCGAAGGATTAAATTTAATGTGTAACCCTCCTATGTGATTAATTTAATATTTAAGTAAAGAAATTTTAAACACCTTGGTGTTCTATTTGAAGTATGTTTTGCATTGATTTCGATACCTATTAAAAAGATTTAATTTTTTTTTTTTTTTCAATCTACTTATCCTAAAATTATTATTTTTATTTATTTTATTTTTGTGTGTTTTAAATAAACTCAACAACTACAGGATCGATTTTGAATTTTTTTTACCTATAGAAAGCTTATCAGCGAGCAACATAGGCTACTATATTTTATAAAGTTACGCGTGCGAAGTCGCGTTCTCATAATTACAAGCAAGTTTTCCCAAGTATTGTTTAGCTAGATATTTAAATGACGTTATTTCGATATATCTAGTACAAACAGAATGTTCAGAATTTCACACTCCTTGTTAGAGCTTCATGGTAGTGTTAAACAATGACGTGGCTATTATACTACGGTATATATAATAGCTACAAATTAACTTTTACAATAAACTTTCTGTAAACTTTGGTAAGTAAATAAATTTTATAATTCTTTCCTTTTTTAGGTAAGGGTCGGCTGGCTGATATGATAGTGCACTTGTAGTTTTCTACACAGCAAACGCATCTATGGAATCTCGCGGTTACCATAGACGGCGCCGATAGTAGGCTACGGAAATCCTCGAGAATTTTCCAGTAGACGAGCTTCTTTGGCTCTTATCTAATTTGTACCTTACTCATTAATTTCTTTACCTACGAAATTTCGCTTCCGTTCAGTTCTTCTGGCGTCAATGTACTTAAGTTGACCTTACAGAAAACCACTCGTGAAATCACAACATACTACCAACATATCACGAAGACACCATCACCTTATACAGAATCTTATAAGCAGCGAAGATATATTATTTCGATGATTATAGGTATAATGACAATAAGAATCTGTCTGAATAATCTTATGAACGTCTAAGGGGTTGATTATTTTCGTACGATAACCTGTAACACATGGTCGTAGACCTCGTATCATAAATAAGTATTGCATTATACCTAATAGCAAAGTCCGTGTCCGTTTGGTTCGTTTACTACAGTTGGCTTTTATAGTAGTGGCGTGATTTCATTCGGCCAATCGGATGTTTACAATTTCTACGCACTTCACAAGCTTGCAATCTACGGAATGTGCCATTTAGGTATACATACTCTGTATTAGTTTGGCGAAACAAAATGTCGTGATTTATTTGAGTTATAGCCTTACCAGGAAAAGTCTTGTTTAATTTCCCAAAGGTAATTATTACAAGATACATGTATGTATCTCACTACCTACATGTTACATGGCGGCGACTTATGTTATCAACCTTCAGTTAAATTATCAGTTCCCTGCTACCATCGATGCAAGTAATCAATCATAGCTGCTGCCCAGGCACACATGACTAACAGTTTGTATATTGTAGATTATACGTACGAGCATCTGCTGATACCGGCGGCTTCCCCACAACACTTATCTAAGTATCTATATCTATCTATAGTAGGTATGTACCTATCTATTGAAATTGTCTCCAACGACACGCGCCGCAAACTGAATGTCGCTATTTTAATGTAAAAGTTTTCTTTCTCACTAGAACTTGTTACAACTTTATCTTACTAGGTAGCTAGGTAAAGTAAGTTAAAGAAAATCTTATATCTCACACCTAATATCTACTAATGCCTAATACCTACCTATAATAATTTACTCTTCATTTCAAGCTATAGGATTGTTATAGTGTTCAGTTGCGGATCTACTATGTAACAAATTTAGCGAATTTATTCCTTATAAAATAAGTAACAATAGGCTATATTTAAGTTTAAATTGAATTAAGTATATTTTTTTAAAAAACAGAGAAAATACGCTTAATTTTAACATTTAAAATCCACGAATCTCTTAACAACTTAAACAAGATCCTAATACAAACCAAGGGCCACTTAAAGAATTTGCTACGGGCTCCGTACTCCGTGCATCTTAATCCGGCACTGAGTAGAACCCTACCCTACAGTTCCCTATATCGGTATAAAATCGGCAAATCGGATTACAGAATATCAAGCAATATTTCATTATCATTGCAATGACGCGGAAATCTACGCAAGGTCAATTAAAATACAAGGACAAATATGATTTTTAATGTGAGACATGTTAGTAGATAATCACTAATCTGGTAGGTATGTTAAAAACTTTTTTGTTTAATATCCAGCCACCCAGCCAGTGATAATTCAGCACGATATCATAATCGATAATCATTGATGACAGCCATGAGGCGAGATGAATGGAATGACGTGACATCATGCATGACAGCCCGATTGACGTGCGTGACAGTAGTTCGTGAATAGAATTGTCAGTGAACAGTGGTGTTTTGTGTGGTGCATTGATTTGATCGGCGTAAAATATTTTCGTCTATCAAAATTTTAGATAATATTTTACATTGTAACTGTGATATTAAATGAAAAAAATTGAAATTTTATAACAATTATTAGAAACATGAGTGACACGAACGAGAAAAAACGGGAAATACGCGTTTGGTGCGATGGATGGTAAGGAAAATTGTTTTAACCAATTTACACGAACACTTCCTGCAATAAAAGTAAAAGAAAAATAAAATCAATGCTAATTTGTAAACTATCGGTATACTGTACACTATAATTGTCGGTTTTTAGTGACTAAAATATCTTTTACTTGAAACGGAACAGAATTGTACTTACTTACTTTTTATTTTAGCTATGATATGGTCCATTTCGGTCATGCTAATTCGTTAAGACAAGCAAAAGCATTAGGGGATGTTTTAATTGTGGGTGTACACACCGATGAAGAGATATCAAAACATAAAGGGCCTCCCGTTTTCACTCAAGAAGAGCGCTACAAAATGGTTAAAGCTATAAAATGGGTAGACCAAGTGGTTGAAGGAGCTCCGTACGTAACCACACTGGAGACATTAGACAAATACCAATGCGATTTCTGTGTACATGGAGGTAAGAACTTTTAATAAAAAAAATAGAATTATTTAAATACTTGTTATTGCACGCAAGTTCATCCACGTAACTTTATAAAATATAGCCCATGTTACTCGCTGATTATATAGCTTCCAAACAGTAAAAGAATTTTTCAAATAGGTACAGTAGTTTCGGAGCCTATTCAGTACTAACGAACAAACAAATCCTTCCTATTCATAATATTAATGTAGATACATTTTTATTTTTAATATATGGGCAGGTAAAAATAATAGTTAAGGGTGGCAAAAAGTACTTTAGACTTTAGCTAAATATTCTAATAAGAAACCAGTTACATAAAAATAAAGATTCAAAATTTGCCAAAAGTATTGTCACGGGTTTTTTTCTTCCATATTTTTTTACATTATAAATAAACACTTATAAGACTTAGAATTCCATAACTTTATTACTGTATCCATTACTGTACATATTTTGTGAGGGCCTCGTATATTTTATTTTCGAGTTTAGCAAATGAGAGTTAAAGCTAGGAATTTTTTTATATATAATTTGCAGAAAAAAATTTAGGAGTGGGTCGCTAGTTATGAATAAAATATAAAATATACTTGTAATGTATAATGTAAGTATTTTGTGAATGCCAAAATATAATTTTATATGAATTTATTTTTCAGACGACATCACTGTAACGGCTGATGGCATTGACACATATCATTTAGTCAAAAAAGCTGGTAGATATAGGTGGGTTTTGTATATTATTCATTTCTTTTATAATGATAATTTCTGTTACTCAAATGTTTTCTGTTTACAAATTATTATTTCTTTAATCTAACCTAGTTATAAATTATTTTACAGGGAAGTGTCGAGAACGGCCGGTGTATCAACTACAGACTTAGTGGGCAGAATGTTGTTGCTTACAAGAGAACATTTCAAGTAATAAACTTTTGATTATTATTACTATTATACTAGTTAAATATCAAATTATTCATAATCAATTTCCAATGAGTGCAGTTTTTTGTATAATCCAGAAAACCCCTAATTTCATTTTATATGAGTATGTTAATTACACTTATCTATACTTCTATATCTATACTATTATATAAAGCTGAAGAGTTTGTTTGTTTGGTTAGTTATACGCGATAATCTCGGGTATTACTGGTGTTTGGTTGTATGCGATAATCTCAGGTACTACTGGTTCGAATTGAAAAATTATTTTTGTGTTGGACTAGTCCATTTATCGAGGAAGGTTTTAGGTTATATATTTAAGAAAGTTACGCGAGTGAAGTCGCGTTCAGCAGCTAGTATTATATAAAACGACTAGCTAGTAGTGCTCGCGACTTTGTCAGCGTTGAAAATGGAAAAAGTAGCCTATCCTGTGTCCTGTACGTCTAAATGTTTACAGATGTCTAAATGTCTACTAAGTCTCATGAAAATCAGTCAATTCGTTTAAGAGTTATGGAGGAACATACATATATACAATACTTACACTTAGTTACAGATTTAGTATTAGTATTGATTGATAAAACGATGAAGTATGACATTCTATGGGCCTTGTAACAAATTTTGTTGAGGGATTCTTCTACCTCTCTATTTCACAGCCCAAATGGGAAGCAAAGATTTTTTTTTACAAAATTTTAGATACAACGCAGATTTTCAGTTCTTATACTTTAAACATTAGTGATAACATAGTAAATAACAGTCGATAATTTTTTGTTTACGGGGCCCGTATAGCCTGCGGCCTCCTCTTTTCCTAAGGCTAGAAATATTTATGGTTCAGATGAGTGTGTGTATAATTAAATAGTAAATTCCAATAGGCTTCTAATAAAAGGAAATCACGTTTAGTATTGTATCACGATTTTCAATGCTTATTCACGCAAATGACGTATTTTTTTGATTAGTTTTTACTGGTCATGATTTCATCACTTTTTGTGTGTGATAAATCACAAAGGGCAATAAAAAAATTGTGTTCTAAGTATTCATTACTAAGGTCAAAATGTTGTAATCTCTAAAAAGTGCATATTTTGGTTTGACAATGCCAATATAATAGATAAATGTTCAATGTCAAAAGAGTGACATTGTGAACGAAAACAATTTAATTCTAGGCAAATTTATTTATCAGCAATACGCCTCACAATAGTAGGTCTTAGTTAACTATTGAATTCATGTAATTATTGGAAGCTGTTTTGTATTTTTTGGAAAATTTATTGTTGTAGGGAATAAATTGTCATTTTAACAAAAAAATAAAATAGATACATCATCCTTAGGACAAGTAGAATTTTCATTTTCATGTCCATTATAAACTTACATTTTGGACTTGCCCATTGGTTGTGTGGTAAGGTTGTTTGCCTTAACACTCTGTTGCAGGGTTTCCGGGTTCGATTCCCGGCAGTTTCAACTTTGAATATGATATTTTCCCATTACCCCATCCCTCCCTTATCCCTTCTATGGTTGGCAGCGCACTTGCAGCACCTATGGCGTTGCTTGTGTCATAGGCGACGGTAGCCATCTACCATCAAGTGGACCGTCAGCCTGTCTGTCGACCTTAACATAAAAAAATATAAAAAAATTCAAACTTAACTCTGGTCTTGGATATGAAAAGTAGTGGCAGGGCACACTGCGTTACGCAGTCATGTGGGCATTAACCACCCCCTGTGTTTCAGTGACATGTGCTGTTGTTTAACAGACCACTGTTAAATAACAGCACATGTGCTACTCACTCACACGTTTCAGTGAGTGAGTAAGGGATGGCCAAAGCCCATATTCTCTTTCCAATCTAATGCAGTCTGCAGCTCACTTGCAGCACCTGTGGGCGTTACTTCTTTACATATTATATAAAACATAGTCCTCCGCCGCGTCTGTCTGTTTGTCTGTCTGGTCGCGATAAACTCAAAAACTACTGCACCCGATTTTCATGCTGTTTTCACAGATGGATAGAGTGATTCTCGGAGAAGGTTTTATCAGTATATATAATTTACAATGTTACGCAGGCGAAGTCGCGGGCAGCAGCTATAGTGTGTTGTTATAATTTGGCAACGATAGCCGTCGTCAGTCTGTCTGCCCACTTGAACATAAAAATAAATATGTAAATAGAACTGCTATAAAAATTCCTTGCAACACAAATTTGCATTTAATTTGCGCACCATCATTTTAACATTTGTTAGCTCTTAAGGTATCTGTAACTTCCAGGAGAGGTGACAAGGAATATTCGGTTGCGTTGGAGCATTCGTCGAACCTCGGAACAGATTCAACGGCGAGATCGCCGTACACGGGCTGCTCCCAGTTCCTGCCGACCACGCAAAAGATTATCCAGTTCAGCAGCGGACTCTCACCTAAACCGACTGATAAGGTATTGTTTACTATTTAAGGTAATACAAGTCAGTTTTCCTCCATACAAACGTAGACCCCCAAATTACTCCGCTATTTTATGTTTTATCTACAAAAGTAAGCACGATACCGATTTATCTTGTCGTTAACTATTAAGTTCCTGCAAAGTACAATTTCAAAAAAAAGTATTAATTTATTATTAATTAAGATATGATCTTTGAAAAGTCACTCCAGTGTACAAAAACTCGAAAATACTTTGCATACAAACATTGATTAGTTATTCAAGAGTTCAAATAACTTTACACGAAATAGATATATTATATGCAGTAGTTTTGTCAAAAAAATCGTTGGCCCAAGGGTCTATTTATGATTTTATTTTTGGTATGAATCATTGTGCATCTCAGAAAACGTACTCTCAATGTACACTCAATTGTACTCTCAAAAAACGGAGATCGTTAAAAATGTAGATCCGCGGATACGGATACGGATCTTAACTTTCTTTACTCAATCGGTGTCGTTGCGCGTGACCTTAAATAAAACGATAGTTGACGCCCGCCACTTGACGCTTGCATTATGAAGGCACCAAAATGTCTGATTTTAATAATAAAAAAATAATAATCTGAATGGAATTTAATAGCTTTCCATTGCTACCTAACGCCACCTATTATATCCGTACTAATATTATAAATGCGAAAGTTTGTACATAACTCTTTCACGCAAAAACTACTGAACCCGATCACCGTGAAATTTTGCATACATATTGTCTGAGACACCAGAAAGGACATAGGGTACCTTTCGTTGTTCAACGTGGACGAAGTCGCGGGCAATACCTAGTATAATAATAAATTTGATAAATATAAATATTTAACTATTTAAAAAAAAAAACAATTCTGAATTAATAATGGCTAAGATAAATTTAAAAGTTTAACTCCATGTTAAAAATGATAAGAAACTGACAGTTTGTGTGATAAAAAGTTATCTCTCGACACATTTCCGCGTTGAATATATTATCAACATTGAAGTTTTATATTTGTGCACTTTAATATAGAAAATGTAAATCGGTTTATTTTGTTTACATTTTATACATAAAATATGAAAAAAATTCTAATTGCCTGTGTCTTTTCAGAAAAAAAAAATGTCTCTGAACATCACATTTAGATGGCGCTATCTGCGCCCAAACCGCTTTTACTTTATTTACTTTTATTTTAGATTTCCCGTAGGAATGAAGCATTTTCCCGCGGTAAAGAGTACCCTATGTTCATCACGGATAATGTCGGCTTCTTATGGGAAAAGAATTTTTCAAATCGGTCCAGTAGTTTCGGAGCCTATTCTATACAAACAAACAATCAAATCATTCCTCTTTATAATATTAGTATAGATTAGTACGGATTGTTAGCATGTGTTTGTAAATTTTGGTATATCAACACTAAAGCTCTATTTAATGTTCTGTTTTAGGTGGTGTATGTTGCTGGCGCGTTTGATCTGTTCCACGTGGGCCATTTGGATTTCTTAGAGGCGGCGCACGCGCAAGGCGATTTCATCATAGTCGGCTTGCATACGGATCTCGAAGTAAATCGATACAAGGGCTCCAATTATCCGATCATGAATCTGCACGAACGCGTTCTCTCTGTGCTGGCTTGTAAGGTATGTAATTTCACTTGTTTTTTTTTTAATCATTAAAATTAAAGTTTAAACATGATTATTTTTGTGGTAAAATTTTTTGAAATGACCTTTGCTTCATGCATGGCGATTAATTCCATTTTAATGTAAAAAATATCATACTGTATTTAGTGAGCATGATAATGAAAAAAACAAAATTAATAATAATCTATACTAAAAAGAGTTACGCGGACGAAGTCGCGTGCAACAGCTAGTAATTTATAAGAATGACCGGTCCCAAAATATTAATATTTTTTTATATTGAAACGCAAAAAAAAATTAGCAATATTTTACAAATTACAAGCCTTAGCATTTATTAAATTTAACTCAAGTGTTAAATTTTAAATTATATAAATGAAATAAGTCAGTTTTGTATTAATAAATAAGCTCCAACTAACATTTAGTAAGAATTTAGTATGTTGTGATTGTATACCATAATTACAACAAAAAAGTGCAACTAGGAGATTTTTTTTATATTGTATTCTCTTGTAGGATAAAAATATGATCCATGATTAAAATCGTAACATGAAAATTGTATCATTAATTCTTAGAGAAAGTTTTATTTCATTGCAAATCCCTGTACTGTTTTCTTGCCCCAGTCACCTTATGGCCCTATTATATTATATTATCAACATTCCTGAACTCATACACTGTTCTAATAATTGTTATCTTTTGAATTATCAATTCACAGTACATAATATTACGATTGTGAACCATAACTTCCACTTTATAGAGTACTGTCACATAATATAATGAATACATTGTTAGAATCGAACATAGATAAAGATAGGATAATGAGAAAATTTGCAAATCTTCTTGTCCATATACTATTGATAACATTATCGGCATGTGATGTATTATAATGTATTGAGAATTAGTTTAGTATCTCATGACTAGATTTGTGTGTTGAGAAGCTTGAAATTAATTAATATGTCTGCTTTTCAATATGAGAACAGATCAACCAAATTCACATACAAGTATATCGAAAAAATTTATAGTTAGATTTATTGTAATATAATTTTACGTAATTTAATATTTGCGTAATGTGCTGAAAGAAGCCTTACAAACAAAAATATCTAATGAAGACACCTAGTTATAGCCAACCTGATATCGTTAACTTGATAAAGTTCTATTTGCTATACAAATTAACCCCTGACTTTATATTGAGCCCAAACACGCTATAGCTGCTGTAAGTTTGTTGTAAACAAAAATAAAAATAACAAATATTTATCCGTCCATCCGTTTGGGAGCTACTATTCCACAGACACACATTCTACACTACATAGCACAGCTTCATCCATATTCGTAACTGAAATTACCTAACAGTTGCAAGTACAATAATAATACTTCCTCTCTCACAACTACGTGTAGTTACAAAACGGCGAAAAAAATTTCTTCTCTTGCAACTGGTTAGCTAATTTCAGTCACGAATATGGATGAAGCCCATTGAATTTGTGACACCCAATTTGTGCGTTGGGCATGATGACAAGTTTGAATTGTTCTCAGTATGTCCACGAAGTGGTGATCGGCGCTCCGTACAGCGTGACGGCCGACCTGATGGACCACTTCCGGGTGGGCGTCGTCTGTCACGGCCTCACTCGCATTCCCCCGGACGCGGACGGCGAGGACCCTTACAGCGAACCCAAGAAGCGAGGATGTTTCAAGGTATAGTTCGTGCAGCGAATAAAGACTTCTCGGCAAATGTGCGCAGAATTCTATTTTTAGATCTTTGAGGGGGCAGAGGAGCGTGAGGGGCGGGTGCGCTACAGTGTGCCGACACGTTATTGGTAGACTCATTCGCTCTTCCCCTCCCGCACTTCGTTCGTGCGTCTCGAGTCTCTTGGGTACTGTTGCGTACAGATTGTTTTATCTTATTAGTAATACGCCATGGTGAATAAATGCCGTTCTTCTTCGACATCGCACGATTTTATGGAAGGAATATCAACACTGCGTGTAATGTTAAGTTAGGTGAAAAATTACGAAAGAAGAAAAAAAAATTATTTTCCTTAGCAATTTTGTGCGCAATTGTACATATGCGCCGATTGCCCCCACAAGTGTCGCCTTCAAACCTTAATATAATAATTCAATTATACATTCATATCTTTTCGGTCTTCTGCTCGGTGAGCTCGCTCCATCATCGACACGTTTGCTCTAGTGGCTAGTGGCTAGTAGCCCTAGCTGTTAACCAAACGGTGGCGCGTTCGAATCCCGCTAGGGGCAAATGTATTATATGTGTTAACATTTTACCTTTGTACCCGAGTCGTGGATGTTTTGTATTTATAACTAGCTGTTGCACGCGACTTCGTCCGCGTTAAAAAAGATAAAAAGTAGCCTATCACGTGTCCCGTACTTCAAAATGTTTATCTACCAAGTTTCATGAAAATCAGTTAAATCGTTTAAAGGTCTCTGCCCACTATACCGTACCACACCATGGCCGTGCTAGGAACGTACGTGCAGACACGAAAAGCAACACGATACGCTCTACTATGCCCACTGAAACGGATCGAGGGTGTTCTGTGCCCGTATAACCGTATGATGCTGTGTCCCGTATGTTACCCGTATTTCCTTCCAAGCCAAGTCTTTTTTCACAATGTCCATATATTTCGAATGTTGTAAATTATATACAAACTCATATTTTCGTACACATTCAATTAACATGTCATCCTCCATTTTCTTTACGTACCCGTCGAGCACAGTGACGTCACCGACACCGTCGTCGGCGCATTCAGCATTCAGCGCCCACTGAGGACATAGCTTTACATACACTCGCTAAAGGCACGCGTTTTGATGCACGCGCAATAGAAAAAAGAACGAACGCGCGTAACGAACGGTCATCATACGCCTTGCCGCCTGCCCGCACGGTTTGGCAACGATGCGTATCATGTACGGGGCGTGTCAGCACCGGCAAAATATTCTCGCCTACAATTTGTTGACGCTCCGTGCATGGCACGCACGGTGTTGGTCGGTGACGGTCCGTGTGAGAAAACGGTTTGAAGTCGTTTTTTTTTGTTGTTAAAAAGAGACATTTCTAATTGCAGACTCTAAATTCTGGCAACAATATGACAACAGAGGACATTGTTCAGCGAATAATTCAACACCGGCTCGAGTTCGAGCTGAGGAACACGCGAAAGGAGCAAAAGGAGTTTGCAGTAATCAAGTCGCTGAAGGCACAACAACACGCAAAACAAAATGGCGACTGCAACATAAAAGATACGGTTTAGTAAGTTTGTACGAAACCGTATTAATATCTTTAATTTTTAATCATAGTAGTCATTCAATTTATATGTGCTATATATATATATTTATTTATTTAGATGATGAAATATTATGTTCATCATAATATTCATTATATTGTATACAAAAAAAAAATCGTCATGTTTTTATTATTATAATATTATATTATATTTATAACATTGATGTGATTTTAAATTCCAGTGTTTGCCCGCCTATTTACTTGGTATGTAAGTAAAATAATATAACCAAAAAATAGTTTTAAATTTACATTGTATAACTAACTACTGAAAGGGTTTTTGTTTTGTGTTGTTTGTTTTGTTTTTATTTTATTTTCGTGTATTTAAAATTAAAAGAAGGCGTTGAGTCTTTGTGTTGCTGTTTTGCAATTATTTTGTATAGTTAAATATGTAGTGTCTCAAAGCGAGTTAGAAAATTTAAAATTAGGGGAAAATTTGCGAAAAAACAATGTGAAATATTTACTTACTAAAACCTTTAACTTTTTTGTATAATTATGAATTGTTATTTACTCTTTAATTTTCATGTGATATTATTGTTCATATGAGTTTTAACAAAAAAAATAATTATAAAAGTTCCATTCTACGTTCGATTGATTTAGAAGTCACAATAAAAAATAAGTACATACATACTTTTAATAAAACGACATAAAATTTTGCTAAGTTCTTCGCAAGCTAACTGATTAATAAGATACTCATCATTTATTAAGCTACTGATTAATAAATGCTGGCAAAAATCAAGATTGTGTTTGAAAATGTATCAATTTTTTTTGTTTAAATTGACGTGCAATAAAAGGATTTCAGGAAAAATGTTTGTCTCTATACATACTATAAATAATATTATAAATAGAGAAGAACTCAAAAACTAAATGGGTCGATTTTAAAAATTCTTGCATCTATAGATAGCTACATTATCAACGAGTAACATAGTAACATATTCAATAAAGTCACGCAGACGAAGTCACGTGCAACGGCTAGTTTGAAATAAAAAGCAAATTTCTCTTCTTGCTGTGCGCTATGTGAAGACTCGTATTTCTATTATACATAGGTTTTTATTTAAAAAAACAAGGGTCGAATAGGTACAAACATTATTTGCTACAATATTTATTTTGTGTGTGTGTTTTTTTTAATAAAGCCAAACCTATAATTAATATAACATGTTGTTGGAATTAAATTAAATTTAATACTTTTACGGAAAGTACAATGTCTCCTTATTTGGGAAACTCTTTTTAAATATGTTTTTTTTTTTTAATTAACTATTAAATTTTATAGTTATTTTAATATTGTGAGTCGATGTTTATTACAGTCATCAAATATTTTTACAGCGTACATCCATTGGCAAAGGAAACTGTGAGGTCGATATCATAGTTATTTTATAGAAAATAGACCCAATGGCATTAATGATTAAGCTCGTTTTCCATTGTTAAAGTAGTGTAAAATTATGAACTCTTGTATTTTCTATACCACGACTACTTACTTCATGACATTTATTTTTATAGCAATGTTACCTGAAATGTAATATAACACAAATTACTTAAGTAATTATTTTACAAATACGGTACAGAAAGATCTCGAGCTAATATGGTTTTTTTAAAAATACTGCTGCATTTTATTGTTAGGTAAGTACTTATAAATCGAATGCTTTCAGCTGTTAAATATTATTATTGCTATAGGTGCATAGTTTCAACACTAAACTTATACTTAATTTATGTCATATTCATTGTAGAAAACTGTCAAAAATTAATAGTGTATTACAAATGAATATAATTAAATAATTTAATGTTAATCTGTGTGTTTTCCTTTCGGTGTGTTCAATTGAAAAAAAAAAAATATTACCCCATTGAAGCAACAAAATGAAGGATATCAAAGTGTCGAGGCGTTTTGAGAGAGTGTAGTCAAAGGTATTTTTATAAGGGTATTCTGGAGAAAAAAAATGATGTTTTTTTATGAGATTATGTAGAAAAAAATATATAATCTGTATTATTTTTAGATTCTTTGAAACTCTGACTAACGTTATGGGACCAAACAGTTAATTTGGCGTTTAGCACGATCGTATAGTAATACTGTAGGTAATTCTATTTTATATAGTTTCTAGCTGGTGCCTGTGACATCGTGGATTTTGAAAAATAAAAATAAATATAACACCTAACAAAATATGTGAGCAATTATTTTTCTATGTTTATTGCTTTTACTATTCTCAGGAGATAGATGTTTATTTTTATGATCTCCCGGGAAATAGCATTAGATACTAGCTAGTGATGTGCCGGATATCCGAGGGAGAAGAAAGATCCGTATCCGTTGCTTTTTGGCGGATCTTTTACCTTATTAATTTTTAATTCATTGCTGAAATTTCACATGCCTATAATAGGTGATTAGGTAACAATGTAAAACTATTAAATTCCATCAGATTATATTTTATTTCTTATATTTAAAAATCAAACATTTGGCACCTTGCAAACGTCAAGTAGCGGGCGTCAATTATCGCTACTAAGTTTTTAATGAACTAAATTAATGTCAGAAATATTTACAAGACAGTAAATCGTTATGACAATAAACAATATGTAACAGTGAAAAATTACAGTATGTGAGCTTGGCTTAAAAGTTCAACAATCAAGCCGAAAAACTTAAAAAAAAGTACAATCAAAATGGCGGATATAAAAAAAATAAACGTCAAATCAGAATCTGATGTGAATGAATGTAGCAAAGAAAATTGTATCGTTCGTACTCCTTGAGATTAATTTAATGCATTTTAATGTGTTGTTAACAAAATTTGGTGCATGTAATGTATAGTGACGTGGAATAGCGGCGTTATCATGGATTTGGACCAAATATTTTTGTTGGTGAAGTTTAGTCATATCTAATTCTGTTGGAACCAGTACTATAATTTGTATATTATAGGTAAGTTGTACTCTAGCCGCCCACTACAATCTGCTACGTTTTGTTTCGTAAATTCTTTACATACACGATTATTGTTTTGTGTAATTATTGGTTACATTAGTCAGTGACTTAAAAAATAATTACATTATGAATTTGCATGATCCCGACTGAAAATAATATTATCATGTCATTTAAGAAATTCCAACAATAGACTGTACTACCAAGTTCTACGCAATATTCATGTCCCTCTGGCCAACCAATATTTATTTAAAGTGAATTTTGAATAAAAGGATTAATTTAAGCAGCATGTTTCATGCAGTGTGTTACTTTTATGAAAGTAATATTTATGTTTACTATCATATGCTATGCTAGTACCATTATTATACAAAAATTAAAAACCCAGTTATAGCGAATAAAAACCAGACCCTTAGCGCCTGTTTCACAAACGTCACTGTCATTTAAAGTCACCGTTAACCGGGGATTATGGAGCTGGTATACCTTTATTTGTACGGTAAACGTCCCAAATATTGAATAGAAAATTATAAAAAAAATTCGCCTATCAAATGATGCAGTAAAACGAGTCCATAATTCAATAAAACAGAAAATGATTTCTAAAAGTAACTAATCAACACTTTACATGACGTTGGTGAAAGAGGCGCTTAGCTTTTTAGCTTTTTATTGCGAGAGTAAATCCAAATACAAAATGTGTCTTTTATAATGTTAGTTGAAATGTTTTTTCTTTACATTTCTTTAAGGCAATTAATATATACAATAGGCCACTTTGTTTGATGAAAAGGAGTTTGGTCAATATTTTTTAAAATGTGCCTTAACAAGTTAAAGAAAAAAGTAATATATAACCTTTTTGACTTTATTTTTCTTTATTTTAATAATATTATTATCTACAATATGCTGTAGCAAGATATAGCTAAAAGTAAGATATTCTACTTTATGACTGTTAATAAATTAATGTTGATAAATAATGTTAATAAATTAATGTTGATAAATAATTGATAACAAATATTTTTCAATATATTTTAACTTTTACACATACTACATTTTAAATGCACTTGAGTCTTTCCATTACTCAATCTTATTATGGAGAAAGAAAAATTTCATTTAGGTTTTTGAAGTAAAAATTTGTTTAGCCGCACTATGCACTTTATTTTATGGGCATTGACCTGAATTAACTGGCTATCCCCTACAAATTACAGATACTTTCGTGTACCATTTTGAAACACCGCCGTACGAAAGTATGGAGAGGTTCCCCTCTGGGGAAATTAAAAAAAAAGTATGGAGAATTAATTTTGATGTTTACTTATTGTTATTCCATGGATAAGTTTAAGTTTATTTTTGTCCATTTTGAAACATCAAGAACATTTTGAAACATAATCAATGTGTATTTAATTTTAGTTTTATATAATCACAGATCTGAATTTAATTATCATCTGAACTCATGTATATATATACTATAAATATATAGAACTTATGAAAAAGTTATGAAAATGAAAAATTATGAAAAATATATAATATATAATTATCTGTAATAATAAACGATTGATATACCCCATCCTAGATGTCAACATGCGGTCATCACTAGTTTTAGTTCCATGTACTTACGCTCCATAGCCTACAGCGCCGTTTTCCGTTAAAATGGCGTATTTCAAATAGACAAAAAAATAATTTGACAGCAGCCTATCCAGTGCTTATACAGATCACTGTTTATGAGATTGAATTGAGGTAAAACACTCTGCTTACTACTATGTAAATCTTGTAAAGTCCGCTCCAGTCAACTGAGGGTGTATGTGCTGCGATATAGTCAATGTGTCACTGCTTTACTCATTCGGCGATAGAGATAATTGTTAATTTATTGTAAATGTCACTTTCTTAATATAGAAAAAAAATTATTAACCTTGCCTTGATGAAGTTTTCACTTCTGTCATGTAATTTTCAATGTATAGGGATAGAACATGTTAAACTTTACTTTTTAATATCATTGAACTTTGGTTCATTTTCACTAGTTTCATTCACCAGGGGCCTTAGTCAAAGTAACATTTTTAAAAACGATAACGAAGTTGGATAGAATAAATATAATATGGGAAGTATCACGTGATTTAGCGACGGCATATTATGTCAATCCCATACATTTTATTTTTAGCGAATCGAATTGAATTCCACTTGTCTAGGGCCATAGATCCATAATGGATTTAGTGGGTTTTTTATTTTATTTGGATGATGTCTTGGGAACACTACTCTTTTCCTAGATGAAAGGTACCCTAACTAGTTATGTCCTTTTTTGTATCCCTGGCAACATGTATGCAAAATTTTATGACAAGTGGTTTAGTAGATAAGTCATGCATAAAACTGGCATAAAGACAAACAGAGTTACTTTCACATTTTATATTTAGTTTGCTATTATTATAAAATTTCTTTTTTGTTCTTAGTAACACGGCGATCTGTCTCCTATGTGGGATATAAAGCAGTATATGTGACACATGTAATTATGACATGCTTAGGAGTGCGACCCTTCCTGATCGCATATATGTAAGGTGATCAACTGATCACCTTCACATCTTTGGGTATTGTGCATTTTCTGTCATCCATCAAGCCTATATTTGGGTGGTTTACGATCCTGTCCTTAAATAATCTCATGTGCCTAATTATTTCCTCCTAGATTGTCGCCATTTTTAAATCACTATTTATAAAAGATGTGTTATAATACTTTAAAAAGTTTAAGTACTAAATTTATTGAGATCCATTTAATTAGGAAAATTATTAAAGTACAAGGATGTGAAAATTATTACTAAAGCACTAGAAAAAAAAGTAGATTATATATCATTTATATTGCATGCTTTTTTGCATTTAAGAATCAAACGAACGAATATTTCCACAAATATTGTAATATCTGAAAAAGAAAATTGAGAAAAACATATTATTCATAAATGTCAAACATAAGGATAAAAAAAATGAGGTGTGGCTATGTTGTGGACATGGCCGTGTGTTTTACGTGAATACGTGTACGTTACGATTAATATTTTTCTAGCGTATTTTGGATGTTGATTGTATCCCCCAATTTTGTTATTGTCAGTTTTCTGAAATGTTTCCCACCATAGAAACAAATTTAAAGACGTATTCACGTCAGGAAACCTTTGACCTATTGCGGAGACAGGGTTGGTAGGCTCGCGGGGATAGAAAAGCCTGCGGGTGCGCAGGCGCCGTAGATTACGTTTGGATCGGGCAATGAGTCATAGCCGCCCGAAATAACCGCGGGCATTGGGCGCCGCCTATCGTCCGGGGCGGGCGGCGAGTTGGTCAGGCTCAGTGGCAGCCGCGACGCCGCCGCCGCTAGAGGAGCGGTCGAGGTTTAGCGCGCGAGCCCCGTGATAACCCGCACGTGACGGACGGGTTGGTGGCTGCGCCGGCGCGGGATGCGCCGCCATGCCGGTGCGACACCGCGAACTCGGCGACGAGCTCGCACCCCCGGAGCCCAAACGCTGCAAGCATTGCGACGGTATGACCCAATCACCATACAATATTGTTTGCAAACGAGTTGCTTCTTGACGGCGCTCGCGCACACGTGTCGCCCCATCGTTATCGCTTCATTGATAATAATGACATGAATTTTCATTAAAAAAATATATTGGATTTTACATAGGAAATTGAATTTTTTATTGAATTATGAAATTTTTATTTGAATGTTGCTATTTTCACAACTGACGCTCGACAAAATTATTGGAGATCTCTGATGGCCTGATAAAATATCTTAAATTAAAATTACCACTTAAAAAAAAGTTATTAGAAAAATTATCAAAATCGATAGGTTTACTTATGACCTATAAATTATTGCTCTAACTGCCGGTTGCCGCCACGTGAGATTGTTTTGGCGAATCTCACCCGCTTGTCGGACTAAATATCGGACCTCCACTATGTGTCAAATAATGATTGATGATCAATCATATTATTATATCATATCATACCAATTTTTTATATAGTTCAACTATTAATGTTTCTAACTTCTAATGTGATACGTTATATTTTTTACGCTTAAAATTTAATATTAAATTAAAAAAAAAAACTGACATTAATTGGTAAGCTTTTCTGTCTGGTCCGGTCTGATTGATAAAATTCTATACCTATTCAAGTATGTTTACATTGATATTATTCATCGTAGTCTCAATACTCAATTTCAGAGGCAAATTTTTGGAATTAAAATTATGAAATTCGAGCAATTTATTTTAACTTAGCAAAACTACTTCGATAGTTCGATTGTAAATAACACATCAGTCCTTGCGAGAAAAAAAAATCAGTACAGTGTAGTATCCTTATAGTATAGTAAAGTGTCTTTGCCTAGCATGTGAATGAAAAATTATGTGTTAGGAGAACTGTGAAATGTGTTTCTCCGTTCAATTGCTATTTTGTTATGGTCAACGATCTGTCTCCCCGTGTATTAATTTTTAATTGTTAAGACATATAATGATTCAGCGTATATATTTATTACCCTAAGAGTGATGGAGGAACATACATACATACAGAAAAAACATTCTAAAAATCGTCAATTTAGTTTTAGTATCATGTATAGAGCCATACACGATATTTCTGAAAACAAAGTAAATTACTCCATGACCGAGCCCTACAGATTTATTATTATAGTATTGATGTTAGATCGCCTTTGACAAAAATCGTGATAACTCGGCAAATATAAATAAGATATTCATCAATTGCGTAATACACATGATAAGCCATTCTCGGAAATTTTTCTTTCCATAGATACAATCGGCAACAAAATACGTTCATAACTTTCCGAGGTTAGCCCACGGACAGTGGTATAGGCTTTAAATTTACAAGTCAATTTTCGTAAATATAAATGTGTAAGTTTAAGATACACCTTTATTTTTGTATTCTAATGTCCGTTAAGAGTTCTTGTTTTATGTAGCTCTTTATTTTTTCCTTTTTTTAATCCAAAATATTATATCATCCCAGCCTTAGGACGTCTACTCTGCTATATATATGTATAGCAGTGCCTCCCCCAGAATTTTCCAAAAGGATCGGTCAGAAGAAGTTTAGACCGCGGCCCTTATAAGATCCGTCTGTCTACCTTGTATGGACGTTCTGCGCTGCGCTTGCCGGTTCGTGGTCCCCACTCGAGAACCTTTCGGCCTTGTACTAATGTGTTCTGCCCACTGTCACTTCATCATACCAATCCGCCGGGTTATGTCGGTAACTTTCGTTCGTCTACGGATCTCCACATTCCTGATTCGATCTTGCATTGTAACCCTGAGCATAACCCTTTCTCCATAGTTCGTTGAGTGACGTTGAACATTCTTTCGAGGCCCATGGTTAGAGACCACGTTTCAGCGCCATATGTCATTACTGGCAATATTTTAATTATTTTTTCTTAAAAACAAAAGATTCCCAAGTAAAATATTCTAATTCTAATATATAGTGTTTTCAAGTACAGTTTAATACCAATTACTTATGAACAAATATTTAAAATAAATAGGTAGAAAAAGGTTAGAAATAAAATTCTGCACGCTCAATCGCTTCTTTGCGCGAGATTGCATGTGGGAACTGGTTCTTAAATTTATGTCAAAGAAAAAACTGAAATGTACAATATCGTCGGTATTGAATCGCTAGAAATCATTGAGATCCAATGAGCGTTACAGACAATAAAATGTCAACAATACCGTACGTTGTCTTGTAAACAAGCCAAGTCTTAATTGCGTCGAAAACCACAGCGCATGTCGATTTGATGCGCTTTAAAGTGCTCAAGTCGGTTAATAGTTGGGTTAAGCTGGGGGAAAATTATCTTTAGCCCGTCCTTAGTCACTGGAGTAAGTAATATATGTCACAGCTTCGGGAATGGAAAGTGCATGTATAAATAGTGGGCAAGAGCGGTTCGCAGTGGGCCGCCTTATGTAACTGTAAACTCGTAAACAAGTGCACTCGCGAGTGCCATACATACGTTAGCCATACTTTGCGTTACACTTGGCTTTCTTGCATAATTGGGACGTGTTGAGACGCACGCGCCTACATATTTATATTATTTTAAATATATTTACACATTCCATCGACATGATTAATCGCTGCATATTTTTTATATGTTCAAGATGCTTATTTTTTCTATTTAGTTGTAAATATTAAAGCAATGGCTGACGAGGGAGTGAAAGGGCTTAATACCAACACCACAAGACTTTCTTAAACATACAATACATGCCATCATCGTTATCAATTTAGTGTTATAAATTTATGCACATAGACGTCCGATATATAGGCAGTAACTGTAGGCACGTTTAGAGACTGAAGGAATCTGCCCTTCCTCACGGTTTTCACTATAGGATTTTTCTTTGCCAGTGGTATTCGCATATGCGAGCTGTCAGTGGTTTGCCCATTAAAATTTTACTTTGCTAATTCTATGTCTATGCCAATGACTAGTTCTCTCAAGAATTATAGGTTACTTCTTTACGAATCTCAGAGATACTCGTGACTAATCCAATACCTAAAAAGCCTATCTGTTGACTTGTAAAGGACATTTTCCAAGAAAATCTGTTATATGAGTATACTTTTGAAGTAATTATTAATCCCTTTTCTAATCTTGCACACCATTCAAAAAATGTACTAAAATAAAAATTATGTATTGTGACGTGTAAAACTACTTAGAAGAAATAATTTGATGTTTTATAGACTTACATGACCATTAATTATATGCGCTGAACGGCTTCAGCTGTGACATGTACATTGAGACAAGTCGTGATTATCAAGTTTTCTATGTTTATTCCGCTGCGATTTGGTTAATATCAATATAAACTAGTCATACCTTGCGCCTACATGTAGAGTCGAATACTCCATTTCTTCAAATTCCACGTATTGTAATGTCTCAAGAATTTAGATTTAGAACTCCATCATATTGATAGCCATAGAAAGTCTACTGCTGGCCTACCCCGTAATTACCAATCAGAATAGGACCAATAGGACCGGTCAGATTTTTAGATTTTGGGAATAGTTCTTTCTCCAAAAAATCATATTTTATTTATGCACTCATGTACACATGCATACATAATATATTATTTGTTTTACACACAATTCAAGATTACGGTTCCTTTTTGATTTTCGAGAATTTATTACCGCACCGAATCACAAACATGATGCGCCGCTCTCTAGGTTTCAGTTCCAGATAATCAACAACGCGTTCGACAAGCCGGTTTCCGTCATGAATTCTCGCGTTTGGCACCTATACAAGGATAACAAAGAAAAACAACAAACGAAAACACGTCTAAAAAGTTTAAACTTTATGTTCGGCAGCCATTAGTTTTTGACAAACCAATGAAATACTTTGCGACTCGGATTCTCGTTTAACTTTGCATTTACACTTGGTTCGCTTGTGTATAAAATAAAAACTAATTTAAAAATTAATAACGAAGACTCACTCGTTGCCTATTTGTTTGGGCTTCGTATATATCCCGGTGTGAACTATTCTATAAATCACAAATCTCGAATGCCAAATTTTTGCTTGTTAAAATTTGAAACATTGCTACATTTCTACTTCACTTCTACATACTTAGAAGCTAATAATATACAACTTTTTCAGAAGACAATTTTATTGAGAATTGTATTTTAAACATGCAAAAAGGCTATATTATTGTATCGTTCTTTTACAGTTATGTTTGGTTTTTTCCATTAGTAACTACTAACCTAACTAATAATGGTCTCCGTCATCTATGGATTTTTCTAATAAAAATACATAAATTAAAAGAAGCGATTAAAAAAATTGACATTCTATTCTTATTGTAACCGTAAACACTATTTAAAAAATATCGCGCAATAAGGTTTGAGAAAATTTATCCTGTTTTTGCCCATAACGCGGTTTTAATGTTTCCAGGAAGGTGATACATTGTTTCTGTGTAGTTATTGTTTGTGTGTATGTATGTGTAATTTTAATGTCTTAACGTAACAGAGGCGTTGTTTTCGAAGACCAGGGCGGTTTTATGATCCCACCTACACGCGTGGCGGGCGGCGAAAACTCGTCACGAAAAATTACTGACGAACACTACTAGAATTTTCGTGTAACGCGTAAAACACGAGTCTGCCTACGTGACGATGTCAAATTTTGGAACCACACTGTGAAAATATTTATGAAAGTTAAATAATAATTATTTAATGTTTTAATGAGTGCGAATCACACTTTACATTGACTAATTCTGTGATTGGGAGCTTCTGCAAATTCATTTACTGTAGTATTAAAGAATTTAATTGGCATATCACTGCTAGATCACCGTTTCTTATGTGCTAGAGAGTGGTCACAATATATCCGAGCACTTTATTTAGGAAATATAGAAATGTCACTAGGTTCATCCTGTGCCAATGAATCCGCACTAAGAAAAAATTCTCAATAAACCCAAAATCTATCGCATAGGTGACGCGGATAACTGTTTTCTACTGTGTGATTGTGTGATTTACTACACCTGTTTGGTATAGTAACGCAACATTCTTTCCTGCGTCACTCTTTCAGACAGTCAGGGCGTGAATCATACCTGTCTTGTAGTAATATTGACTGCTTATTCAAGTCCGTCTAGCGCCTTATTTCTTCAGTCGTTTCAGAATAAACATTGAACGAAAGAAAAATCGTATTGCCCTTGTTACATAAAATTGTTGTTTTGTTCACATAGCCAGAGACAGTATTCGACAGTTTATGGGTGGCAGTTAAATATACCCGTCTCAGTTTGTCGTTACAAATAGAATTTTGGCACTGACTGTCTGCGGTTGTGTAATTCACATATAAACCACTTGTTGAGTTTAAACTATGTTTGTGCTCGCATTAATTCCTTCTGTCACGATCGTCCAATCCTGAATATATTTTTATTATATTTGATTTAAAAAAATATATTGTCGCTTCTCTTATCTGGTTTTTTCCTCACTTAGCTGATGGTATAACACTATTTAGGTTTCCAAATCGAAAGTATGTACATCCTAACAATGTCCACATGGTTAGGATGTGATTCCTACCATGTCATGTCTTTAATTTGTGTTGGGCAACACATAGTGATTAGAGTGTCCTGCACATTAAATGATATATAATATTATATGTATAAGTAAAGAGCAGATTCTCTCACATAATATTAATTAACTAAGAAAAATGATATAATTAAAAGTTATGTTTTAAAAGCTCTGAACCTTCTTGTTGTGACTCTTCGTGAACAACAATTGATGATTTTACCTATAGCTTACATTTATCACGGAGTAATGTATCTAAGTACATTTATTTTAGTAACATCAACATTGTGGGAGGATAATTAACGAAGACGACCGCGTTCTAAGTCCACCTTGACCTCGTTAAATTGCTTTACATTGCTCAGAGTATCTGAGATAATACTTTTTTTTTCTAAACAGGTTTATTAAATTTTTACAATGCAACTTTTTACGAGCTTGCTTGTTTAACACTGATGAATTTAAAGAACATGCCTGCATACTTGCCTAGATCATTTATATTATATTATAAGATACAAATCTACAATGTCATTTATGGATTTATTTTGCTAAAGTAGGGGGGGGCAGTGATCCGAGGACAAGGCTTCGCTTTGAGCTCGGACCCACACAACACCGCTGATGGTGGAATCCGGGGGGGCTTGGGGGGGGGGGGGGGTTTAGTGGGTCGACTGTCCTCGTCGACGGAGTATAGTGCGTAAATGTCATTTCCCCCTCCTAAAAAAAGGACAACTTTCGCCTTTCGCAGTCACAAATTTCGCAGCCCATGTGGTGTAATTAATACCCCCTTACAGAATACTACCGTGTACTTTGTGTTTCGGTGAGTGAGAAATAGACGCCAGAGCCCATTCTGCTATCCCGCCCGAGTCTCTTAAATTTTACATGTTTTTTTTCTACAAATTACCCGAGGAAGTAAACAAAAACAATATTAAGGGATCGCTATTAGAAATTGAAAGTGGTTTTTCATCGTCCGTTTGACACGCGTCCAAGATGATGTCTGCAGATAACGGTAACGCGATTCATGTATTCGGTGCACCTTGCACCGATCGCGTCCGACGATACCTCGGCGTTTAATCATAAATGTGTTTGAATGCCAACACTATACATACATACTTATTCATACCAAGCACGCTCGAAGTTTCTGTCATTATTCGTAATGCGTTTTGGCGAATGCCCATATCACTTGTTCACCTATGTCATTTTTCATCATAAATATATAATTTCAATTCTTAATCTATATGTAGTTGGTTTGAAATAAATCATTTTAAAATATCATAGTCTTTTTTATTAATATTATGACATTAATGGTTTAATTGATCTAAAAATTATCCTCCTAATAATATAAATGCGAAAGTTTATGAGTAAGTATGTAAGGAGGTTTATTACTCTTTCACGCAAAAACGGCTCAACGTATTTGAATAAAATTTGGCACAAAGATATTTTATTACCTGGATTACAATATAGGATACTTTTTTACCCTAGAACGAGGGATCGTCTAAATTAAAAAAAAAAATCGGCATCACGGCGCTAAAAATGACAGGTTATATTTTTAATTTTTCAATGCGGACGAAGTCACAGGCACCAACGAGTAATTTAATGAATTCACTTTATTTTAAAAAATATGATTTAATTTGCACTTGGTTTGAACTCTGGAGAACATAACATAGTCAACCTAGTCAAATGGTTGAAACCTAGTCAAAAATTTTAATTAAAAAAAAGTAAAATTCGTAAACTTTATAACTAAGTAATGTAATTCTATTATTGAGTGGTTTTATCGTGTTTATTTATAGTATTGTTCTATCGCTACTCTTATTTATGGAACAGAAGATTGTTAGCTATCTCCCAGCTCGTTCGGGATTTCATAAGACAACTTGTTAAATTAATGTCCACGGCATTATGTTGTCCCTAAATATATTCAGACACGATACGACATTGAATCGGTAGCTACTATTTGGATTAGTTTATCCGGTTCGTGTCACGTACGACTATGATAATAATAACTATATATAAAACTATATATTGTTTCGTTTATAAGATATTTTTAAATCGTAACATTAGATACATGACATACCGCATCTGTTTATTACTTAGGTTTTAGGACAATCAAAATTATTATCATTGGAAATTACTTTATTATTATTTTTTTACTTTATTATTATTTTTTTACTACTTCTTCAATTCTGAATTAGCAAAAAGCAAAATTTGTTTTGAACTTATCAATTGCTTTTTTAAGATGTTAAAATTTTTCAGGTGTTAAAAATAGTTGGCCCGAAGCAGAATGATCTGCGATTGGTTTCCTTACTTTATCAAATACTTTTTCCATAATTAAGCCTACTTTTCCTAGTTATTAAGGTTTTCAAAATGTTAAACAGGCTTCAATCTCACGAATACTTCATTTCACTGAGCGAACTACGACTACGGTTGACCTGCTGTGTAGTGATATCGGTAGTCACCACTATTTAATTAATCCATGTCGATAATAATAAAAAATGTTTTGACATTAAAATGTCTACGCAGCCATTTTTAAGTTGCGATGAATTTTTAAAGTCGCTGTAAACGACACAAAATATCACTCGAGTGACTAAAACGTTCGAAGTACTTTTAAAAATACCAAAATTTACGATGTTGATGTTGATGTCATTTAGATATAATTCTCAAGCTAAAATAATTAAAAAACACTGTTTATATATATATATATATATATATCTGCTCCTCTCAAGTCTTTTCGGTTTCATTAATTTTGCATTAGAAATAATGACTTGCTTAAATCTGTTCTGTTTGTTCCCCTCAAGCAAAGCAAGGACCTGGGCTCAGCACTGGGCCGTAATATTTTCATATTTCTATCTTAATATACTTTATATTCTTAAATATTTTAATTATGAACATAAAAATACTTTTACGCGTTTTCATACTTACAAGTTTGCGAAACAGATAATCGTAATTATAAACATCCGCACAATAAGCGTTTGCGCACAGCATGCAGTTTAAAGGCATTTCTACCATGTACCGGCAATGTTTACGCTCTGCGACCCTGGGCGTCGGCAAAAATAACCTTTCTTATACAATATTCGCTGCTAAATACTGAAACATGCCTACATAATACTACGCAAGATTCGATCTTGTAATAACTTTATTAGATGACTATACAATAAATTTCCATTCATGTATTTTGTGCATAATAACATTAGCACACTTATGCTTTTGCTGACGTCTTTGTTGACTATAATAATTTGGGAAGATTATACTAGAAGCTACATACTACAATAATCATTTTTTTGTTATTATCGAACGATATAAATGGAAAATTATTTGTTTGTATAGCTTCTAGTTAAATAAAACCAATGCTGTCTGAAGTAGAAGCGCCATTGCAATTTGCATAGGCCACGCTCACGTAGCTGAAGAATTAAGGCGTAAAGGTTCGATCGTGGCACGTCTTTTTAAATGGTAAACATCGCGAGTATATCGTACGTTTTAGCTCTGATTGTTGTTATCAAGAGTGACAATGTGTCAAATGATGATGGTTAGGATTACATAATGTAACCCTAACCCAATGTAACTTACATTAGGAATGGGCAAGTTTTCAAACTGTTATGGTTGAAGAATTTGATCAAGTTTTAGTTGTCACGTAATTGTAACTGATCACATGCAAAGGGATAATTTGTTTGGAAATAGACAGACAAATTGTTGCCAATCTGTTCACTGACGACAGCGGGCATGTTACCTGTTGAGTTACGAGAGTGTAACGCATACGACGAGTTTGATCTAGCAAACATGACTTAATTAATAAACATTTTTACATCGGCCAGGCATTATTTTCTTTTATTATACTTGATAGGTGGAACGGGCGCTTTTTTCATTAATAATAATATTACAATTATTTCGCATTTTTAAAATTTCTTCCAAAATTAAGCTTTTTCTCCACCCCTTCCTAGTTTTAGTCCTTAACCCACATTTTAATTTTAAAGGCATTTATTATATTACACAAAATAAGCGACACATTTCTGTTTAATCTTTCATCAAATTAGAGAAACTCATTCAACGAACCATTAAAGCGTCTCTCTGTAGTCATAAAGTGATTTGTTTAATTTCTACACGATGGACATCATTGACGTATTTTCATCAATTTATACATAGAATAGTTCTACATAGGTATAATGTGGTTGCAATTGCAATCCACATAACCGCTCACATACACATACACGTCTTCAATAACATTATGTCGGACATGTTATTTCTGTATGTGACTCAATAACGAAGAGTGAGTACTTGCATAATATTACGCCCATTCATGGTTTATTTCGCTCTACGTGCCCTGTGCCAAACTATTCGCACCATCTTGTTGGGTATGCATCTTACATGTTGAGGGACAAATTTATATTATTGTGTCAGTACGGCACGTGCTCGCCGGAAATGCCGGGTTTGTTTAGTTTGCGGATTATTTCTGTCTGGTCCGTGTCATCCGAGGGCGTCATCCTTTGCGGCTGTCCCGGCCATCGAGTCGGCCGGTGCGGGAGCGTTTGGCTCTGGTTGACGCGAATTTCGCAACTTCTCGCCGATGCTCGCCTGCCGATGGAAATACAGTCAATTCGCGGACCATTTGCGAAATCTCAAATGATTTGATTAAACATTACATCGATGCTGATATTTCTGTTTATACTGTGTTCCGAATGGGAATCATTTGGATCACGCTAAATAAGAGTAAAGCGACACACTTGTTGAATTGTTTACAGTCATGTTTATTATTATGAAAATTGCTTAGCGAACGAGCAAGTCATATTATATTATCTTGCATATCTTTAAACATAAATTGGTATAGTATTGTTGTTCAATACAAGAAAAAATATTTGAAACTCCTTACCTCTTAGTTAATAAATACATTTTCGGCAGACGTTAATCGTCGCAACTAGGAATTTTGGTTTAGATCAATTATTCCGTTCTTTAGTCGGCTGCTGTAGTTCATGTAGACTGTAAAATGCAATACCGATCTCCATATTATTTTGATGCTGTGTACCATTTCGCGCTGTGCCACATAGTTGCGTTAGTTGAAAGTTGCAACCATGCGTGGTTGCCGGACATTATGCCAAGTTGGGTCTCGAAAGGCACATTAGTTAGGCTAGCGATCGCGTTCCTTGGTACAAAGCCAGAATTACCGATCCTTTTGGCTTGTCGATACGCTAATCGTAGCGCGCCGTGTCGGCGAAAATAATTGTCAGTTCAGAGATTAACGAACTTCAGCCGCATGACCTATTAAACAAACGGTCACAGGTAAACTGATAAATGGACATTGTTTAACTTTATTAAAACTTTTAAATCAACTCATCTCTATGTATTATACATTTCAATATTCTTTTCTTCTTTATAAACATCGATGTATAAGTACTTAATATTGCATCATCTGTACCTTTGCTTGCTTAGAATTAATGGATTTTAGCAAAGTTAACATTATAATTGCGCCTTGCAAAGTTTTTTCTTGACCAACATAATTCATTGCAATTTTGGCAAACCATCCAAGTTGCAAGTACACTGAACTACGTATAGATTGATGACAGATATAAACTTATCAAAATTATTGCCCAGCCTTAATATTGCTGAGATCACAAGGCCTTTTGTTTTAAAGATCAATACACTTATCGATTAGTATTTTTGTTTACCCTTCTTATTTTTTAAGTCCATGAGTTTTCATGAGTTTGCAATATGCGTGGGCTGGTCATATTGGAACTGTCAAACTTGTTTACCGAGTATTGTCTATTTGCGTACGCCCTTTATTGCCGTTTTTAACACTTCGTTCGTGGCGCTAGCCCACGTTCATTTTTTACCTCATTCATTTTAAAATAACTACCTTTTTTCAGAAGACACAGAAATTCCTATAAATAATTTGCGATGGCGTAGTTTGTGATTTAATTTGTGGGTATTTGAATAATCATGTAACCTACCCCCAAAGAAAGTGGTGAACAAAATATTAAATATGTTTTAAATCGTTACATAGATAAGTTGTTTTTTAAACTTTATTGTAGAATCTTTCTGTTTCCTAAATTACGATATACCTACACATTTCGTTGAAGTTTTAATACTATGTTTTTCCGGGTGATTGGTCGACTTGTATCAACTAATCGTTAATTTTATATTTTCAGGTAATTAACCTTCACGTTCCTCCTTTTTGAATGTCTGAACGCTTGGCAAATCCACAATACTTCGGTGAGTTCGGGGACATATCAACTCTAATTAGTTACACTCCATTTAATACACACAAATAAATAACTGGGTGATAGTGATATGTTTTGTAATTTTAGCGTTCGCGGAATATAAATATATATTTTTTAAGATCTAGACAGGCTGACGGTCCACTGGTAGGTGGCTAATACCGTTGCTATATAACACATGCACCTTTACAGGTGTTGCAAGTGCGTTGTCGAACATACGTAGTAGGATTCCCCAACTAATCCCAAGATTTGGGAAGAGTGGGGTAATGGTCTCTGGCTTCCCTTATTAACTCACCAAAAAACAACATGCTATTATTTCACGGTGGTCTTCTGTAAGGCACATTTAAAGTAGTTACCTAAAGCTTTTCTAAAGGCATCGCAGTATGGACGAGAAATTTCTGACGTTTTCTTACAGTCTCACTATTTACTGTACGTGGTTCGATATAATAGCTATGTTCTGAATCTATTACTTACATTTATAAATAAAATTTCTTGTGACGGTTGCGCCTAATTAGCCACCTAAAGTGACAGATGTACAAATGAGATCTCCAATGTAGATTAATAATAATTATGGTGTTCAGTGAAAGGAAAAGTAGGTTACCTACCAGGGACACGCGACAAATTTAAAAAATATATTTTTAAATTTAGATTTTTTCATTTCACCCAGTTTTGCGTTTGCTTTTTTTTTTGTAAAAATTGATATCGTATAACATTATCAACATTTATGATAACATAACATAGTATAACATTTATTAAGATCCCCAAAGATTATCCGCAAAGGATTTATTAAATGTACTCGAAGTTACTACTAGCATACTAGCTGGTGCCCGCGTTAAAAAAGAAAAAAAGTGGCCTATCCTGTCTCCTGTACCTCTAAATGTATATCTACAAAGTTTCATGAAAATCGAATAATTCGTTTGGAGGAACATACATACATACAGAAAAAAAAATCTAAAAATGGTCAATTTAGTTTCAGTATCATGTACTGAGTAACTTACTCCATGACCGACCCTTACAGATTTATTATTAGTATTGATGATATTAAGAAAGACAGAAGGAACACTCTGTTTGAAGGAAATAATAAATTTTCTAATCTTTCTTTCTTTCTATCTAATCATGTTTGCGCCGATCTTACAGCTCAGCTTCAATACTACTGTCTCACGTCAGTGATACTATCGAAAGCAGCCTTCGAAAAGTAGTTCGCTGTTAAACTAAGACCTTGATTAAAAAATCTAAAAGCGGTAAAGTTATATGCAACCACACATAGCCATGACGCATACTGACGTATTGATTAGTTAGACTAATGCATAATTCTCCCTCCCTCTCCTACTTAAATAATCTTAAAAACATATTATGGCACCATCTAAAAAAATAAGTACAAGTAAAGATAAATGATATTTCAAATAATTTGGTCTTAAAATACTAAATAAAAAACAAATATTATGTATATGTTCATATTAATATTAAAATAATATTGCAAGTAAAAAAACTGTTTTTAAAAGTACTTAGGTAAGTAAAAAGACAGCAAATAAAAGATACGCTTAGAAAACGCCTCCAGTCGGGACACTTAATTCAAGCCTTAAATAGTGACTGATGTATTCTTAATTGATTGAATAAAATGATGAATGAATGAAACTGAAATGACGCCTCCAACTAGTACTACTTATTGAAGAGAAATGTAGTTCCAGTAACTATTAATATGCCGAAAACCCTAGATGATTTGTGCACGAGGAATTAAGAAAATCGAGATTACAATGATTTATTAAAATGAATAAATAAAATTAATTAATGACAATATTTTAAAATGGAAACACCAAATTTGACTACACCGTTAATCCTTATTCTCATCTCAAAAGTTCGTTCAACATAGCTTAACTAAACTCCTCGTTATAGTTAGTTAAGCTATGTTGAATGTTAAAATCAAGTGTATTTCTCGAGTATTTCTAAATTGAGACAAATAGAAGACGTCCAATCCGCGCTCATTCCTAGTTGGTAACAAAACTAAAGACGCCACACAAATATTAAGCTTTCAAGAATACAGTTGTTTTTCTATATCGTTAAATATACGTAAGTAAAACTACCTACTTATCTGCAGAGTTGTATAAAATGTGGAGCATTTAGATTTATTTATTTGGTCGCTAAGCGCATTCGGTGCGCGCCCACGTTCTCTTTGCCCGAGCCACATTGTAACAACAATTATAAAATATTGGCTGTCATTACTGTACGTTTTTATGTAATACCTATAATATAACATTTTTTGTCAGCATAAATTCTTCTTAAAAATTATTTTGTAAATTTGTTCCGTTATCTCAATTTGTTGATGGAAACTTGAAGGAATCATTATGCATTTATGTATCTCAATTTATGTAGATAGAAACTTGAAATAATTAGATCCGTAATTAAGTACTATATGAGTTCAAATGAAACCATCTGCCTGGATCCATTTAAATGTTCAATTTCTTAAAATCAGTTAATTGTTGGTAATGGTAACAAATACTACCTAATTAATATCTTTATATAAAATCGAAATTTGTTATGATTAGTTCACATTAACTCTTCTATACAAGTGTCATTTAGTTTTTTTTTGTAAAATGCGTGGCATATTTGTGTCGGCTTGTTTTTCACGTCACAAAAATAGACTCGTCCACTACTTCGCTAAATAATATGAAAAAGCTCCCGCGATTGGCCGTGTACGAAATGACCATCCTCATCAATCAGCTGCTTGGAGTTGTTCCAAGATTTTTTCCACGTTTAGGTTTAGTATAGTTTAGTTCGATAAATAAATTTGTCGCCTTCGTTCCGCACTGAAAATCACAAGTTGGTGCCTAGATTTTATTTTTTAACTACATTGTATAAATGTTATGCTGACTTGTGTTATAATTTTTAAAAATTTAAAACATTTAACTCTCATTAACCCATCTCGAACTAAACCTAGGTTAATGGATGGTTATGCTAGGTTCTTATTTTGTGTTAAATATTTTTTATACAGAATCTCATGACAAATTTCGTTTATAAATTGTTTAAATTTACAGCAATATTATGTACTTACTATAATTACAATTAATGTTCATTGACTTGAAGATATAACTGTGGTCCTCATAAAAAGGTCAACATTACTCAACGAGGCACGGAGGAGACTTATATTCTGTAAGATCGGATCAGGAATGAGGAGATCCGAAGTAAAACAAAAGTCGCCTACATAATCCGTCAAATATACGAGTAAGTTAAAAGTGGCAATGGCATGGCAGTGCTTTTCGAGTGTAGACCACCGTCTGGCAAGCGCACCATAAGAGGTCCACTGACAGAAGACACAGCTTCTGACCGGTCCGACTGGAAAGATGATGGATGCAATACCAACTACTGGGTTGTTGCTTTCTAACTGCGTTTGCATTATACTTGCCATGTAATATTTTTTTATACAAAACGTATTGAAAAAGTAATTTGCACGTCATTTAAATTTTCCTAATTTTGCAAAGAACATTATAATTTTTTCCGGTTAACTCGTGGGCTATTAGAGTTAATTAACTGGACGATTTGAGAGATCTTTATTAGTTGTCTTTAGACGTCTCACCCAGAAAATTTGTGTGTCATAGCACACGGCTACCCGACGGATAATGTAGGCACAGCCGCAGCGCCTGCAAATTTGTCACAAATAGCTATTTGAACGGCCTAAGTTATTTCTGAGTTTGTTGACAGACACTAATGGTATTTCTGTACTTTCGTTGTCATGAAAAGTTCCCTGAGACATTTCGAATGAAGCGTTCACGACACCTTTACGCAATTCCTGTCTCATACCCTAATGTTTGCCAAGTCGCTACGTCATGCGCACCGCACTCACTGCCGTCAAGGGAAAGTATTTTGCTTAATAATTGACATGAAGCCATATTTTATTGCTAAAATGTCACGAAGATATCTTTGAGATATGGACATATTTCCTAATACGCGCATTAAGGAAATATTCAATGTTATTAAATATTTTTATCGTTTTAATGATGACGAGAACTAACCTGTCTCAACTGTGTCAGGTCATTTATGTGTTGCAAACATATGTTTTTTTTTTATCACAATAAAGTATTTCCATTTTGATTTCCTCCATATTTCCTCCGTTGAATATCTGAATTAAAATATCAAGTTTTAAAAACAAAAGTGGGTTTCGGTTGCCTAAAAATACTTGAGAGGCAAATGGACATATTTCGTGACAACGTTCTGCGTCTCTGGGCGATTTCTTCCTAGTCAGTCGTGTCGGCCGTTGAACTTTTGCTCCTTATTTAGATTATAGAAGTGGAGACGACGACCGACCGGTACAACTTCGCTCTGCGAAATTCGTTTGATTGCTTCCGCAATCTGGATTAAACAATTGTTCATTAAATTTTGCCAAATTTTGCTATCTATTTCATACAAACTTCCACCGTCTTCAATGATTCTACGTTTCTTGTTCGGGATGACTTATGGCAGTTTCGCTTTAACTAAACTGGTCTAAACAGCTTTTAAGCTTATCTTTACATTTCAATACACAAATAAATCTTATGTTATGAAATACTTAGTTTGTCCTAATGGACTATCAACACACAGTCAATAAACTACTAGTCCATAGAGAACTTTGAAAGGAACATAATATAACTAATGTTTATTTTGTGTATCCGCTAAAAAAGAATTTTTCAAATTTTAACTCTGTGCAACGCCGGGAGCTGGTCACTACTCATACATGCAATAAAATCGTTGTTTGTCTTTGCTTTTAAGTAAGCTTATCTCAGAAACGGCTTAAACAATTTAAATGCGGTTATCACTTGACTATGTGTAGTAAGTCTAAGTAGCAAGCGTCCTATAACATTTGTGTGTGAAACAAATAAAACAGATTTCTTAGGTGACACGCATTTATATACACTTAAATATTAATCTCATAGGTACTTTGAATTATAGAATGCAATGTTGGTGATAGCCTTCTTCAGAAATTAATCATACAGTAGCCTCGATTGTCTTTATGATTCAACAATCAGGGCTGTCCAGTTTATGACAACAGGCCTCAGTATTGCCAATACCAAAACTAAGCTCTATCAAAGAAATTGAAGGCCTTGTATTCTGAAACAATAGTTTAATTACTTCAGAGTTACCCCAATTATTACGATTACTTCTACTAACTCCTGTTATATATAAAAAAGTATTTGAAAATTTTAAAATGGTTTGTGTACGTTTCAAAAAATCGAAAATGAGTAGACCTATTAAATTCGGTTTACCCATGCACCCCGGGCGAAGTTGGGAGCTGGTCGGTAGTTATACATATATTTGCATAATTATATAGGAGTCTCGTCGCAAAAGCAGCCATTGCAGTTCTCAACGGTCGTTTAGATGCAGTTCAGAAATAAACCACGGAAGCGTCCGAGCGACCCGTTTGGTATTTGTTCAACGTTGACCTAAAACAGAGCTTGCTTTGCTCGTTTGATATTCGCGTGGCCGACTAAGCCCGGCCGTCATATTCAACTCAAATTATATTATTAGCACACCCATTGCTTTATATTTTTCATTGATTTCTATATTATATTTTTGTGTGTCATTTCAGTGTCGAGCCGAGATCAAACACTGTAAAAAGTAAATCGTAAAATTTTTATTAATACGTTAAAAATTTACAAACACGATTTTTTTAAAGCATTATAATGTTGTCTGGGCAAATAAGACTTTTGCCTCGTATTTACAGAGATTTTCGTCGCATACAGATGCGGCCGAGTCTCGTCATACGGCAATCTGCCAAAATTTGCAAAGTTGTATCGCACGTGGAAGATGACGAATTAATGAGGGCGTCATATATACAGACATCATTTTCATTTGATGTCCAGTCGTCTGTCTATGGTAACATACCTATGCATACGTCTTCCGCCGCCAGCTTCACATGCAGTTGATATTCTCAAAAGGACAAGCGATTTTATTAAGTCCACATAGAATAAGTTCATTGATGTTCTGTCTCACAAAAAATTGAATTGAATTTTTTTAAATGTCTAATACTAAAATTATATAAATTAGCTGTTGCAAGCTACTTCGCTCGCGTTACTTTATAAAATACTAGCTGGTGCTCGCGACTTCGTCCGCGTAGAAAAGTATAAATCGCCGTCTACCCTTCGTCTACCGTATTTTGGATAGATGGCGCTATTCTCCTGGGCCAAGCCGCTAGTATTTACTTTTATTTTAGATTTCCCGTAGAAATGAAGCATTTTCCCACGGTAAAAAGTAGCCTATGTTCATCACGGATAATGTCGGCTTGTAATGGTAAAAGATTTTTTTCAGATCGGTCCACTAGTTTCGCTCTTTATATTATTAGTGCAGATATAGCCTATGTAACTTTCTATGAGTGAAAAACTTTTCAAAATCGGTCTAGTAGTTTTTGTGTTTTTTTTCATTACAAACATACAAATCTTCTCTCTTTATAAAATTAGTATAGATTGGTATTATTAAAAGAAACTAAAAATTATGAAGTCATGGAAGAGAAATTCTTTTGAAATTATGTATTGTTTTTATTCGTTTAACCTATTATGCATAGCACCTGGCGCCTTAGCCAAAAATCTCCAGGGGTAAAACTAAGTCTAAATAATTAACTTTTTTCACTATACTGTAAGAATCCAGCCAATATAAAATACGTATCTTCATATTAATTAAGTTGCTGCATTTCTTTTCTGTATTTTCTTTCTTTGTACGAGTACACGGTCAAACTTGAACGAAGGACACGATGGTCGTATAGACTGAAAAGTTATTTTGTACTGTCTCCATAAGACAGTTTACAAGTGTTACAGTTAATTGTTCACTGTAATTTCCGCTCGGCTGCCAATGAGTATAAATTCAGATTAATCAGACGGCGTGATTGTCTCGCTAACATAGCAGTCGCACCGCGGAGCCAAGGTTATAGCGATCTTTAATAAAGTTTTAATAGTAAGTAGGTATTATTGTTGTAAATGTTAACAGCTGTTGTATGTTTTGTATGAGGAAGTGTAGCGTTAAGAAAAATACATGTGATTTACGATTGCGATATCTAAAAACCGCGCAGTTTTGATGCCCCAAAAATATTTTATCATTTTATCGTAGTTAGTCGATTTAAAATGATTTTATGAGTCAAATTCTAGCGAATTGTGTGACATAATATAATTATCTGTTGATAATTTTATTTCTAGATAAAATTATACTTATAATAAATATTAAATATTTTTCTGAGAAATATCTTTTAAACTTTTTTATAGACAAAAATAAAAATCTATTAAAAAGGCGGCATCCCAAAGTTGTAGTGGCATTTACGTTCTAAAAGTAAGTTTGATGACACGTTTAGAGATTTGCGTCAGTGTTTGAGAATTGCAATTTCTCCCACCTATGAAAAATCTATTTGTGCTAAAACCGTAGTGTGTTTAGAAAGAACGAGACGGTCGTTCGATGTCCAGAATAATGTATTCGCGGTTCCGAGACCGGCGGCGAAGATGAAAATACCTGACTGGCTTGGTGGCATGCTCACGCGAGCGTCACGCCCGCAAAATTTATTGCAAACTACCGGACCGACAAGCAACCAAAACTGTTTCGGCCGATACTCCGCTAGAAATTTCAGCGATTAAACTAAAATATTCGACTTGTTAAAAAGTTTATTACCGTACGTGAATTTTCTGCACTATGCTTTGATCGAGAGACTGAGGTTTTTTTTAAGAAATTATCATAGTTCTTTTAGGTTAAATTCTTAGTTTTTTCCCCCAAAATTTAACTTATGAGTCGTTTATTTATTTCACAATATTGTTTTATTATTGAACCAATCATTATTAAGTTGAGGGATGTTCCACCACACCCCAGGCACACGAGTAAATCGTGTGCCTCAGGCTCCCAAAGGCAGTCTGGACTCGATTTAACTTTGACGTTGTTGTAATAAAACGCAGCTGTTTGTACAACAACAACAACAACAACTACAGTAATTTTTTATATACAAAGTTACACGGGGATCAGCTAGTATAATATAATTGAAATTAAGCCCTGATACTGCGTGGACAATTTGGCTAAACCAATACGTATTTTACTTATAGTCTAGAGTGCAGTTAATTTTTCAAAAGCCATTCACTAAAGAACTCTTCTTACACAGAACTACTTCTTCTACTTCTTACACCGCGAAACAAGATTCTATGCGCTGTTGTTTTGACACATCAGTGGGGGTTCAGTCCATTGCCCTATCAACACCTTGTTATTTACCTTTATTCTACCAGGGTAGGCAGCCGCCTTGAGTTGCTTGTTAGTGTTTCCGCTTGTCTGTAGCTGTTTATCTTTAAAATATCAAAATACAAGCACTATTCTTTTCTTTTTATCAGTGGAATAATAAAAATCACATTCAATAAAGAAGAGTTACCTGCAATGTGCGGGGTTTCACCTGACTTAATTTTTACATCTCCATAATACAAAATTAAAATTTAAAACATACCCCTCACAGACATTGAATGAACATGGTATAGACATTGTAATATTTTTCGCAGAACTGGTTTCTTACTCGTTTGTTCATTGTCTGCAATTTCGTATTCTGTAAAGATTAGTCGAGTTCCTTTGTAAATTATTGCTTTTGGCAGATAACTCATCCTTCGCGCGCATATTTTCCTTGTTTATAATAATAGGTCGTTGTGATGCCATTTATGTGGGCGTCCGCGCCGGTCGGTTGTGTAATGGGCTACGGATGCTCTCACTAGCATTGTATTCCATCCACCCGTCTATACCGATTATTGTAAACGGCACTAGATGTAATTTCGTGTTTTTACAGCTGCACTCCCGACACGGGGGCAGACCGACTCTAACTCTAACTATGCTCCGACGATAAACAGACGGCCGCTATTGCCGACTCGCTGAAAACATCCTTTTACGTCATCGCACAACTATGGCTCTGGATAGATTTGTGCATTTTACAGTCAAGAAATAGATTTTCCGAGTACTACCGCTACTTATATGGCATAGTTTTTTAATGAGATTCCAAATAAATAAAAGTTTCTTATCAGTTCCATATATTTGTGGAATACACTTTCTGCAGTTTGTCCACTAGCAGTATAGGTAAAGTCCGAATAAAACTTAATGGCGGCTCTGAACATAGTTCAACATGGTGCGCAGAACGCAATACATATTACATATCCGCGGGGGTGTACAGGGGCTAATACCTGCGCACACCAGCGCTCGCAGCTAACTTCCGAGCCGCCATTAAGTTTCAATCGGCATTATAAAGCCACATTTATAAGATGAAAATAACATGATTGTAGTAAATCGTTTCAGCGCTGACACATGCTATTGGGCTCGTGTGTAGAAGTAGTCCAGAGCTGACTTCGCGCTTGGAAGTTGGTCCAGTGATCCAAAATGACTTAATGCGTTGATTCGTCTATGTATATTGGCTCAGAATTTCTTTCTCTCACAGCACAATGATGTGCTTGTAGTCTATCGGCAGTCTATCTGTTAGTAAGAGATGTCCAATCCCATACCTCTATTCTTACGCCTTTGTTATTTAATAATGAGAGGTGGAAAGGCTGTCTGTCAGTCGACTTGATGGTTTTCGTCCCAAATAACTCACGCAATTTAAACACATCAGCACACGTGCTATAATTTTACGGTGGTCTTCTGTAATACTGTTCTATTTAAGACTACGAAACGGAGTGTGCTCTGCCACTATTGCATTTTTTAACCATTTAAAATTATATTAAATACATTTGATGTATTTAATTTATTCTTAATCTTTTTTATTTGTATTTGTTAACTTGTTAATTATGTGATTATATTATTATGAACAATTTGCATTGTTAAAGTAACCGTTATCGCTGAACGTGAGTCCGCCCGAGAAGGAAAACGCGTTTCATATGCCGTTAGCGGAGATTCATTCATCATCTTACGAAAGTCAATTGAGATCCGAATTTAGCCTAGCGTTGCGGTATGCCAAACTTACGCGCGTTGTGCAATATACCATATATGCTGTATGTGGATATATTGCAGACATCTGGGTTGTTAAATTATAGGGAGTTTTTAATAATGACCTTTTTGCACTATACACTTTAAACATCTCACTAACATACCGGCGCGTATTGTTATGACGTTCATTCTAACACGTTTGGGTTTTATAGCGAAAAAGAATTTTTTTCCACCAATAAAGAAACTTATCAAAATATTTGCACTTTAGGTACACTGTTTGTTATTTCGATAGTAATTCACAATCGATGAATGATTGCAAAATGTTTGATTCGAGATTGATCGGTGATGTTACAGCACAAACCCAGTTGTATGTATATAAACACACCGTTCGTGGTTCTTTTTTTTTGTTGAAATATGTAACGCTCGCGCTATTTAAACAATGAGTCACTCAGACGCGAATACGAGATATCATTATCGATAATATTTCACAAGGTTTGAAACAAGGCTTAATAATTTTAGACCGGAGAAACTGGGCCCTTTTTCTGGTCAACCCATGAGTCGTTGAAATTTTAAAATTTTAATTTTAACATTAATTTGAATAGATGTGAGTTTAGGGTTGCCATTGTCAGTGCCAATCACCCGCCTCCATTGACTCGCATCAAGCAGTTGCCATTTCAAACAGCTCTCCCACTCAATTCACTTTGCCCCAGAAATCATATTTAGAAATGATGTTAAAAATTTTAAGAAGTGTCTACCTAAGAATTAGGGCCAACATTCGGATCAGAACTGAAAAGTAGAACGGCCGGACGAAGTATAATGTAACGTATAATTATACTTTTGAAATTAAATATTTAAACTTTTATGTCAACATTAGCACTACTCCTATTTTTTTTAAATATCATGGACATTGCCATAAACACGTCCACTAAATTCTATCCATAGCCAATTTAACGAGATAAAGATTTAACCCCTCAATTGAGACGCTAAAACTATTTGATGATTATTTTTATTCGGATATAAACGGAAATCATATTTCTAGAAACATATTCACATACCTACATGATAAAATATAAACCTAATTAATACAGATTGGAGCAGAGATAAAAAACAAGAACACTTATTATAAAGTGACAAAATTTTTAAAATCAAAGAAACAATAAACTACGACAAAATATGATTGGGATCGTCTTTCGGTTCTCTAGGTGGTAGGTGACTAATGTCGTCTATAAACACAAGTAATGCTACTTCAGTATACCTCATTAGGGATAAGAGATTAGAAAGAAATGAAGAAATGGTCTCTGGCATCTCATCAATGCTGTTATTCTCTGTGATATTTCTAATACCTAATACTATACTAACTAAATAATGCTAATGCTAATGTTCCTACCTATATTATTTTACGAAGATCTTCCAAACTAGTTCATTCTTTTTTTCATCTAGTTGTGAATAATGTATAATTCATATTGTTAATAACAACGTGCCAATGTCGTGTGATAATACAGTCATCATGTGGTCCTGGTTGATAAACAATATAATTTGAAGCGTGGGCGGAGACAGGTGCCTGCTGGCGCCCACGCATGGGCTTAGCAGTGCCGTGTGCATGCGTGACGTAACCGCCACTACCTTCCGAACCCGCATCGCGGAACTTTGTCACAGCGGATCTTAAGAGCGATAAAAAAAAGATTTATATGGCCATAATTTGCGTGTACGTGCTAAAATAAACTATATATTGTCGAGGAACGATTTTGATGATACTTTCGAAGCCTCTGATAAAAGTAGAGAGCCTACTTTTTATAACGAACAGTATAGACAAGTATAATCCTGCTATAAAAACAATTCTAACATTCATATCGTTTATGAGAGTCACAAAATTATACTACGAAGTAGTAGTTTTTTTTTACTTTTACTAAGAAAAATAAAAATAAAATACATGTTACGAAATAAATACTAAACATCGGAGACGTCATCGGCAGAACGCCGCATATCTATTAACGCTGACATCTTGATTGACATTGACAAGTTATGCGCACGCCCAACAAATGTTTATGTTTTCCTCTCATTTTCTCGGATTTTGAGAGTTCGCTACGACTGCGACAAAATAAATCCTTGACCCGTATTTGGGAACTATTAGAATTAGTTATTGTAAGATACAAGTAATTAAAATATATCGCATGCATCTTCCATCCCATATATATAGTATGGTGCAATTTAGACTTTGACCCCAACATCCAAAGTAAAAGTATTATTCCAGCTCCAAATTTTTCTATAATTTTCTTCTAGAGTTTTGCTTGTGCTAAAATTAAACCTAAGTAACTGCTCTACAATTTCATTTCCCATAATTTTCCTCTTAGAATGATTAGAATTTTGTTTCGAATTTTTTAGATTCCAAAAATCTAGACAACGAATAACTGCTACTTTATACCCTCCTTAACTCTGGAACCGTTCACTTTACAAATATTATGCTATTGACCATTTTTGTTCGTAATTCAATTTAGATTATTTTTCAGCTGAGCACTTTTGCGCTAAACTGCATAGTTTTCGAAATATTTAAGAAAAACTGATAAAATCCAACTTTCTGATAACTCCCCCCCCAAAACCGACGCTAAAAATGGTGTCACTTTTTACCAAACAATAAGTAGACTGTATAGAACAATTAGGAGCTGGAATGATACATTTGCTTTGAATGTTGGGTTTTGGGCTTTTTTTGAGCTAATAAACCATACCAATAAATCGAAAATGATATTTAAAAAAAAAGAAAATTCTGTTTTTGATAGTATGATCGAAGGACAAACTTCTATGCAAGGAATAAAAATCTTCCCTGCATTTCACAGTCGATATTTTCCCAAAAAATACTTAAATTTTTATTCAACTAGGTTTGAGATCTAGGTTTTTACCAAATTTTATTCTTCTGAGTCAATGGGGTTTAACCCTATTGGGTTTTCAATTTCATGTGTATTGCGAGAATCATAAAGTATTTGACATAAGATGCATATATTCTTTTGAAGTAATCTTGAATTTATTATAGCTATTAATTTTTTACTATATTATTAAGAATTATAACATGAAATTCTAATTTAATTTAACGTAAAAAATAACAATTATTATACAAAATGTACTATTAAAATTTAAAAGTCAAAGGTTTAAAAGTTGAGAGCCTACAATATTTTTAATTTTTGAAAATATTACTCAAAAATTAAAAATAACGAATAAAAATTAAACGTACTCATTAACGACGAAAATAATGCTGGTACATAAGCAGACAACAAAGTGATACTAAAATATTACTATAAATATTTTAAAATGAAAAATTAACGTTTTTTTTTAATAAAAAATGTAATTGATCTATATACGGTATATTTTGTAGGTATTGTTGTGATTTAATCTATCTAGTAGTATGTTACAAAGAATCGCGTGGGAAGCTTCAAGAACGAGACAAAAGTATCTGGATGACTACCGCAACAGCAGAAAAACAGCTACCTATGTAAATAAATACCTACTAATAACGCTTTCGATGACAAACTCTTGAAGAACATTCGAGAGACTAATTTTCGTGTGCATAATTCAAGGACATTTAACACTCTCATCACAACAATAAACATTGCAAAGATAGATATTATGAAAATGTCATAAGTTTATGATTAATAAAATTTGAAGTGATCGATGGTTAATATCGCTCTTGAGGAGGTAATAAAATAACTGCATGTAAGACGGAACAACACGTAATTGTTGGCAGTGACAAGATTGACAAGAAATGTTATAGATATTATTCAGGGGATAGCCTAATTACAGCGTGATTTTGGTCAGTAAGTTTTCAGTGAAAAATGTTAAGCTCGGGGTATTTATGAATATATTATATCATTTAATAAAAGCAGCGAATATTTATGCTCTACAAAACTCAACGAATTCATGCAATATTTTTTTGAATTATTGATTAGGAATGGCCAGAACGACTGGTCATATTTAAAAATACGCGACATGGTTTTGGATGCTATATTTGTTTTTCGAGATAAAATATTTCAGGCAGGATTTCCTCAAGTTCTCTCTTTTCATTATTTCGGTGTGTGTAAGTGTCCAAGTAATCTAAAAACTTTACACTCAACGTATTTGTAACTGATTGTCGAAAAAAGACTTGAATAGAAAACGCCTTTTACATTTACGTGATATCGTCACGCCCTATAATACCACTCCCTCGGCTTCGCTTCCACCTTATTACAACATTAAACATACTAGGTATAGGCAAGTATTTGTTACGTGTTTTCAACGTAACGCACTAATATTTAGAGCAAATGTCTATACTTTGTTAATGTATTAATAATGTAGCTTACTAGTAACATATCAATTTATAAATTAAACTCTTTCGCGGCTGTGTTTACGTGGAAACAATGAATAACAAGATATATTTTCCTTAGTTAGTTATTAAATGTGTCGTGCAACTGGTTTTTGTTGCATTCAAGTGTTCAGTTTCATGGGAAGCAAAGTTACATTAGGTCGGAAAGTGTGAATGGTAAAAAAAATGTATACCACGTATAGCAGCATATATTTGACACCCTTGCAGCGTCGACTTGTTGGAATTGTAATGATCCATTGCTCAATCACAACAACTGTTAGAACGCCTTAGTGTAAGAGATGTAGCCTCTCTTTGTCTGTTCTATCTGGCGAGTGTCCTGATGAGTTGTTTCAGTAATGCCAAACCTGAGCACAGCAGAGCGTTCATCTCGCTTAACTATCATCACAGCTTTATGTAGTATTTGCAAGGACAAACCAGTAATACTGAGGATGGTTTGGTTATAGAGAGTCGGTCGTCGTGCGGCGGAGGCGAGTCGGAGGGGTCGGAGGGTCGCGCGTCGTGGCGTGTCACGCTGGACCACGACCTAGTGGAGACCCTGAGCGCCATCTACCCCGAGTGGTTCAAGCCACAACTACGTCGCGCTACTTCGCCGGGATCACCCGGCTCGCCGCCGCGCACCCCTAACACGCCACCCTCTGACGATACCTTCAGGTATGACTTCATACAATTGTCATTTACAGATCTTTTCAACTTGTAGCGTTGTAGGGTTTTCAGTTGTGTCCTTTGACTCAAGACATATCATGGGCCTAATGGGTTTTTAATTCCATTCCGATTCCAGTTGCATTTGACCTATATTTTGGGTGATTTTTAAGATTTTTAACCATTGCGAAAAACAGTGTATAAATTTTTCAGTGGCCTATAAAAAAAAAAAAAAAAATTGTTGTTTTTTGTTATCTATAAGTGGAAATTTTTTATTAGGTTAAGTTTGTTTACTCACTTTCACTATAGCAAGTTGGGGTGACTTGTCTCACATTATAAGATTTATTGTTGTTTGTTTTAGTTCTGGGTCAGAGGAGATGGCAGGACGTGAGGCCGGTAGCAGCGGCGGCAGCGAGGCGCACAGTTCGCCGCCGCGCGTCTCGCCCCCGAAGGTCGTCGTGGACGACAGCCCGCTGCAGCCAGCTATGGGCAAACACAAGGAATGTTAGTATCATCTTTGCATCACCAGTGCGTTGTTGGACGAGTGGTTGATTGGTCTACTCGTTTTCACCAACAGTCACCTAGAGTAGAACACATAACGCCGGTCATTCACTACCATTGTGCCTGCCATGAATGGCCGGTTTAAGTAGCAGTTGTGTTCCCTAAAGTAAAAAAAAACTTAATGTTAAAAAAAACATAAGGAAACTACCTAGTAGCTCTAATATTTTCAGATACCAAAGTTCTGCGTCAAGTTTATGCCAACTAAATTGCTATTTCCCTATTTAATTTTCCACACGTGTAATAGAAAAGGAAAAACCACTTATTTCTGCGATCATATATGACATATGTCAATGAATAATGTCTATTGATAAAATGTTAATCATAATTAAATAGTTATGGCGCCTCAAACAAGCAAAAAAATACTGTGACACAAAAGGCATAATTGTAATAGCATAAACGTCGTCTTGGCCGTGAGAAAGCAAAAGTATTGTAGCAGTATGATTTGAATCCAACCATTAAAATGCTCGCCGTGTCTAGGTTTCCGAACATGTTTCCGTCGCCGTAGGTCGTTAGCCTGCGCACGCGCACCCTCACTTTTAAACCTTTTTTTAATTCGATAAAATGTCAAAAACATTCCCTTTTAATGTTATAAAAAGTTGTTGAAAATTCTACAAAGTTTATTAAGACTATATTTTTAAAACATGTTCATTATAATCTTGTTCGCCATTTTTTTTTTATTCTACGAATATTAGCAAAACCGACATATTGCATACAGTCAAGCGTTGTATGGTATAAAAAAGTAGTTATCAAATAGCTAACCCATTTCTCAACAATTGCTAAGTTGAGTAACTTGGGCAAAAATATAAAAAAATCAGCGCCAACATCGTCAGGCGTTATTCAAGTGTTATATTTTTATATTTCAATTCAATTCATTCACCAGCTAGTATAACATAATGTAAAAGTTGAATAATATAAAATCAGTTGAGTGTTTTTTTTTTCGATTTCGCATGTTGATCATTTCTTCTCTAACGGTGAAGGAAGACATAATGAGAAATGCTTGTCATAGAAGTCAAACAATGTTCCAAGACGTGGTTAGTGCCTTGGCAGTCTGTAGTGGTGGACTAAAGCTCATACTATTAAAGAGAAGTCCTGTGTCCAGAATTAATACATTTGTAATAATAATAAATAGGCTAAATTAAACATAAAAAAATAATATAAAAAACGAGTTTTATGTTTAACAAGCGATTGGAATACAAAGGCGCCCAGTAACCCACAATTTTCGGCCCAGTGGTAGTGAATGTTTCGTCTGTAATACGGTCGCGGCATAACACTAGTTTCCTTGTGCAGTGTTTATGTTGGCATTTCGCCAGCGTTGTCCGTCCATCGCTCGCCGCTTCTCTACACGAAAACAAGTATTACTATAGAGCTGGATCGCCTACGCCTTATCTCTCTCACGATTTATCGATATATCGACCGGCGACGTATCGATCGATACGCGCTCGCTCACCCTATGCGTCCACTACGTCAAAGACCGTCATTCGGCGTCATAACATCGCATTCACAATCGGTCCCCCCATTGTTATGTTTTAAATGGCAGTCGGTAATAGGTGGTATCAACGATGCCTTCGTCGGACAATCGCATCGATTCCACTCATATAGCTAAAGGTGATCTTATTTAAAATATAAATAAAGGCTTAGAGGAAAACAACATTTAAAAAATCAGCGTTCGGGTAGAGGAAAACGAAGCATCAAAGATAGTCACTGTCAGTCAGTCAGTTGTGGATCGTTTTAGCTCATAAAAGGTTAATTTATTACATAAATCAAATTGAATTTTATTTGTTTCATTACAGCACTCAAGGTTAAACTGATGATGAGGAGGCCCATCAACCAATTGGTGGCGCAAGGGATCATGCCTCGTAAGTTGTGCCTTAATAATAATAGGTATAGTTTAAAATAATTCGAAATAGCTTGTAAATTCGCCGTTTAATCCGTATAGTAAATCTCGCGCCGTTCGTGTCGCGACTTTAATGTGTGGGCGTAAGAATTTTATTTACGATCGCAATGTTACAGCTAATGAGAAATTATAATTTGCTTATAGAAGACTGGAGTTATACGTATACTTGTCTGCTTTGATTAAATTTGATGTAATTTTTTTTGTTAGGAATATTTATTTTTACCTGAGGAAGCGTTCGATGCGATGTAAGTCTTTATATCTTTTTTTCAGCACTAAAAACGCCACCCGCTTATTTCGAGCAATGCAAACAATTGGAGAGAGCGAAAACTGGCGACTTACTGAAGGCGAAAATACAGCGGAGGCCAGACCGTCAAGAATTGGAACGACGGCATATATTGGAACAGGTACATTGTCTTTAAAGACAACAATTTCTGGGGTGTCTTGACAGTCCGCATGATGGTAGGTGGCTACCGTCGCCTTTAACATAAGCAAAGGCACAGATGTTGCGAATGAGGATAAGGTATTGGTCTGGCATCACTTTCACTCAACGAAACACATGTGAAATAACACCACACATACTATTATTTCATGGTGGTCTTCTGTAAGGGTGTGGTTACTGCCGCCAGACGGGCAAACCGAAATGACTGCGAAACGCAGTGTCACTACTTCTCAAATCCAGACCAAAGCCAACTTGAAAAGTTAATTTCCAAAGTCGACCTTGCCAGAAATTGAACCTAAGGCAACTAATCCAACGGGCTGCTCAATAATAGAACTTTAAATATTTTTAATAATTATTTAGTTTTTAATAAACTTTAAATTTTTTTTTAATAAAACTTGTTTGTTTTTTACAGGAAAGTCACGTAGACCCTAGTCTAGCTGAAAAGCAACGCATGTTGAAGAAAGCGCGGCTAGCAGATCAACTAAACGATCAGCTGTCGCACAGGCCCGGCCCGCTCGAGCTCATCAAGAAGAACATTCTTCACACGGAAGAGGACATAGAGACGGCCGTCAAAAGCGGAGTGCTAGCGTTCAAGGCGACAAGTGAGGGCGCATCCGGAAGACCTCAGCATCCCTCTTCGTACTGCGGACCTCCGGAAGAGGTATCGCCCTCACCATCGCCCCCGGCAGTCTTATCGCCCGTGAGCGCTGCGTCACCGCCTCAGCACCCGGCCCCCGGCAAGGACAAGAATCGCAAGAAGAGCAAGCAGAAACAACAGCCGAAGGCTCGATTCAAGTTTCACGAATACAAGGGCCCTCCGAACGCACAGAAAGCTTCATCGCCTCCCGGATCGGTGGAAACTCCATACGAGTTGCTTCTTCAACAACAACAGTTACTCTTGCAATTGATGTTACCCGCGTCTCCGGCGCCGTCTTCCGCCGCGTCTGTCGCTTCCGACTCGTCGGACGTCTACGCGGCACCCCCGCCCCCACCTCTCCCCGCAACGATCTCAACCGGCTTAGGTGCCGTCGCGCGATTCGAAGACATGAAAGTGTCTGATCTGCGCGCCGAGTGCAAGCGGCGCAATCTGCGCGTGTCCGGACCGAAGCCGCAGCTGATCGACAGGTTGCGTCCGTTCTTGACGGAAATCAAGTTGGAGGAGTCGCCGAAATCGCCGGCGTCGATCGCATCGCCCGACATGCGCTCGGAGTCGGAGCCGCCAGAGGATATAGTACAGTCGCAGAGGCGGCAAATCGAAGAGCTCGAAAGAAAGTTGGAAGCGTCGCGGCAACAGTTGGAAGCGGTGCGTAGAGACGCTGCAGGCGCAGCGGCCAGCGATCAAAGTCGAAGGCTGCTGCAAGCGCATCTGTGCGTGTCGCAGTTGCGTGCAAAACTCGACGCGTTGCAGCAGCCGATGGTGCCGACGCCCGCCCCCGCTCCGCCTCCCCCGCCGCGTTACGTCATAGCCGCGCCCGCAGCGACAGCGAACCCCGCCTACATCCTGAACGGCGTCAAAGTGGTGCCGATCGCTATACTCCCGACACACTATGAACCCGAACCGACCCCTCCCCCGCCTCCGCCTCCACCACCCCCGCTACCCTTGCCTGCCACACTCCAAGACCACAACGAGGAAAGCCAAATCATGGACGACGTCCTCGAAATCTTAGTGGAGAACGGAGAGTTGCCACCGTCGGCGGTGGACGCGGCGTCGACGAATCACGCCGGAGATTTTCTCGGCTCTAACGCCACAAACGTATTCTCGCCTGCCGAGGTGTTGGGCTCGACGAACTCTCACGACACGCTCGCCGCCGACGATCTGCAGAAGGAGTTAGACGATATACAGAATGAGATCATGAGTCATTCAGATTTGCATAGACGTTGCGATGACGATATAGACGTCGATTTGAGCGTGGAGCTGCTGGGCGGCGATGAGTTTCGACACGATTTTACCGATAGGAACGGCGGCGAGCACGATTTGTTCGGCAGTCTTTTGGCGGGAAAACCTGAACGGCCTGATGACCGTTCGCACACGGCAATGGACATTGGTGAGGACGCGTCTGACAGCATGACGGTCACAAACGGCGATATACTTGACGCGCAAAGGACCGGCTTCGAAGATATGGACGATCTTTCGCTGCCCTCGTTCCACAACGATGACACGCGTCACGCTACCTTCGAGGAGGGGCCGTGCGAGTTTGACTTCAAAGAGTTCGGCATTGACACCAACTCGAACGTCAACATGGACAGTGGAATGGACAATTATGAGTACATGGACACGGAACTGATACCGAATTTGTTCGGGCGCGGTCACGTGCCCTTGTGCGATCCGCTGCTGGGTGGGGTTTTGGCGAGGCCGGCGCCCAGGCCGGCACGCAAACACTACTCGTGGGACAAAATCGAGTTTGACGCCACCTGACCATCTCTAACGTCGCGTTGAGAGGCATGTGTCTCTTTATTCTCTTCGCCCGTGGCGATGACGCTCGACACATAGTGTCGTCGTCTATAGAGACTAGATAGTTATTAACAGGGATGTTATGGACATAAAATTTCGGATCTGGATACGGATATAGGAATAAAAGGAAAATCATCCGCTAGTTTCGGTTACGAATATTAGATTTTTAAGAAATTGTAAAAGAAAAATACAAACAGGAACATCAGTCACATTAGTAATTATTGTCATAACAATGTCTCATTTGGACTCCGCCCCTATCTGAAATTTATTTGAAACTTCCAAACCGTAGTCAGTTACAGATGGATTTTCATTTCGGATATCCAATAGTTTTCGTTTACGGTCACGAAGCTCCATAACGTCCCTGGTTATTAATATAAAAATGTGTATGTACTTAAATCATTAGAAGATACGAAATGTTTGTGTCGCTAGATAACCTTACGTGCTAGTTGTAAGATGTATTAGATAGGTTCATTAGTTGAAACGTGAGTGTGTGGGCACGCGTACTGTCATACTCGGCTCACAAATTTTGAAAAAAATCCATTTAATTTATTATTTTATAGGCAATACTTGCATGTATATATTGAAAGTATAATTAAATACTCAACATAGTTGTGGATTTGTGCATTCCGCCCGACGACTAAAGCTTAGGGGAAATTTTTTTTATCAATAAGAGTTGTTTTTTTTTTTCGAGGCACAAACTGCGAGACACCTGGTTACGTACAGTATATAATAAATTATAATAAATATTTAAAATGTTAAGGTGATTTTTTTGTAACAGCCGTTTGAATCCGCTGTCTCTGTTACGCGAATATATTTTCCCATTACAGTAAGTGACATTCCAGTCTTGTATAGTGCACTGGCGTTCTGTTCTCTCTGCGCACGTCAAAAATTGTGACAGCTCAAAAAAAATTGTCTTTTTTCTGTAATAATAGTAGCAAAATCTCAATTAATGCCTAGGATGTATACTCAAAACAGAATTAAATTAATAGGGGCTTGTGCAATATCAATCAAGCCATATTTCGTATCATTAAAGGCTTCGACAAACAGAAAGCTTACTTAGCGCGCGTCAAAGCGCTAACATGTTCTTAGAACATGTTTTAACCTTTTAAACTGTACGATAGCAGTACGCAACGCTTTAGCTCGGTTTCCACCAAGAGCGGAACGGACCCATTAATGACTCCTTTTAACTCCCACGACTATACTACATATTATGTACTTGTGTTTCCACCAATAAATAGGCGAGCGAAAGCACTTAGCGAGCAAAAAGAGTCGTGCGAGTTAAACGGAGTCCGCTCCGCTCGCGGTGGAAATCGAGCTTTAGACGTGGGGTGTCTCAGAAAGTAGCTTTGTATTTTATTACAAAGTTTTCTTTGACTCCGAGCATTCTTGCTTGATGTTTGTTGTAAAAAAATGGTTAGTGAAAAGTCATTATGGGTTGGAATTCAATCCTTCGAACTCATACGAAAGTATTGAAAAGAAGCGATCTTCATGTGATGAAAGCTTCCAAATTTTTATCTCATATTAATATAATGCACCATTATTCTGTTCTTTTGCGAACGTAATAATGTATACATCAATTAACAAGTCATTTTCATCCGAGTCGCCGGATATTGAAGCCGTTCAAATACAATTAAAGTACGCGGCGTCACGCTGGCGTTTTGACGCACCCTAAGTACGTTTCCTGTTCAACGAAGCCTTACCAGTTTGAGAATGTCCTGTTTTTAAAGAAGCATATGTGAGTAACGAACGTATATCCTCTTTAAAACAGGTTTTAAAGTGTGCAAAGAGAGAGAGGGAGAGAGAGAAAGAGAGATGTGTGTGTGAGAGAGAGAGCAGAATGCACGTAAACAAGTCCATCGTCATGGGTGGGACCACCTCGGGAACAATGTTAGATATGAAACATTTAGTTAACGTATGGAGCCAGACGCTCGACCACACAAACAATTATGCAAATGCAACTCTATGCCGCTGTTATTTAAGTCTATATTAATTTTTCAATTTTAAGTCAACATCTACTTACAGCGATTATGTTGTGTATGGATGGTATATACACCGAATCATAAATTATTTATTACTATATCAAAAAAACACTCAAAACTACTTTGTAGTATTTGATAATTTCTAAATGTCAAACACGCTGTATAGTATACTTTTAAACGACTGTGTCCAATTAAACATTTCTATTTGTTTTTAACCTTTAAAATTTATTATATTTATATCGTGAAACGTAATCCCCGCGAATTTTATTTTTTACAAAGTCCCAGAGGAAAAAATAGTCGATACTTACCTAATAAATAAACTTTTTTGCGTATATATTTGTTAAGCGAAACGTACGTTACCTTAAGATATGTTATATAATATATTAATTTATGACTATACAAAAATAAAACACCATAACATTCTTTGAAAATATATCATTCCAATGTATGGTCTAAAATGTAGTGTTTAGGTTGCTCCTTTGTCACTTAAGTTATGAAGTAAACTTCGTTTTTTATGCAGCGTTTAGTTGCATTTGTATAATTGTTTTGTTATTTATTTATTTATTTATAATAATATATATATTATCGTATAATATTTCATGTAGTTATTGTGTTGGTTCGTTCAGTTGCATTGCATTCATTGCCGTGTACACGAATTGATTTGTTTGAACTTATTTGTCTTGCGAATGCGTTTGATTTGATCCGTTATGGAAATTCAATGAAACAAAACATTGTTGCCATTATTTGCATTTATATTTAATTTAAATGAATGCCTTTGTAACAACGAATATTGTTTTCGCCTCACATGTGCCAACGTGGTTGTCGGTGATTGTTGTAGAGACATATTGATCATTATAGGAAATGTTGTTTGTATATGCAGTATTCGGTGGGAGAAATTTCAAATTTTAAATTATACACTAAGTCTTGACCACTTACTCTTCTTTCAAATTACTTTTTTATTGGCTATTGAAAATACCAATAGCCAAATCAATAATGTTTTTATTTTCTATTTTATTTCTGTTAGATTTTTTGAAACTTAGTTTATTTTACATTCTCATTAATTTTACCCAAAAAATTATCTCGCATTAATTTTACCCTATTTTTAACATTTAACATCCTCCTCTGGTTTTTGATTAAATTTTAAATTTTTAAACAATTTTCATTAAAATATTTTTGAGATGTGGGACAAATTCGGTGTGATTATTTAGTGTTTATAGTTAAAAATTGAAAAAATATTTAAAAATCTTTTTAAAGTTTATATTTCTGCCAGCGAGGTTGCCACTTGCCATAGATTTTGCTAGACCATAGAATTTATTTACACTATTCAAACACGTTCCAATCGAAACATTCTTCTGCCGAATGCTGATTGTTCATATTTCATTATTGATTAATGATTGCAACTCCTGATCGTGCACACAACTCGTTTGTGTTGGAATGGATATTATGATATGATATTATGAATATTATGATATGATGTGATGATACATGTGAGAGTACTTTAAACTAACTTTTAGAGTGCGGTCACATAAGGAATGGTGCTATTTATCTAATTTAAGGTTACATTAAAACGTTACATACATAAACATATACTATATAAAAAAATACCTGTGCGGTAGAAAAATTATCATTTAATATTCTTAAATTAGAGAAACACTACACAAAAATGTACTTATTCTCATAAGTAGGAAAAAATTAGGGCGGTCAAATATCTGATTCTTAAACAGGACGAATAAAATAGATTTACAAGTAAGTCAAATTCCATTATCTAAGTGAATGGTTAATTTTTTTTATGTAGCTATAATTTTATATAAAACTTTCTATTTGCTCACGATAATGTTATCTAAATTATTCCTGTTTAATTTTTAGCCAAATATTGACGAACGAAGGTTCAGGGAGTGACTACATTTTTTCAGCTCATTTCAGCTTTTGCCCATAGAAAAAAAAACAGTACTATATATGGACAAAAGCTGAATCGTGCTGAATAAATATAATGACCCCCTTACATTTTCTACGTAGTATAATTACGTCAGGCCTACTAAATGGTTAACTAAATACTTATTTACATAATATAATTATTATATCGATAGTTTAATATAACAAAACTAAGTGAGATTAATATGTTTTGGGGTTTGTAACAAAACTTAGCTATTTGCATATTCGTTTTCATTGTTGTAATTATTTTAGGAGAGTTTTAACATTGTTTTTAACTAGGTTATGTTCCGATATTAAGTACTTTTCTTAGCTCTCTTTGCAAGGAAGGACACTTGTTAATAAAAATCAATTTATATTACGCGTACTGTATCACTGGTTAGTTGTAGTGCAGCCATGTATTCAAAAATAAAATAAATGTGATAACGGCAGTGTCTGTAGTTATTGGATACATTTTTATACCTTGCCCTACATATATGTATGAAGCTTTGTAAATATTCACTAAGCCTTTATTAGCGTAAGCAAAGAATGTTACATTAAAAAGATTTTCACATAAGAAATATTCTATTATTTCAGCTAGGCCTTGAATTCCCACACCTGATCCAATGATAGAGCCTCTGTGCATGCAAATTTAAAGATGAAACAATAATAGTACAGTATTACCAACTGATATGGCTTACCGATGTACACCTGCGCCGAATTTTTGAAGTGTGTGAAATGCTATCTACAAACCCACACACTTCGCGGCTTTTTCCAGTACCGCTATTGGTCGCCAGCGGCCGCCATATTAGCGTGCTCCGCTTACCATTTTGCGCGAGTGCGCTTTGTGTTATGAACCTTATGGATATTGTATCTAAGGTTAATTGTAAGTTGTAAGCTTTCTTCGTTAATTGTCGGATTCGTATTTTCTTTTCTGCTGAATGAAGATTCACGACGCTACTATCAAGTGTGTTGTATCTATTGTAGGCTAACGGAATGGTAGCAATACTAAATCTATGATTGTAGGTAACGTGATCAGATTAATATAATCAAATAGTTCAAATCAAATGTATTCTTGCAACATTATGGGCATCGTAGTTTTCATTTTTGTTAACATAGCATATTATATAAAAGGAAATCCCTAAGTCACAGTATGGAGCATCTGCAGTACGTGGGGATAGCTTCTTAATCTTAATTTACAAAATTGGTTGTTTGGAAACTGACGAGTCTCTTGGCCAGAGAACTCTCAAAACAAAACTGAACTGAATCCAATGAATCACAGGGCCATGTCCTAGCGAGCGGAACCGGAAACAAATCGATTAGCCAATCAAGGCGTTGACCAACTTATAAAATTGAATTAAATCACATGTTGCCATTTTAAATAAATAAAGAAAACAATGTTGCCAGATAGAAAACTGAATGATAGAGCTATCTGTAACGCGATGTCGCCGCCCATAGACTACATCCAATCGTTGCGAACTAGTGGCGCCATCTTTATGTGTGCAACAGTGAATGAACTTGATTGAGTTGAGATTGATTTGATTATCTCTATCTATGGAAGTCAGTTAGTGAGTGAAAAACTGAAAATTGTTTTTATACATTATTTAACTCATTAACTACGTTCCTGGTTTTATTTAATTTTCATAACAAATAGAATTATGTTCTAAAATACAATTAAGTCTATTGAATAAAGACTGAAATACTAGTAATGATCTTTGCTGAATCTTTGTTGTTTTCATTGGCTTTAATTGATAACGGTGGTATATTATTCTTGCTCGTTTACTACATAATAACATTGTCCGATTTGGAGTGTGATTATCTAAATGCACAGGAGTGTTGTGATAAATTGAACTATTGGTTACTACCAAAGTACATTGCTCATTCTTTTATTACCTTTTTTCTTCTACTGCACGGGCAAGTGATTTTGTTTTTATTAAATTTGCCCATGTTCATATGGTTATCGTTTGAATATTTTACAATACCTCAAGGGAACTGCGGTGCTTTCGATCCAGCCGAAATACACAACCGAGGGCAGCTCAAGAAGCATCTTCGCGATGTAATGATCAATATTGGCTACTATTTATTGTTCTTCTTTATCTATCTTTACTGTTTCATACTATCTCTACTGAAAGGAGATCCCATTCAAAGAGGTTCCGAGGATCAAGTTGTGACGAGTATTTAAAATGGCTGAACCACCTGTGGCTAATGATTCCAGTAAAGATGTAAAGGCTGGTAAAGTCTGTGTGGGCGAAAGTAGCACTGAGTCTAGAAAATTTGTTCAATTGAAATTAGCTGAAAACATTACTGCGTACATGAATAAACAAAGTTTAATGAGAGATGTCGCACCTCTTCAATGCAACAACAGTGTTGTCGAGGCAGTCATGGCTAATTACATTATTGTTAAGGAAATTCTAAAGAACTTGGATTGGCGGGATAGACTTGTGTGCAAGCTCGTATGCAGTACATGGTACTGGGCAATAGATTCGTTAAACAAAGACCACCATCAGCCCCAGGATTTCCTTCTGGCGGAAGTGAAGAAGTATTTTGGTCCGATAACAAATATGGAATTTATCCAATCTGACAAATTCACAATTGAACCTCTGGCGGTTTTAGCGTTTGTCAATTCCGCGGGATTCACTATGACGAGAAGTTGTAAACTTATTTCACCCAAGAAATGTAAAGGGAAATGTGACAAGGAACATTGCTGTAAGATAATTATTGTGTACATTTTTATTTAAGTTACCTACTTTTTAAATTTTTTACATTAATTTATAAAAAAAAACCATAATATATGTATATCTTTTGGATCTTTTGTATTGTTAACCTGTTGTTTATATTTTGATTTAACATTTAAAAAATGAATATTTTTATTTAACACTTGCGCCCCGCTCCCGGCTTTGCCCGGAGTGCTTTTTTTTTACATAAAAACCTTCCCTGATTAGCTCTCTATCCATGAGTGAAGACAGAATTCAAATCGGTCCAGCCGTTTTTGAGTTTTGCGCTTAGCAACACATTTAGGGATTCATTTTTATTTATATAGAATAAACTTAATGATTTATTGATTATTTCCAGTGTTAGATTTGGTTCGTCATGAAGTAAACCTTCCAAAGGAGTGCTTATTGGTTGCAAAGGCTATTTATCTCACATATATGCCATTACCACAATCCATTACATCGGAATCAACCATTGTACACATTAATGCAAACGATGGCCATCCATTTCTCGGTGGAATCTATATTCCTATGATACCAAATGTTCAATTTGATGTGATAAATCTTAAATCCAAACCGACACCTAAAATACCGAAAAATTTCACTAACAAAGTCAACAAATTAGCCGAAGACAGACTCTTCAAAGGTGTGATTGTATATGTTACCGAAAACTTTCTGTTCACACAGGAAGACATTGCATTTTTAAGTTACATCAAGGAAATGTAAGTATTCTCTAAGTGTACCAAAGTTAGCTCTCAAAACTTTTTTTTATATTGTTAAAAACGGCAGACACCACAAGTGCAGTGCTGACTGCTGAAAATTTGTCAAAAGTAAGAAAATTTCCAACAAAGTTTTCTGACTTAATGAAAATACTCTAAAGAATAATTCTATTGCTGTCTACACCTTATGTTTTTTATGTTAAGGTCGACAGACAGGCTGACGGTCCACTTGATGTTAAGTGGCTCTCCTATAATTGTCCCCTTCTATATAATACTAGCTGGTGCCCGCGACTTCGTCCGCGTTCTCTATAGCCTTCCTCGATAAATAGACTATTCATCTCAAAAACAATTATTCAATTTGAACCAGTAGTTCCTATTATATAAAGGACTAGCTGTTGCACGCGACTTTGATCCGCGTAACTTTATAAAACACTTTGTCCACGTAGAAAAGTATAAAACGCCATCTACCGTATTTTGGATAGATGGCGCTATCTCCCGGGCCTATATTTTAGATTTCCCGTAGGAATGAAGCATTTTCCCGCGGTAAAAAGTATTCTAGGTTCATCACGGATAATGTTGACTTCTAATGGTAAAAGAATTTTTCAAATTGGTCCAGTAGTTTCGGAGCCTATTCTATACAAATAAACAATCAAATCTTTTTTTTTTCATCATCATGCGATCAGTCCAAGGACTATGAGCAAATTTGTTAAAGCTGTTTAGGGCATTAGTAAAGATAAGGAAGGCATAGGGTAATCAGATGAAGTCGTACCCACAATGAACTAAACTAATTGTAATTTGTATATAGATATATAATAATTTATTTACGTTAATATTTTCGTTTCCAGGCAACCTGTAATACCATTTGCAGTCGGCGGTTGTATAGTAGAAGACACACTATGTGACCAAAGTGATATAGACAATATGATAAACAGTTTGAATGGTGACGTGGAGGATATAGTCACGGATAACCTGATTTCTATTGGTGTGTTCAGCGTACCAAAGAACAGTGACGGCACTGATCCAAAAGGGAAATATGACTTTGATATGTTCTCTTTGGTGATTGAGACCTCGGAATGGACCAGAACGAAAATACAAAACGCCATCGTTCAGGTGCGTTTCATTCCATACTTCCATCCATGCTATCAATACTAATATAATAAATAGGAAAGCAACTCTGTATGTCTTACCTATTCACGCCTTAACTATTCAACTGATCATCATAAAAAAAATGTGTCAGATTCTTGTGGCGAAAATATCTTGGTTTTTTTCTGGCTTGACAAGGAATATTTGCTGGTGGTGATAGAGCCATTGGAAGAACTACTAAATCATCATCTGCCCATTTATCATAGAGTAAAAGTGAATATGTATATCCAAGCCTGTAGATCCCATCTCCCACACCCTCAGTACAGCCCCCCACCCTTGAGTATTGTTACTACCCCTTAAGACTTTTAGTATGGTCATCTGGATACCGTAAGGTATAAACTGTACCAAAACTACACTAATTATTTTCCCTGGTTGCCCATATTCTTATATCATAATATATCTTAACATAAAATGATAAAACGATTGGATAGGTTGAAAAGTGACACAATCAATATCATCAAAATATCAATCATCAATCAATACTAATAATAAATATGTAGAATTTACTTTGTTTTCGGAAATATCTTGTATATAGGCTCTATACATGATACTGAAACTAAATTGACCATTTTTAGAATTTATTTCTGTATGGTATGTTCCTCCATCACTTTTAAACGAATTAACTGATTTTCATGAAACTTGGTAGATAAACATTTATAAGTACGGGACACGTGATAGGCTACTTTTTATCTTTTTTAACGCGGACGAAGGCGCGGGCAACGGCTAGTAGTACTAATAATTAATCTGTATGTATGTATATTCGCAGAATACTTTTTTCTTTTTCGACGCGGACGATGTCGCGTGCACCAGCTAGTAAATAATAAAGTTTAATATTATGTTGTGGCTATATATTAATTGTTATTAAGTTTTCTATTTATATTTTGTTATGTTTTTCAGTTTTCAAAGGGCATACCCAACTACGAGCACAGTGTTGTGTTGAAGTTGTCCTGCGTCGGTCGCGACGGGAAACACCTGATCGAGCAGGAGTTCGTTCGGTCGGCGTTCCCGAGTGCGCGCGTCGTCGGTTGCTATGGCAACGGGGAGATTGGCGTCAACCACCCGCCGCGTCCTCCGCCGCAGCCGCCCGCGCGCACTCCCCCCTCCCCCTACCGGCCCCTCCCTGTGCCCTACGGCGGCGGACACATGAAGCGGCAACGCCTCAAGAAGGAGCCAAACGTTGGATTCATTTTTTCCTATTCCACAGTGCTCGTTTATATAGGGTGGGGGAAGATTCTGAAGCATCCGGAGATTTAAATCTCAGATAGAGTAGAGCACGAGTGTTTTTATGATGAAACTAGCGACCCGCTCGCAACTTCGCTTGGGGGAAACGAGTTATTAAAATATACTTAGGTTTGGGTTTCTCGGTGTTTTAGTGTAATTTTTTTTTATTTGTAAATAGATCGGAATGAAACAATCACTAAATGTTACGAGAATCTTGCTTACACTACTATAGGAATATAGGAGCGTGCACAGACAAACAGAAAGACAGAAATTCTAAAAACCATATTTTTTATCTCGTAGTACAAAGTTACAATTACAAAAATACATTAAAAATGTGTAATTATAATTTATAATACATTTTTTTTAAATATTCAATGGACATATTATACGGCTCATTTACGATTTTATCTTATCTACAGATCTAAGTGTTAAATAAATAGTTATTATAATTATATAAATAATATATATTAAACCGCTATGTCTTTTGGGTGTGGAAGTAATTTTTAATCTAAAATGTTTTTTCCAAGTTGGTGATTTTTTTTATATTCTATCAAGTTACCAATCAAAATGTATAATAATTTATTCTTAATACAAATACATATTCGTAAAATGAATGCGAGTCTAGCAGGTGTCTAGATTTTTAAATGACTAAAACATTAAAATTGGTTCGCTTATTTTGTAAAGAAACTTTCGTTTAGATTCTCAAATAAGAAAGGGGAAAGTATCTTGTCTTGTCACCTTTCTTTATATCTATAATTGTTGTGATATTATAATAAGTCAGCTTATTAATTATAAAGAGATCAGATCATCTTATTGTTTCCCTACATTACAATAATCGATTCACTCACTTAGATTAGATTTATTTTTAAATCTAAAGTGTCTAAGTACTTAGTTTTTTTTTTATTAAAAGAAAATATAAACAATATCGTATAGCATGAACTTCTTTCTATCTAGGAGATATTAAAGCTATTTTAACACTATTCCATACATAAGTCATAAAGTTGAAATACACATTTTATATTGTCCCACACAGGGTAACTAGTTTTTCTGTAATAAATCAGGAACCTTACTAGTTCCTGAATATCAGGAAACTAGTAAGAGCAGTTATTACTACCTACCAATTTATAAAATGCATTTTATATTGTTATCATAGATTAAAGTACATACGACGTAACAAATTGAATAAATGTAACTGAAGTGTACCTAACTTGTTTTATTTTCAATGTCTTAAAAAATATATGTTTTCTCCCATAAAAATGGTATCCTTGAAATTCTCAGCTCCGCTTTGACTTCGTGTTACCTTTCATAAGCGGAACTAATAAGTATCTAAATCTATAGTAATAATATTATTAAACAGGAAAGATTTGATTGTTTGTTTGCATTGAATAGGCTCCGAAACGACTGGACTGATTTTAAAAATGTTTTCACTGTTGGGAAGCAATATTAGCGAATAACATAGGCTATATTTTATAAAGCGGACGAAGTCGCGTGCAACAGCTAGGGTGAAATAAAAATAATTTGCATTAGAAATGTAATAGGGGCATATCGCAAATGACGATAAAACCGCTATCACACTATTCAATTTGAAGGAAACCAATTTAGGAACCTAAGTAGTGAACTAGTTGATCACACTACATTTTATCGTTTTCCAAATCGAATTATCGAAGATATAGAGTTGAAAATAGATAATAGAATGTAAAATCTAAATTGGATCCAATCTGTTCTAACTGCGATTACACTTTCCGATTTCCTAAATTGGTTTCCTTCAAATTAAATTGAATAGTGTGATAGCGGTTTAACAAATCGGGGGAAATCAAATCACGTAAATTACGGTCGTCCACGAAACAGAAACATCCCATTTTTTTAATTCTCACGCGTACAGAAGTTGGAATTTTTTATAAAAATACTAGCTGGTGCTCGCGACTTTTTCCGCGTAGAAAAGTATAAAACGCCATCTACCGTATTTTGGATATATGGCGCTGTCTCCCGGGCTAAGCCGCTAGTATTTACTTTTATTTTAGATTTCCCGTAGGAATGAAGCATTTTCCCGCGGTAAAAAGTAGCCTATGTTCATCACGGATAATGTCGGCTTCTAATGGTAAAAGAATTTTCAAATCGGTCCAGTAGTTTCGGAGCCTATTCTATACAAACAAACATCAAATCTTTCCTCTTTATAATATTAGTATAGATAAAAGAGTAATTTTTTTTGACAAATTCCACACAGCACCATCTAGTTCCACACTAAGCAACTAATGCTTGTATTATAGATACCAGACAGTTGATTCCTTTTTTTTCGCAAATACATACATATTATAAATACAAAACATCCATGACTCGGGTACGAAGGTAAAACATTTGACCCTAGCGGGATTCGAACCCGCGACAGTTTGGTTAACATCTAGGGTCACTAGCCACTAGACCAAACGTGTCAAACGTTATTAGGTAAGTACTTCTCAATACATAATTATAATAACACTGACAAAATTTTCTTTGGCCATTAAAGTAAGTATTTAGTGGGTTAAGCACTTTTATAAGTTATGGCTTAACCTAACCGTAAAGTAGCTAATTAAGTGCTACTTGAACTAACGTATCCATGTAATTTACTTGGTTTACTTTATGTTATTGGCAATAATAGTAATTATGGCGCCCGTGAGTAAACAAATAGAGATGATTTTCTAGTTATAATCAGCTTTATTATTTTAGAAGGTATATAAACACACATTCATTAGAATTATCACCATCTATGTAAGTATACTAATATTATAGGTAAAGAGAATAGATATAGATTTGTATTTTTGTTGTAATGAATAAACTCAAAAACTATTGGACCGATTATAAAAATTCTATGAATGAAAGGCACACAGATAGTTTTGTATCTGGATTAATAGTTAATCCAGGAAAGGTTCCCGAGGGATCGTCTAAAATATCAAAAAATGGGCGTTACTCTCACCGTGGCGGCGCCACTGTCGTCACAGCGATAAAGATTCGTATTAGGGTCTCTTTCACCAACTACAAGCAAAGTGTTGATTGATTACTTTTAGAAATATTTTTATGTTTTATTAAATTATGCTCTCGGTTTAGTGGATCCTTCGATAGGAAAACTTTTTTTATTATTTTCTTTTTAATGTTTGGGACTTTAACCATAAAACAAAGGTATATCAACTTTCCCGGCGAAAGTTGTCTTTAAATGACGGGTAGCCTAATTGACAGACGGTGAAAGAGGCCCTTAATATTATAAATACGAAAGTTTGTATGGAAGCATGGATGTTTGTTACTCTTTCACGCCTCACCGATCACCATGAAATTTTGCATAAACGTTGTACCACTAGTATTTACTTTTATTTTAGATTTCCCATAGGAATGAAGCATTTTCCCGCGGTAAAAAGTAGCCTATGTTCATCTAATGGTAAAAGAATTTTTCAAATCGGTCCAGTAGTTTCGGAGCCTATTCTATACAAACAAACAAACAAACAAACAAATCTTTCCTCTTTATAATATTAGTATAGATTAATTTACTAAATTTTATTAAATTCACTGTGCTTCTTAAAAGAGTAGGTTCCGTCCTAGAAATCTAAAGAGTAAAAATAAAAAAAAGAAAGACGTTTGATAAATTGATTATTCGACAAAGAACCAAAAAAGGCATATTAAAAAATCATTAAAATTATTCTAGTACAAAACTTTCAAAAAAAAATCCATTAAACAGTTATTACTTTCTGAAGTAGAATAATTTGCATGTTTGAGTGAATGTAGGTAATAAATATCTAGTAAATCGCAGTTACCATTTACCGATAACAATAACCAGCGTAAATTGTTTCTCAAATAAACAAAAGCAATCATCCAATTTTTAAGCACGCTTCAGGCGAAATTATAACGAGAAAATAATAACCATAAAAACGGATATCATCTCTATTCAACGATTATTTCAACTGCGATCATTCAGTAATTACAATCCATACCATTTCGAAATTCTTTTAGAACAAGAGTCGACAGTATTTTGAGCTCGCATTTATATTTTACTGCAAACTTTTGCATAGCTTATACTCAGGTAAATCTTGTTATACTAATATTGTAATGAAGAGAAGATTTGTATGTTTGTAATGACTAAACTCAAAAACTATCGCGCTGATTTTAAAAATTCTTGCACCTTGCACTTTAGTATCAGTGAGTAACATAGGCCATCTTAAACTAATCCTTACATATTATAAAACAAAGTCTTCCGCCGCGTCTATTCGCGATAAACTCAAAAACTACTGCACCGATTTTAACGATGTTTTCACGAATGGACAGAGGGATTCTCAAGGAAGGTTTTAGTATATAATTTATAAAGTTACGCGGGCGAAGTCGCGTGCAACAACTAGTATTTAATAAAAGGGCGCCCGCGGCTTCGTCTGCGTTGAAAATTAAAAATATCCTTTTTGGTGTGAAAATGGTGGCGCCTCAAGGGATTTGAGTTATATTTGGCACAGTTATTATATGTATATAGATTATTACCTGGATTAACATAATATATACCTAGGATACTTTTTATCTTGGAAAAATATTGGGTTCCGAGATATCGTCTAAAAATATTTAAAAAAAATGGGCCAAAAATGTTAGATATTTTGTCAACTTTTAATTTTTCAATGCGGACGAAGTGGCGGGCACAACCACAAGCTAGTATCTATGAAATAAATGTAAGTAGGTCCGTGTGCTGTACTTCAGCGAGTGAGTTAACAATGCTACTACCATAAAGTATATAGAACGTCAGTCTGTTTGATGTTTTCAAAATGAAAAAGACAAAAATTGATTCCACACTCGGCTCCTGAACTAAAATCATTGTAAATAAATAAATAATCACGTTGACCGTTAGAAATATGTTACCAGTTACCAGCGTCTAGTGTTTATAGCCGCAGACGCAAATAGACCGAAAAATATTAATTTTCTTTGCTGATATACTTTCATTGGGTTACAAGTTATAACGCTCTGAAACTGGTTCGAACAACGGATTTTCTAAACAATAACCGCAGATTTGCTACTTTGAACAGTTTCATCGTTAATTCGCGTGCATATAATAAAGATACACGCGACTCTAATTAGGTTCATAGATAATAGGTACCTAGCTATAGCATAGCTCTTTGTGACTACAATATTTATTTTATAATATTATTAGTTGTTGCGGTTAAAATTGTACCCATATTGTTTGTTTTTTGATGAGCCCAGTTGGTCAAATGGTTAAGTAAGTTGTTTGTCTTAGCCCTCTGACCTAGCTACCTAGGTATGATCGTTAAGCCTAAAAATATGATCGTTGAAAGAATAGCCAACGTACTGAAAGTACGTTCATTAGAAGTCCAGTACAGTCAGAAAACAATTGAATATGCAAAGGCCGCTCACAATTTTTCAATTTTTTATGTAAATTTGGGTTCATGTCATTATGCTATGTAGGACAAATATGCACTTGAGTGCTAGACTCATTATGTAGTAGTCAATTAAAGCTCTAGGCAAAAATCAAATGTAGTCAGATTGTGTTCTAGACAGTCCAAGACCAACCCAAATATTTGAATAAAAAATAAACAAAAAAATCTTTGATGTTATTAAAAAAAATGTTATAACAAAATTTAAATAATATAATTCAAGTTATATTTAGTGAAAAGAAACAACAGCAAAATATTACCATTGCAATTAAAAACGAGTGTTAAAACAAATTAAGAAAATTCGTTTTAAACAAAATTTAAATAATATCATTCAAGTTATATTTAGCGAAAAGAAACAACTACTAAAGATTACCATACCAATATTGTTCAAATCTCGTCCAAACATCACGTGAGTGAATCTGGCGAAAGTTTAGCTTTACTCGTATTATTACATAATTACGTTGCATATTATCAGTTTGAATGTTAGCAGAGGATCCATATATGATATAGTGGTAAAAGCATTCTAGTGATATCTTCAAAAGGAAGGCTATCTTACGATTTAGTTAGCGATGCATTCTCCAGCGTCATAGATAGTCTGAGACTCGAGTCTTCACTTCCTTCCAGTGTTCGGTCGGTAAGCGCAGCGTTTGCACGCATCGCCTTTTCCTTTATCCGCGTTTGAAGGCACACATTACGATAACCGCACACTTAATATTTTCATACGCGTTGTAATGCGCGCCAAAATATTTTTAAAAATTTATTTGATAATAAATCAATAAAATTAAGTGCAATTAAAAATTGGACTATATGTTTGTTGGATTTAAAAGGTAATTTATTGAGTAAATAATAATTTCTGCAATTTAATTCTGTTAAATTTCTGCAGTCAAATATTTAAATGGCAGTTAAAGATACGACATTTTGACCAAACATACCAACCAGTAAAATACGACATATTTTACTGAGATTTAGATTAATTCTCACGAAAAATGTAAAAGAAAAGCGGTTGGAAATTGACATATTTTTAATTTTTCTAATATAAAAGTTTACTTTAAAATGTAATATTTATGATTGTGATTTTTAATTAACTTATTAACTACATTCTCCCTGCCTTCTTTTTATAATTATTCATTTTATACATGTAGGTATACATAATGTTTATGCAGTATATATTATATGAGTATAATTATTATACAAATAACTATAGCTGTTGCACGCGACTTCATCCGCGTATTTTTATAAATAATATAAAATCTACTAGCTGGTGATATAGGTGATATATCATAAAAATTACCGTTCTCGTGGGATCATTTAAAAATAAGAATCAAACACCTAGCAAAAGTATAATAGCAATGAAAATTTCAGGTCGCATATTGCTTAGTAGATATTTATTTTGTCAGGCTTTATTTTTATTATTTTTCAACGCGGACAAAATCGCGGATAGATGTTACTTTAAAATCAAATAAGAAGAACAATTACATAAATATCTCTTTTTTATTAAAAGTCATCCCATATTAATTGAACATCTTATTAAGAAAGTTTCATTCTCGCATTAGCTTTATATTGGTTCGCGACGACGCGAATGAATTGGCAAAATGAAATTCGAAATCACAAAGTGCAGATATTATACATTTATTATGTACAATTCGATGTTTAATAGAGAGCTCGGACGAGCGCCGGCGCATCATCGCGCATTCACTTTCACCCAAAAACAAGCATATGAATTAAATGATCCATGATTCGGTCATTTTCTAAGTATATGAGCGACTTCATCCGCGTTGAAAAATAAAAAATATAACACCAGAGAAATTACTTATAGATCTTTATCGCTTTGACTGCGGTGGCGCCGAATTTTTAATATTTTTAGACGATAGATACTTCGTAAAAAAATTCCAGGATCAGTTTAGTCTAGGTAATCTGCAATACAAAAGTAAAAATCGCTTTTAAATAGGTTAAGCCGAGCACAAACGTTTAAACAGACATAAATTCTAAAAATATATATATTTGACTTCAGTAATTTAAGCACAAATTGTTTACCTATATGAAAAAAATATTTAACGTACAGACACGCCTCTGTGTACAAGTATATGTACAGTCGGGGTAAGAAAAGGTTCGTCACAATAAAGTCAAATTTGCTTACACCAGGGCAATTGTCAGTTATGGCAAAATTTCATTTCAAATTTATGTGTCACTTAGTGCTTTAGTGCCAGAAGGTACTAAGAGTCTACGATTTTGATAAAGGAATGAATTGAAAATTTGACGAAGGTTTTTTAAAATGAATTATTTTTTTGCGATAAAGTTGAACTAAAACATAAAATGATGATAAATAAAATTAATGTAAACAAAATTTACCTACTTATTTAGTGCAAAGTAATACACCTACAATACATCTAGATTATTTAATTCCAAAGATTTTATTAGGTAGGTACTCAAATGTTTAAGAGTTTGCAATGAACTTTCATTATTGGAAATTAATTTATAGCATTTATAGCAATAAAATAATTAATATTTCATTAGCAATAAAAGAGATTAAGATTTCTTCATTACACGAAGCGGCATACATTGATTCCCTGAAATATCATTTATTAAATCTTAATAAATAAATAAATAAAATAAAATAAAATACTTGCGCATAAAATTTCCATCAAAACCTTTTCTGAGATGAGTTCGTACAAACAAACACAACAAATAAAACATGCAATTCGATTTGAAAGGGATCTAATATTATAGTTTGATTGATTTTGAAAAAAGCCTTTGTTTTTATTACGAAACCACAATTGGGCGAAGCGGCATTGAAATGTTCTAAAATTTCCTGCAGCATCGCCGAAAAGTAGCGTGCCTATCGATTTTTCAAACGACTTCCAAAAAGTTCCATAACTTTCGACTTGATGAAACGATTTTGATGATTCTTTTTATATTTGAAAGATGGTGCTTCCCGTGTAGTCCCATTTCAATTTGGTCCAGTTCTGACAATGGAATCCATGAGAAATGACCATGAGACGGTTTGAAAAAGAGTTATCTATCGTCTGCAGTGTGTACTATGGAGAATGTGCGTGCGTCCATTCTATACGATCTGATTTGGCCTGAACCGTTCCACTTGCGGAACACGACGCGCGGGCTGGGGTTTCATCCCTTCGTGGTTGATGTTCCTCCGTCACGCACGAAGCGTTACAGTTCCATTTCCTTGTCCGAACGGCTAAGGTGTGAAACTTCATTGGCTGCGTCCGTGTTTCCTCAAAATTATAACCTCGGGGGTCTTCAAATCTAGAGAAAAATGGGCACTTACTAGGTAAGCGTGGTCCACCTTCGGCCGCATCTGCACCGTATATAAACGTGAGATCGCGGCCAAGCGATGCCTTGATTTTATAAAAAAAAGGTAAAATAAAAACTGCGTTCAAAATAAAAACTATCCTATCTTTTAAGTTATCCGAGAATGGAGAGACAGAGGCCAATGATAATGATGATGATATATACGTCACAAAAGAGACGTAACGAGTTGAGTTACAGTGACAGTTCAACCTTTAGAAAGAAGTTGAAACCTACCAGGTATCAATTGGGAAGGAAATGCTACACTACAGAATATAAAATACGTAAATTCTTTGTTACAGATTTACTGCCGTTGAAACAGTCAACCAATTACAAAGTAAAACAGTAACGCGCGACATCCTGTTTTTTGCAACTTGGTAAATTGTTATCTGCACCCAATTTTCGTGATCAGAACATGTAATCCGCAAGTCAAAAGTCAACAAGCCGTGTAATGTGCGTGGCTCTTCAAAGTGGACTCTCTTATATTGTTGTGTAATTCGAGTATTGTAGACGCGAACTGTGCAAATGCTTCGGAACACAAACATTCGACATTAAGTGAAAGTTTGTAATTTCCTACGTTTGTGTGGGAGAGTCCGGACTAAAGACAAAGGAAAGATTACCAACAATGGACCACCTGCTCCGACAACGGCGGATAAGCGTCCCTAAGCGGTAAGCGTACATTATAACCATGTCGCCTTTGATAAAGGATACACTAGATTCAAGGTCTCAAATAAAATCACTGCGAAAAAGTGTCCACTGGATTTTTTTATACATGCTATTCACTTTCTCTCATTAATTTCTGATAAGTATGTATTTCTGATAAATAATGTAAATGTTGTATGACTGATTTGCATCTTAACATTTAGTAATAATGGTAACACGTGTTCTTAAGGACAACTTTGTGCAACTAATTTGAAATATCGCCCCAAGCTGGGAGTGCTATGCCACTTTTAGTGAAGCAACCCAGAATCTAGTGTATCCTTTATCAAAGACATGTCGCATTTTCATTTTCTGACATTTTCTGTATCTCTAAAAACGGGTATGCAAAATTTCATGATAATCCGTTAAACAGTTAAGGCATGAAAATGTATCAAACAAACTAACTTTCGCATTTATAATATTAGTTAGGATAATAAAAATAGTTAGATTAGAAATTTCTAAATGCCAATTTTTATTTACTAAAGTTATTTTCGCAACTACGTGCGCGCGGTTTTCGTACGCTTGACGAAATTCGGTATAACTTTTTTGTTTGTTAACCGATTAGAATGAAACAAACACCAAATGTTACGGGAAACTTACTACAAAACATTTCGGTAGTTTTTGCTCGATAAAATGATTTAAAGTTGGAAACATGTAGTCTTTATTTATCTCTGTTTTGCTTCTTTCATCACATTATTGTTTAATAAAAAACCTGATACTCAGGAAAAGTATGTCAGTTTATATTATTCCTTCGCTGTTAGCTAATGTTTACATTTTTCTTATACGTCACTTAATACTTCTTATACTTCTTAGTAGTTTCAATGATGATTACAAGTTTACACCTACTTGTCAACGCTACTAATATTAGATATTAACATGTTTTTGCTGTGGTAACTTTAATGCTATTGACGCATCCTTCTTCCTATATATTATGTAACTAAGTAGATTGATTTCTTTTTAAAAAAATTTGCTCTCCCTCTACATTTACTGTAGGATAACATAGACATAATCTGAGTTGAAGTTTTTGAATACCTAACTTGTTCCTGATTTCTGTTTGTCATGCATTATTTTGTTGTCTTTCTGATTTCTGAACACATTTTGTACTAAGGACCTGAGTATAACCTGAGGACTTATAAACTGAGGAGCGTTTCTGAGGCAGAAATCACTCTCTAACTGCACGTGTAGGTACTGCTTGACTAAGAAAATTCAGAGCCTTTCATCATCCTCAATAATCATCTTAACCCTTGCCACTTGGTGAAGTGTTAGCATTCTTCATTTAACTCTCCTTTTATGGGGACGTCTTCCATTAAGTTAAGATGCTCCTGATCGCCTATTTCTCCCCTTCTTAACGGTCTCAGTGCAAAAGAAAGCTGCACTACATCCATTACTTCCAAACAGACGCGCACGATTTGCTCAGCTAATCGCAATTACGAATCTAAAGAAAAAGTGAGAGATGCGATTGGAGCGAAACAGCGATTTAGTTTGCTCGTTGCTAATCGATTTTAATCGATTGTACGAGTAAGTACGTACGAATGCAAACAGAGCGATTTCCTGAATGGGGTGAACGACACTGTGCACTGTCACGACAAGCTTGCTCTTTTTGCGACATTGTATCTCCGACATTGTTGTCGTCGGAATTCAATCTCAGCTAAGGCAGACACACTTGAGACTTTCAATACATTGTTTAATGCATAACAGTTATTAATGGCGGTGGGCACTAATTTTCATTAGCGGCTAATTGGGCTGTTTCTTGTGGGACAGGGGAAGAAATGGAAACTTATCAGCTGGAATTGGCTGGAATCGTGGGATTAAGTATGAGATAAAATGCCTCTGAGAGCACTTAAATTAAAAATTTAAATACCTTTAAGATAAAAAAAATTTGTAGACAATTATTGATCGTTTACTTTTATATAACCTTAAATAGCATTTACTAAAGTATATTTGTTTATATATATAATTCTAAATGATTAGGTACATCATAAAACTGTGCTCGTGGTGAGCTAGGTTTTCAGGGTGGAGGTTTTAATTATATAACATTTAAAGACGCTCCAAGTCGAGGCACAAAAGTAGTATTCAATTCAGTGTCTATCTAGCTATGAAAGATGGTTGAATTGCGTGCTAATCGACTTTTAATAGCAAATTATGTAAATCATATTAACAATATTTTAAACTAATTAAGACGGGAAATGGACTTACGTTGGCTATTAATGCACAATTAATGCTACGTCTTTTAATGTCATTAGTTTTCTTGTCTCAATATAGTAGTTTACATATTTAAGTACGTGAGAAAAACAATAACTATTATCTCATTCATAGAACCAGCTCGTGAAAGGTAATTATTGCTATTAGAGTATCTCATACACAGAGTTTCTGGGAATAATTTTCTTTTAAGTACATTCTCGTTAATAGCTTCCCTATTTTTCTTGCCTTGTTGTTATTTTCATTGCTGAGAGTAACTGCGTTATCTATTATAAAGAGGAAAGGTTTGTTTGTTTGTTTGTTTGTTTGTATAGAATAGGCTCCGAAACTACTGGACCGATTTGAAAAATTCTTTTACCATTAGAAGCCGACATTATCTGTGATGAACATAGGATACTTCGGAAAAATGCTTCATTCCTAGGGGAAATCTAAAATAAAAGTAAAGGTGGCCGGGAGATAGCGCCATCTGTCCAAAATAAGGTTGATGGCGTTTTATACTTTTCTACGCGGACGAAGTGCAATTATAAATAAATAACAACATTAATATATTTATATTTACGACAAAATTCATATTACATTATGGATAAATATAACAATTCACATTTCTGGAAGAGTAAAGAGGTGATATCAAGCAACAATGCAATCTCAGCCGCAGGACGTCCACTGCTGGACATAGCCCTCATTAGGTCGTCTGTCCACCTTGTGGGAGGACGCTAACACTTGCCAGTACGTGGCCTCCACTCGAGAAGCTTCCGGCCTACTATATATCCTGCCCTCTGCCACTTGAACTTATTGATTCGGTGACTCATATATGTCGGTAACTTTTGTACGTCTACGGATCTCCTCATTTCTGATTCAATCTCGCAGTGTATCCCCAAGCTCGTAGCCAAAAGAGGTTCAAACAAAGTGGTGAAAAATCGCGCAGAAACAAGCAATTCTTCCTCTATCTATATCATTACAAAATCAAATGAATTATTAACTTCGCACTAATTGTTCTCGCGTAAATAAATTAATCAGGAAGCAATACCCATTCATTATAGTTATGCACGATGAATTATGTTGGTAATAGGTAACATTAATATAATTCGTTTTCATAACGCAACAATAATTTAAGACACGTAATTTAATGTAGTCGTTTTATGGGGTGTGTAACATGCCATAATGCAGTTTCGGAGAAAGTGTTTGACTCGTATGGTATTTCAATATGCTATGGCCCACAGTCGGTCTTGTTGTCAAGTACTGGAATGCATACCGCGGACGCCGGAACTGCTATAAGTGGAGCGTGAATGCAGTTTCTCTACACTAGGTTTTTAAGTCACATTTGTAGCGGATTAATAAAATTTATTTCATATGTATAAACGACATTTTAAAACAGCTTTTTCGCTGACATTCTGTATTTAACCTACTGTTTTTTTTTCTAATTTAATTAGCTGTTGAATGTAAGGAAAATCCTAATGAAAATGGCCATCAATTGGGCTAACAGTATGGGAGAAATCTTGATGCATTAGAGTAGACGCATTAGTTAGAGTGTCTTCTTCTTAACATTTTGTTACCATATTGAAAATTGTATAGTCCTTACATAAAGCCTGACTCCAATAGAAATGTCCTGAGATTTCGTCGCAAACGTAATAATTTTCAACTCTGAATGAATTGATTTATGTCTGGTGAATTATTTTATGTTTTTAAATTATTTTTATGTTAATTTACGTTGATTTGTGATACTATCCAAAGGAGATTATGTTTTTATTTTGGTTTATTGAAATTTTCTAATAAAAAAAATCTAAAAATTTGACTATTATTATTAAATTGAAAAATCCTGAGATTTCAAATCCGGCCGCAATCCTGTCTGTACCCTAAAAATCCTGAAATCTCCCCTTAAGCCACCTGGTCTGATCGGCTTGTCCGATCGTTCGGACGACGAATATTTTTTTTACTGTTAGTTCGATTGATCGCACTTTAAAGTTCTCGTAGCCCGAGTGTCGAACTACTAGGACGATTACATTTCCTTGTAGTTCGATCAGTCGGGCCATTAGGTTGTTTTTTTTCTCAGGACAAATCCGGAGATATGGTAACCCTACACTAGAGTAATATTATATCAAATCTATGAGCAGATACACATCCAATTGCCTCCGGATTGATATATTCCTTCCGCTACAATTAGTACATTGCTTGCTGCTTATCGATATCTTGACGTATAGCTTAACAAGTTCCTGCGAGCTCTTTCACACATTTAAATCTAAGAGATTTTAGATTTTGAAATTATCTGCAAGACGTTACCACGGTAAAGGTAATTTATTTTTGCCACTTGACATACCTTATACTTAGTCTGGCCATAAACAAAAAAAAGAGCATTTGGAACCTTCTTATACTTATGTTCTTATGTCTTATGCCATTCTTATGTAAAGTTGAAACATAGAATTTTCATTCAGTATCAACTTATCCTCAAATTCGTATTGTTTATTTTTAAAATCACACCATTTCAAAAGAAAAGTAAATTAACATTGTAATCTAATTAGCAACATTGTCTAACTAAATTAATTTAGTAAATTGTATAAGCTAGTAAATTGAGTGATAGGATAATTTAACTTTTGACATTTTTTATTATAACATTTGACATTGTATCTTAATTGTTTGACCTGTTTTTGTTAGTAGTTAATTTTGTTTTGATTTTTTTTATATATTTTTTTTTATTTTCTATTCACACTACTAGATGTTAAGCGATAAGGTTTGAAATGTTAAGTGTGTTAGGCTAAAAAAAATTGACTCAATCTAATAGGAATTGTCTTTAATAATTAAATTTAGGATTTAATTAAATCAATAAAGGACTATGTCTACCTGAATTTCCTTTGTAACAAATTTTTATTTTAACAGTTTTTATCATAGTAGTAAGTATCATCAGTAGTTTAGTACTAAAATTGAATGTAACATGATATTATATATTCTCAAAAATCCAAGAACTAAGTAGAAACATCTCTACTAATTGTTGTTTAATGATAACTACTACATCTACTTTTTTTAATAACGACAACAGTACAGTTCACGCACTTCTGTCGCGCATATTGGCTTCACTAAATACAATGTACTATAGAGGACAAGTGTCCACATGTGTTGATGCACAAATAGGCCTAGGTCGTTGGCTCACGTAACAACCGATGGACAGTTAGTTCCACGCTTCACTTCCTACCCTCGGTAACGGCCACGGCAATCTATCGATAAATAATTATACCATCAGAGGAGGATATGACTAGCTGTTACATAGACTCGCCGTGATGCACTAAGGAAGTTCGCTCATCAACTCTCGCCAGCAATATTCTAAAGTGTAGCTCATTGAATTTTTAATTTCGGTCTCGTGCTCCTACTAAATTCTCCTACTGATACACGTGTCCTGATGCAATGGAAGTGGTTACGTATGCAAATACACATAGTAGCATCAGTAGATTACTAAAAAATAATTCCTCCTTAGCATAGGTATCCTGAAGTATTTAGTGAAGATGCTTCTCTCCAATGGGGTTAACAATTTTTTCATTTCATGGTAACTTATAGCTCACAAAATCGCCCCGCGTTCGGCTGAAAATGGACTTAGAAACTAAAAATAAAAGTTATTTATTTATTTATTTTCTACACCACCTTATACGACGTCAACACTGTGTAGAAATATATTGTTCACCTTGCTGTTTCGCTTTCGTCTTATTTTATTTCCCACTAGCTGGTGCCCGCGACTTCGCGATATTTGAGTAATGCGAGTATACTAACTTTTTCGGACTCTCTAGAACCTGAATTAAAAGTAAAAAAGTGTGCTCAATAACTGTTTGTGATGAAGTGCGTCACAATAAGACATAATTTTTCAATCAACTTGACATAAAATTAATATTTTTTCCTTGAAATTGGTAGAGACATCTTGCATAGCTTTCATAAAGCAGACTGCACAAAAATAAACTGTGTCGAGCAAAAATAGTTTTTAATGCTGACATACAATTGAAACACTTGTGATCTCATTTTGTGGTTCTTATTTGAATTTCGAGTGTTAACGGACATAATAGGAGCCATTGTTAGGCGAACGTGTGTTGGGTTCGAAAACTAGTCAGTACTGAACAGTTAGGTTAGATAATTTGGTTGGCCCCTCAGCTGCCATGAATTGACTTCTTGTTAATAATGTTACCGTTTCCTATTCACGCCATACGGGACGGATTTCTTTTTGTGTAGCTTGTCGTAAAACTAAGACTCCAAATTAAAACTAGGTCACATAATGTCTTGTCTTGTCCATATTCATATTCATTAAGGCCCATATCGCCATGAGAATATAATTTAAACATATAAAATAATTAGTTACATTTGATAATGACAGACCCATCAGAATACAATCCTGATTTAAACTTCAATTAATGAATATTTTTGATTATTTTCTTATAAAAAAACTAGCGACCAGCCTCCAGCTTCGCACGGAGATGAAATTTTCAAAAATCCTTTTTTAGTAGATGCTTATATTATAAAAAAACATGTATGTTCTAAGTGTCAGCTTTTTAGACATAGTAGTTTTGGTTGTGCGTTGATAGTCAGCCAGGACAAATTACTTTATAACTTACTAGCTGCTGCCCGCGACTTTGCCCGCGTATCTTTGTAAATCAATCAATACTATACTAATAATAAATCTGTAGGAGTCGGTCATGGAGTAATTTACTTTGTTTTCAGAAATATCGTGTATATAGGCTCTATACATGATACTGAAACTAAATTGACGATTTTTAGAATTTTTTCTGTATGTATGTATGTTCCTCCATCACTCTTAAACGAATTAACTGATTTTCATGAAACTTGGTAGATAAACATTTAGAAGTATGGGACACGTGATAGGTGATAACATTGAGCTACGAAGAGTTCACAGCTAGTATTAGTATGTATTAAGGAAGATAGTCGATAATGTTTATACATATGTTAGGAATTCGACGATTTTCCTCATACACAAACAACTAAGTATTTAGAAATCTACATAACATATGAAAATTCCAGTGACATTGAATCCAAATGACTTTCACGTTGTGAAGTTTGTTCTCATTAGGTTTGCAGAGCCGCACTCGCAGCGCAGTCCGCAGTCATCCGCGCTAATGATGCGCGCTTCTAATGACGTATCTTAAACCAATTTCACACCGACCTGGCGACCGATATATACGTTACACCGATCATTATAACTACTTCTCTTAATTTACACCATTTCTTTTTTGTATAATCTGAGTATATGGAGTATTTTTTGTATATGGAGTCGATAGCTGCACAATCTAATTATTAAAATGAATTTAAATGTTTGTAAATAAAAATAGCATCTACACACTTTATTATATTTTCAATATGAATGTGTATGCTATACTATATATAACAAACTTTATCCGACGATTTTATCATGAGTTTTTTTGAATTGCCTCCAACTAATATGGAAGCGTATCAAAATATTGAGTTTAGTAAAAATTATATGTAGCTATGTTAACTCTAAGCGATTAAGTCCGATGTATCAAGCCCAGTCAGATGCATTTCGTACCTACATTTTACGAATAAAAAGTAAAAATTTTATGGATGCGCCTCACGCGTCTTAGGGCTTGCGACAAAAGTGAATATTTGTGCCACGAGAACGACCGAGCAATGTACCGGCTGGGACATTTCTCCTATTAATGCCGGCACGCGTATTGGCCATGAACCAAAGTCGATTTTGAATGACAAAGTCCATCGAAGGTTCCGTAGAAAGTGGCGCGTTAACTTTTTACCGTATTAGGCAAGGTGCGAAAGAAACCCGGTTAGGAAACGTCGATTTTCCGCGAAAGTGCAGCTGCCTCAGATCTCGGAATTAATTGCGTTTAACACAACCGTAATGGCTCTTACAACTAAATTTATTTTAAGAGCCGACATCATTTTAAGAGCACTTTTCATACTACATTCAATGGAACGAATCGCAAGGTAAGTTGCGTTGATAAAAAATTATTTAAACCTTTTATAGACAGACTCGAAAACCTGATAATATTTGTTTATTTTTACAAAGATAACTTCGTACAATGAAAGAACAACATTAATAGAATATCGTCGTCTAGCTAGCGGTTCTCTTGGAGGATCTTGAAACTGAGTTTATCGGTCGGATGCGTCACGAACAAGTCGATATGACAGTGACACATATCTTAGATAACACCGCAATACAATGGCGTACTTGCGGAATCGGAATCCGCGGTACACCGCGGTCACGCTTGCCGCTTGCTTATCTAAAGCCACTGTAATGTACAGTTGAATAATAATACCTCACCAATTCTAGACGATAATGTAGGTCTATAACCTTCAAAGACGACTTGAGACGCCAGTATTGTCGTACAAAATTAGTCGGCGTTATACAGTAATCTTAGACCGAACAGATTTAAAAAAAAATGAGCGCAACCTAAGAAACTAAAAATTAAGGGTTTGAGGTGCAATATTGCACAACAAACTATCGTAACTTTTTGGAAATAATCGAATAGTGGAAGGGTTTTCTTATATAAAAAAGAAATAAAGTAGCCGATTATAACTAAGTATTGTAAGGAACTTATGTTAGTTAATATGACACTGAAAACGTTTATTAAAACACAGTGATGAGAAAAGTTTTTTGGTCAGTAATTTACTATTTTTATTTTAGAAAACAGAATTTTTTAAGCTTTTTTAAATACAGTATTTTTTTTAAATTCACTGTATTTTTAACTACGTTTTAATTATACCCTTTGAAGTTAAACTAGTTAAATATTCGCTTGTGTTCAATTTTATTTTCATTAATTTCCAGGTCCGGGCAAAAGCCGACATTAAAAAGTTACCGTCAATCAAACCCGGGACAGAGCGTAAAAGCTTGTCAGTAATGTTAGTTTACAATATTTAGTTACTACTCTGTATCTTTTTACTGTGGTCTAACACTAATTTTTTACATACTGTAGAATAATTTTATTAATATGAGCGTGCGCTAATCAGAGCGTCGTGTGCATGGTTAGATGCACCAGGAGGATGCAAGAGAGCATTATCTAGGATAATTAGGTTAGTCTTTAAAGAAACCTAATTATTTATAATTTATAGTTATACGCAAATAATTAGGCTTTTAAGATAAGCTAATTTTTGAAGTGAAAACTTCTTTAGGCGCGTCGGGTGTCAGTTAAAAATATTGAACTCGCGACACTCTCATGTAATGAAATAGATCTTTTTAGATCTACAATTATTGTGACTGTTACACACGATGACACTAGATAATTGAAGCAACTGTCAACCATACATGTCGCGGAATGCAACGTGTAGCAATTGAAACGTCTACAAGTCTTCACTATGCGAGACCTGAAACCAACATTTTCTTTTGTGTAATTTAACTGCCCTCAGTTAACACTGATTAATACGTCACTTAAGTATATACAAATTACACCACAATATAAGGAATGATAACGACTTGTGTATACCGTATAGGGCATTTACATTTCGTTTTGGAGATACCAAAGTTAATTTAGTGTTAGCTGCTATTTTATATTTAGGGAGAGAGCGGAGCGAGACTAGGGAGTAAACGTTCCGTTAGATTTCACTTAGGGTTTTCACCAAATACTTTTATACGAATATAATGAAAAGTGCGGATTTTTATGTTTGTCTATGTGTTTTTCCTAAGATTACTTTCCTAAGCTATACTTTTCCTAAGATTACTTAGGAAAAACAGCGTCGTAATAAAATAGATTTTTTGTTTCTCTAATAACATCTTTAAACTAGCCAAGTAACGGATTTTAATAAGGTTTTTTAGTAGTGAAAAGCAAGATAAAAGTGGAAGCTTTGTTTATATAATTTGCAGAAAAAAATAATATAAATACGATATATGAAACATTACATTAAACAATGATTACAGAAATGAACTATACTTTAATTTTTTTTATGTTTGATTTCTTCTTAGAACATCAATACAAATGAGTAAATATTTTGAGATCTTAGACAATTAGTGTATAATAAAATAAAAGAAAATCAATTTGCTATGCTTTGTATACTTAGGTTTGTAAGGTTAAATATCTAAAAATAAATACATACTTTTCGTGTTGAAGATTTATTCTGGATTAGTGACGAGAGAAATTATTATTAAAGTGTCAGGTGACAACCCTAACATGTCGAGTAGGATCCGATATGGAACACCTGTGCACGAGCTGGTACATACCAGCGAGTGACAGCATTAAGTGGAGTTCTCACTGCCGTATATCACAACATTCTGCACTCACGATTCCTAGTTTATATAGAAAACATAAACAGACAGCAGTCAGTTAAGATTTGCGACAGGCGAACCAATCATAGGCGAACGGAACTTTACATAAATTAGGCTTTGAACTAAATGGAATACATAGCTAATATGTACAAATAATTTAATAATTTAAATATATTTTTTTTAATAAAAATAAATAAGTATTCCATTTAAGAAATTCTTTTATGAAATCAATTTCTTTATTCCGTAAGATTTATTATTTTTTTTTATAATTTTATTTTATTTTATTTGTTTATTTTGTTCTTTTCAAAATTTATACTTAATTATAAGGACATTTTTTTAATATTTAGACATTTTTTGACCATTTGAAATTGAAAATGCTTTCATCCATATTTTTTAGAAAATTAAGTTCGTTTTAGCACGTTGAACTCTTTTGTTCATGCGTTTTTTGTTTGCATACATACAGGTAACTAATTCATTAGTATAAATTTTTATCTAATTAGATTAGAGTAGATAAAATTATAGTACTTTTTGTTACTACGGTAATTCAGCAGAAAATGTAGAAAACGACCTATTGTGTGGTAAAACGTCGAGTGACGATGGACGGCGGCGAGTGTATCGTACTGTGTACGTACATTTAAAAGCAGTTGTTTTCTTTGAAACTAAACCATAGACAATTCATTCTAGACGCGGAAATCGTGCCATAATAAACCCTCTGACTAATTCGAAACTATTATAGTTCTTACAAATCTAAACTAATATTATAAAGAGAGAAGATTTTAAATTTTGTATGTTTGTAATAAATACTCAAAAACAACTGGACCGATTTTGAAAATTCTTTCACCTATAAAAGCTACGTTATCGGCGAGTAACATAGGCTATATTTTATAAAGTTACGCGGGCGAAGTCGCGTGCAATAGCTAGTTACATATAAAAATATGTATTAATACCAATGACGTAGGTGTCTTTAACGTTTGACTTTTTTTACCGCTTTCATTATAACAAACAGCAATGTTTTATATAACAAACAGGTTGTTATATATTCTTTGCATGAATACTTACCTAAATTAAAAAGAAATATGTAGTAAATTAAAAAACTATGATATATTGTCGTTTCCTGGACAAACGCCATTAATAAATATCTTTACTGGTTACGATTATCCATTAACAAGTCGTTTAACCAACCGTGCATTCTCTGTTTTATGCACAAAGTGCAAGAATGTAGGGGCATGAGTTTACACGGCCGTTTCACATGCAAATGTTCTTCCATACATTAGAATTTAACTTACAAGATAATGTTATAGAGTCTATATAGCAGTAATATTACCTCATAAATAGCAATTAATGTCGACGGCACATAAGTTTATCTTCACGCTCGCAAACCCTTCAGTGGGAAAATATTATGTAATTATTTTGTTTATGAAATTTTATAATTGTTGAAGTATAAATAAGTTTCTAAATTTGCGTCCACAGTGAGAGGCGACACAGAAAAGTAATGATAACAAAATCAGCGGATACAGTTCGCTGATTAAAAACTAAAGGGCCATAAATCAAAATTACACCTTTTACAGGAGAGCTAATCTTAAAAATTTAAATTATTTTTTGTCTATTTTTTTCTTATTAGATATATATCAAATATATGCATATTACACATCGTTATGATCGTTAGAAGCGTATTTTGTATGTTTGTTACTCTTTCGCACAAAATTTTCTGGACGGATTTTGATAAAACTTTGCAGTAATATAGCTTATACGTCAAAATAACACATGTGTCAAAACAACAATAAAATTATGATAACATATTCCTCTAATAACATTTTATAATAAATAATATTTGAACAAAATTTCAAAGTGTTTTATGATGAAAATCAATATATATTTCTAAGGAATAAAAAAAATTTAATTTGGTCAGACAGTGATCAGAACGATCACTGTCTGTGAAGATGAAAAATAATAAAATAAAGGCTTATAGACGACGGAGGCGGTGCAAATATAATGGGATTAAAACTTATCCCAAGATCACGTTTCAAAACTGTTATGTCCTTCGACGCGTGGGTTTATTTCTAATTACTGATTGAAATCGATTAATAAATGTTGTAATATTTTTTTTAATTTATAAGAAAACTTAAGCTAAGATAGTTTTACTTATGAATAAATAAAAGCTATGCTTTTATCTACAAAAGTATTGCATTTTATCTATCAAATATAGGTAATATTTTAACTTAAAATAGAGTTTATGTACATAATATACTAAAGAATCAGTGATTTATTTACAACAATGATATCATACAAAGTGATAAAGTGAGGAGCGGGATTGGGTTTTATATCATTTCTTACCTACTCATCGAAATACAACCACGTAAAAAGCATTTCGGTCACTTTTTCCTTTTTTTAGTATGTAAAGATCATCAGACAAACTGGGTCCACTTGATAGTACGTAACTGTAACTACCGTCGTCTATGCATAAACAATACCACAGTTGCTGCAAGTTAGTTAGAATTAATGAGAAAGGATGGGGAAATGGATTGTAGCATCTCTCACCGAAAAACAACAGCACATATGCTATTATTTCATGGCGGTCTTTTACAATAGGGCGATTTATTGCAGCCCAATAAAGCCAAACGACTTTGAAACGCAGTGTGTTCTGCCACTAATTAAATAATATATCAGACCATCTCTGCGAGCACACCAGACTAGAGCCATCTTTAATTAATTTCCTGCCGGAAATCGAACTGAGGACCCCTGAGACAGAGCGTAAGTCAATCACCGTAACCAATAAATCAAGGCTCGACAACTTTTCTTTTAGAAAATGTTATTTCTGAACATATTACATGAAACAAGCTGGTTTTTGAAAAAAAAAAAAATCTCTAAATCGAACAAGATATTTACTATTAGCACGTGTGCTTGATTGATTTCAATTGTAACGTAACATTTAATCTAACATGCTTGACTAATTGGGCGATAAGTGGTGGCAGATAACGGGAGGCAACAAAAAATCCACTCGGAGATCGCACATGAGAGATTGTCAGTTAAATTCATTGCAATGTTGTGATGGCTCCTGCGTACAGGTATTTAGTTTCGCACATTAACCCTAACCCGTGCTCGGACATGTCACTGTCAAAACTGACAGGAAAAATAAACCTCCATACTTCTTATGATAGAGCACCTATGAAATTACACACCGCTCTTGTATCAACGCAAAAACTTTATAAATGGACCAATTGATATTATATTATATTATATTATAATATTATATTATATTTTAACATATTTACTAACAACCTGACCTCGGATTCTCATAGTTTTTTTTTTTAATTATATACACAAACTAGTTTGTAGCTCTTTTCATTTGTCAAACCGTATCAAAATCCGTTGAGTGGTTTAGGAGAATTTCGCGGAGAACCAGATGGAATCGTAGCTCCCAAACGAATGGACGTTTTGATTGTTTATTTTGATCAGTTTTTTTGAAAACTGACATAATCGAAATGGTTTTTAGCTCGACAGGCCCATTTCTTAGTTGATGAAGGAACTTCCATAGGTTTGATTGATGTGAAATTTGGTATATCTACTGTTAATTTGCTGGTATCCTTATCCTTATCCCCTTAATCATACTATTTTCGGCAGCGCACTTTCAGCACCTGTGTTGTTGCTTTAGGCAACGGTAGCCAACTTCCATCAATTGGACCGTCACCTTGTCTGTTGACGTTAACTTAAAAAAATACACTGGTTTTCTGTTTCTAAATTTTAGATATTTTCGAAAGCAAATTTTTAAAACAGTCACGTCTAAAAGGTCCATTACGAAACGGCGTCTCAGAGCCATAAATTATCGAAGGCGATAAATTTGTCCTCACCGACTTGGAGTATTTCAGTTGAATACGTGCATTCTAGTTTCCTGAACGCTGTCTCACAAGATAACCATAATAACAAGCTTTGTTCGAGACCAAGTCGATTGGTGTTTCGCCTGACACGTATAGAAAATTAATCATAAATATTGCAGTACCCACGTTAAACAATAGGGAATTAAGTGTATCTTAAGATATATCAAGGAGTTGCAAGTTCGTAGACCCGTTATCTTCAGTTTATTATCTAAAAAGACAATTTATCATGTTAATATTTATAATGTGTACCTACTTAACTCGGAGTAGTTACTTGAACCCGACCGACGCGGTGACTCATTCACTAAAGGAAACATTAAGTAGCAATAATCTTGATTAATGCTCATCTACGTTCAGACAGTTTGAGTATACTACTTATATTTGGAACATTTTTTGGGGTGATCGATCGATTTGTAATGATTGCAGCCAATAGGTTATCATAGTTTTAAGGTGATAGAACGTAAACTTATAGCACTAAATTGAATGTGAGGAATACAACGTGCATAATTATCCTTTATAGACATGTTTGGTCTAATGGCTAGTAAGCCTAGTTGTTAACCAAACGGTTGCGGGTTCGAATCCCGCTAGGGGCAAATATTTATGTATTAACATTTTACCTTTGTACCTGAGTCATGGATGTTTTATATTTATAATATGTATGTATTTACAAAAAAGTACCTAACAACTGTCTGGTATCCATAATACAAGCATTAGTTGCTTACTGTGGAATGTGTAAAGATATTTATTTATTATTTATTCATTTATATCCTTCATACCAATGCAGTCAGCAGCACTTGCAGCACTTGTGGTTGCAAGTTGCCGCCTACCATCAAGTGGACCATCCTTTACATAGAAAATGTACTTAGTGAGCTTTGTTTGAGCTTTCACGAGGTTTTCGTCATGCGGGACAGCGATGTCAACAAGCATCTTTTGGCGCTGGAATCAGTCAATAACCACGATGTCAGGCTTATTGGCGACAATAGTCCTGTCAGTGATTATGGAGCGACCCCATCAGTAGAGCGTAGCATGACTCTATTATTACTTGAGTTAAGCGAATACTTTAATTCCTTCCTGTAAATCAATTGCAAGAAAGACATTAACTGAATTACAATAACAATGCCTCACAAACACAAACACATAAACAACTCACAACAGAGTAATTAATCTAAGCACACGCCAATGCAAGTAACCGTAGAGATAGAGAGATATCATCTGAGATGTTACATTTCGATTGGATATCGATTGACTCTACTCTACAACGAGGTCACTTGGACTGCCGAGCATAATACAGGCGTCGATTGAACTGATGGAATTATTAAAATCGTTTTCATACCAATCTATAAATCAATAGAAACAATTAAGAATTGACATGTTTATCTTATTTACATAGTATTATTTGAAGTCGCTTTCCGCGTTTTTCTGTCTGTATGGCCACTAAGATTTTAACAAGGTTTTCTTACAATCATCACTCAGATAAATTTTCACTTAAGTTTTGTATATATAATATTGTAAAAACTAATTATTAAAAACTAGTTTTGTATGTAAATTAATTTTATGTATTAGCTAGAGGATTGTAGTTCTCCTGCCTGAAATCCTGCGAAAACAAAGCGATCGCTATCTGTTACGTAATTGTTTGTAATAAAAGGTTTTTAATTGATTTTTAATATTATAAATCCGTCACATCTGTTTCTCCGTTAAATATTATACTTCTAAACCACCCAACTTATTTTGATATGGATTGGATACACACCTATATTGTATTTGGAACAAAAACTTGTTTTCGTACGAAGTCGAGAGCGGGTCGCTAATTGAGTATACTAGTAAAAGACAGAATTAAAAAATATATATTCGTAATAAAAATACATGAAGTCTTTTTTGTATTAGGTCTGAAATAAACTTATTATTATTATTATTATATTTTGTCCAACGCTAACAAAACGAAGGCTCATGTTTTCCGTGAAATCAATCATGTCGTTATGTTATGTATGAAAAGACATGGATATGGACGCAATAAAAAATTACACTTAGAAGTAGCGTGCCGCGAGCCGTCTTCTTGGATAAGAAGTGCAAATGTGCTTTCGAGATAGCGTACAAGCAATTGCAGACATTATGTCAATTAGATAAGGATCTAAACTGCGAACATCTTTACAGCGATCAAGGCGTTTCTAGCTTTATTCATTGGATTGCATTCCTTTACTCATATGTAGTACACTACACAGTAGACTCTCTTAACGAGTAGGGATGTAAATCTTTGGGCTTATTAAATTACTCTCCACAACCGCACCAAATTTTGTCCAAATTTGGTGCGATTGAGGGAAGTAAGTTTTGTTTCAAAATATTCAAAAACAAGGGGGAAAGAGAGAAAAAAATTTAAAAAAGCCTCTGTACCAGATATGTCAGAGGAACTCTAGCCGGTAGGACAAAAAAATCGCACCAAATTTTCTAATCTAAAATCTGCAATAAGCCGGAGTATGCACATAAAAAATATTATAAAGTATTAAAAGTTACTCAGATTAACTACAGTACACAGACGCTATATTATATGTTGACCTTGCAATATCAATTAAATCATTGCTATTGTGAGAAAGAACTCAAAATGATATACATAAGTCGCTAAGGTCATGTATTAGTTGCAATTGAAAAAATAAAAAAAATATTATTCTACTATTAGTTTTGTAATTACCTTTATCCTTATTTTTTTCAACAGCGTCGCGTCGGCATTTACAAAGAACCTCATTACGCATTTAACTCGGTTCCGACAGTCATTTGTCATGTAATACTTCACCTACATATTTCCTAGAAATATTATTATGATGAAAGTCTCCAAGTGCGGAATTGTTTGTTCCCGTCGCGTACCGTTATCATCAAATGCTCTAACAGAACAATCTTACGAGTAATTAACACTTTATGAACACTTGTCGACTCCTGCAATTTCTGATATGACACGGTTCGGTACCATACATACTTTACTACACGGCACGGATGGCAAATCTAAGATGCAATATTCGCGACCTATTGCCTGCACATGAGTTTTCTGAGGACTTTAACATAACTAACTTATTCTTACCGAAACTAGGTCCCTCTCTACAGAAAACTAGATCACTCTCCCTGAGACCGCGTGGTCCGACTGTTTCGTCCGACTAGACGACGCGGACTTTTTTTCCTGTTGCTTCGATTGATCGGATGACTACATTAGGGTTGATTTAATAAGTGTTTTATTGTGTAAATATTAGAATTTATTGAGTAATGGCTAACACCGCCTTACAGAAGACCACAGTGAAATACGAAAATGTGTGCTGTTGTGTGTCGGTGAGTGAGTAAAGGATGCCAAAGCCCATTTCCCGTCTGACGATTCATATTATTTTCATCAAGTTACATACAGCTCCACAAAGACTTTCAAAAGGCCATAGTTACTGTAATTTTGATACAGATTTTTGCTGTAGTATAAAGAGGGTAAGCTTTGACGTCCCTTACTCACTCACTGAAACACAAAAATCTACTTTGGGTTATTTTACAGTGGACTTCTATAAGGCCTGGCCTCCTTACAGAAGAGTGGTTTGTGAACTGAGTCTGAAACTGTGTTATTTATTTGCGTGGTTATTTTCTACCACTGTGAAATATGACAATGTGTGCTTAACAACCCCCCCTCAAAGGATTTCAAGGGATATTGGGATATAGTTAATTTTTAACACAGTAAAATTGTTCCACAAAAAAAATCAGATAAAACTACCATAAACTTGACTGATGTGACGTAAGCTATATATACATTTATACAATTATCAACACACGACAAAGGCCATTGAATGGGATTTTTACTATGCCTCTAATGTGAGACTTAAACAATTGCTTTGTTATTTTGAATGAAAACAATTGAAGTCGCGAAGTTCTATGAGCGCCATAACCTTCGTACCTGTTTCTTATGACATCGCCACCTACCAACCGTTACAATTCCACGTGTGGCAAAGTTTTCTATTGTAACCACAAAGAAACCATGTCAACATGTTTACAGGCGAGCTTGTGTCTTTATTACACATCAGTGCATGCGATTTCATCGCCAATTCTTTTCATTGTTGGAAAATAATGTGGTTGGGAAGAAAAATAGAGGCGGATAGAGAGCAACGGCGAATTACAGCTAAGTATAACGCATTCGGTACATAAAACCTATTGTACGTCCTATTGTCGCAAAATGAGTAGGCATCTAATCGCTTTATTTCATTGTACTGCAGTTTTCTGAACCTTGTCATTTTGCAATAGGACTATTGAATAGTAACATAATTTATCTTCTAAGATTACATCAGATACAGCAAAAGAGAGACAAGTTCAAAGATTCACATTTTCCAGATGTTTTCTGATGGTATATTCAATATATCTTCTGGTACATTGTTTAAGAGTACAACTATATCATTTTCACTCTACTTTGACTCTGCAATCGTGATGTTTTTTTTTTCAGAATAATAAATTCTTTGCATGAATGTTTTCATGTGTATGAAATTTCGGACACATTCTGTATCTGTAGGTATCTTGTATAAATTAAACTATCTTGTAATTTTCTTACACTCAATACTCTTCTCAATCTCTTCTTAATCTTCATAATTCTCAATCTTTATAATTTTAAATTAATGCTACCTGTTAGAAACAGGATTATTTTTTATCGACTCTCTGGTATAATTAAAGATTAAAAACATGTTTTAAATTGATGTACGGGATGATAATTAATTCTTTAATATATCAGATAATCCGATTTGCGTCCGGATTAGTAATAATTATACCACTATATACTTAAGTATAGCCTGATAAAAATTTAAGCCATAATAATATTGCAAAGTGATTACATTACTGGGAACTTATGTCTGTGATACTAATCCGACGTTTCCCGGCTTTGCGCAGATGCCATTGGAGCAGTTATTTATTATCTCCACTAATATAATATAAATAGTAAAATTTGTGGGTATGTTTGTTTGTATGTAAGAGTAATTTTCGAAACAACTCCTCCGATTTATTTATTTATTTTATTTTAGGGAAACTTACAGGTAACATAATAACAGTTTGAATAAATAGCTTACACCTAATAAAAAAATTCCACTAGTTAGATTAGAGTTAGATTAGATTAGATTAGATTAGATTAGATTAGATTAGATTAGATTAGAGTTCTTTCACCAATAGTTAGATTAGAGTTTCAGTAAACATTACAATAGGAGGCATTAGAAAAATAAAGATCCAACAAAACAAAATGAGATATAAATAAATACTAATAATAAATCTATAGGGTTCGGTCATGAAGTAATTTACTTTGTTTTCAGAAATATCGTGTATATGATTTTCATGAAACTTGGTAGATAAACATTTAGAAGTACGGGACACGCGATAGGCTACTTTTTATCTTTTTTAACGCGGACGAAGTCGCGGGAAACAGCTAGTATAAAAATAAAAATTCAACTAAGTACATACTTAGAAAATGCAGCGCCGATAAAGTAGGTATACATATGTTATTGTATTTTTTTAGATAAACCATATACCTACTTACCATGAGTATTGAAACAACCTGAATGCAGTTGAAGATATAAATGATTTTTTATGATTTGCCAGATAATTAAAAACGGTATGATGGACGACTGACCGAGAGGAATCAAGCAAAAGCGAATGGCTGGGAGGCATCTCTAGTTGAATGCAGTATTTATCGAGATAGTCGTCAGCTTGTGCGAGCTATTGAACCTAGCACGCAAACTTGTTCTGATTTCTAATGCATTTTAATAGTAATTGCCTATTCTTATTAGCATGCGATTTATTAAGTTTGTATGTTATGCACTGTAAAAGTATGCGATACTTACCTACTTACTCTTACTAGGACAACTTCAAGAACAGAAAATTTTCGTTAAAATGTTTAGACAACAGAAATACTACTAATTTTATACATTACTAGCTGGTACTACGACTTAGTCCGCGTAGAAAAGTATAAAACGCCATCTACCGTATTTTGGATAGATGGCGGGCTAAGCCGGTAGTATTTACTTTTATTTTAAATTTCCCGTAGGAATGAAGCATTTTCCCGCGATAAAAAGTATCCTATGTTCATCACGGATAATGTCGGCTTCTAATGGTAAAATAATTTTCAAATCGGTCCAGTAGTTTCGGAGCCTATTCTATACAAACAAACAAACAATCAAAACTTTCCTCTTTATAATATTAGTATAGATTATTGGTTCTATACGAATATTGTTTTCAAGTTTTTTTAATGTTAAGGTCGACAGACAGACTGACGGTCCACTTGATGGTAAGTGGCTACCGTCGCCTATACTATAACACAAGCAACGCAATAAGTGCGCTGCGGACCATAGAAGGATAGGTTGAGCAGAAGATGTTATAGAATTGAGATCTTAATATAATAATAGAAAGATAAAACTAATAAAACACTATAAAAAACAAGCATACACAGTGACAGAAATACCTTAGACTTTTCCTATTTAATAAATGTAAGTTATAAAATTAGTAAGTAATAAAAAGCTTATATACAAAGACGATCGGTTTGATGTCTGCTTTCAATTCTGAAATTCTTCGAACGACTGTCGGTTTTAATAAAAGTCAGAGACGGCAATTAATAGGTTAAATGGTATTATTATTAAAAATTAATAATATCCGTTTGATGGTTCATTTAAGTTTATATTCTTACATTAAAGAGTAGATAGTAATGTTAGGACTGCAAAGTAAATATTTTTATTGAGGAGAAACTAAACTTAGTTTAAGCGTTTTCAGACATCATTAAAAAGTTCCCTTATTTTTAAAGATTTGTTTAGTGTTTGTAAAAGTTTTTGAAATACATTACCAAATAAACAGAACCTTCGGCCCATGATCATACGGGGATTGTTACTGGGCCTTTGTTTTTATTTATCATTATTGTAGAGGCAAGATATGCTTACATAGCAAGTAGCCAGTATCTGTAACAAAACCTACAACTCTTACTGCCTAGAAAGCTCGGCTTGTTGTATGTAAAACAAACGCATGTAAAACCAAAAACCTTATTCGTACTATTCTCGGCGATTAAATAAATATTGCATCACATTAAACTATCTTAACCCAACTGGATAAAAGAGTATCTACTATATCTAATCTACTAATCTACTATAGTATTGAATGAATTTGCAATGAATTCGCAAGATACAGTCACGTATACCCATAAAGATATGTATATGTATATGTGACCGGTCGTCTCACATATATATCTCGCGTTTTACCACTTCACCTGCAGAGGTGAAAAGTAAAAGTGGTTAGATTGGGCACTTGAGCGATGCCACAACAGAATGGATCATATATACGTTACCGCTCCGCGTTATCCCACGCTTCGGTCACGGAAAGTGAGAGGACCCGCCGGCCGTTAAAAACTCATGTGATCGCCCAGTTATTGAAAATGTTAAGCACTCTCGATTCTCATAGAAAGTTGCATAAAATTGCGCAATGCACACGGACTATTATGTAAAAAGTAAACGAATCCAGAAATTATGCAAAAGCCAATCGATAGGTATTGTTAAAATATTTTATTGTGGTCATAACTTGCATGATTTGCATTAAAATTGATTGTGTATATGTGTTTGAAATTCAACTTTGAATTTCAAATATTACACGACCCGCTCCGGCTTCGCATGGATAACATTTGTTTTATGCAAACTATATTATAGACCAACTTACTTGTTTATCACTCTTTAAATATATTAGTTTAAACCGTATTAAAATCTGTTGGGTGGTTTAGAAGAAGTGAATTTTATAAATCCGGGTTCATACATGCAGGATTCGCCGAATGCCGAGCACATATATATGGAAAATTGCAATGTGCTCGACTTCGTATTCGACAAGTATTAGTGAGCATGTCTATACTATAAACACATGCGAGTCTTTGTACAAGTAGCCACAAGCCACAAGTATTCGTATTCGTCCACTTTGAAGCGAAGAAATTTATCGACAATTAGCCGAGTAAAGGCGAGCATTGGCAAAGCAAAGATGAGCACCCATCCCCTCTATTCGCGATTCAGCGAATAATCGGCTCAGCATTTGGCGCATGTCTGGACCCGGCTTAATATATGATATAAAATATAGCTGTAAAAAGCACCTAAACTACTGCTTCAGAATCTATAGTATATTATTAATAAAGAGAAAATATGTTTCTGGCATATAATCTACTCTCAAACGCCTTTGTCGCATTGGTTGCTTCGTCGCAATGTCTTTAGACTTTAGAATCTGATTTGTGAACTAACCTACATTCGATTGTTTGGCGATTTCCGCATTCGCCCCACGCCTCTTGGATTCCATTGAAGTGTCTCACATTAAATTTTATAAGTACGAGTAAATCATTAGATTGTGTTAGAGTAAGTAAAATCATTTTTATTTGGATATTTTTATTTATTTTTAATTTTATGTTACTTTTCTCTCGACTAAGGTATGTAAAAAATACTAAATATGTAGGATATTTGTGATTTTTGTGCTTTTTATTATACTTTCTATTTAATTATTATTATTACTATTATATGAAATATATTTATTATATATTATTGTACCCAAAGCAATCTATAGTTTCTTATGTTATGTAATTAATTATAGTGATGCATGATAATAACTTGTTCGAGCACCAGTAAATAGATCAGTAATGTCATTTAAGATCTTATCGGCCTTGGAGAAAACTATACAGCACGCTTGTAAATTGATTACTTATCTTTGCCGTTAACTTGATGATAGCCTTTTGAGACAAATTTATATGGTGCTGTTAATTAAATGGATTGGATTCCGCAACTGGAACCAATTTTGCAGACACCTATAGTTAATTAATTTTACTTTCTATTGAGCCTCAAACACGATAAATCTGCTGTCCTTGGAGTCAAATATAGTTGATTATTGTGTTATGTAGATTGCTATGTATTGTTACGTATTACTTTGTAATTAATTTATGAAAAGAGCAACTAGGGGGTTTCTTGCCGAGTTCTTCCCCCTAGAAACAGCTTTCCGAACCGGTGGTAGCTTGTAAAGAATGTTGACGAAGATAAATGTTTTGTAAAAACTTACGTCGAATAAATGATTTATTATTATTATTATTATTATGTTAGATACTAAGGAATCGGGTGTCTTGCCAACTATTTGATGTCATGTAAGGTAAGTAACATCGAAGTAACAGTACTTATACCAAATTTTGATTTTGATTTTGCGCTGTACTAAAATTCAAATCAGCCATTCAATCGAGTCAAATACGCCGTGAATTATCTTATGGCTTGGAACCATGAATATCTAAATGGGATGACTTTTTACGCTCAGGCCACGGTCAACTTAGAAAACTTTCTACAGGTGACCTTGCTAAAAAATGAAACCGGGATCCTTAATTTGGTGAGATAACAGGCTCGTGGATCGAGAATGGTTGGATTTCTACTTATCCTTAAGTAACTCGATCAAATTAGGTTGTGCAATGGCCTGTGAATACGTGGATGCATTTAAGGCCTAAAGCCATGTTGGATCTAGACAAGATTGGAAAGTTGGGTGCGGACTGCCCGCGCTAACTGGTTGCGACTGCGCTTTCCACAAGATGCACTTTCTGATATCAAATGTAATGTAAAATAAACACAGCTGTCCCTAATAGCTTGAATACATGGTCCGCTACTTTATTTTGACTCGGTCTTAGTCCTGAGAATGTTAATGGAAATCGTTGATGCTTGACGAAGATTAACAAGCGTTCCTTCTTAATGGTATTATAAATAGATTTTAAAAACATTTTAAGCTAGAACTCAACTACACTAAAGGTAGTCTACATACAGCCTTATGTTTTTTTTAACATATAGCACATAGTATAATATATAATCATAAATTGATAGGATTGTTTACAATAGACCGTGCATTGTCTTTTACTATACACTAGGTAGTCTTATGGTAGTCTTAAGGTGTTTTCCAAAATAGTCTTATCCGAAAATGACAATCCGTAGGTACAATTTCTGAACGTTATAGTATAGTTATGATAAGTGGCGCTAAAACCACCAGAAAGAAAACAACTTTTCATTAACCTCTTTATTTTCGTATCATATAAAAATTAAAAATGTAAGCTATATTTTCAAACTAAAAAATTGGTATTTTAAAATTGTTAGAACATTTTAATGAATTTTCAATATTTTTTTTTAAATTGTAGTTGCGATTTAATATTTATATTTGTTAATCAAGGTTAATTCTAAATATTCCACTCTAGGTATAATGTATACCCAGATGTAAGTGTTATTTGTGTAGGCATTCTCATTTGCGTATCGCCCTGTTTTCAGAGAAGGCGTTTCTCTTGTTCAATCATGACTGCATGGAACACGCAATCACGGATCAATTCAAATTCTGATTTCATTTTATGCCATTGGTAAGGCAATCAGTAGATTGTATGGTTATATATTCCATGACATACTACGAAAGAAAGAATTATGTTTGCTTAAAATGTGATTACAAAGGAAGCACCTTAATTAATTAATGTCCTACCTATAATATATAAAATATTCATATAATCTGTAAAAAATATATAAAAACTATATCCTGTGCAATTTATTTTTAATTTTATTTTTAATTTAAAATTAGCTTCCGTATGTTAATGTCCACAAAACTCAAAAAATTTGGATGGATTTGACCGGGTTCAGCTATACTGTAGTTTTTATAAATATAAAAGTCTACCGTAAAATCCACCAACGAACCGAATAGTTATTGAAAATTTTATAAGTTCGTTTAATGAGAGTTCTAAATTCAAATAATGTGGTTTTTAACGAGTGCTTTGCTTGTTGGATCACGTTTTACACTAAAGGTTGGCTTTCTATATTACCAACAGTTGGTATAGGATTTTTTGTGGTATGAATGCTAAGTCCCTATTTAATAAAGGCGTTTCTCTTTTAAACTGTCCCTTTTAGTGGGAATAAAGACATTTTTCTAGCACTGTAGTTTATGAAAATTTTTGTTTTGATACAAATTCATTGTAAATTACAATGTAGATATTAGTCTTACTGCTAAAAAAAACCTATATCTATGGTATTTATAACATGTAAAGCAAACAAAAACAGCACCCACATAATTACGAATATTCCTTCCTAGTCTTATTAGTGTGATTGACCGAATAATGACTTAATGATGAACACTGATCAAAAAGAGTTCTTTCGCTCTCAGGAATGCATTAGAAGCTATAGGTGCTAGACACAAATTATAGGCCTTTGAAACTGATACATGAGTGTGAGTTTGTATTCGATACAGTTAAAGTTACAAAGGTATATTGCATAATAATAACTAGGTACATGTGTTCCATTTTCTTTTAGTGGTTTAGAGCAAAAGCTTTTTTAAATGTAAAAGCATGACAGACAAGTACACAAGAGAGAATACGAGTTAGTGATTTCCATTTGAGATTTGAACCTGATATCATTTAAATGTCAGAATCAGAAACCGACTAAACAGTTAGTTAGAATATTAGTTATGTAACAATTTACTATGAATTTCTGAGACCAATTTACAATTTTAAAAATTTTAAGGGCTAATACATTTATAATAACATGTAAAATGATAACACTAAAAACCACTGAGGTTTAATCTCGTGTTGTGTTAGTTATCATTTGTAATTGTTAAAATCAACTATATATACATACTATTAATTACAATATAAAAATATTGCTTTAATTGAAATTTAATCGATATAGATCTGAAGGTAGGCTTTTATTATCGTTGTTACAGAACTAGCGAGCTGGTAGCGTTAGTTGCAGTGTCTTGCACATTGTTCCTGTTCCTGCATACGAGGGATCTCAGCACCAAGTTGCAGCGGATGCAGAGGCTCAACGATGACGTCACAGCTTTCAATCATCTCACAGACAGTAAGTTCTTTTTTATATATATTAGCTAGCTGGTGCTCGCGACTTCGTCCGCGTAGAAAAGTATAAAACGCCATCTACAGTATTTTGGATAGATGGCGCTATCTCCCGGGCCAAGCTGCTAGTATTTACTTTTATTTTAGATTTCCCGTAGGAATGAAGCATTTTCCCGCGGTAAAAAGGAGCCTATGTTCATCTAATGGTAAAAGAATTTTTCAAATCGGTCCAGTAGTTTCGGAGCCTATTCTATACAAACAAACAAGTCTTTCCTCTTTATAATATTAGTATAGACTAGCTGAACCTGGCCCCTCTTTGCAGCGGAGTGCGATTGGGGCGTGGTACTGTACACTGATTGTACCTATTAATATAAATATAATAATATAAATTTATATTATTTTTATATAATAATACTATTATACTAATACTAATATTATAAAGAGACGACGACGTTTGTATTTTTGTATGTTTTTAATGAATAAACTCAAAAACTATAGTGCCGATTTTAAAAAAGAAATCACCTATACAATTATTACATAATATTTCACCTTATTTATCAGCGATATTTTATGAAGTTACACGAGTTACTCCTATACTATATTATAACATTAACTATCTGCCAGTGAAAGTCCCGTCAAAATCTCTATAGCTTTTTCGGAGATTCATAAAACATAGACAGACAGTAGATAAATAAAACGGTAAATAAACCTATTCACACACATTCACACACATTCCACACAGCACCAATTCACACAATTGGTTCACATTAACAATATTTTTTGTTAAGTACCTATATTGGTTTCCTCTCCAAGTTTTCCTGGAAATATAAAGATTTACACTTTACGATAAGGCATAGGCTCGTGCCTGCCTTTATTCTAATAACAATAGTGAGAGGCTTACCATAAATTTTAAGAGGTGAGAAGCTGGATTATTATGACCACTTTTCATCGTATAAACGTAGGTGTGAACATTCTCCTGTCAGACGAACCTCCATATAACACAAAACACTTTTTCCTTTTGTAGCTGCGATCAAATATACTTCGCAGCCTTCTCTGCTATCACGCCTTCTAGTCATGTTTTGACATTGATTTGAACATACTGTGTTTTATTTTCAGTAAAGATTACAACTAGCTGTGCCCGCGACTTCGTACGCGCTGTCGTTCGTTTTTTGAAAATCTCACAGGAACCATACCTACATGAAATATTCGGATTATTCTACCCTTACCTACTAATATTATAAATGTGAATGTGAGTTTGTTTCTTACGCTTTCACGCAAAAACTACTGAACCGATCACCATGGAATTTTGCATGTACACTTTGTCTGGGACACCAAAAAGGACATAGGGTACCTTTCATCGTTCAACGCGGACGAAGTCGCGAGCACCAGCTAGTACTATTATAAATGTAAATGTGAGTTTACATTACATTTTAATAATTTAGCTTATACAAACTTTATAATAATATGGCTTATACATCAGAATAAGACATAGGCTATATAAGACATAAAATGTGGACGAAGTCGCGGGCACCGGCTAGTGTAATATATTTTTCACTTACAATTCGGATACGAATAAAAAAAAGTGTTATGTACAGTCACACATTAGATTTTTTTTTAATTATTGCCTTACCAATTAGGACAATTTAGGAGAGTATAACTAGTGTTGGTGTGTATAACGACTTCGTCTGCGTTCATAACACTTCAGAACACTTTGGTACTTTATATATGAGCACAAACTCGTACAATATTATCTTACAATAAAACGAATGAGAAATTAAACTTATTAAGTTCCAACATGTCTGCTGACAGCGCGTAAAATTAGAAACAACGGCCGATCGAGACGAATTAATTAAATTGCGTTTGCTACGTGCGTCTACAACCTGACTCCATCCAAGTCGGTGCGTACTCCGTCATAAAATAATAATAAAAAATGGGTATCTGTCGGATGAATTGATAGCTTAGGGAGAGCGCACGTATTTGACGATAGAATTTCTTTCCCGTTCTCTAAACTCTAGCTAGAGTTCTATAGACTTCAGACAATGTAACAGAAATACTTTTTTTAAATATATTTTATTAGAGATGTGTTTGCTCTTGGCCAGCATCCAGTCGTGTAGCGAAGATGAGACCTATGATGGAGCAAGCTCACCCAGAAAATGCCTATTCACTCGAACTTTACAAAGATTTGAGTTGTATGAGCTCGGAAATACACTTTGAATACGTTAAAAATATTATACGTTAAAAAATCCTTGAAAATTTATCTAACTGAATGGTGAAAACAACATCAAAATCAGCCTGGAAGTTTAGGAGGATTTAAATAAACGCGAAAAGCGACTTCAAATTATGTGTATAAATAAGATAAATATTTTATTTTGAGTGTTTTTTTTAGTAATATGACGTCATACAGACCACGTGACGACTTTTACATACGTCAGGAAGGTTATTTTTTGTGTATTTTATCATTGTGCAAATAAAAAAAATATAGCCCATAATTGATTAATAATTAAGTTTAAGCACTGAATTTTATTCATGTACTTTTAAATCTTTTTTATATATAAAAATGTTTGAGAATGGGTAGAACGATTTTAATGCTTTGTTCATATAAAATACAAAAAGGGGGATAAACGGGGAAGATTAATAATTATAAAATTGCAGCCCTGGCGAAGCCGGGAGCGGGTCGCTAGTGTACCTATATAAATTTAGAAATACAAGGGTAGAGAACAATGGCCTCTTAACTCGAGCTGGGGGTCCAGCAACGCGGAAGTGTTTGGTGTGGGCGTTTGGCGTTGTCGTTCGTCGCTGAGCAACTCTTGTGTTCTGTCTCGTGTATAATTTCCTAGGTCAAGGTATAGATTTATTACTATTCTCTTACTAGTACAATGTGTTTCACATTTCTTATATGTGATTGATATCAATATTGGGACATTGGTGAGACATATTAGAATAATGTTGTAACCGTGTACCGGGATGAATTAATCAACCCCTAACATCTAGGAAGCATTTTTTTATATGAAACATCTTTTGCGGCAGGTGAGACGCCAACATTTGTATTATTTATTTGTTATTAGCGGAACCAAGGACCTATTATGTATTTACAAAAAAAAATTAAACAAAATATTTAGCTTCTCACGAAGGCTCAAGTTTTTTTTATTTTAAACCTGTTTTAAACAAATTGGACTATGTGAAAAAATAAAACATGTTTTAGGTTTTATTGAGATTGTGAAAAAGAAGTTTGTCTTTTATTATGCTGATATTCCTAGCTAGACTAAGACGCGAAGTTTCACGGTCTAATATGGATAATTATGTCAACAGTCATGGAAGGGAGTGGGAAAAGGGAGACTAACTTTTTGGGTTTAAAACAGTTTCATAGTTAAAATAAAAAATATTATAGCCGATAAATTTTTCAATGGCCTACTTTAACATTCTTATTATCGTTGTTATTAGACTAGTTTGCTATCTATAAGTGGAAATTTTTTATTAGGTTTAAGATATTTACTCACCACTGTTATTATGTAATTATACTTGTAAATTTCCTTAGAATAAAATAAATAAATAAATAAAAAAGAAACATATATACATACTCACGGCGCTCTAAAAAAAGCGTGAAATGTGAATAATTTTAGTTATGCGTTTCGCTGCAACGGGCACTGAAGTAAACTTTCACTAGCACGAAAAAATAATTTTATGGCGTCTGAGTCCATTCAGTGATTCACCGCGATACCGTTCACCGCCTCTCGACTCTTTTTACTTTGTTTTATAATCCCATTGCCACGGTAATAATACCACTTCATTCGAACCACTTAATTAGATAATCGACAATTTCTCTTCGGGCCAAGCCAGAGAAATGGGAAACGGTTCTTTATATAATAAATTCGACACATCAATTTGTAATTTGCATAGACATTAAATTAAATAATCTATATACTTAATATACATAAAAATGTTATGTTGGTTTGTGTATGCTAATACAAAAACTCGAAAACTAGCTGACGGATTGACTTGAAATTTTTACGCAACATTGCATTCAAACAGAGGAATCATCTTATTTTTTTTTCTGAAATTTCTGATTTTTTTTTCTTATAAAAAAAGATAATTTTCATACTTTGACCGTTGCTATATGGCAAGTATAGAAAATTGCTGACGGAGCCACAACGAAGCATTCAGCTTCTATATTATCAATCTGTACTAAATCTGTAAGGGTTGGTCATGGAGTTTGTTTTCAGAGATACATGACACTGAAACTAAATTGACGATCTGTATGTATATTCCTCCATAGCTCTTAAACGAATTAACTGATTTTCAAGTCGCGGGCGCCATCTAGTAAAACAGTTTGGACATGTTTCATTAAAATTATTCTCGTCCAATCTATCATACTGTCTAGTAAAACTAGTTGGAATTATTTTGTCCAAACTGTTCTATAACAGTTAAGCCACGATAAGCACGTCGTTATGCCACGTTTAAGAACCTCATACCAGATGATTACCAGGGATGCAAATGATCTATAGAACAGAATATATATATTATTGCAAAGGGTAAATCATTTTATTTGTATCCGAAATGTTATTTCGTGTAGTCGTATTTTCGCGACCACAAGCACCACAACGTGTGGGCACACGCAAGCCCGTTCCATAGTGCCGTACCACTTCCTTATTGAGTCCTCTCTAAGTGGACGATTACGCGTGTAAAAGCCATATTACATACCAAAATTGACGCTTATATACGTTACATGCTGAGCATACTTATAGGGCTTTTGAACGCATTTTTCTTGGAAACTTATCTTGCTTACCTCTTTTGGGATCATTACATAAACGACCCATTGTATCACCATAATCTATGATTGAGCAATAGTGCTCCATTGTGATAACACCTTTATATGACATTATCCTATATAATGAAATAATGTATACGAGCCGTGTCTGTATGTACCTTAGAGTTAGAGTATACATAAGCAAGCTATGTTGGAATTTATACTCTGAGGTATGTACATTAAATATTAAAAAAATTGTAGGTACAGTCGGCCGCATAAGTCGATTAACACATTCAAAAGTGCAAAACAACTGCACACTCAACTTACTTACTTAGTGAAGCTTTTTACGATCGTTTGTACGTGAAGTTTATTTTGTTCTCTAGTCATGACAACGACTTATGGCGCGTTGAATGTTACGTTGTTTTGCACTTTTGAATGTGTTAATCGACTTATGCGGCAGACTGTACACTTGGCTGTTTTCTATGCGTTTGTGCAAACTAATCTCTGAAACGGCTTAACGTATTTCGATGGCACACAGATAGTTTATTACCTGGATAAACATATATAACACTTTTTATCCTGAAAAATGTTAGGTTTCTACGGGATTTTCAAAGAACTAACTTCATGTCATGTACGAAGTTGTAATTCATTGTAAATTCATTTTTTTGAGTCTCATATAAAGGTGATCTAGATCCTCGGTACATAATATTAAGTATATATAGTTATTAGCTAGCTGACTAGAGCTTCTTATGGTTGCATTTTTTTAAAATTTTATAAATAAAACTTCCACGTTTATAACTCTATCCATTATTGAAAACTTAATATAAGCGAGCAGAGCAGAGCTATATTATTAAAGCGACTATTGCTCGTAAAAACTTATAATAAATGTATATTGTCTGTCTGTGTCGAGACGTAATAAAAATAAATGTAGTTATTTTAAAAGCGTCCCTTAGACAACACTAATTGGTTGAATATTCACAGATACAATCTGTTTCGAAGAAACAGAATAAAGGTATAGTCGTGTTCATTCGTAATATCATAAGGTTGAGCGTACATTAGAGATGGCATAATAATTAAATGGGGGAAGATTACAAGTCTGAAAAAATTGTGAAGATATTTAAAAAAATAAGTTTTATGTAATTAATTATTAATTGCTAAGGCTGTAAATAGAAAGTTTTTTTTTTATTGTATTTCCAATCTTCATCCTCATATAAGACGTAGGACGTTCACTGCTGGACATAAGCTCTCCATAATGAAAATTTGAAATTCCGATAGGAATGGGGAAGCTAAGGACAAGCCTAAAATTAAATAAATAATAATTAATAATTGTGTGTCTGTGTCTTTTGTTATTCTAACTAGCTGCTGCACGCGACTTCGCCCGAACAACTTTATAAAATATAGCCTAAAGCCCTCCTCGATAAATTGACTATCCAATACAAAAATAAATTTTCAATTCGAACCTCGTGAGATTACCGCATTCAAACAAACAAACTTTTCAGCTTTATATAATAGTATAGATTATAATCATTAGAGGGTTATCAAGTATCAACATAAATTTGCGAAAAAGAAAACCATCTTATCTCAAGATGTAAATGAATTCACCAGTGTGGTCGCGTCCCTACATCTGATTGTCAATTAAATTTAATAAGTTCACCAACGTGATAACATATTAAATGTAGTGTTATATACTACTGCTCTCGTGTACACTGTAATAATAAATCTGTTAACGTTATTTAATAGATTAAAAGTATTACTTAACAAGAGCAAAGACCGCAATTAGGTACACGCCTACATTTCGTAGCACCAAAAGAGCAACATGTTATAATTCGTAAACAGTAATCACATTGAAAATTGTACCTTTGTATTAGCGATTATATACTTCAAAGTTAAAAAAATATAACAAGCAATGTTTTTTAGTTTTTTTCTTAATGAAAAAAGTAGATATTGTTTTTTAATAGTCATTATCTAACGAAAGGAGATACTTAAACTTATTATTTTTAACCTCCGAAGCCCGACGAAAAATAGGAGTGTTATAAGACTGAGACCTGTATGTCTGTCTTATCGTACCTCCCAAACGAACAGACCGATTTGGAACGAACGGACCGATTGTTTTTGTTTGGAAGCTGACGTGATCCAAATAGTTCTTACGTAATGAGATTCTAAAGTAGATACCTACTAATTTTTATATATTTTTTTTATTAGAGATGGCTTTGCTCTTGGCCAGCAACCAACTGGGTGAGCGAGCTCACCCAGAAAATGCCTATTCACTCGAACTTTGAAAAGATTTGTGTTATATGAGCTCGGAAATACGAATAAGTTTGATCATAGATTTTTTTTTTCTGATTACTAAACAGGCTGAATCTTCGTTTTGCCGAGACGTCCACCTTTTTCCTCTGCGAAAATTCTCGATAGAGGCAGTTAAAGAAGTTAGCAGCCGTAAAAAACTTCCAAGCGTAGGACTGGGAAAACGTACCACTCAATTTGTAGAACTATGCGGTCATTTTATTATACAAATGTTTACTAAGCTGCAGACAAAAAATCAGCTGGTTATTAATAGTTTTTGTGACCTATTTATTGTGATATATTGGGAGTGGTTTTTGGGACGGCTGCTAACTACTATAACTACCTCTATCGAGAATTTTCGCAGAGGAAAAAGTTGTTCGTCTCGGCAAACTGAAGCTACTCACGAAGATTCAGTCTGTTGGTAATCAGAAAAATTTCCTTTGAGGTATACTGGACTATTAAGTAATATGGAATTAGTAATTTGCTTGACTTGGAAAGCGTGCTTTTAAATAAAGAATTTAACTTATTAGGTAAGTAATTGTACGCTTGAGCGGACGACATTAGAGCAGAATGTTTCGCCTGCATGCTACCCTATCCCGTTACAGAGGAGATTGTGCGTACTTGCTGTAGGTACATACTTAGATAAAGATTTATTGCTTCTCTTGTGTATTACGAAATAACTCTTAGTACGTGACTCGCCAATGGACATGAGAAAAAACTGCCTTTTGTTAAATTCGATACAATAGTTGTACAATTTAAGCAGAAATGGTCAAATCATTGCTGGAATTTTTAATCTAATTTTCACGTGTTCTCTGACGGAACTTAAGGTTGATCGTTTTTTAATGTCCACCAAAACATTTTATTACTTATCGAATGAGATTTTTTATATTTATTAACAGTTTAATATAAATTAACGTAGATATAAAGCTGAAGAGTTTATTTGTTTGTTTGTTTGGTACGCGCTAATCTCAGGAACTACTAGTTCGAATTGAAAAATTCTTTTGTGTTGGATAGTCCATTTATGGAGGAAACCTATACCTTATAGAGAACGCGGACGAAATCGCGGGCACCAACTAGTATATGATACAATTTCATAATAACAAAGAAGCGCGCCCATGGATATTATGGTGTGCCGGTGCTCACTGAGTGAGGGCCTCGGGCGAATCGCTATTCATCTAGTACATGAAACATCACGAACTATGCGAAGATATGTATGGAAAAAAAATCGCAATTTAAAAAGAAACGCCGTGCTCACATTTATAATTTGCATTAGTTGCACTTTTACTAGGCTCTTATTCTTACTTTTTCATAGAAGGAATTCTTTGTAAACATGAGATCATGGTGGAGACGGTTTTGCCGTACGAACAATCAAACCTCTTCCAACTCGTAAACTTTTTTTTATATATACAATAAGTAATCTAATCAAAATTTTCTAATTTCACGTTTAAAACTGAACTAATTATACCCATTATGTCATGGTGCGTCGTTAAAACATAATGTCTTTCTAAATGCAACATAAATTTTCCCAGATATGTCATGTTTATTATTAACTGTTATTATTATTTATTAACTGGTGCTTGCGACTTCGTCCGCGTTCTCTATAGCCTATAGCCTTCCTAAATTCGAACCAGTAGTTCCTGAGATTAGCGCATTTATAAAATATAGCCTATAACCTATGTTATTTGCTGATAATATAGCTTCCCAACAGTGAAAGAATTTTTCAAATCGGTCCAGTAGTTTCGGAACCTGTTCATTGCAAACAAACAAACAGTCAAATCTTTCTTCCTTATAGTATTAGTACCCATAAAGTATAGATAGATAGGCGACGGCAGCTATCTATCACTAAAATGAGCCGTTAGTTTGTCTGTTGTCATAAAAAATCCTGGCATTACCATAATATGTGATGTGTACGACTAACTTTTGTATATGGGTTCGTTTGCGTTAAAATTTAAAAAGTAGCCAATTCTCTTCGCCAGAGTAGGTACAGATAATTACTTGATATTAGAGATATTATTTCATTCAGGAATTAAATGTTCAATTGGTTAGAGTGGAAAGCTTTGAAATGGAGCAACTTTCTATGTGAATGGAACCATCTATCGCGGTGAAGTTATTGCTTCTCTTAACGAACCTATTTTGTGATTTATACTATCGTGTTTGTTATTAATATTTTGAATTATTATACAAGTGAAAGTAGATCACGCATATATCGGCGCCAACTGCTCATCTCTTGATAAATAGAGAAAGTTTGATATATTGTTTATTATGTCAATCGTAAAACGTTTTACGATTGAGATCTTAATTTGTCGTCGTAATACTGAGGTTTTTTGCACTCGTAAATAAATGCATTGTGATGTTAGGTAACAATATAATATGCTCGATATATCTATTGCTGTCATGTGGCAGCTCTAACAGCCTCCTGAATACAATATCCATGTGTATAAACTGTCACATAAGAAAGATACTGAAACTGGGCACATAAGAAGAAAACTTGGCACAAACCACACTTTCGTGTTGTAAATATAACATAGTTTTAAGTTTTTCTTTTTTCCCTTGTATTACTAACACTAATATAGACAAATGTCTGAAATAAATGTTATTATTATTATTATTATAAAGCAATATTTTTTCATCTAATAAGTGTGAATTTTTTTAATTACTCGTATTACTTTTTAATTACGCTTATGAAGGTGTTTGTGTTTTATAATATACGGATTCAAATGGAACTTGACAATTTGTGTCATAAAAAATACCTATCAACAAAACATTATCATTTTACACTTTTATTATATTACTTTGCTGAGTCCTAGGAGTATTAAATTGAAAAACTCTAATATTTGTCTTAATTAATATTAATTATCGTAAGTTTTCTGAATCGCCTCCCACATGGAAACAAATTTAAAGACGCAAGTCATATGATTCAAATATGCTACCAAGAAGTCAAGAAAATTTTTATTGTAGGAATTTAGTTTTAAGAAAACCGTTTAAAAGCTTCTGATGTATATTAAAATAAGCTTTTTATAATTTTCTATTCAAAATCCACTTCAATGACCGGTACTTTGGCCCTGTTCCCGCCCTATGAGGTCCCGGAAGGCAAACTCGTGGTTCGTGACTTTATCGTTCATTCGCCACGGACCCATTGTGATGACACAGACTCGAAAGATCATCCCGCAAAAGGAGCTCATTTATTAGATCCAACCTGTTCGCGTAATTGATGTATATGCTAGCTTATATAGCTTTTTTAAATATCTATTAGGCCAACGATCTCAATCGGTTCAATTATCACGAACAATCGAACTTTCGCTAATTAACAAAAAATTTAAATTTTGTGTGTTCCAAATAAAATTATACCTTTCATCGTTATTTATAGCGGTCAGTAAAAAGTAAAAAAAAATTGAATTGTCATTCATTTTCCCGCGAACATTACCGACGCTAAAGTCATTCGGTGTTTGTGGTCGCTGAACGGTACTATACCAAGTCACGCCTCGAAATGTCATTATCATGGTCACTCTCGTAAAATTTCTCGTCACAATATTTATCTTTAAAAAGTAAAAAATCAGAATAGGAACACATTTCACATTTCTATATTTTTCTGGTAAGTATTATTTATTTTATTTATTTATTTATTTATTAATTTACAACATACATGGTACACCACTACAGGAGTGGTCCTAATACAATGTATCTGTTCTTAAATTATAAAAAATAAAAAAATTAGAAAATATGTTTTTTTTAAATAAACCTATATTACACAAGAATAATTTAACATAAACCTATATAAATATATATATATATATAAAATAGGTTTATGTTAAATTATTCTTATTAGGTAATATATATATATATATATATATTACCTAAGTATTTAACTATAAGATAGCACAAATAGTCCCACCCTAATGAATTCATTAAGTGTGCAATGGAACAAGTCAATTAATTTTGCTATTTTATTTAAGTTGCGCAAGGCTCGTGTCAGAGTATTCGGGATTTTTTTAAATTTTATAAATGACTTCGTTCTTGTAAAAAATTAAATAAATTACTCTTAAGAAAATATTTATATGACAAATACAATAACGCTTGACATATTGCTTAGACGTCAGTGGGGCCGCCACAATTTCATTATATTTTTTAAAGATTTCTTGGAACAATACTTTTTTCTTTCTTCATGATATTCCTTTCCTGTATCTCTGACAATGTGCATGAATTCGAGTTGCGTTGAGTAATTAAGGCGTGAAAAGGTAACAGACAGACAGAGATTGGCAATGACATTATAATCCTTTCTATCCAATATATTTTAATAGTGCATCTGTATTTTAACTTTACATTTGATTTGTCGTTTTAAATACTTGTTAGTTTCTATACTGTAATTGAATTTTCTCTAATTAATTCTCGGAAATGTAACTCCTCGTACGCCTTCGCGTCTGTGTACTTCGTTAGTACCATCATGTCTCACAGATAACCTATCGAACTCTTGATACATTCCTTGTACTTAACACTAGCCATAATGCAATACTAAAAAAGTTAAATCAGAATGGATTTAGTTCTTTTTTATTAATCTTTACTGTATAAAAACAAATAACATTTTTAACGTAACTTTACTTGTAGATGTCAGTCAAATTAGTATTTTTAAGTAAGTAAATAAAGAAAAATATAAATTAAAATGTAGACCCTTTAACGAATCAGTAATTAATTCCAAATGGTTTCAATTAATTAAATTTACTGTTACTAAATTTACTGTTATTATCTAACAAAATTAATCGACCCAGCAATGTACTACTACAGACATAATGTGTCCCCAGTACTTGACATTGACATTTACGATCGTTGTCGCCTCAGTACCCTGTACCAAGACATCTATGACTGATAACCGACAATTTAGCGGATCACGAAATTCATTGATTATGTATTGTTACTTTGGATTGCTATATCTCTGAGTATAAGTAAGCACTTTGGAACATTATGAATAAGTTAAAGTAAATGCGTATACTCTTAACTCTATAGAATCATCGTTCAAATTTATTGGTCTTATTACAGGCCATACCCCGTATATTCAGACGTTTACGGACTAACACGTTTACGACATTTACGGCCAATTGTGAAAACTTGGAAAAAAAGATAATGATAAATTGTAGTGAAAGTTGTCATACTCTAAGTATTTAATTTAAACAATAAAATATCTCTCTTCTTATATGAAAATAAGGTGTCTCAATTCTTAAGACATGTAACACGGAAACGTTGGTCCCGTGATTTTCTAAAGCAAGTCTTTTGAATTTGATACATTAAAATGCCATTATAATATCAGCCTTGTACAGTTTTTTGTGAACTCATCTCAAATATGTTTCCGCTTTCAATAAAGTGCTTTTTGTGACGTTTCATTGATGTTAAAATATAATTTTGATGTTAGTGAAAACGTATACTTAGTTTGTAACGTGATTGTTTGGAACGTTCTAAAACTAGGTTAATAAAAATTTCACTACACAAGAAAAAAGTAACTATACATATTACTTGTGTAAATTGTTATTGGTTTCCAAATATAGTCTCATAGTCAGATTGTCTCAATTGTATGTTTTCGGAATTAAGGATCCCGGAAAATATTATTAAAGAATTTTGCCTACGAAGCGAGCCGGCACAGCGCGGCGTGAACTAGGGACTATATCGATTCCAAATCATAAATAATGCACATCACATTCTAGATTGTTCGATCCTAGATGTAATCTTGAGTTATCCCCTGAAGCGCAGTAAACTGTTCGCTCTGATAAATGCATTGTAGGAAACCGGTGCAGTCAACAACGAAATGCATTGCGAGGCTTACAATAGTGACGTCTCAAATTGTGTGAAATGTAACCGATATTTATATTATTTAGTATGTGACACATGGAGCATTTTTGTATGTTGTGCATAGAATGCAAAACAAAATAGAAAGCGCATAATTTTAGTGCTGTGACAGTGGTGGTGATCAAGAACCACTCGATTATCACTCGATAATGATTGTCATAGCATTTATCGCCTTATTTATAATTGCTTTGCCGAACGGATTTCAATGAAATTTAGTACACATATAGTTTATTATCAGAATTAACATAGATTTAGGACACTTTTTATTCTAGAAAACTGTTAGATTCCCGAGGGATCCTCTAAAATATGAAAAAATGCGATAAAAATATGAATCACAGCGATATTTTAAGCCGTCATAACCTAGTCATAACTAATCCATTCAACGAGTACGATGTTTATATACGTAATTTAAAAAAAAAAATTACTTTTTGACACAAAATAAAATTTTGTGTCAAAGAAAACGAGGAACATTTGTGTACATAAAGTTGAATCTTCATTATAATTTTAAATTGACTTATTACCCTTCATAATATTTAATCTGTCTATCCTGTAATTTATAAAAACTGGTCCTTCGAGACAGTTGACAACTCTTCGCTATTATGATTGACTGACAGTAAAAAGCAATTTTATCCTTTTGTTAAGCCATCAAAGTTAACTTAACTGCAGTTTATCAGATGCTTGTAAAAAACAAACATGGAGCAATTTGCGAAAGCAACTAGGGATGTGCTGCCCTTATATTGCAGTGCATTATTTCTTGATGGAGACATCAAGATGTTATTGTAAAGGTAAACTTCACAATCAATCAAAGATTTATTTACGAAATTTTATAATTTTTATTTATTAATCTCGATGTTAAAACATTAAATATTACATGTATATATGAGACTTTTTAATTAAACAAAATATAGGTATTTGAATATAACGATATTTGTAATCACATCTTCATGAATAAGAAATTAACGAAAAGCTGTTATAGTAAAATATTCCAAGAACGTAAAAAAAATATGTTATGTTCTTTGCATTTTAAAAGAAGCTCTCATCCCTGACAGGCTTCCGTTGAAGGTAAAATAGTTGAAAGCAAAAAAAGACAACACTATTAAGAAATAATTCTCACGAAACATAATGTATTATAATTATTTTATAAATGAAAACACTTTATGTAGGTACTTAAATACTTTGAAAATATAATTAAAATTAAAACCAAACAGTCAGAGATTTAAAGTTATAATTTTGACGTGTGTGACGTGTATCGGTGTATCTATCCCGCGATTTTGATCCGTTTTCAACCGACTTCCAAGAAGGAGGAGGTTCTCAATTCGAGTGTATTTTTTTATGTTTGTTACCTCATAACTTTCGACTGGGTGAAACGATTTTGATTATTCTTTTTTTATTTTAAAGCTGGTGTTTCCCGTGTGGTCTCATTTCAATTTGGTCCAGTTCTGACAATGGCATCCATGAGAAAAGACCATGAGACGGTTTGAAGTCGGATTATTTTTTGTTAAAAAGAGTTATTTGGTTTGAAAGCTAACAAGATCAAGGGATTGTTCATAGAGATTTTATTCAAGCGTTTGAAGACTATCAGCCCATTTCCTAGTTGACCAATGGATCTCACTAACTTCCACATGTTCGATTCACGTGAAATTTGGTAAACTGTTACTTCGGTGGTATTTCCATGACATGGGTAGCAACCTTGACCTGATGCTGCAGCATCAAGTAGTCTCTTTGATAACCAACTTCTTACAGCAGATATAGCGAATAAGGCCCAAAAAAAAGTCGGGGTCAGTTTATAATTGTTAATTACTTTATACCTTGTAGATCGAAAGATAACCGAAATAGCAACATAACGTATTACGAACACAAAGAATTTATTCTGTGTAATAAGTGTAACACATTCATGACAAGATTAATTTTTATGGACCAAATTAATATACCAAATAATTACTTCTTACCTAGTTTACGTTATCTTATGTTAGTTTACCCAGTTTAGTTGAGGTTACCTAGTTTCGGTAAGCTATACTTTAGGTTATCTAGTAGACTACTCGAAGCCGCAAAACAGTTCAAGGTTACCATGCCATGGAAATACCACCGAAGTAGCAGTATAGGAAATTAACAGTAACAGCAAATATATCACCTTCAAACCAAAAAAGCTGATTAAAATCGGTGCATCACAGAAACACAGATAAATAGATACACAGTTACATAAATACACCGATACACTGACACACACCTCAAACTTGTTATACTTACCTTTCTTTTGCGTCGGGCGTTAAAAAGCCATAAGCGATGAAGGTTTGTCTTCTATACTAATATTAGAAAGAGGAAGGATTTGATTGTTTGTTTGTTTGTATAGAATAGGCTCCGAAACTACTGGACCGATTTGACAAATTCTTTTACCATTAGAAGCCGACATTATCCATGATGAATATAGGCTACTTTTTACCGCGGGAAAATGCTTCATTCTTACGGGAAATCTAAAATAAAAGTAAATACTAGCGACTTGGCCCGGGCGATATCAAAATACGGTAGATGGAGTTCTACGCGGACGAAGTCGCGAGCACCAGCTAGTGCCATATAATTTGCAGAAAAAATGCAAGCAAAGCCGTGGTCGGGTCGCTAGTGTAATATAATGCTTTAATATATATACTGTGTACATTCCAACATTGCCAATTTAAATATATGCCGCGGTTAAATAATTAAGTTCGTTATTAAATCAACTACAACGAACGTTTTTCAACAGTGAACCGCGCAATTACACGCCGTAATGATAGAGCATAGAGCATACATTCATTGGCGAAACAGTGAAAATTATATCTTTAATGTTATTAACACTTTTTTTTTGTCGTTCTTTGACTGATTTCACCCCGAGGTAACACACTCCTATTAAGACTAATACGTGGCGCACGCTCGAAATATTACTGTAAAATTGACTTCATTAAATCTACCGTGCGTTGTCTAACATCAATTAAGGTGTAAAGCCGTATATCCTCACACGCACAGTTGCTCTAAAGTGTTTCCGTGAAGATTAATCTCCGAAAAGTCCTCTGTAATACAATGAAAGTAGCATTAAAATCGATAAAAACGTTTTGGAGGTGTGGTGTGGTGATTCAAACCACCCATTCATATGGGTGAATCCTGCCAGCTCCAAAATTTTAATTTTTGTTATTAATATCTTAGTGGCCCAACTCGGTCTTGACTGAATATATGAATATACCGTACAGTCGGTAGTCGGGGGCACTTTATTGTATAATATTAAATTAAAAGGTACATTTTTTGTATGAAATGATACAGTCAGGGGAATTTTATTTTATATAAATTTCTTTGTATTTGAAACTTTATAAATTTTAAAGTAATTTTCAAAATTTATTCTGGTCTGGATTTGAAAAGTAGTGGTAGGGCGTTTCGCAGTCATTTGGGCAGCCCGTCTGGCGGTAGTAACCACCACCTTACAGAATACCACCGTGAAATAACAGCATGTGTGCTGTTGTGTTTCGGTGACTGCATCATAATATGAGTACCTAGAGAAAATTTAGAAAATAAATGTCTGTTTCGGTGATCACTCTCCATTTAGGTAAAGATGTAAAGAAATTTTAAAAAGTACAGATTTCTATACACTTTATCTTTCATATTATATTTTTTAACGGACAACTTCAACACATATCCTAAGGTATCGGCACTTTCTATACTACAAAGAGCAGTTTAGGTATCAATTTGAACACCGTTGATTGACTCGCCGAGATTACACATCTCAAATGAACAACTTTATTTAGTTCGCCTTCCATATGACTTCATGACAATAGAACTTCACCGCCGGATGTTACCCGCTACGGTCAATTACTGACGCCTTTTATTCATCGATTTCATTTTAATATGTATATTAAAGTGGCTGTCTTAGTTCTGTTTTGCAGTCTGAGACACAGTTGCGATTTACGCAGCGACAAGAACCGCGTATAATCGAATTCGTTGCTCTACCATGATTTCCTTTTCAGTGTCAAGTTATGTAAAATTATTTCCTTGAACGTAATGTCATTTACATAGTCTTTTTAGTTAAAGGTGTTCTAGTAAAGTTTAGTAGCTTCTCAACGAAGATGGCTACGTAATCTTAGAAGCTGCTACAGGAAAGAGTGAGCGAATGCTCATACTAAGCCGTTCTTTGAAATTCTTTAATCAGGAAGTTATTATCCCGCCTCTACTATGTTTGCCCTGTGTTTTCATTGAATACCTATAGTTGAAAAATACGGTATCTTTCATCCGTCATTATGTGCCCAAAATATTACAGCTTCCTCTCGATTATCGCTCTTAGCACTTCTATTCTTTTTCTCATTAGACGCAAAACTTTAAAAATTGTTATCTTCTGCTCGCAAACAAAATGCTGGAAAGTTAGCGTCTAACTCTTCAATGCATAAAACAAAAAACTGGACACATAACAGCGGAATAAGCTCCTGTGTAGTAAACTATCAGCATTTCATTCAAACAAAAGTTGTAACAATTTCCGTTACTTTATAGGAAAGTTTACATTAAGCTCTAAATGTAATTGTTATTGCTTGGGTTAACATTGTGTCAACGCCCTGTCAGTTTGCGGTAACTACGTCTCATTAATTGCGACGACTTTAGAGACGTCAAGAGACGCGCAGTGACGCATGTCGCTCCGTCCTGCGACATAGTCTGTAGGCCGCCTTATTCATTTTCATGGTCATCATTATTCTAAGAAATGATGGTGTGAGTAGTTTTTGTATTACTATTTCTACTTATTAGTTTGGTAGCGTTCTAATGGTAACCAGAATTTTTTTTTTGGTTCGCTTTTTTGTTTCCATTACATACAATCTTGCGCTCGCCAATAAAATGATTATTGTGATGGTAAGTAAGAGTAACATTATCTGAGTGAATAATGTACCCGACGATTTTAAATTCAGGAGCCCTATACATAATGCAACATAATGCCAGTTGTGTTAAGAATGGTCATATTGAAATTTATAAAGTATGTTACTCGCTGAAAATGTAGCTTTTTATAAGTGAAAGAATTTTCAAAATTGGTCCAGTAGTTATGCGTTTTTAATACAAAAATACAAATCTTTATAATATAGATAAGTATAGATTACCTATATATAATAATGTTATTTTTTTTTTGTTTAAAAAAAACCTAAATGAAACTTTAAATAATAAACTTTTAACAGTGCAAAAAAACTTCAAAATTTGGTAGAGTCAAGTTTTTTATCAGACATAGTGAAGTAGGAGCATTACCCTATCTAAAGGTAAGCTTTGTTTATGTTTCCCGCAATCTGTTGATCTTGTGGAGTTTAAAAGTGACTTTATTTGTTGGCGCTTGAATACAAAAGGCAGTTAAGCTGAAAGCTCATACACTACTCGCTTATCTAAGCAGATCATCTTGAGTTTTGCTCGGGCGAAAGTCATATCCGCTGTAAAGAGCTGCTCACAGCTTTCGACTTAACAATGGGACACAAAAGTTTATATTGCAGTGTTTGTTGACAGCTTGAATTCATTTTTTACTGACAATTGATATCTAAAATAAAAAAGACATTAAGTATGCGTTTATAAGCGTAACGATATCTAAAAGTATGTTGACTTTATTATGCGATTACCAATTACATAAAAATATTGACATCAACAAAGGCTATGAAAAAAACGTCGTCATTTTTTAAACAAAAAATTAATATTTTTATATCTTACAACCTACGTGTTATACTGTTTATTACGCTTTTACCATCATGAAATTTTGTCAGAAGTATAAAAAGGATAGAGGTTAGTTTTCGTGCAGAAAATTTTTTTTTTCTGTGAAAAGCGAATGCAGTCGCACGCAAAAGCTAGACTTTTATAACGGCTTATATATACAAAGTACTTAACCTATTTGCATAAATAAAATATCTAATAACGATTAATTAACTAAAAGAATCCGAAAAAAAAAATATTAAAAAAAATTTTGATAAATTTTGTAACACTTGTAAGATTAAGACTACTTATTTGTAAACATTCCATTAAGAAAGACATTTATTATTGTCGTTGAAAAATTGCTTCACAGATAAACGTTGATCCACTTAATATCTAAATCCACTAACGCTATCTACCAAACGTTTTGATACCCTATACTAACACTTGTGTGGGATGAATTCGTTAATTATTTCTGTTATTTTCTTTCGATTGGTTCATTACGTTGGAACGTATTCTCTATTTTTAGCTACCCTTTTTTGAATACACTTTCATAAATTTATTATTATGAAAGTGTATTCTTATGATTCTTTAGGCCTATTTGTATTTAATTTATGTATATATGTCGTCGGCACATCGTAGAATTGGGCATATCATGATATTCCTGGGCAGATCATATTTCTGTTCAAACTAAGAGGGTCGCCTCACTTCGCCAACACGCTCCTCCTCACTTTCATTTGCTTCGCTCCGCTCCTCATCGCACCGCACCTATTTTTGACTTTTGGTGAAAGATTTTAGATTTCATACTTTACGATCTGCCCAATTCTACGAACTGCCCACGACATATAATAGATAAATAATGGCTGTATGAAATCTTAATAAATAAATAAATAAATTGTCGAATCAACAATTATATGGTATTATTAAAAGGAAAAAAGAAATTGTAGGTATTTACGCACATCGATTTCGACTTTCTTTCAGTCTTTCGTCTTTCTGTATGGACTTGAAGACTGAAGCTGGAAATTTATTCCTTACGCGTTAGTTACGCGGGCACTAGTATAATATTAACGTACACTAGAAAGTATATATAACGTACGTTTGAAAAAAAAAAAAGAGTAATGATAGTTTCAAAAAGTAAGTATTATATCTCAAGAAAAGCAACCGCTCTCACTTCATATTATGGTGAGACCGATTTAATTCATTTGTAATTCAAGCTTGGGAAAGTCAGTGGCTAAATTGTGCCATCAGAACAAGGAAATTCTATGGCCGTAGCGTGAACGCACCTAATTGTCAGTTACAATGTTATAATCGTGACTAAAGTTTTTGTATTGTAAAATATGATAATTTAAAATAAAACATAACACTAGCTTGTGCCCGCTACTTCGTCCGATAATATAATGCTTGACACCTTTATCGCTGTGACGATGATGGCGCCACTACAACGACAGTGACGCTTAATTTTTTTAATATTTTTAGAACCTGACATTTTTCCAGGATAAAATTATTACATTTGCTAATTCAGGTAGTAAACTATATGTGTGCCAAATTTCATTCAAATCTGTTCAGCCATTTTTGCATGAAAGAGTAACAAACATCCATCCAACCTCACAAACATTCGATTTTATATATTAGTGGGATTTTGTTAAATTTAGGTAATATATTGACATAATATAAATATAGGTTGAATCCGCATTGAAGCCCAGAAAGATTTTCTAAACATAATCAGCATATCGTATCGCAAGAACTCCTTAACATCATAACAGTTATGTCACGTTAAGTGATGTTAAAATACAGTGGGACATCTATTACCGATTCGCGAAAGACAATTTACATTGGAAAGGTAGCTTCATATCGTGACCGCGCAGGCCTATTGACTACCTGATTTATGGGAATATTTTGCAGCTTCATAAAGAAGCTTGTCTCTTTATAAAACGAGCCTTACAGATATGACAGTGATCTGCTTTCTACAAGAAACCTACTTACTCTCTAGATTGTAAAATTATTAGGTTTCTTTGACTTAAATACTTACGTCTACTGGCCTCAAAAGAAACTAATATGTAATTATATATCTCACTGAGGCGCTCTGTGAATGTCTATGTATATTTACATCTGAGTGAATTATGTATTATCTGATTGATAAGCCGTTTTAGTCTGGCTACAGATGCGCGAATGTTGAATCAGAAATAGTATACAATAAAAAAACTCATAATCCAAGCTTTGGTATTTAATAAAGAAAATTTATTTTAAATTTTTAAAAGTTTTGTTTTTTAATATATTTTAAAATCACCATTGAATGATTCCTCGTTTTGTAAAAATTAGAAAAACCTAACGATAGATCAAATCTGTTACTAATGTATCGAGATTCGCAGCATAATTTGCAGGGAAGCCAGGGGCGGGACGCTAGTGTATCCACTATAAGATTAAAATTAATAATGTTTTATCATACCATTACCATCTAGCCTGTTTATAATATTTCACAGTAAATAGCACTTCATTAGGTACATAATATAAAAACAAAGTTACAAGAATCCAGTCTTTGTTGTGTGCAAAAAGTGCAGAAATGTTTTGTACAAACTTTGTCCGATTAGTTATAGAGTCATGTATTGAATTACGCGGTCATCTCTTTTGTGCTTCGTCTTAGTGATTTTTTTTCATTATTCTATCAGCTAGGATTCTTCTAACATGGGTCAGAGACCTTGTAGGTTTTGCGAGTACAATATGGGACATTCAAATATTACTTAATGCAATTTGGGGGGAGGTTGTAAAACGTTATAAAGGCTTTACAGGCGTTGGAGGGGATTCCCTCCCTTGATTCTCCCAAGTTGGCGACCCTTTTCGTCGGTAAAAATATTTGAACGCCCCTATAAAGTGCACACCTTTACATAATAATTTCAGTCTGTTTGTATGACCGCTAACTCCTCCTAAATCACGAAACTAATTTTTATGCAGTTTTCACCATCAATTTTTGATGGAATTTTTGTATATAGAAAACCTAATGAAAACCGGGAGCGGGTCGTTAGTGCTCTATAACTTGGGTACTTCTATACAATGGCTTGAATTTTTTATTTCTAATTTCCCTTTTCTTTTTCCTTCGTTCAAATAATATAGAAAATCCTCATTTTTTCTACACCTATAAGAGACGAGCTGAAACGAGAGAATAGACCGAGTATCTTTTATCCCGTTTTTTTTTCTTCATTTCCCCTTTTTCCTTCCTTCATATTTAGAGGAGAATGAGATTTTTTTTATTAGACATGTGTTTGCTCTTGGCCAACAACCAGCTGAGTAGCAAGGATGAGGATGAGGAGCAGAGTAGTTCATCCAGAAGATGCCTATTCGCTCCAACTTTGAAAAGATTAGGGAGTTCAAAACCATGACAAAATTTTGGATTATTAAATATCCATATTTATAACTAATATAAATATTGTAAAATTACTTTGTTTGTGATGTGAATTAGAAACAAATTTTGGTTTCTATATTTTAAAGGAGAATTTAACTTAACACTTCCAAATCGGTAAAGTTGGTTCAGTAATTATAAATTAACTGCTCGCTACCGGCTACGACCGATTAAGACTTGCTTTGATGGGTTGTTCCACATAATGCCCAGGTTTTTATCGCCTTACTGCGGCCGTCAACGGATGAATTACCCGTTAGTAAAAATATTAGTTAGCCAACCCACTTAGGGTACTTTAGCTATACATAAACAGAACACCTAAAAAGTACAGCTCATTTATCTTATATATAAAAAATTCAAATTCAAATTCAAATATTTTATTGCAAACCATCTCCGAAACGGCTTGTTTAATGAATATTTTGTGTGGGCTAGGTAGGTCTGGGGTAAGGTTCTAAACTATTGCAAACGGCAAAACAACGTTTGAGGCAAATTATTTTTAGCTAAAGAATCAAAGATTTTTATGGTATATATAGTAGGCATAAAAAATATCACTCGTAACGTACACATATTCACACAAAACATACGGCCGTGTCCACGACATAGCAAAACCCTTTTTTTTTTTTTTTTGTTACTAAATCTTTAGATCTAAGTTCCTAAGAGGTCCATGAGAAATCCCTATAACACTTTTGTGTTTTACAGGAACAGACCGCACAGAACACGCGTATGCATCTGCGCAGGAGTACAAAGAAGCGCTCGAGGCAATACGAAGGCACACCGGCGCTGTAAGTCATTGTTTATAAATTATGCATTATGTTAAATACGTTCGCCTGTTTAAATACAGTAATCTCTACCTCGTATTAATAAATTTCTAATTTATGATGGCCCATTAATTGTAAATACATTAGGATTTCATTTGCTAGTTAAGCTATCCGTTGCTCGCGGCACAAACGGTATCAAATTCATAATAAAATGGAGCAACTAGAAGTAGGATTAGTTCCTATTTGTCATTTTTTCATTTGTTGTCGTCTCGCAGTCTGTGGTAGTAGTGGCAAATTCTCAAATTCTTTATTGTTTGTACTATAACAATTAAATTAATTCTAAACATAGCCTAATTTCTTAATTGCGCCCCACGGACCAACCGTTGACCAACTAGTCATAAACGAAACTTCTAATTTATTTGGTTTGATTTGCTCCAATTTTATTTTAGGAACGCAGCAAGCCTCAACGCACATTAGAAGCAGAGCCCGAAGAGTCTCCGGATGATGTTGAAAACCAACTTCTGGACGAGCTTGTGGTCCCTGAGCCCTGGGAGTTGAACAATACTGCGCGAGCCGGCGTTGAGCTGCTCTTCTTCAATCGGGTGCCGAAAGTCGGGAGTCAGACATTTATGGAGTTGCTTCGGCGTTTGGCAATTAAGAACCAATTTGGTAAGTAAAGTTGCTCCTTCGTGAGTTCATCTTCGTTCCAAATTTCAAGATAGGTGCCGAAAATTTTAACCATAATCATTCATCTAGCCAAGTCTATTGCGGGGTAAGTAAAGGGGTAGAAAATATTCCTACTTCCACTGTTACGAATAATAAGTTGGAATGAGTCTGATTGGGATTATCCTAACTTATGCACTGATTTCTCTAGCATATTTTTCTGTAAGGTGTTGGAACTTAGATGGATAAAAAGTTTATAACTTCCACTAAATTTTTTCGATTTTGATTCGCATACAAGCTCCTAGTATTTTCATTATGTAATATTTCCTTCACAGTTTCAGTTGTTTTATTTTCATAAAGACATTCCTGTACAAATCATGAATATACTATGGGTGGTGCGTGCTCACGACTGTCTATATCTGGTAAAACCCTGCGTCGTGAGGTCGTCTAAACAATCCCATATTGTAACGGTTTATTTCAAGTGAACCGGAATGTATGCCAGCAAATACACTCTGTAAACATTTATATGAGTCTCGAAACTAAGGCTTTTGCCTTAGTTAAAAAACAAGTAAATCGTGTTGCAATGGGAACAGTGTGTTAGGATTACTGAAATTAGAAGTCAACCTCTGTATTGTAATATGCAGACGAGAATTATGATCTGATTCTTTTTTTAGGTTAAATTCGACAGACAGGCTAGTCCACTAGACCTAGGCTTAGGCTTCCGTGATCCTTAGGAATTATAGGATTAGGGAAATGGGCTCTGGCAACCCTTACTCATAAACTCAAATACAACAGCGCACCTTATACTATTCTGTAAGGAAGTGGTTGCGCTGCTAGATTGGCTACCTAATTTATGACTGCAAAACGTAGTATACCCCAGATATTATATGGAGATAGAGTTGTTTTTTTTCAACCTACACCAGCTACTGCATGTTTTCTGGTTCTCTACAGACTAGGTATATACCCGAAGTAATTGAGAAGTCTTTGATAGCAGATGGCAGATAGTCTTGTACTAATCGCAAATTAGGTGATTATTGGTTAACTTGATTTATTGGTTTAACAATTTATAGGTTTTCATCGCGACTCTGTTCAACGCGTTGAAACAATTCGACTGGCGCCGGCCGATCAACAAGTATTAGTGAGTTTGGTATCAGCTCACGAACCTCCCGCTTCGTATATCAAGCACGTCTGTTATACTAATTTTACCAGGTTTGTAAACACATAACCACTTTAGACTATTACTTAAGAAAGACAAATAAAAAATGATTGAATTGGTCTGATGATAAATAAATATTTTAATCTTATACCTAAGTACGACGGTTTTCGTTGAAACTGTCGCACTTGACACACAATTTTGGTCATGGCGTTAATGGTCAAACACACTTACATAAGTAATGCGAAAGAATTTGTTCACCATTAAAAGTCATATTATATGGTTTTAGTTCGCTAATGACCTGTACAACATTTGAATGGTGAAAAATAAGAATACTTAGTTGCTCGCTCACATCAATCAAATAACCAGCTGAAACGCTATTGGTATTGGTATTACTTATACGTAAATGATTAATGTATCAAACGGACATTAATTGCTCAACCCGTTTATTAGCTGATCGGTTGTTCTCTTGTTAGCTGTAATTGCACAATGAAGGAATAGAGACACGTGCAAAAAGTAACCATTGTTTAGTTTGTTTTGTAGGTATACAAGTGAAGAAAACACATTGTCTCAATAATAATTGCTTGTGCTTGACCCATTTCAATGTGACCAAAGGATTTATAGAGTTTTAAATCACCCACAAGATATATATTGCATTTTTTTTAACTCGCAAAGTACAAGACAACTAGTATTCGAAATGTTTTATTTTTATCTATGTACACTTTAATATTATAAAGAGGAAAGATATTGGACCGATTTGAGAAATTCTTTCACTGTTGGGAACTATATTTTTTTTTCGCGTGCAGCAGATATTTATTGGAATAAAGTCATAATGAAAACGAAATCTATATAAATTTTGCTTTTCCTTTATTAATCGGTTAAGCCATAGCTAAAATTATAAAATAGCTTTTTACAAATCATATGGAAATGCTAATTGAGGTTTTAAGGTTACTATTATATATGTTTGTAACATTAAAATCCGTTAGGATAAAACGGCCACTCAGTGCTAATTTAAGACTTTTTAAAAGTGACAGGAAGCAATCAATTTAATAAAAACTTTATCTTGATTTACCTTCATAAATTCTTTAACTGCTTTATTTTTATTAACATGCACCAATTTATCTGTATTACTCCAACAATATGTATATTATACATAATTATGTTTTCCTTAAGGTGAGTCCTTTCGGCTATTATGTCCAGCATGCTGAAGACAAGTATGGTCTTTTCCGCCACTTAGGAATCTTCACTATATAAATATTCTTAGTGGAACAAATGTAACATCCTGCAATGCAACTAAATAATCTATACTAATATTATAAAGAGGAAAGATTTGATTGTTTGTATAGAATAGGCTCCGAAACTACTGGACCGATTTGAAAATTTCTTTTACCATTAGAAGCCGACATTATCCGTGATGAACATAGGATACTTTTTACCTTGGGAAAATGCTTCATTCCTACGGGAAATCTAAAATAAAAGTAAATACTAGCGGCTTGGCCCGGGAGATAGCTTCCGGGCCATAGGGAGTTTTATACTTTTCTACGCGGACGAAGTCGTGAGCACCAGCTAGTGTAACATAATATATTCATGTGTGAATATGAAATAGGACCAGAGTCCAGAGGTCGAGGGTCCGGACCCAGTTGATCAAAACTTAATTACCTAAATCTTAATACATGACCTACACTTTTGCTAAATCTTAATTAATGTTTGCAAATATACTTTTTTTTTCTTGAAAAACACAAATAAACTTGTAAAATAAAATCTATTATTACACACTACATTACACCTACATTTATATGAATTTTTATTATACTCAGGACTAGCCTTTATACCGGCCACATGTCGACGTATAATCTATAAAAAGTAGACAACCGACTGCTTACTCAATATTTATAAGTGTGCATTTCTATTTCTAGGTTCGGCTTTCCGTCCCCCATTTATGTCAACATAGTCCGCGATCCAGTGGAGCGTGTTATATCCTGGTACTACTATGTTAGAGCCCCTTGGTACTACGTTGAGAGGAAGAGAGCATTCCCCGACCTTCCGTTACCGGATCCGGCTTGGCTGAAGAAAGTATGTTCCTTACTTGTGTTAAATTGTGTATATGCATGCTACGTTAGTGTGCGTGTCTCTTTGAACGATAACTTCTGACGTCTAACTATTTTTGTTATGTTAACGTTGAGAGACAGGCTGACGGTCCACTTTATGTTATGGAAAGCCTTGTTTTGCATACTTCAGGATAAGGGATTGGAAAGGGATAGGAAAATGGGCTCTGGAATCGCTTACTCACTCACCGAAACACAAAAGCACACATGCTGTTATTTCACGGTAAGGCGATAGTCTGTAGTATATGCTCTTGCCATTATTACACAAAGACTTGACTACTTATAGACAGACAAGTATGATAACTATGTCAAATCAAATACATAACATATTGGAATATAATATCCAAGCAACGATTAATTATTACTAATTTTGCTTTAGAAAAACAGAAAGAAACTAAAAACTTCTAAAAACTCGCTAACGTAACCCATTTTTTTTTATATATTTAATTTACAGAAACAGCTCGTTTGCGATTTTATTAAATGTATAGATATCTAAGTATATTTTACAGCATCTTCATTGGCATTTTATGATTTTATATCACCAGGTAATACTTGTTCACTCGTATTTTAATAACTTAATTGAATGTTATATCGTTATATATTTTGAGAGTGGTTTAGTTAAGTTCGTTGTACTATTAAACAGTAATTTGCTGCCTCAAGTTTGCATAAATTACACAAATCCCTCAATCGTAAGCGAGTATCGAGTATCATGCAATCTTAATTTCTTCTACAAAGTTAGTTAGTGCTCATTAACTGAAGTTGACTTGCGTCTATTAACACATCAGGACTGACTTCTGCGTTATCTGATCAAGTGCACAATGGTGTAATAAATTAAATCGTATAGGCGTAATTGTTTTCAAGTAGCGTAATATTTAGCATAAACTGTTGAGAAAATCTCTATATTTCTACTGGTAGTAATAAGTAGAAAAATAATCTACTTATTTCTACCGGCAGAAAGGGCGTTCTATACTTGCTTAAGTTAAGTAGCCAACCGCTAAAGTGTTCATTAGAAATAATTTTATGTTTTATTAAATTATGCACTCGGTGCAATTTTTATTTTTTTATTATTTATTTAATATTTGGGACTTTTACCATACAAGCAAAGGTTCTTCTTAATGTCTTGGCTCCAACTGATCTTCTCCGATGATTTTTCCAGTGTCATTAGTAAAAATAGCAATTTGTAATAGCCTTTTTTTTTAACAAAAAAAGGCAAAATTGAAATAAAAAAAAATAAAAAATAGCAGATCTCGAGACTAGTCAGTCAAGTCAAAGTCAAGTCTATAATTTTTCTTAGTTTTCCAAAACAGGTCCGTCAAGTCCAAAGCAGTCAGGTCAAGTCAAGCAAAGGTTTAATCAGCTAAATTATTCCCGGTGACAGGTGACTTTAAATGACTTTAAATGATGGTGAAAGAGGCGCTTAGCGATATTCAATCAATGAATCAACCAATCAACCATTTATTTGCAACTTAGTAACACAACACAAGTAACATAACACAACATAACAACGACAAAGAAAAGAAAAAAGAATGAGTTACTAGTCACAAATAGGCCCCTACTCAGTATTTTGCTGGCATAGGCCAGCACTGATCTTCCGCAGGAACCCTAAGTTTTATATTCTATCTAAAGTGTATCTAAAACTATAGATAGTGCCTTGAACGGTTTTTTAGATCAAGAATGACTCAGAACTTATTCAATTTCAACAATGTCATTATACGTTATTATTAAGTATTCCGCGAACGTCACAATTTATTATGCCGTGGTCACCTCCTGTGGCGATCCGTTATTCAGACTGAATGATCTGTCACGAATCTATACAGTACTGCGGTGGAAAAAATTAATGTTCACGATCCGATCAAAGAGCTATGATTTACGTGTCAAATTAACTTGGAAATTGAGTGCGCCGCTAAAAGGCGTTTGTTTTTGCTACTTAGCGATTAATTGGCGAAAATGATTGAGGTCTTTAGACGGTGTTTAAGCCAGCAATAGTGCGTACCAGACGTAAACAAGTTAGAGCTATACGTGGTTCTATTCATTGTGAAAGGAGTGGGTATAGATAGATACATAATATAATTGGTTGAACTTGAAACTGTGATGAAAAACAGCTAGAAGTTATAACAAATACATTTTACCTTGATACTAAGTACAGTGCTCAATGTTAGTAATTAAGATAATATCTGCAATCCAAGTCGCTTCTTATTTCCAATACAAGCGTCTCGCGTACGTCTTCGCACGGATGCAATTCTTTTTATTATCTACACAAACCTTTCCCCTTTACGCTCTTTCCATTAGTGAAAATCGTTTTAAAATCCGTTGGGTGGTATATTTTTAAAGTGAAAAATAATATTGCAACAAAAATAAACAAATGTATCTGTTTTTTGCAATTTTTCTATAGTGTTAACTTAGATTACATTATTAGGCAGGTAATAATAATAATAATAATAATAATAATAATAATAATAATAATAATAATAATAATAATAATAATAATAATAGGTAAATATCTAGGTTAAAAACTGTGCCCGCGACCTCAGAATAAATAATAGGTACTGCTTCGTACACGATGTAGTTCGTTTTTGGAAAATCCCAGAAGAACCTCACATTTTTTCGGGATAAAAATGCTGTACCATATTATTATGTTAAACCAGGTATAACTATATGTTGCCATATTTCATCTAAATTCGTTGAGCTTTTTTTGCGTGATCGAGTAACAAACATCCAATCAAACATAAAAACTTTTGCATATACAATATTATCAGGATGTACTCGTATAATATCATAAGAGCCATTATTTCTAGTTATGAATTGGATTAGAAAGCCCCTATGCTAAGATTTAGTTCAGGATTACGATAGCGGTTTACGTGTGTTTGATTCTTTCACAGGCTCATTTAATTTATTAGTAACTTTGAATAGAAAATATTCCTGACAGGACAGGATCCATTAGGGAATAGCTGGGCGTTGCACGCTGTGAAGGGTAACAGGCTGCGTTATAAATTAAACATTGTCAATGGATAATTAAATGTTTACGAACACAAGAATTAAGTTATAAATGTGTTTAAGGCGGTCTTGTCCGTAATTGCAGAACGGTATAAAGAAATACAGTGCCCAATAGACAAATATATATTCGCATTATGCTACACACACCGCCTCTGGGCCATTGATCTGACAGGTAACGCCAAGTTATTAAGAAAATTAATGATATCGGAGATTGCATAACGCCCTGCAGATTTTCCTTGTTAATTATTCATCTATTGTTAGACTCGGACACACAATGGGAGAGTTTACGGACTATGAAACGTGTAGTTTGTTCGCCGACAACATTCGCTGGGCGAACGAGCAAAAAACAAATTGGTTTAGATTTAGAGTTAGAGGCGGCAAAAAAGGTTACATTTTAATTAGTGTTTCGAGGAACTTTTTATGTAAACAATGAACTTTGAAATGAATTCTTTTATGAAATGAAATAACCACCAAAGAGAGACGGAATCCTTTTGCGTAGCGAGTTTGCCTCTAGCAAATCTCATTGAAATTGTAAGTAATTGCAAAGAATAAATCTGTATACCAGGAAATTGGTTTTCCAGATTTTTTATGTTAAGGTCGACTATAACCAATTACATAGTTTGCATTGGCAGTGATACAAATTATGCTTAGGATTATTGACAAATAGTAATTCACTTAGCGAACTTTAAAAACGTTAAGCGCTGCGGGACCAATCAAATATCTTTGCTCATGATTATAATATAATAATATATAAACCTCATAAAAATGAGTACGAGTGAGTAAGGGGTGCCAGTGCCCAATTACCTCATACCTTCCTTCTTTAGCCCCTTATCCTCAATCCATAGACCTTAGACCATAGGGTCTATGGTCGGCGGCGCACTTTCAGCACCTGTGGCGTTGCTTGTGATATAGGCGACCATCAAACTGTCTAATATAAAAAAAAATGTCCAGTGCATTTTTTTATTTTTAAATAGTCTTTAATGCCATGACCTTTAAATAGTCATGACGTTATAAATTCCCAATAAAGAAGAAAAACATAATTCATATTTAAATACAATATTTACATAAACATTGCGAATATTAAGAAGGCGAGTACTTACCTTCTTAATATTCGCAATGTTTTTATTACTTAATTTTAAAAGTACCCGCATGCACGTCGATTTCGTGTCAGTGAAGACACAGTTTTTAAAGACATGCAAGTTTTTAAAAATTATGCAACACGCAGGTGACGTGACGTGATTGATTATTTTGAAGACTCATCTGACATCAAATGTCTTAGATATCAGGCAAGAAGTAAGAAGTAAGAGGGGGGCAGCGCACTAGCAGTACCTGTGGGTTGCCTGTGTTATAGTATAGGCGACGATAGCCACCTACGATCGAGAGCTCCGTCAGTTTGTCTGTCCACCTTAAGTAACATAAAAGGAAAATTTTATATGACCATTTTTGATTTTTTTGTTGTAATTTTACAGGACTTTGAAACGTGCGTGTTGAGCGGAGATCGCGAGTGCCGGTACGTGGAAGGCGAAACGCACGAAGGCATCGGAGATCATCGTCGTCAGACCCTGTTCTTTTGCGGTCACGAGCCACAGTGCACGTTTGTATTTTTTTTTTATTTATTTCTTTGTACTGTGAATACTGTGACATAGATAGAGAATACCATAGTTGCCCGTAGCATATTTACATACATAAAAAATTCTCATGACACGACTATGAAAACTTGTGGACACTGTGGACATCATAAAAATTAAGCTATTTTGTATATATAACATCTGTCAGGGTTATAATTATAGTTGACATGCTGGTACCCGCCACTTCGCGTTAAAATATTAAACATAATATAACACCTATGAAAATATATCAATCAGTATTATCTTTATTGACACCAAAAAATTTTTTAGGCGCAATTTATTATATTTTTAGACGATCCCTCGGGAACCTAACATTTTCTAAGATAAAAGTATGTACCTATGATAATCCAGGTAATAAACTACTTGTGTGCAAATACTTCATCCAAATCCGTTGAGCGGTTTTTTTATGAAAGTGTAACAAACTTTCATACATTCATTTTCACAAGTTTTCATATTTATTTAATAGTTATTTAATATTTAAAACATTTATGTGAATTTCGCTGTTCATATTCAGTAGTGATCATGTTCCATTGCAATTACCTTTATAATAATTGATACAGTTTATTAACAACTAGTTGGCGCCCGCGACTTCGTCCGCGTTGAAAAAGAAAAAAGTAGCTATCCTGTGTCCTGTACTTCTAAATGTTTATCTATTTATCTACCAAGTTTCATGAAAATCAGTTAATTCGTTTAAGAGTTATGGAGGAACATACATACATACATTACCTACACTTACACACAATAACGCCTAGCAATAAAATTATAGCAAAATCATGTAACAATAAATATTGCATCTTAAAAGTTTTCGGCGTTTTGGAAATACGTAATTTTGTTTTTATTGACATTTACAGGCCGTTCAACAGTATGGAGGCTTTGCAGCGTGCCAAGCGAGTCGTAGAAGAGCAGTACGCAGTGGTCGGCGTTTTAGAGGATATGAACTCAACCCTTCTGGCACTCGAGCACTACGTGCCGCGGTTCTTTCAGGGAGCATCGCATTTGTACTGGGGTGAATATCTCCTTTAAATAATTTGAAAGTAATTACATAAATTATACAGGTTTTATTAAGAAAAATACGAACAGAAAAATTTTATTTATTATTTAAATTGAAAATTGAATATTTCTTTTTTAATTTCGTTCGACTCGACCCCAGTTAGTTACTCAAATGCTATAGTATAGAGGTATAGAGGTATATTTGTCGGGAAAGTTTTTTTAATAATATTAAAATTAACTAATTTCAAAATAAAAAAGGTCCCAAAATAAAAATAAGTTATTGCTCACGAGTCTGATGGCGCCATCTACAGATAAGTTCGGAACTAAACTTTTATTGAAATACCATGGAATAAATAGTGCGTGATTTTTTCCCTAAATTTTCATAAAGATCCTTTTACACAAATTGAGTCATAATTGAGTAACAAAAATCTAAATGTTTTTACAATTTTATTATTAGAATTTTTCCTCTAGAGTTTTCATAAATAACATAATAATTGTTAGGTTATTGACCTCTTTGTATTGAAATAATGGAGTGTGAATGTGATAAGATTAAAAAAAAATTCTTTGCCATGACCTGCCGGCATGCCGTGTCATATCATCAGTCAGCGCCGGCCCTTAAACAAACATCAACATATAACCTACTACCTTTATTGGTATTGATCATAAAAAAATACTTTATAATCTATGATGACATCCAATAAAAAGAGTAGGTTATCTTGTGCTTTTATAAAAGTACTTAATTATCAAAAAAATACCCTTTCAGACGAGTTACACACCTTCAATCGCATAAATCGGAACGCGTTCAAGCCACCTGTCTCCGAAGCCGTCAAGCAGATGGTTCGCGCGAACTTCACACGTGAAATAGAATTCTACGAGTTCTGCAAACAGAGATTGTACATGCAACTACGCGCTCTAAGAGACCCTACAATCATTCTTCCGACCTCTACAACTTCCAGGAAAAAGAGGTCAAGTAGCCCTACCGGAATATAAATGTGTATTGCTTTTTTGTGTCCTCCGATATACATTATGATGACTTAAGGGCCGGCGCAAATTGGAGGACATCGCGGCAAAGTATTTCAATTTTATCATAAAATTTTGTACCTCAACATGCTAACAGCTTATAATATAATTACTCAACAATCTGTGTGCTGTGGCATTCCGCAGTTGAAAGTTTGGATTATATTAAAAGCCCTTAAGGTTAAAAATTCAATGATTTTTAAAATTCATGCCGTGCCGTCCTCCAATGTGCGCCGGCCCTTAGAAAAAATTGTGGTGTCGCTTAAAGTTTCAAAATTGTTTGAACTCCTGCACAAATGTAGGTAGGTATTATAATATTATAGCTACAATGTGGAGTGATAAGGGATGTGGAGTGATTCACTCGACGTTATATTTTTCCTGAGACTTCGAGAATTTACGAGTCACCATCTTTTAATTGTTTCTGTAAATAATAAAACTATGAAACCTACATAGATACAAAGAAATGTAGCAATAAATGAAGATAGCGCTGCTGTATCAAAAGGGTTACTTAATATTGTACTTAATAATTATTGTAATTGTATTTGTCCAAAATTCATTTTAAATGACTTTTCTTAAGAAAATATAGTAAAAATCTTAAGAAGGAGAAAATAAAAATAACACAAATATCTCATGTGTTTTAAAATGCTTAAAAGAATTATTTTCATCTCATTATTTAATTGTACCCAATGTTACAATAATTATTACCATAATGTATTTAGTTAAAATTTATTGTTGCGTTATTCGATTGTGATCCCCGCCTTTTGATGTACTTAATTAATTTTATTAATTTATCACTTAGTTTGTAGTCAAGAAATTAAATTTAACTACACTATGAATCCATGACAATATTAATATAACGTAATGATTATTATGTATACTTAAGCAAAATTTTACTTAGTTAATTATACAACCAATAGAGGCATTAGGTCATATTAGGTTCATATATTTTTCATGTCATAATTGTTTAAATATACAAGGTGTTCGAAAACTGCGTCTTCTTTCAGTAAAATATCCCAACTACGATATTTAAGGTACTTTCCCTTCATGTCGCGTATAGTCCTGTATACTTTAAATCAAAAAGTACATACGACTAGATAATTAATTTAAATGAAACGAAATATTTCAAAGCTTATTTAGCAGTAAATTATTCCGCAATAGTGGGACACTTACGAGTATATACGACAGATGTCGCTACATGTATATCAAACTGCTTTATCAATCGTCTGTTTTTATTATAATTTTGTTAAATGCTTAAATGTTGGCGACCAGCATAAATATCTTTGTAAATATAGATTGTAAATTGTTGTGATATGTTAAATTAAATATACGATAGATTATATTTTATTATAAAAGTTAAGAACTGATTCAATTCAAATAATTTATAGAAGAAATTTTACATTATCAAAATTAATTCATCTGAAACTGTATGCATATCTTTGCCATATTCAACTAATTAATGTTGCTGAATTTTCTCGTTACGACACTGTCAGTTATTTGAAGACTTCATATTTTTACACACAAGTTGTAATATGTTGTAATATAATTTCATATAGTTAAAAAACTTATTTACTAAGAATCGAACAAATTTGGAATATATTTCTACTTCAATACAGAAATTATACATATAAATGAATTCGCCTTTTATTGAATTGTTTCTTAGTGTTTACCCGCCACGGCCGGATGCATTTTTTCTAAAAATTGTATTTATGATGGTAAGTAGCTACTTTACCACCAAGAGAACCGTCAGCCTTCTCATAAAATACTTAGATCTCGAAAAATCTCGAAAAAGAACATGAACTTCACAGACTTCTCATCGCATATATATAACAATTAATTCAGAGATATTTTTCTAAACTAGAAATTGTTTCTCTTACAGATACCGATAGATGGCGCTGATTATATGTTCAGAACACTGCATATCACAATAATCCATATTAACGTTATGAATATGAAAGTCTGTCTGTTACCTTAATTTTCACGCATTAAATAACTACCTCGGCCAATCATCATTAAATTTTGCATACACGTTGTTAGTTAGGAATTCAGGAAATGGTAGGTTCCCGAGGGATCATCTGTAAATATAAAAATGTGGAGGCGCCATCTTCGTCTCAGCAGTAATATTTTCTCAGGTGTTATCAACATTTCAACGTTGAAATTATTTTTCAACGCGGACGAAGTCGCGGGCACCAACTAGGTTCTCGAGTGGAGGCCAAGGACAAGCAAGCGCAGCGTAGCAGAGTAAGATGTCCACCCACAAAGTGAGACGATCTGTCCGTAGACAGTGGATCCAGGCTGCTCCTGACTAGTCCTATTTTAAAATCATGGAGGAAGCCCGTGTTCAAAAAAATAATAAAAATCACTTAAATGAGTACAACCCTGAATTTTATGAATAATATACCGAGAACCTGAATTATTAGTCATTATGAGCAACTATGATGAGCAACACTAAACTGATTTCAATTCTTTGTAACATACATTATCAGCTGATTATATTTTTTTACGATTAACATTTTCGCTTTACTTCATCTCTTCTAGCAATATATTTATATTCTTTATTCAAAATATATGGAGGTCCTTCAATGACTAGACTGCCAGGTATATGTATTAAATTAAATGAAAGAATTTCCGGTCAAGCAAAAACATTTTCTAGTTATTACCACAGACGCTAAAATTTGCAGTTATTTTTAGGGTTTTTACAGTTTTTTTTTTCGGGATAAACAAGGGGCATCTACGTGTTTGAATAACAAAGAAATGGTACTTTTAGTAGTGGCAGGGTACACTGTCTTTCGCAGTAATTTGGGCTACAGTGAAATAAAAGCATGTGTGCTGTTGTGTTTCGATGAGAGCCTATTTCCCTATGCATTCCTAGATTAGTCCTGTATCCTTAATCCTACTATGGTAGGCACAGCACTTTCAACAAGAGGACCTACCATCAAATGGACTGATCGTAACAATAAAAATGATGACCAGAATATATAAGGATTATCTACAATCGTAGTTGGCTAACGACTACGATTGGCTCAGTCTATCTGTCGTCCAGCACAGAAAGAAGACAGATAACTATATTTTTGTTTGAGGTAAAGTGAAACAAGGAGTAAATAATAATGCACATTTATTTATTAGAATAGGTAGTTATTATTTATTAAAAAAACATGTGTCAAATAGTAACAATCTATCAATTGGATGGCATTACAAATTGTTTTTAATAAAATTAACATAATAATATGGCCACATTTTAAGAATTCAGGTACAATAATAATAGAAAACATTTATAACAAAAGTGATAGTAGGTATATTGCTTTTGCGTAATAACTTGATTGCATATAAATATTACTTCAGACTCATTGATCAGAACCGAATGAACTAATCGCTCATCGGTTCTTTAGTATTTCGTATAGGAAAACATGTCATGACTTCGTGTATATAAAAATATAAAATATAATAACATTAATATAATTTTATATAAGTAATGTAACCGTATCTCGTATTGAGAGTAGAATAACGCCATATTTAGTAATCAAACATTAATTTTAATAATTTAAGAACTACACTAACACGAGTGATTTTCGGTCACCACTCAATTAGAAATCATACTTTGTATTATCTACAGTTCAATAAAGATGTTATTGTGAATAAAATATTTCTAACTAGGTGATGCGCTTGCTCATATAATTCGACGTAAATCTATCACATATGACTAACAGTTTTGTAAAAAATGTAATAAAATATCAATATCATTCATAAAATTCATCTCTCACGCAAAAGTGTACACAAGGAAGTGACGGCAGCTCACTGACTTGACTACGTCCGCGGTCCGGATCTGCTTCAGTCTCCGGCTTACCCTCACAGTTTATTGTCCCCTCGGACGCTACACTATTATAGACGACGAAAATTGAAAATATACTTAAAGTAACTCGAAAATTTATTCGCAAATGGCACTCGAGACGAGTTGCACACTCGTTGTGTTTTTATATCTACTCCTACTCTACCGTATATCACAAAAACGCTTAAAATTGAAGCCTCAATGATTCAGAACTCCACAATCGCCCGCTTAGGAACTAACCTCTGCCGGTACAGGCACGGGAATGTGACCAGACGCGGCGCGACCGTCCCTATACTGTGCCGTGCCGCAGCCGCTATCAATCAGTACTCAACACGGAGCCGATCCGGCCTACCAATACACATACGTTCACATCTCGCGTCAAGTGAGACTGCGTCAGTAAAACGACGGGTGCCAGTCCACTGTCGGGTGGAGTGGCCCGAGGGACGCCGGCGCCGACAGAGACGCGCCGAGGGCCAAACAGTCGAAGCAATAATTTGCCCCGCAGTTATTGTCCCAGAATTGTTGGCCCTTACATTGGAATCTCACAGCCAGCTCCAGCCGTTGACCGTTCGATATGGTCGGAGCGTACAACACGAACTGGAACCTGTCTGAGTAGCCGTCGCATGTTCCTTGTACGTAAGTTGCCTGTAAATCTGTAAACGTTTTCCACCTATTCATCGAATATCTAATATGTACTGTTTTATGATAGTCTAAATTTCTCACACGAACGGAACCGCAAACCGTGATATGAGCACCATCACAGACGCGGGCACTCTCTAAACACACATTCTGCTTTTCGAGTTTGTCGGTGACGTCTCGTGGTAGTTGGAACAGGGGTATTAACGAGAGAGCACCAAAACGTGGCGGAGTGCGGACCGGTGGTGAATTCTGCACATCGCCTCCTGTTAAATCGTCGTAAGCAGACTTTGGAATAACCGGAATTTCATCCATAAACGTCTTCACATCTGCTAAATCAAGGCCTAGTACGTCGGCGAAACGTACAATCTTTTTTCTACCAGGTGTTCCGGGAGGCGTTTTACCGGTTTTCAGTGAGGAACAGCGGCGTACACGTTGCGGGCGGTCGTCTTCAATTTCATCTTGGTCGTCAATTTTCGTTTCTATATTTAACACGGGTGATTCTACTTCGATTATGGGAGATAAAACTTTTTCTAAAGTTTCCGATGATTTAAGTGTATCACTGGAAAGTTCTTCGGAAGATTTTGTAATACTTAGTTCCGACGGTTTTTTCTCGTTGCATTCTATTTCAGTGTGTTTTTCTATAGGAACGTCTACATCTGTGATTGATAATTTTTCTACATCTTCACTTATATTGTTTGCCGTTGGTTTTTCACCATCGAATACTTCATCGAAACTTTCAGATGGATCGCTTTTAGCTGATTCGAATTCCGAGTCACTATCAAATGTTGAATTAAGCTGAGCCGGTAAACTGAGGTGATCTCCATCTGCAACGGGAGAAGGTTCTGGAGCGCTATCAACCTCATCGAGGCTATTGTGTCGCGCGCAACCTTCAAATGTGATAGCTGAATATAATTTTTTATCGATGTGGCCATTCTCACGAGGCGCCGGTTGAAGTTTAACAGGTGAACTGTCTGTATAAAATGCGGTTGAGAATCGGAAACCATTCCTGGGCTTCTCCGTGTTCAACTGTGGTTTTAACGGACTGTGTTCTTTGTGTTCTACGTCAGAATCGACATCGTAAAAGGGAGGTTCTGGGTCGTCTGTGGGTGATCTGTCTGGGAATGGTGCTTCATATTCGTCTACGGGACTTGACGGACTCTCACATTCGAGTTCGAAATCGTAGAAAGTGTCAAGGTCACGCTGCGTTGTTTGTTGACTGTTGTTTGACCTCTGTGATGGGGAATTTTCGCGGGCGAGCCAGCTACTCTCTCCATCTGCATCTTGTGCTGCTCCGAGGTTGCGCAGACGCGAGTGAAGATCGCGTGCGAAAGCTGCCGCACGTCCACGGCACGACATGGGAAACAGCGACGTCAGACCGCACTGCGACCCGGCACGATCACCGCTCATCTGCGTCTGAAAACATCAAAATCACCAGGTTAAATATGCATTAAGTTTTTCTCAAACGATTTTATTGCACTTTTAGTGAATTTTTGTTGATTGTTTGATATTAATGCGAAAGTTTATTAGGATTTTTGTTACTGTTCCACGAAAAAAACTTATTTGAAAGAAAATTCTAAGTAATATACTTTATACATCAAAATAACACATAGGCTATAATTTATACTAAATATACGCAGTAAAAGTTAAGAGTAATGTCTTATAAAGTCGGTCACCTATTAGCAACTCATCATATATATATTATAATATGCCTTTATATTATAAATTATATGTAGGTAAAATTCGTTTGTTCCTCTATATTCAGTGGAAAATCTTTTCTGACATGAACGGATTATATAAATTTTATCACCTATCTCATATTATCTGCCACAGATAGTGGTATCACCACCAATAGACTGAGTGTAGCTGCCTGTCAATTTTCCCTATCTATGCCAATTTTACAGTTTCCTTCCCATAGTAAATACTACCATCTAAACCACTACCAGATGATAGTCTTGCTTATCGGATATAAATTATAAACACAAAAGATTTATCTGTAACCTTGTACCGGCCACGATTATTTACTTAACTCAAGAATACTCCGTTTCTCTTATCAAGACTGCGTAGAGATAACAAAAGCTATTTATAAATGATTGACTGAAGATACGAGAATAGGCATAAAAATATACTTAGCGCAATTAATTTTGGTTTTTTTTTTAAATGTGAAATTTATCAGTAAGAGCAAACATAATATATGTAAGACAAATATTTTTATGTAAGTGCTTATGCAGAAATATGTAATCTTGACAGCTCGGTTGTGTTACAAAGGCGTGAAACTGCCTTATCTAATCGAGGTCGTTCACTTTTGACATTCAACTTCATAGTTATCGCACTTGTAAATAAAAGTTAAAGAGATTTTTTTTGTGTTCTCTTATTAGAGAATTAAATAATTAATAATAATAAATTAAATATTTGATTATACTTAATTGCTCGATTGGCTGTTGGGACCTGCCTAAGGGACCGAAGCTTAATATAATGTAATTGTATATTTTAGTTAATATTTTGTATATATTAACTAAAACTAAGCTCCATCGTTGAGTAGAATAACTCAAGGGTAATTTCAATGAAATTAACACAAGATACTCGTAACATTTACTCGCCAATAAGCTTTACTTGAAATCAAGTAAATAATCAATATTTTACTTGTAGTTGATGAAAGAGGCCTCAAATAATAAGTAAATAAATGCGTTCATAGTGTAGTTCTCTCCTAATTATGTAACATACAGTCATAAGTCGATACAGCATGTAACGTGATCAATGGACTACTTACTTATGCTGAAAGATTTCTATCAGATTTGTATGCTAACATCGCTCATATAAAAATACATAAAACGTAAACGAGCAGTGTCTCTATTTATGTAATACCGAGGTAAAAAAAAAATAGTTTTTAGAATTTAGAAGAAACGACTAAACCGATTTGAATGCGGTATTCACTGATGTTTTGTAAAAAGCTTGCTGTAACATTTAGAGTTTGTCTCATTCAAATCGGTTAACAAACAAAAAAGTTATACGGAATACCGGAAAACCAAGCGTACGAAAATCGCACGTACGAAGTTGCGGTAAAACATAAAACTTGTGGACCTTGCGAAAACCTTGACCATGATAAAATGTCAGTCGTCAAGTTCTAATGTCTACACTATGTGTTAAAATAAAGTTGAAGAGTATTTTTGCTTGTTACACTTTCACGCTTTAACTACTTTAATCACTTTGAAATGTTGCATACACGTTGTGAGAGGTACGTAAAGAAGAATACCTTTGATGCAGAACAAAAGTTAGTACCTACTTACTGTATATCTGAAGGGTTCTTAAAGAAAATTTCAAAAATTTACGATTTTGAAAATTGTGTGGTGAAATTTAGTACCTAATTGTATGGATTTTTCCTTGTCCCTGAAGGTCACGCGTAACGTATTCCCTTAATTCGACATAAATGTTTTTTTTAAATCTCGCCGAATTTCCAAAGCTATAAAAATCTAAAAGCATCTGCAGACGTCACTGAAATCTGGCAGCAACTCAGTTAGCCCACGCCTTCTGTTTTCGTAGGGGAGCCCAAGACGAGATTTTTGGATTTACTCGAGCGCGTCAGATATTGCCAATGTATATTACCCACGTGTCTCCGATAACGGATATGTATTAATCTGACGGTTTGGTTGATGGGGCTGATGGGGGTTGGGGTAAAATTTTAAATACAACTCGAGCGCGTCAGATTTTCAGAGGGGATGTTAAGTGAACCTTAACTAAGCTCCCATTTAAAATTCAGACGATTCGGATGTAACGCAAGCTTGTGGCAGCTTTTTAGATTATATGGAGGACTTTTTAAAATACAACGCCTACAAAATTTTGAACGCCTGTAGACGCTCACCCCACCGCTGAAATGAAAAACTTCATGTATCCTTTTTTTTTCTTACCATCCAATCTTCAAAGTCCAATAGGAACCCACGAAGCTCGAGTGACTCCGCATTTAGCATCGTGGGCTCTCCTACCATTTAAACCATTTATTGCAATCTTAGCTGATGTTATATTAGGCGCATCATTCATAATGAGAATATGTTGCGTGTGTTGTTTAGATGTAAAATTTTCTTAATTTAGGAATGCAAAAACAATGTGCCCTTGATTTAATACGTAAGAGTATATTTGTATTCATGTTATAAATAGTTACTAACTATATAGCTCAGAAGAAAGAATCTGGGCGCAAAGAAGACTAAACTCCTAGAATATAATTAATCCTTACATATTATAAAACAAAGTCTCCGCCGCGTCGTCTGTCTGTCTGTCCGTCTGGCATTTTTTTTTTTTTTTACTTTTTAACCTCCGACGCCCGACGCAAAATAGGGGTGGTATAAGTTTGACGTGTGAATGTGAACTCGTGTGTCTGTCTGTGACATCGTAGTTCCCAAACGAATGGACTGATTTTATCCTGTTTATTTTTAAAGCTGACGTGATCGAATTATTTCTCAGTTAAAATTTATGATGATCGGGCTTTCAAAGATCATCAGCTCATTTCGCAGTAGACGAAAGGATCTCACTAATTTCTACAGGTTCGATTGATTTGAAATTTGGTGTACTGTTACTTCGGTGGTATTTCCATGACATGGTAACCTTGAACAGGTGCTGCAGTAGCAAGTAGTTTGCGGAATACCCAACTATTCAGCAATTTATAGCAGATATAGCGTGTTTGGGCTCAACAGCAGCAGTTTTTACGTGATTAGTAAAAAACATAAATAAATACAAATTTTTGGATTTGTACATAATATGGAGATCCAGTACTTTTACTTTAAATGAGTCTGTCAACATTTCTTTCATAAAATATAATGTTGCATATATAAATTTTATATGATTTTTATATAGAAATGTGAGCTGATTCAAATTTGAATATTAAACACAGTTTATTTTTGCTGAAATGTGTCACGAATTTTTCAAACTGGAGTGGAGAATTTCCAAGCCTTGACATGTTTTGCGAAATTTCTATTTTTCTACAAAAGATGTCACGCGCGCGCTATCATGATTGTATTTGATCCGTTTGGGAGGCAATGACCTTGTTCCGAAAACTAGGACGCGCGGTCCTGACCTCGCCAAGTTCCTATCTATAACTGTGGGTACGTACCTATTACGTAAACTACTAGAAAATCGATGGAAACAATATAACATTGTAGTATAACAATGATTTTACTCTTAGGTGACCGTATGTCACGTAATATAGACGCCATACACTATGAAGTTTTTCATTGTAAAGGAAATTACCGACCAGAATTCAACCTTATGTGTTTTATTATACTTGATGAAAATGCCGAAAATAGAAAAATTACAAATTTTATATATAAAAATCAATCGTTGTGCTTTCAGTCCGCTAACTAATCCATCCAAACCACCCAACGGATTGAGGGATAATCAGGGAAGGTTTTTAAATAAATTTATATATTAACAAAAAATAAAACCGCCGAAAAAACTGAAAAGCATAAAATAATCTTATTATTTTACCTAAGTAATTTTGAGTCACCGCCGCGCATCATCACTCTTTACGTAATTTATGCATGTTTGGCGCCGACTCAAAATTACTTAGGTAAAATAATAAGATTATTTTATGCTTTCCAGTTTTTTCGGCGGTTTTATTTTTTGTTAAAAAGTTTTATTTTATGTTTTTTTGTGGCTATAATCTAATATTTACTACATGCTTAATTTTTAATTTTCCCACCCCCATTTTTCCACCTAATTATACCTATTTTTTTCCAAATTTATACAAGACCAACTTCGAGGTATACCCTATCCATTAAAAAAAGAATTATCAAAATCGGACTACTCTGTAAAAAGTTATGCGTGGTTATACGCTACAATCGGTGAGTGAACAATCAATCATCCCCTGTTTTCCTACCCTTAGGGTGGAAATTTTTTTTTCAAATTAAAATGGGACCCCCTTGGGGGTGCACCCTTTCAATTAAAAAAAAGAATTATCAAAATCGGGCTACCCTGTCAAAAGATATGCGTGATCATACATTAAAAAAAAAATATAGTACCTCCTCCGTTTTTTTGTTTTTTCGTTTTCGTCGGTCGAAAAATTGCACCCCGGGCGAAACTGGGAGCGTGTTATTTATTACTAGTTTATTTAATAAAAGAAATATTTAAATCTCCCAATTATCTTATGGTCACTTTTCTGAATTGCCTCCCGCTTATGGAATCAAATATGAAGAATATTGCTGTCAAGATTACACGTTAAAACTCACATTAGATCCATCCATCTGTTGACAAAACGTTGATGAAGAAATCACCATTTATTGTGAAGGCTTGTTGATCGTGTGACATGAACTAATAGGTAATCTAGGTAAGTACATAATTTTCAAATAACAAATGACGTCCGTCTTGTGGACACGGGATTGTAAGCGTCATACGTTTTATTGTCACCCCAAATTGATCTAAATTAAAACCAACACGAACACGCAGACGCAAAATTGAATTGATCACTTGTGACGAGTTGACGCAAGTACAGTTATTAAATATTTTCCAAACAATTTAAAGGTTAATTTGGGTAGTCAATATACGAACATATCTGGTTACATAAATTTGAATAGCTAATTAAGTTACAGTATAATTTAGAACATATTTTATTCTGACATAATGACAAAGCACACAAATAACTTTTTAATTTATTTTGGTTTGGTTTCGCTATTTATAATTTACAATAATATTACTTTAATTATCATCAGTTTCATGAAACCTCTGAATCTATTACTAGGAAGATGCGCCAAGAAGATTCCGAGACTATTCTACTTTTAATCATTTTCAAATTTATGATCATCAATCGTCAATTTATGATGATTAAAATCACGATACACTAACGTAATAGTTGTTCATTTTTATCAATTTAATAACATTTTATTATTAATAGTTTTATTAATTATTACGAATAACAGTTAATTAAACTTATTTGTGTGCTTAGTTGCAAACATTTAGAAAATTTATTTATTTTGCCTAACTTTAAAATTGTACTAGAATCTATTGTTAAAAACTATCAATAATTGAAAAAAAAAATTGTTTATGAACATTAGAAGTTTACATTGTCCACTGAAACAATCTTTATGAAAATTTGGCATGTAAATAGATTGATCTCAAGAAAGAATAGATGCTACTTTTAAATTTAAGCCCGAGCGAAGACACTGGCAAAGATTTTTTTAATAAAATGAATACATATTCTGTAAGCATTGTTTAGAATATTTAAAGGCGAAGCGAAAAGACATATTGTGTAAACTGTGACGTCACTTGGAAAACATTGTGGGACGCTCACAAGACGCTCGCTCTAGTCTATTTTGGATGAAAATAGTGCAACACGTTGCATGTGTGACGAATTGGTATTATATACGGACGACGAAAGCTGCCAAAAAAATAACTAAAGGAAGCGCGGGCGTAACGTTTGGGCGCGGTTATATTGGGATCGCGTTGTTCGTTCGGCGAACATTCAGAATATTTCAGTAATAAAGGCTTGACTCACATCCGACTGAAAATCCATTAGGAATATATAAAGTTATTGCCTTCATTGAGTTCCTTGTTATTTCCTTGTTATTTAGTCCCTCACTTCTAAACCCAAAAAGCCAAAATAATGTCAAAAAAAGAAGTCTGGACTTCACAAACCACATAATCTTGCGAGCAAATGAGTTGCTTTGCTTTGCCAGAATTTGTACTGAGGCCAACATTGGCTACTATCGCGCGACTACAATAATTGCACTTGCACAGTCGCTTGAGCGATCGTTCTTGTCACTTTAGAAACTGATTTTATAAGGAAAATTTATAGCTCTAGCGACAAAGTAGTCGCTTATGCAACAGTTATATCGTGTGCGACAGGACAGTGTGTTGTGTATATATGCCGATAGTCGCTTCACTTGCTATCACTATCATCACACTTCGCTGAGTTACTACAAAATATTATTACTAAGAAGATTTCCATCAGTTAGTTCTGTGAACCCAATACATACGATGCCGAGGATATTTGTAGTACATTGGCCGAGAAATGGTCCATTATCCAATCAAGCAGGTTACAGTTCGTTGTTATTGATCATAAATAATTTTGTACTCCTTACGAAGGTTGTGTTATTATTAGAGCTCACGATACTTCTACTTTATTTAAAAAAAGTCTTTAGGGTCATGTAGTGAAGTCGAGTGAAGTGAGTGAGTTACAAATAACCTGACCGGTATTTTTTTAATGATATGAAAACTACATTTTGCCGAAATTCGCAAAATGAGATTATCGATATTATTATCCACACTTTTAATTTAAAGTGATGTGTAGTTTTTGAAGCTAAGGGCCTCTCTCACCGACTACAAGTAATTATTGATTGATTGATTGGTTGATTAGTTAATTTGAGAAATAATTTTATGTTTTATTGAATTATGCAATATATAGCGTGTTTGAACTAAATAGAATGTCGGGAGTTAGTTTATAATTGTTATTTATACTTAGCTTGTTAATAATCTAGTTTGGCCCAGTCACAAACTAAAGATACTTCTGAAGTTAACTGCAAATGAAATAGAAAGTGTTCTCTCTTTTAAAAAAAAATATAAAGTATCTAGCTAAGAATGTCACTCAAAGACGATTACCGTTCAATGTCACATTATGATAAAAATAAAAACAAGCACGATAAAAAGCGAAAGTCTTCACGAAGATAAAAGCAAGAAATATAAACAGAGTTAATCTTAATTACTAAGCATTGTTTGAGTAGGTAATTACTATCCATTATTATGAAATGACAAGTTTAAAACGAAACGTTGGTATTGTATGAAAAATGAACCATTAAATAAGTGTATGATAATTTAATTTGTTTATGATAACAGTAAGGGGCCTCTTTCACCAACTACTAGTATAATGTTGATTAGTTACTTTAGAAATAATTTTATGTTTTATTAAATTATCTTCGATAGGCGAATTTTTTTTATTATTTTCTTTTTAATATTTGGGACTTTTACCGTACAAGCAAAGGTATATATATATATATATATATATATAAGCCCTGGGCCTCTTTCACCATAGGTCAAGTAGGCTAACCTTCATTTAAAGTCACCTTTACCTTTGTTTGTACGGCAAAAGTCCCAAACATTGAAAAGAAATTAATAAAAAAAATCGCCTATCGAATAATGTAGTAAAACAGAAAAATATGTCTAAAAGACTAATCAACACTTTGGTAAAAGTTGGTGAAATAATTTGTAGTTGGTGAAAGAGGCCTTAATTTATATATTTTTTAATCTATACTAACATTAAATGGAGATAAAGTTCGTATGTTTGCTTGTGTGTAGGCGTTACCGCCTTCAAAAAAGATTTTTCACCGATATAAATAGCATTTTAGGATATACCTACATAGGCTAAATATTTTACGCGGGTGAAGCCGTGGGCACTAGCTATCTGAATATGAAGCTCCAACGCTTGGCATGGCAAAAGTATAATATCAGGCGTCAATCAATGTATGTCAGGAATTTTGCCTTACATATTTTGTTAGGCGTTATATCTTTTATTTTTCAACGCGGACGAAGTCGCGGTTACCAGCTAGTTCATACTGATAATATATTATGTACTTATAGGTAGGTACTATAGGTGACGTACCTATAGGATATAGGTATATTTGGAAAATGACGATGATACGGATTATCTATCTAATGGATTGTATTCGATACTGAGTGATTGTGACTTCACTGAAAGCATATTTGGGCTAAATAAAATTTCTATACTTCTTTCGTTGCGTTGAATAATTACTACTACGTAATGAGTTAAATAATAAATGTACATTATTATTGTTACCTATATTCTATATGTGGTTATATAATATTATAGCTAAAGAGTTTGTTTATTAGTTGTCAGGCGTTTAATCACTTTTTTATTTCTATAATTTATTAACACAAACATTCCTCATTTATCGCACTTTTAATTAGTGAAACCCATATAAAAATCCGTTGCATGTTTAAGATAACAGAGAAACAGACAGACGCCGAGTTTCGGTGACCTATTATGCCAACTTTTGCTTTTAACCACCGACGTAAAAATGGGGTGTTATAAGTTTGACGTGTATAGCTCCAAAACGGATGACCTTTTTAAAGCTGACATGATCGGGATGGTTTTTAGATAAAATTTATAAATATTCCATACAAATCGGTCGTGCCGTTCCCATGTGAAGCTCCTTCATACCATGAATATGACAATAAATTTATTTTATTTATACACTAGCTGGTGCCTGCGACTTCGTCCGTGTTAAAAAAGAAAAAGTAAGGTTACTTTTTCTTGTCCTGTATCCTGTGTCCTGTACGCCTAAATGTTTATCTACCAAATTTCATGAAATTCAGTTAATTCATTTAAGAGTTATGGAGGAACATACATGTACATACACTTACAGATTTATTATTAGTATTGATATGATATTTATATAAAAGGATATTGCATGTGCAAATATGGTGCAACTATCTAAATATGCCATCAAAAAAAAACACAATGCGTATCGAAACAAACAGTATTTATCGCAATTTTATCTTTATTAAATAATGTTTGTACTTCGAAAAACACTTTGATAACGATAAGTAGTTACAATGGTTCGATTGTTTTTGTCTCTATGCTATTGGCGAGATAATTCTTCATCGGTATTAGAAACACGCAGACGTCACAAGAGACTCAATGAAGAAGTTTGATAACGGACGGTCAATGAACTTAAAGATAATGTGTAATTGTAAGCAAATGTCGACTAGTAATCGTATAATTTCTTAATTGATTATATTATATTATATTATACTTAGTCCAAAACATATTATGTCACGTTTTCCAACAGTGAAATTTCGTAATAAAGCTCAGATAAAATAAAAACTAAAGATAGAGCCCTGCATAGTTAAGACTACTACACTATACGACTAGCCTTATTAAAATATTTACTAGTGATTAACAAAAAATAAAATCGCCGAAAAAACTGAAAAGCATAGAATAATCTTATTATCATTTTACCTAAGTAATTTTGAGTCGCCGCCGCGCATCACTCTTTACGTAATTTTATGCTTTTCAGTTTTTTCGGCGGTTTTATTTTTTGTTAAAAAGTTATTACATCCTTAATTTTTCCTTCATTTTTAATTTTCCCACCCCCATTTTCCCACCCTTAGGGTAGGATTTTTTTTCCAAATTTATACAAGACCAACTTCGAGGTATACCCTATCCATTAAAAAAAGAATTATCAAAATCGGACTACTCTGTAAAAAGTTATGCGTGGTTATACGCTACAAACGGTGAGTGAACAATCAATCATCCCCTGTTTTTTTACCCTTAGGGTTGGAATTTTTTTTTTTTCAAATTATAATGGGACCCCCTTGGGGGTGCACCCTTTCAAATAAAAAAAGAATTATCAAAATCGGACCACCCTGTCAAAAGTTATGCGTGAATATACGCGTCGAATTGAGTACCTCCTCCGTTTTTGTTTTTTCGTTTTCGTCGGTCGAAAATACTGAATTGCGCATTGAAAGGGTGTAATTAAAAATATATCTTTACATATTATAAAACATAGACGCTTCTCGCCGTCTACCTTTTCTCTATTTAGATGATGTTGATTTTAAAGTGGCTTTAACTAATTGAATGAAGATTTTATTATATAACTAGCTCGTGCCTGTGACTTCGTCCGCGTTGAAAAAGAAAACCATATTGGTCGCTTGTCCTGTGTCCTGTACGTATAAATGTTTATCTACCAAGTATAATGAAAATCAGTTAATTCGTTTAAGAGTTATGGAGGAAGATACATACATACAATACCTATAGTCCTACAATTACAGATTTATTATTATTATTATATTATATATTATATATAAAATTAGCAGAAACAATCCGTGCGAAGCCGGGGGCGGCCCGCTACTGCTATATGTATTCAGTTAAAATTTTGATAATATGATGTCTTTAAATTATTATAGATAGATGTTTTATTTTTGTAAACTATATATTTAGTTCTTACAAATTTAATATTATCTAAAAGAGTCAGTAGATAAATTATTATATAGAACTTATATATTTTTTTAATTTTAAGTAATAACAATCAAGAAGCCAATACGTAATCGTTATTTTAAGTGTAACCAACTGTAACGTAAAATATTTTATTCTTTTTTGGTTTTATCTTAACAATATTTATAAAATGCAGTCTGTGCTTACAAATAAAAAGATTGGACCGTCTTGATTTTGTTTATATTTTCAATTAGCACAACACAAATCACTTGCGAATTTACACACGAAATAAATGCGGTGACTCAGGATATATACTATGTACTACGAGAGAGGACAGACATGGCAAGCAACGTAGAGGTCGCTCAGCGGTCATTTTACACGCGGCTTGCGGCAATAGTCATGTGATTTGTTTTAATTTGTCAAACATTTCTTCGGAATTACCATTTAAAGGTTAGTAAAAGCGAATTTAATAAAAAAAATCAAGTTGAGCAATTGGTAAGGTGAGTTCTATAGGCATTTATTCATTGTATAACCAACTAACGACCCGCCCCAATTTATTGTAACTGCGCTGCCGATTACAGTATAGAACTGGGGAGGGATAGGGAAATATGGGCTCTGTGGTATCACACCGAAACACAACAGCACGCGTGCTTTTATTTTTTATTGGTTGGGGTGCCAACCAAACAGGCTATTCAAATGACTGCGAAACACAGTGTTCCCTGCTACCTTTCTAGATCCAGACCAAAGCTGATTGATTGGTCTTTTAAGGTTTTAAATCTTTGAACGCAGTCTTACTGAATTTTATAACATAAAGTCTTCTTTCAGCAAGATATGCTATCTACGATATTTAAGGTACTTTCCGTTCATGTCGCATAGTCTTGGGATACCCTGTATATATGCACATAGTTGGCACTCCACTCAACAATGATTTCTCATGAAATCGCTCAGAAGTGAAAAGTTGTTTGAGCTGCAACATCTTTAACCTACTGGCACGAAAATGGAAACTTTAATATTTGTAATGCAATCATTATGTATTCGTAACGTTATTGGTCAACTCTTGTGCACAGAAGCGACTGGTGGATTCTTTCATTTTATGTATACCAAGTTTATATTTATATAGTACTAGCTGGTGCTCGCGACTTCGTCCGCGTAAAAAAGTATAAAACGCCAGCTACCGTATTTTGGATAGATGGCGCTATCTCCCGGGCCAAGCCGCTAGTATTTACTTTTATTTTAGATTTCCCGTAGGAATGAAGCATTTTCCCGCGGTAAAAAGTAGCCTATGTTCATCACGGATAATGTCGGCTTCTAATGGTAAAAGAATTTTTCAAATCGGTCCAGTAATTTCGGAGCCTATTCTATACAAACAAACAATCAAAACTTTCCTCTTTATAATATTAGTATAGACAAAAAATCCCAAGAGTTTTAATTCATCCAAATATTAGTTTAATATCTAACCGCATTTTTTCAGCAATAAGATTTTTTTTATATTTTTTTGCCCATTTTAATCGCCAGTTAAAAAGGGTTGGAAATTGGAATGTAATAATAAGGGCCTCTTTCACCAACTACAAGTAAAGTGAGTACGAAGGGATACCAGAGGCTAATTATAGTCTTTTTTTTCATTAATTAGTCTTCACCGCACTTGCAACACTTGCGTTGCAAGGGCAACGCATGACAAGCGTTTGAATTTGCGTTATCATGGCCACGTACGTGTTATCGTTTATGTGACGTATACGGTATTTATGTGACATACGAATGTTATTGCCAAAAGTGTTGTTGTGTTTGATTCTTTCCTATTGCTTGCAGTGACATAACTCAAGCCTCATTTCCTGTCTCACTAATATTAGAACAATTTTCACGTAATTATAACAATGACGCGTTTGAGAAAACGTAGGCGAATACGTTTCTGACGTATACTCATAAGAAAGAGTTCGCTTTAATTGTTTCTTTAAATAAATATTTTATAAGTGTGATTTTTTATTAAAAAACAGTAGTGATTTCATAATAAAAAACCTTCAGAAAATCGTAGTAGGCGATTGGCTATACACTGGGTTTTATAGAAGAAAAAAATTCAAGTACAGAGCAAATGTATTATCAACCGACTTCCAAAAAAGGAGGAAGTTCTCAATTAGACAGCATTTTTTTAATGTTTGTTACCTCATAACTTTCGACTGGGTGAAACGATTTTGATGATTCTTTTTTAATTTGAAAGCTTTTGCTTCCCGTGTGGTCCCATTTAAATTTGGTCTAGTTCTGACATTGGCATTCATGAGAAAGCGGTTTGATGTCGGTTTTTCTTTTTTGTAAAAAAGAGTTATTTTCAAAGAATTGTTAACAATGTAAGCAATGCACTATAATAAACATTATTTGTTCAATAAAATGTTTCAGCGAATCAAATGGCGAGTCAATACGCAATTTGATTCGTGACTTTCACTTTGGACTGACTCTAAATAGTATGCGCGAGGCAGACACATCCAGACGTCTCGAATAATATAAATATCCCGAGAGCACGTGCTCGGCAAATTATTGGCAACCAGTTCAAATTCAAATAATTCGATTTTTTTTATGTTAAGTTCGACAGACAGGCTGACGTTCCACTTGATGGTAGGTGGCTACCGTCGCCTATAACACAAGCAACGCCATAAGTGCTACAAGTGTGCTGCCGACCATGAAAGGATTAAGGATAAGGGATAAGGGAGGGATGGGGTAATGGGCTCTGGCATCCCTTACTCACTCACCGAAACACAACAGCACATAATGCTATTATTTCACGGTGGTATTCTGTAAGGTGGTGGTTACTGCCGCCAGACGGGCTGTCCAAATGACTGGAAAACACAGTGTGCCCTACCACTACTTCCTTACCTTTTAAGACTGGTCGCAATACCTCACACCAAATTACCTTTACATAGTAATAATAATATCAATCAATACTAATAATAAATCTGCAAGAGTTGGTAATGGAGTAAGTTACTTTGTTGTCAGAGATATCGTGTTTAAGGCTCTATATACATGATACTAAAACTAAATTGACCATTTTTAGAATTTTTTTCTGTATGTATGTTCCTCCATAACTATTAAACGAATTAACTGATTTCCATGAAACTTGGTAGATAAACATTTAGACGTACAGGACACATGATAGGCTACTTTTTTCTTTTTCAAGACGGATGAAGTCGCGGGCGCCAGCTAGTATAAAATAAAGGTGCTTCCCGCCCGTCTATTAATCTGTATTGTACGGTTAATTCTTTTAAACTAAGCAACCGATTTGATTGCGGTTTTCACTGACATATTGATGATTACCTGGATTAAACTAAGTAAAGGATACTTTTCAATGTGTTTCTTATAAGTTAATTAATTAATTAGGATATTAAGTTTCTTATGGGATTAAAAAAAAGTAGCAAGTGGTGGGCATCAGCTAATAATAATTAAATAGTTTTTGAATTTTAACTGTAATATACTTACGGCTGTTATTTAAAAAAACTCAATAAGTAAACAATGGGGAATACACATATGTAGTAACTATTTCAATTTTAAATTCTCTGATTTTAACTGATAGCGAAAGAAAGTTAAAATAAAATGAGAGTTGAAATCTATATAAATGACATATTGTTCAATCAGTCGGTATGCATGTACAAGACGATTGTCATATCTCGACCGGTTTCGAAGAAAATTCAATATATACCTACTTTCTACTGCACTGCACAGTAAAAGCTTGCCTTCGATAACACGAGAATTTCATGTGATAGTACCTTAAATAAAAGCAACGATCACTCTTAAATGTTCAATGATTTAATGCAAGCAATGTTAAATAATCAGTTAAGAAATTATTACTCCTAAGTATATCAATTGGTACTTTAATGTCTTCTATTGACGCAAGTAGTTTTAAAAATATTCACGCACTAAGGCGATTTAGAGTACTATAATCTTTAAACGAGATGAATCAGTTATTTGTTTATTTTATTTCAGAAATTTGAACTTAATAATTAAAGACCACGACAAGGAAATACCAATAACAATCATAAACTCATAAAAATTACATATTAATCTATATAGTATACATTATGATAAATATGAATATATATACATTATGATAAATATGTCTATATACTATAATCTATATACTATACATTATGATAAATATGTCTGTCTGTTACCCTTTCACGCCTTAACTACTCGACCGATTATCGTGATTTTTGGTATGTACACGTTGTTAGTGATACTTTTCGTCCAGAAAAAATACTGTTCCTGTACTAAAATACAGAAAAAAAATACTGAAAATCGTTATAATATCTAAGAATAGAAATTTATCGTTAATAGTGTTGTAGCAATGAATTTGTCATGCGTTATCGGTAATCGGTAATAATATATTTTGTCAGTTATATATTTTATATTTTAACGTAGACGAAGACGCGGTTTGTACCTGTGCAAGCAACTCATAATTAAATGCTCAGAATGCATAATTAGTGACAGTTATTGACATAAACACTGTCACTGTTGTCGAATTGAATGACATTATGGCATGTGGGTCTGAGTCGTTAACTTTTTTAACTTATTAAAATTACCTTGTAAATAACATTATGCACAAATCAAAATTTCACAACAGTTGAGGGCATTCATCTCCGACTGTGCTGTCCACTCGAATCTAAATTCAGCATTTAAGATAATTGAAAATCTCTGGCGTTGCCTTTGAATATTGATGAGTAATAAAACATAATAGTGTATGGCGTCTGTCTGTTTGTTGGAGTGCACGGTACGATTGTTATTTAAATATTTTGACAGTTACTAAGCAAACGTTTCGAGTGGTGTGCAAGTAAAGGTGATTGATTACATATAACTGCACGCCATAGCAGTGGCTGTCTATATGGGTGTCGTCTTTCTATTTGTTTGTAAATAGGCATACATTGGGAAGTGAAAGTATGCAATTCAACACATGTTAATTTAAAAATATATACAGATACACCTATGATAAAAATTATAGCAATGCATATTACGATGTACTAGCTGTTGGCCGCGACTTCAACTACGTTGATAAATAAAAAATATAACACCTGCGAAAGTATGACGACGGTGGTCCCGTCATGAAAATAGTGGAGCCCAATTTTTTTATATTTTTAGACGATCCCTTGGGAACCTAACATTTTTCCGGGATAAAAGGTATCCTATATGTTAATCCTATCGGTGTACCAAATTCCAACAAAATTCATTGAGCCGTCTTTAAATGAAAGAGCAACAAACATCCTCTTCGTTTGTGAGGAATTACTAATATTAGTAGGATTAAAAATATTTGTGTAAACTTTTGTTTCTTTAAGTTTTCAACCAACAAACACGAAAATAAAACGGAGGAGGCTTTCAACTCGGCGCATGATTTTTTTTTGCTTAGGTCCAAATTACTTAAGTAGGCTACTTACATTATAAAAAAGGTTTTTCAGAGGCTTATTTTTTTTTTGTTAAAAAGTTTTTATATAAACCAACATTGTTATATTGATTAAATAAATAAATAAATAAATATTTATATTTTAATATTTTCCAGAATCTGCTATTTTAGCGAATAACTGTTTACTTTGTCACTATGACAGAATATCTACCTAAAAAAATGAGAAAACTACCAAAACTATACTTAGTTTTAAATTATTCATCGAAAATACTTTTGTTATTATGTATCTATACGATTTATGCTATTCGCATGTCATACTGTCTGTTTCACGAATAATATATTATTACTGGGCATAATAATATATTATTCTTTTGTTATTTACAGCAACCGGTGCGAAAACATGTTTTTTTTTTTTCATATAGGTATACCTCTTTAGTTACATGCTTCATTAACAACTGTTTTGAAATGAAGACACAATGGAAAATGTGTAAAATGTATGTACGAAGCTAAAAGTTGTAAAAAAAAGTTAAAAATTACAGAAACCGAACAACAAACGACACTAACAATGGAAAATTACGTTGAGTAGTTAAGGCGTGAAATGTACCAGATAAACGAACAAAATAATTCACTTTCGCAGTGTCACAGTCCACTTGATAGCAGGTGGCTACCGTCTCCAAGAGAATTTCCCAACGTTAAAAAAAGGTGGCTATCGCTTTATTATACACTAGCTGGTGCTCGCGACTTCGTCCGCGTAGAAAAGTATAAAACGCCATCTACCGTATTTTGGATAGTATGGCGCTATCTCCCGGGTCAAGCTGCTAGTATTTACTTTTATTTTCGATTTCCCGTAGGAATAAAGCATTTTCCCGCGGTAAAAAGTAGCCCATGTTCATCACGGATAATGTCGGCTTCTAATGGTAAAAGAATTTTTCAAATCGGTCCAGTAGTTTCGGAGCCTATTCAAACAAACAATCAAATTTTTCCTCTTTATAATATTAGTATAGATATATAACACGAGCAATGCCATAGGTGCTTCAGTGCGATCCCTACCATAGTAGGATGAAGGATAAGGGAGTCAAAAATAATTTCCATAAAAATTCAAAAATATAAGTATGTATATCTAACACTCATTATAGCATGTACCTACTACCGTTGAAAACTATTTGTTATTCTACATGAAAGTATCGGAATGCAATCACATCAGACATAAATTCCAAAAACATGCTGAAACCGGCATAAAAATAACTCATAAACCCGGTTTTAAATTTGAAATTTTATGTTCTGTTTCCGATGAAACTTACGTCAAATGCATTAATTACGTAAAGACGTTCATGATCTACTCATGTATGTACGGAAAAAAGATTACTAAAAATAAATAATAATGTTTTGCTTAGATATTGATTCAATATCGCAACTGATTCTTTAGAAATCCTTCTCACGACCTGGAACAACAATCGAGACTTTTTTTAAATATGGGTGTATGTAGTAGGGCAGGACAATTTTTTATTAAGCAAAAATCAACGTAAAAGAAAATTGGTGAAACTTAAAACATTGATTTATTTGTAAAAAATATTTTGGTGCATTTTTGGAGATTGTAGTTTCGGCGGACCTCAAAGCGCTTATTATAAAAATGTGCTTCAATGCCCTCCAATGCAACCGGCTTCCGATCTGAGTGAGGCCATTATGGCAATAAATAACATTAAACTTGAAATTTATGTGTGTATTGAAAGAGGTCGATTAACTTTTCTGTTGGAAAATATTTACTGACATTTTTGTTTATAATGTTAGTTAAAAAAATCTTCAAGTTTTCAATTTCAACCTGAAATTTCTCGCATAAAATCAATTTCTTATATCTAGGACCAGAGTCTAGGACAGAAATTGCGAATAATATGTAACGTAAGGCAAGTAATACTACTCTCTGAAATCGTAAGGCATCGACCGTCCACAAGTACACCATTGTTTTTAATAAGGACATTCTGAACACGTTATCTGTTCTTATAAAAGTGTCACGTGATCGATGAATGTTCAGAACAACGCCAAGGCTGCAAGTTTATCTTGTGTCCCTTGTGCTGCCCTCGTCCCCCTTGATAAGTTAATTGAACGAATTTTTATTATCTAATTGTACTAAGACATTATTTTATTAAAAGGAAGATCATGTCAATTCATGTCGCATCGAATCCCATGAATATACACTTGAACCTTCATTTTGGATCCCCGAGAGGTCTACGAGTACCCTCTATAGCATGTAATTTCCCTCCATTTGTCCATCCGTCACAAACTTTCATAAAAAAAATATATATTTGTGCCTCATTTTGTTCCTACATAACATACATACATAGAACCTGATTTTATAAGTAAAATAAATAAAAATATCAATTTTATCTAAAAATGACCCCGATTAAAATGTTATTTATTAGAATGAACTATAAAATGTCATTTGTGCCTTTGATATTGTAAATCACATGTATAATAAGTAATATTTCAATTCTTATGTGTCCTGCTGTTATATAAAGTATAATAAATATGAAAACATCCCTTTATTATTGTATTTAAATAAAATTTATTACATTTTGATTAGTTATAGTTTCGCTATAAAAAAGACGATCAATTTATTATTCAAAATTTAGACCCCAGACCCAGACAATCTGAACACCTCACAAGATGCACCAACACCACAAGTACATTAGAAAGTACCTGTACTGACTTTCTAAACGAAACTTTGGCTCTAAAGCGAAATATTCTATTATAAATTGATCTTGCATATTACAAATAAATCAATATATAGATCCATTACTTCTAGCATAGTAAATACGAATTATTAAATTTACAATAATTCTATTTTGTTTATCTCTGGCAATTTTTGTAATGGCATTTCATGATAATCTCTTTTATTATTAAAATATTATTATTTTCTTGTATTATATATATACTCGAAACACATTTAAAGTAGATACGGATAAAAAAATAACTCGGTACACAACTTTCCTACATTTTTTATTATCTCAGATGAACCATCTCTTTTTCGTTCGCAAATTATATAGCTACATTAGTTATTGTAAGATGGCTTCGTGTTTCGCTAAAGTAAAACTAGGTTTATGTCAGTTCAATTAGTCCCATCCCATCCATCCCCTCGAGTCATTAGTTATTAATGTCTAGCCTGTTTATAGGCGAACTATCTATAAGCGATAAACAGCATATTGTTTATTTTTTTTTCACAAACAACTTCTAGTAACCAGATCCAGTTTCTAGAAGCTATTTCTTTAAATACTATCTATAGCAGAAAATATGTATATTTGATAGTTTCATTTAAATATATGTAATTATCTCTGTTATTACATTTCGTACAATATTACCGAGTATTAGTGTTTGATATTTATCGTTGATAGTACTAATAGCCATCATGTGCTTACGTAATGATTACTAATTGTTATCTATGACCATCTAAATCTATACTAATAGCATAAATAGAAAAGACTTTTTTAAATTAAAATTTGTAATGAATAAACTCAAAAACTTTGGACCGATGTCAAAAATTCTTTCACATTCTTCTACATTCTACATTATCCGCGAGTGAAATATATAAAAGGCTATATTTTATATTTTAGTTACGCAGTCGAAGTCGCGTGCAACAGATAGTCTAGTTTCCGCTAACTTCTTTCAAACCACACACCCAACGGATTTTGATAAGGTTTTTACCAATAGAAAAAGCAATGGACGACAAAGGTGTATTAGGTATATATAAGATTGATATGAAATTTGATATTACTTCAATGATATTTCCATAACTTGGTAACCTTGATCTGATATTGCAAAATCAAGTAGTATACGGGACACCCAACTCCTCAGCAACTTACAGCATATATATATATAGCATGTTTGGGTTCAATATAGTAGTCGGGGGTTAGTTTACAATTTTAACTGTATAACTTATTGTGTCGAAGCATAGCATCATCAAAATAAAAATATCGTTTCGGCCTTAAACATTAAAATTCCCTACAGTTAGGGCTGCCACATACAGTCAGAATTCGATTCAAGATTCCGAACGCAGTAAATCCATACAAATCTATGTGTCTACCACATACATACATACATACAGTAGTTTTCCGTTCGGATTATATCCGGATCGAAATTCCGAAACGGAATTCCGACTGTATGTGGCGGCCCTTATACATCCACTTGTGGAGCGGCTCGATATAATCTCGCCCCGATAAATATAATAGAGTCCGCCCCATCGTCGTTACTTGTCAGATGCGTAATAACTGTCATAAGTCAGCCCAAGCAATAATTTAGAACTAGTTTAGCAAACCTGAAAACGGTACACCATCTTTCCATGCTAAAGGTGGTTTTTAGTTTGCATACAGAGTAAGTGGAGTGAGCCCACCACGTAATTACTTCAAGTTGTTATACCTACAACTTCGTGTACTAGTTAAGTAACCGCCAGTGCTTAGTTCCTGGCGACATTAGAACATGTAAGGAGTAAACCTCTTATAAAGTTAGCTGCCGGGTTTTTAATACGAGTACATTCTCTTGTAAATTGCAGGGTCGCAATTAATTAGAAAACAGTAAATACTTATTACAGGCCGTTCATAAACTCGTAGAAGAATCTGCTTTATCTATACTTCCACATCCATATTATCCATACTAATATTATAAATGTGAAAGTAACTCAGTCTGTCTGTTACTTTTTCACGCCTTAACTTAACTACTCAACCGAATGATTTTTTGCTTACACGTTGTTAGGGAAAGGACATTACATGGGTATCAAAAAAGGACTGTTCTCGAGGGAAAATCTAAAATTAAAAACAAACTAACGTCTGGCACAAGATGTACCTATGTAATAGAAATGCATATGTCATATTATTTAATTTGTAAAAAAAAATTGCATCCATGCAAAGCCGGGTGCGGGTCGCTAGTGTAGGTGACTGTTTGTTTATTTTACGACGGTAGATTGTTTATATGAAAATAATGACAGTTTATCGTTTATAATAAGATTATAATATTTGCCTACTGGTTACGAAGTAAACATATTAGGTATATTATATAGCAAGTATAAATTAAATTAAATAATCTTAAAAAATGTTATTTTTATATTAGATATTTTATAAAAAACCAAAAGACGACCAATTAAAATTATAGACTAGAATGTAAACTATAATACATAATAATAATATATCTATAGTCCCAAAATTATTTAGTACTAGCTGGTGCCCGCGACTTCGTCCGCGTTGAAAAATAAAAAATGAAATATAACGATTGACCACTTGTTGCTATGACACTTTAGCCAAACATTAGTTTTTTATTTTATTTTAGATGATCCCTCGAGAATACTCCTTTTTCTCTGGATGAAAGGTACCAGAAAGGACATAGTCCTTTCTGGTGTCCCAGACAACATGTATGCAAAATTTCATGGGGATCGGTTCAGTAGTTTTTGCGTGAAAGCGTAACAAATATCCATACAAACTTTCGCATTTATATAGTACGGATATCTTTTCTTTTCATGAAATGAATTTTAAATTGACCATTTCCAAAAAAGCATTAAATACTAATTATAGATTTTGTTACATAATAAGGTGCAGCACTATCAAAGGGAAAGTGCCTACCTATATAATAATATATTTATTTATAAATTATTAATGACTGCTAGTAATTACTAAATGGTGTAAACAAACATATTATTTAATTTAATGTTATACAATATTTAACATAATTGTTTCATAATTAGTTTTTGTTTAAAAAAATTAAAACAAATTACGAAAAGTACCTTAACATTGTAATCGATTATTTAGATACCTACATTTCATTTTTATTGTATTATTTATTAAATTATATTGATTACTGTACAACTAAAACATATTAAATAAAACAAAAAAAAAATTACAACATTATCAATTAAGTTTTTTTTTAAAAAAGTATTTTTAAAAAATATTACCTCTTTTATGAGCGCTGGGATTTGATGCTCCAATGACATTTCAACTTTCGGTGAACTCATGTGGAGCTTTTACAGGGCTTAAACAGGCTCACAGTCCAATAATTCTTGAGGTCCGATCGTGATCCACATATGAGACGCGATATTAAAATTACACCGAAGATAAACTTACACTAATTACCGGCTTGATATTTTGTTTACATTACGTAATATATATTTATTTTTGTTTTTTTTTTTTTTTTAGATAATTATGACTATGGGTATTGTAGTAAAAAATATATTTAAAAATATCACGCGTCGCGCGGCCGTCCGGCACTCGCGCTTATAAGCGAATGAGACGGACGGATGGCGCTGGAAACGACTCGATCGATCGCTTGCATATGCGCGGGCGCACGCAACCCTAGTTCTGACCATTGTTATCGCCTACTTTTTCCAGACAACCCATTAATAATCTCACACAAATTCAGACGATTAACTTTAAGGAATGTAATATTTACATTCGCGTGTTTTTAGAAACGGGGGTAATCCCTCAAATCATTGTGATAAGATACACAATAATTATGTTGTACATCGTAGCATTGAAGAGTTTAAAAATAAAATGACACGCAGGCACAGCATGACGCGCATGCTCACCTCGTGTGATCGCTGGCGCCAGCCGTCTCGTAGAGCAGGCCGTGAGAGGGTATCTTGATATTGACGAAAATTAATGTTATAGCCCACTTAATTATGTTATTTGCGAAATCGAAAGATTCGTAAATAAGAGACAGAATTATGTAAAGGAAATAAAGGTGACACCGCGCTGGGAATCATTTATAAACTAGTTTAAATATTTAGTAATATTTACGAGTAATATAAGTACTTGATAACAAGCTGTAATTAAAAATTAAAAACTAACCACCAACTGTCTATTGAGCCCAAACACGGATATCTGCTGTATGTAGTTGGGTATCCCGCAGACTACTTGATGCTGCAGCTCAATGCTCAGATCAAGGTTACCATGTCATGGAAATACCACCGAAATAACAGTATACGAAATTTCACATTAATCGAACCTGTGGAATAGTATTTGTTCGTCAACTAGGAAATGGGGTGATTATCTTCAAACGACTGAACAGCTCTTCATAAATAATAGCTAAAATATTTTTTAGCTGGCACTCGCGACTTCGTCCGCGTTGAAAAAGAAAAAAGTAGACTATCCTGTGTCCTGTAAGTCTAAATCTTTATCTACCAAGTTTCATGAAAATCAGTTAATTCGTTTAAGAGTTATGGGGGACATACATACATACAATACCTACGTGATCACGTTAGTTTTGAAACAAAAAATCGGAAAATCGGTACCACATATTCGGAGCTATGATGCCAAAGACAGACTGTGTGTCTAGAATATGTCTTATAACACCCCTGTTTTGTGTCAAGCGTCGGAAGTTAAAAAGCTCTCTCTTGTGCCACCAAACTAATGCAGCCGGCCAGGCGGTGGCTGCAACAAGCCCTTTGAATATGACCGTCATGAACTTAAAGCACGTACACCGTTGTGTTCGAAGCGTGAATAAGAGATGCCTCGTTAATCCTTTTTCCTACCTGCACTTTTATATCGATTCATGCGTGATTTATAGTGCCTCCGTGATCCTTATAGTTATAGACGATTTCTCATCTATTTTAATATTTTGAAAATATTCAATTACTATAGCTGTGGCCGCAACTTAGTACGCGGTTTTCGTACGCTTGGTATTCTTTTTTCGATATAACTTTTTTGTTTGTAAACTGGTTGGAATGAAACAAACACTAAATGTTACGAGAAGCTTACTACAATACATCAGAGAAAACCGCATTCAAATCGGTTAAGCCGCTTCTGAGATTAGCGTGCACAAACAGATAAAAATTCTAAAACCTATTTTTTGACCTCGTTAACGTAACTACAAGTACAAATTGTTGTATTGAAAAATATTAGCCGTAGTACATGGCTCAATAGCACTTGGTTGGAAACTCACATTATTAAGATTAAAATATCTGATTTGAAACACTAACCAACCTGGACTCTAATACCAATATTGGGGATGACATAAATCGAATTGTAAAGCACCTAGGTTTGGTCTGTATTTGGCTCAACTTCACAGAAAAAGTTTGTATTAGGTGCATTTTTTCAATGCCTTAACTTTACAACTCTAGAGTCTTAGACCTTACAAGTCTTAGACCGATTCTGATCATATCTGGTTTCGCTGTACCCTTATTTATCCATTATTTATACAGAGAAAACAGCAACGTTATCAGTAAATGTTGTGTATCGATGTATTTTAACGCGACTACGACGTAACTCTCACTTGACTTAATTAGCAATTATATTAAGTTGCAGACAGTACCTTTGTTGCGGCCCACGCAACTACAGATTCATTATCATACAACAACAAGCACTAAAGAGAAATGAAGCAGGAATTTAAGTTTCAAAAAAAAGCAATTAACCTCTTTACTGGCAATATTTTTCGAAAATAGAACTGGGGTGGTAAAAAATAGTTTCTAACTTTTTTCTAGATTTCTCACTTGTTGTGTTTACATAGATTAGCCGATGAGTGAATTTGTTATAAAAAAAACGTGTCATGAAGTAATGTAGTAAAATTTAAAATAATATTTTCTGTTGAATATTTTTATTAAATTTAAATAGATTGAACGTTGAGGTATTAGTTATTAGAATATATATCAGAATATTTCCCTGTCATAGAATATATAATAAGAAGACAAAAAGGCAGCCGCGATATAACCTGTCACGGGTTTACTGTCTCACGCTTTCCCAACTTGCCTTGTTGAGTAAGTAGGCTTTCGATCGAGTATTTTGAGCTTGTAAGTTTAATACTCAGTCGTGAATTTTGAGCTTGTAAGTTTAGTACTAATAAAACACTGTTAATATCAAAATACATTCACTGGTGAGTATGACCTACTAATTCGGGTGAGTAGGGAAATACAGTTATTCAGACGATTTAAAATTCAGCCTATTTAGGATTCAGTTGTATTCACATTTATCAGGCTATTTGAGATTAATTCAATATTTAATATTCGGGGGAACGTGGGATCGCGTACCTGAATTCCCCAAATGCCGATATTTTATCCATAAAATTCTTACATAAGTATAATAATTATGCAACAATGTCTGTTCACGATAATCTCAAAAGCTGCTGAACGGATTTTCATGTAGTCTTCACTAACGTAAAGAGCGTTAAACGAAAAAGAAATTTATATATAATTTTCAGAAAAAAAATTGCACCCATGCGAAACTTTTTCACTTATCTATAGTTTGTTTTGGTTCTCGTTTTTGGAGTAGTGTGCTATTCTGTACCTTATCTATTGTAAATATAACCAAAAGTTGCATTTACTCTCGCATCAATAGTGGACCATAAATTGATAAATGTGTTGGTCGTTGTCGCCTGCGTGGGCGCATGCAACGCGAGAGAGAGCAACAAACGGGTCCGCACTCCGGATATCGACCAACAAACTATTCATAGAATTTTAAGCTCTCAAATTATATCTGTCGTTGGCTCTATATGGCGTTGAACAACATGATATGCCATTTGCTTTCAACGTTACGCCCTTACCTAAATTCTGATACTAATCTGATACTAATTTTTATTTACTAGCTGATGCAGGCGACTTCGTCCGCGTATCTTCATAAATATGTATAGGTAATAGACTAAGCATTGGGGATACAAAAGAACCGATTCGGATCATAAGGGGAAATTACATATTGACTTATACTAATAAATCAATATGTAAATTCTAGTCAATATGTAAAAACTAAGTATAATAAAGAGATTTGTATTTTTGTATGAATAAACTCAAAAGTGCTAGTACAAGATATAAATAAACGAAGATGTACAGTCGGCCGCATAAGTCGATTAAGACATTCATAACTGCAAAACAACTAAACTCTTAACGCGCCCTAGTCGTTGTAACGGCTAGAGAACAAAATAAACTTCACATACAAACGATCGTAAAAAGCTTCAATAAGTAAGTAATTAAGTAAGTAAGTTGAGTGTTCAGTTGTTTTGCACTTTTGAATGTGTTAATCGACTTATGCGGCCGACTGTACTTCGGAGAGTGTGCTCAGGAGCTGCATGACCTCATACCTCCTTCCCCTTTCTTCCATCGGACATACAGATGTACGGCTGGTTGCCATCCTCATCTTGTCAAAATGCCTCTTTTTCGAACCAAATGCTTTGAAACATCCTTTGGCAATAATGCGCACTGCCAAGGTTTGGAACTCCCTGCCAGCGTCTGTATTTCCGAGCTCATATAACCCTAATCTTTTCAAAGTTTGAGTGAATAGACATCTTCCGGGTGAGCTCGCTCCATCATAGGCCTCAGCCTTGCTACACAGCTGGTTGTTGGCCAAGAGCAAACCAATCTCTAATAATAAATAATAATAATAAAAAGGAAATTTATTTTGATTTGCTGCGACAAGTATTCGAATTGATATTAACAGCTATGGCAATAGATATTTTTGTAATATTGGTAACCGGCTTGTTAGTTTTATTGAATGATGAAAGGAAAGAACTCGTTTCAAGTTGGATAATTTTTGAATAAATTTTAAATAATTAAAAAGTCATATGATCTATTTATATAACAAACTAGCTGTTAGCACCCGAAGCCTATGTTACTTGCTGACAATGTAGCCTTTTATAAGAGAAAGTATTTTTAAAATCGGACCAGTAGTTTTTGAGGTGGTCCATTCTTCATTGCAGGTGGCTATGATGGTCTAATAACATAATAAGCAATGTAGTTTGTAAATGCGCAGCCGACCTTGATGAGATAAAGTATAAAAAAAATAGGATTATAAGTCCTGTCATCCCTTCCTTACAGCAGACATACTGTTATTTTACTATAAAATATTAATTTTGACATTGAATCAAACAAAACAACCATTATCCATTTACATGTTGGCAACATTCAAGCTGCCGGTGTAGACAAAGCTATTTATAGCACTAACACTGATTTGAACAACGATATTGTAATCTCTGACAAGATTACAGGACTTTGGAATCCTGTGTTAAGACGATTAGAGACCACAATCGAAATAATACATTTTTATTCGCTAGAGACCACAAAACTTTTCGGTACCTATAGAGGTTGGGGGACTGCTGGATGCAACATTTTCGTCCTGCTGTTCCGTGTTAACGACTTTTTTTGAAATTTTAATCAATATTTTTGTTTAGAAATTAAATTATCTACAATATTGTAAAAAGTCATTAAATTCGTTTCAAGGGTTTAGAAGTTGGAAGAAATTTCTTGCAAAAAATATAATTATATTTACAGTAATTTTTTTTCTAACAAAAGTAACAACGATTAACTATGATTTATTTTCTTGGCTATATCACAACATAGCATATTTTTTTCTGATTATTTGAACAACTCATTTAGGAGATCTATGCCTTCAAAGATATGTGTCTTTTGGAGTTTATCGTGACTATGCGCCTTAACGCAAAAGGCGCTATGCAATGCAAATTCCGAATAGGTCGTTACCCCGACACTTGGTGTGCGTTAGCTAGATTGCACTGTTTATGTTAGGGTTTCAGGAGTTGCGAGTTTCCAGTATTTTAATATTTGTAGTCAATGAATTTTAGCTGTCTATGCGCCGACAAAGCCGGCTCTATGGACTGCTGCCTACGCTTGGTTTGTGGTAAAGCACCGGACCGGTACCCGACTTATAACTTTGCTCCGCAGATAAACTTTGGCACCGACATGAAACATTATCTCCTTACAAGGTACACAAATGAGAAACGAGATGGTGAACTATTTTATGGTGATTAAGTTAACTTTTGAAAAGATTATCGATAAGTATGCTAACTTAACTAATTACCTAGTTAAGCTAATTAATTTTTGTTTCAATATATTATTTAATATACATTAAACACCTACACTAAAAACGGCCTGGTGGATAGACGAACTGAAAGGCTTCGCAATAAGTGGCTGGATAAAGAAGTACAGAATAACGTGGGTGGTGGCAAGCCTTGGGAGTGGCCTGGGGCCTTGGGAGTGACCATAGTAGGATTAAGGATAAGAGATTAGGAAGGGGATAAAGCAATAGGCTCTAACATTCCTTACTCACTCACCGAAACACAACAGCTCACGTGCTGTTATGTCATTGTGGTCTTCTGTAAGAGGAATCAAATGACTGCGAAAAGAAGTATGCCTTGCCACTACTTTTCAGATCAGGACATGAGCCAACTTAGGAAAGTTCACTTTTAAAGTTGGACCTACAAGAATCGAACCCGAGACCCTTAAAACAGAACCTTCACCACTCACGCAATGGCAATAAAAAGGTTACACTTAATTTAAGTAAGAGAAGTTGGAAACTTTGAGTTAGTTAGATATGATAAATTTGTCATTGTCATTTTCAAAAGTATAATTACATAGGGTGTCCTTCGTCAGAATTTTAATATAAAATATAATAATATATATTATGACAAAATATGTAAAGCAATATAACACCTGACTTAAATTGACGCCTGACATTACTTTTGCCAAGCGCTTACCAAGACCAACTTTATTTTACCTACGTAGAATATTTTGCCAATGACCATCGTGACATTCTATTCTAACTATTGGTGAAAAAACTATTCAAATCGGACGAGTAATTTCGAAGATTCAACATACAAACAAACAAACTTTACCTCTTTATAATATTATAATCGTATTATTAGTGATAATGATACGATTAAAATGTGTGTTCCTTTTTCAAATACCTAATTTAAAGGAGTATGTAAACATACTCATTTATCTACTCCTCATTGAACTGTTTATGACTCTGTTGATATCGACGAACTTCCAGAATTTTCTTTAAGTGATTGACTGACTCAGGGTTCCGTAACATTATTTATTTCTAATAAATTTGTTCAAAGATATAAATGTGGATAACATGTTTTCTTTTTTCAACTTTATTTTTCTGAACTCAAAACACAGTCCAGTTCGAAAAGTTCCAAAAGTAACGTATACAAAATACCTACGTCACTTTTGGAATCTTTTAGTTAAAAAAAGTCTAAGTACCCTTTGTATGTAATAAGATCCAATCATAATTTGTTAAATATTTCTATTATTGTTTGTATAAGTGACAAACATATCGCAATAAACGATAAGGGCGATAAGGGATGAAGAAACAGGGTCAACAGCACATGAGCTATTATTTCACAGTGATCTTCTGTAAGGAGGTGTAGTTACTAATTACTAGTTACTATGACAGGATGACCAGTTATTTTTTTTAAATGGCTCCTAAACAGCTTCAAATATTTTATTAACAGGTTTTTTTCGTTCACTGCTATTAACAAAATAAATGAAAGATCGTGTCTAGAAATAATTAACATGACAGACATCTAGAATTCTAGAATTTTATTGACAAAATATACGTCTTTAGATCGTGTCTATCAAATGTCTAGAATTATTCACAAGATCTAAACTATATCTCAACGTAAACAACTTCAAACATTTATTTTAAAAATAAATGTTAGCTCGTGTCTATTAAATGTCTAGAATTATTCACACTCAATGTATAAAACAAATTGTCATGAAATAGCAACAAGTTAAACACCTTGTACTAGTCGAAGAAGAAACATGCAGAAATATGTAGTTGCGGAGTCCGATCGGAATGTACAAAGAACCGGTCCTTCAAGCATTCCTTGCTTGAGCCCCGACAGTTTAACTCAAAACTTAAATATTCCTGTATTTTCCCCGGTACTTTGTATGTATAGTAAAGTTTGACTTAAATTTGGATTCCACGTGAGTGAGATTCCCATTTGAAGACAGCAAAACCAGAACATGGAAGACGTAGTTACTACTTACTTTATACTTTATACAAATAACATCTAAGGTTAGGTGTTAACAATTAGTTATGATATTATTATACAAATTAGTTTACTATGCATTTACTAAATTACTATATATTAATAAAAACAAAATAAATAGGTAATATAAAATTTACTCTATTTTGTATTACCACCTATTACTTAATATTTACATGGTATAATTTGAAGTCGTTTTCCGCATCTATCTGTATGGCCGCTAACTCCTCCGAAACCACGTAAAGGACATTATTGCGGTTTTCTCCATCAGTTAGATAGTTTTTATGTAAATTTTTCCTTGGCGAAGCTTGCAGCGGGTCGCTGATGGTAAATAATATTTAGAAAGAAAACGTAGTAACATTGAGTGAAAGCATTGAAAGTATAATAATTACTCTTCCTTTAACTTTAGTGATATTTATTATAGTGTAATAAATAATTATTATTTATGCAGGTAAGTATAAATAATGCTTTCTTTTTCTAAAAAATATATCAAAACATAAAATAAGGGAATCGGTTGAAAATAGTTAAGTGTGGTTTCAAACCTTTTCCTTTCTAGTCATGTTTGCAGCTCGATAAAATAATGCGCAGCATAAATTACACCATGACATATTATCTGCAACAACGAGACTCGGTTAGTCTCCAAATTGTCCACACCCGACGATAGACGGCCTTTACAGAAGACCGCCATGAAATAAAATCATGTGTGCTAATTGTTGTGTTTCGGTGAGTGAGTAATGGATGCCAGAGCCCATTTTCCCTCTCACAGTTCCTTGTCCTCAATCCAACTGTGGTCGGCAGCACACTTGCATCACATATGGCGTTGCTCGTGTTAAAGTCGACAGTAGCACCTACCATAAAGTGAACCGTCAGCCTGTCTGTCTATAAACCAACTTAAAAAATAACTGGTGCGATTAACATAAAGTAAAGCCACGGAGACAACGCAAACAATATAAACAAACAAACCCGAGATATTATATATATGCTGACATGACATAATTACGCTGAGTTTTACAACATCTAGTGTTTTCTGTCCTTTTCCCTCGCACGTACAAGCGGCCAATATTTCACAGTCATGATACAGGAAAGGAAAGAAAGCTACATATATGTGTTTTATGGTTCAGGAAAATTATCTTGACAACACCTATTCACCCTTTTTTATTCTGTTACTTTGTTGGTATTTAGATGATATGGTAACCTTAACCTGATGCTGCAGCAACTTACAGCAAATATAGTGTGTTAAGGCTCAATAGAAAGTCGGGAGAGTTGGTTTATAATTTCAATTAAAGCTTGTTGATTCTTGATGAATGTTGTGTTGTGCTACTAGATAAAACACGTAGATACTACTAGTAAAAGTACCTATTAACTATTTGTATAATTTAAACATGTTATGAACCCCTGAAAGATTGTTTACATTCTTTCCGTTGTCTCCGTGGCCTTGCTTTAGATCATTTTCTGAGTGCATGATTAAACAAACTATACCAACACAAACATTATAAACAACACAACAACAGTAGACTCTTGTCTGCTTTGAACTCTGAACTGACAAGTACCGGCAAGTTATTAGGGCAGACCTTTAAATCATTGTAACCGTCCCCTTACAGACGACCACCGTCAAACAATTTTATACCAGAAACAGTAGATAGCAAGTGTGCTGACAATCCTGATAACACAAAGATAAGGCTGGGTTCCCGATACGCCAGTATTATTATTAAATATTCTTGACGCCATGCTGCTAATTTCTTATGGCGGTGGGCGAGCGGTTGACAGGGACACATTACTCTGGTCCGCGCGTTCTGCCGGAAGTTCGCAGTGACAAAATGGATCCGGTATAGCGTGAACAGCTTCATATGTATCAATTGTACATCGACTGGACGTTCCGGCAGTTTTACCGGCCTAGTAAATTCCCCTGAGACCGCGTGGTCCGACTGCTTCGACGGGGCCCTTTTTCTTGTTTGTCCGATTGATCGGACGACGCTTCGCCGGACAGGAGTTAAGAGAAACTCTTAAGAATAGCTACTGCTGCTAGAAGGGTTGCGTAGTTTATAACTATATCATAATTACCTTACCACTACTAAAATCGTGCAAGAATTGCAAGAACTTGAGAATCGCAATTTATTTTTATGCTTTTCGAATGGTAAAGTATACTTCTATTTACTAAGAGCAATGTCATTCAGGACATTGAATAACAACTCTTAGATTACGTAATCTCTAAAAGATAGGTCCGAAATAGCCTCGGACGCAATTCGGTTCTAGAAAGCCAAATATTTGTTTTCATTGCACACATTAAACTACCACTAAAATGTAATATAAACACGTGGTATTGTTTACATAATTTGTTCAAATAATAAACATTGGTTTCGTGATAGTTAAAAGTTCTAGTTCGCTCTACAAATTTTTCGCAGTAACGGCGTTAATAAAAAACATTAGTTGTATGTACCTAATGTTAATCAACATTAATGAATGACGTTTATAATAAAAATATTATTTCATATATGTACAAATTTTAATAATTAATATTATTTACATAACGTTAAAAGGTCAGAGAACTAGTGGCGTGACTGATATAATCAGGTATTACCGGTAACCTGGGTTCAATAACAACTGCGGTAAAAACACTTTCCAGAGAAATTATTTTCTTAATCGATTTACTAATTAAAAAAATTTATTAAAAGTAAGTTATCTAATTGCTACATTTTCCTATTATGAATGACGTCATCAGTTTTTTGTATAAAAAAATCTTCAGAAACCTATCGAGTGGGGTATCAAATGAAAGGTCTCTATGAGCTGATCCAAAAATTCCTTGAGGACCTTTAGAATAAACACCATGAACCGGTTGGAGGCGTTTGAAATGAGGTTACACAGAAGAGTGCTCCTTGTCTCGTGGACTGACAGGGTCTCCAATATGGAAATTCTTAGAAGAGCTCATACTAGGAGAGAGCTACTAGCGAATATTAGGGTTCATAAAGGTGCATATCTTGGTTATATCTTGAGAAAAAGTAGTCATGAGTGAAGAGGAGTCGACAGAAGACGGATATGTCTTGGTTAAGAAATTTCCATCAATGGACCGGAATTACGGGAGTGGGAGAGCTTTTCCGAGAGGTGAGTGATAGAGGCCTTTTCAAGGGTGATCGCCAACGGTGGGGAAACCTGATAAGTCACTTAGAGAAAAAGAAGATTCACACCAGAGGTCAGCAGGTCATTGTAGACACGATCCCCTAAAGCGTGGGATATATAGATTTGTGTTTAACTTGTACATATCACTAGACAAGGAAAGTAGAATTTATCGTTTTAGATAAATTTAAAGATTATACATCCATTTAAAAGTAATTAAACAATCGATCACACGTTATTATTGAGAGTGCGAATATAGGTATATAGAAAGACGGAGATGTCTCGCTAACATAGCACGACAGTTTTGCGTGAAGATTAGCAATTCTGCTATCGGCTACTGCGTGACCACGGGATCATCAGACATTAGTGTGTCATTCGCCGTTGACAGAGATTCAATTTTAACTAAACACTAGCTGACATACAAAATATATATATGAGGAAATTAATTTTATAGATATTTTTTTTTAAATTTCAGATGTTTTAATAAATAATCGTTCTGCTATTCGGAACGAAGACAAATTCAACTAATCAAACTCGTTTTGTAATTAGAGGTATAATAACTTCTAATTAGAGTACGGGTACTAATTTCTTTTTGTTGTAAAATAAAAACAAAATTGTGATTATATTTTTTATTTTTTGGTGTCTAAAATAAAGGCCGGTTATCCGGTATCTGGCGTTATCCGGCCGAATAGAAAATTTTGGCCGGACAAGAATTTCTAATAAAAATGTCTTAAACTGCAATAAAAAAGCTACAGACATAAGAAAGTACAACTTTTATTGTAAACGTGACACGTGTCAGGTCATTCATCAAATGTTTATAATATTATTATAAACAATATAGGTACCGATGGATTGGTTTACCAAATTACTCAAATCAACAAAGAATGTGATGACACTTTAACCTTGCGATGACATATGTCACTTATTTATAGAATTAATGTTCTTTATTTATATCACTTTACTTTTCTATAGGTACCCAAATTTAAGTACAAAAAGTATTGTTTGTATAGTAAGTTTTTTTATGGGGAAATTACAAAAAAAAATATTGCTAGCCATTAGGCTTAACCTAATACAAATCAAAACAAAAAAACAACTAAGTTCATGAATGTTAATTAATTTTATTATAATAAAATCAATTGACTGGCGATATATTATACATAATAGTAAAATCAAGTTATTGTAACTTTTATAATTAACTTACATTTCAACCAGCATTATAGTGGGGTTTTATAATAATGTTCCACCATAACTAGTTTGTAAGGTAACATGTTAACATAAGTAATATAATTAATATAATCCTCCTAATAGGTACTTCTTATAAATGCAAAAGTTTATGAGGATGGATGAATTTTATTCACGCCAAAACTTCTCAACGGATTTGGATGAAATTTGAGACACAGATTAGCAAGCAAATACAAAATATACAAAATATACAAAATATACAAATACAAAATAGTTTTACAAATACAAACTTTGACCCGGAGGGATCGAATAAAAATATTTAAAAAATCAGGTGGCAGCGACATAACGCGGACGAAGTCGCGGGCACCAGCTAGTGTTTAATATAAAACATTTGTCAGTATTAAATTCCAAAAATTAAAAAGAAATCTAACAGATTACAGATATTTACATTATATTATAGAACATAGGTATATTACAGACATGAGAATTTTAAAGTTGATTCCATGAAAAAACTTACAATCAACGTGTACATGCCATTTCGTCAACATGACCTATCATTCGTCATATCGCGTGACAACGTGTAGTGAAGGTGTGATCTTGAAAAAGCGTACAGAGTTTACAAGTGAATTTTACTGAAAATGTTATGAATTCATGAAATGAAGCGCGAGATCGTTGACCTATTAATTATTTTGTTTGTCAGTGGGCGGCGAGCGCGCAACGCAACGCAGCGACCTTCCTCTCCTCTCAGCCGAAGAAATCCGAAATAGACACCTAACGTCTAACAGAATCCTTTTCTTTATTTTAACTTGATCCGTTTGCTACAAAAGGACAGTATCTCTACTAATATTATAAAGACAGACAATTTGTATTTTTGTTTATAATGAATACTCATAAACTACTGGACCGATTTTTAAAATTCTTTCACCTGTAGAAAGGTACATTATCAGCGAGTAACATATATGTACTATCTACACTATTATAAAACTGAGGAGTTTGTTTGTTTGTTCGCTAATCTCAAGAACTACAGGTTCGAATTGATTTTTTTTTTTTTTTGTGTTTGTCCATTTATCGAGGAAGGCTATATAACATTTTGAAGGCGGACGAAGTCGCGGGCACCAACTAGTACCTTATAAAGTTACGCGGACGAAGACGCGTTACTTGTGTACGATAGCAATCTACCATCAAATAAATAGATTTTTTCAAAAAAAATTAACAGCGCAAACATTGAACTCTTTAAATTTCATTCATACAACGTAATAATTCAATATTAATTGCCTTTTTTTACTAGAGATGGGTTTACTCGTGTAGCAAGAATGACTACATTTCACTCAAATTTTAAAAAGATTATATGAGTTCCAAACCTTGGCAGTGCGCATTATAAAGGATATTTTAAAGTGCTTTGTCCGAAAAAGAGGGATTTTGACAAGATGAGGATGGTAACCAGCGTACGTCTGTATGTCCGATGGAAGAAAGGGGGAGGCAGTATGAGCTCATGCACCTCCTGAACACACTCTACGAAGTAAATCTAAATACCTATGTGTATTTTATACACAAGTTGCAAGTACCTTTCTACTGGCAACTTTGCGTCTATATGCCAAGCATATTATTTTTTAAAAGTGCCTTGTTGCATTGTAATAGTACAGTTTCAATTATCATTGGTCATTTTTCTCGTTGATTAGGTAACCAAACAATTTAATTAATCCATTGAAGTCAATTCACTAATTAACTTTATTAATGAACATAATGAACAATAATGTAACATAATTATGTATTTACATAACATTGTCAATTTATCACTCATTTTACCATTCAAACTTCAAAGTCATTTCAAAGTTACATACTTTTTCTATGCTTTTTGATTTGAATACAATAACGCATTTCTACACAAAACTACGTAGTACAAAAGTGTATTTATCTATATGTTTACTATAATATTACTATATGTATTTATCATTTTATCTTATAGTCGAAAGGAGACACCTCCCACTTAGGGTTATCAAAAAAATTTAGTAAGAAAGTTAGTCGAAAAAAAAATTAAATTTAATATTAATAAACATTACCTACATAGTATAATGCATTTATATACAATATAAAAAAAAATTAATAATATGCACATTTTTTTAAACTATGTAGTTATCTTTTTTGCTGATGTGCTCACCCTTAAAAAAGGTGAAATATTTTGGTCACATTAAGAAGAACTGAAAATAATAACGACGTAAAATTTTGTAAAACAATTAATTTTGTAAAACTAAGAGAATAATGACAGCCCAATGATATATAATTTCGATGTGACAGCCCTATTTACCATCACCAAGCGTGACGAAGTCAAGAACCGTAACGAAATCTCGTCACCTAACAAGTGCTTGTCTACCTTTCATTAAGGTCCAATATTTGTGTATGGTGGGTAATAATTATACAGAAAACACATACACTATATAATAGTAAAGTAGCTACTGGTGTTCAAAACCATGAAACCACGTTGAAACTCGTTCTGCTAAAGGCAACCGTGCAATGCACCAATTCAATTAATACATTTATACCACATATGTATTGTATTTATTATAATTATTTTTCATGTATTAATTTTCTTTCTGTATTTTATCTTTAAAAAAAAAAACAATAAATATTATTTAAAAAAAATCCTAGTGCCGTTATTAAAATCAGTAAATACTTTAAAATAACATCTTTTCTTTTCAAATTTAACAATTAATTCTATTCAAATATTTGTTGCAATAGAAGGTTGAAGATTATTCATTAAGATTTTATTTACAGTAAAACATACTTAAAATGAAATAATTACTGAAAGGTTACATTTCGTGAACCTACTCCTAAGGTAAACCTAAAGTGTAATGTGTGTTACCTTTTGCGTTGTTAATGGTTTTGATCAAACCATAAATTCATATTAAAGCGACTTTAAACCAAGGAACTATCTACATTTGCAATCGAAGCATGAATTAAATGTTACCCAAGATAATTTGGACTTTTAAGGCAAACTGTCAACGTTCACAAAACAGGATAGCCAAATGTGCCCTTTTAGGTACGTTTACTTGTTTCTTCTAAGTTGTCATGTATATTAAATGAAGTGTGTTAATGTTTTTTACTTACTGAGATATAAGAATAAGAAGTTAATAAATAATAGCAGTGCCAAAACTGAATTTCTATATCGATTAAGAATAGTCAGAGACTATTTCTTCTAATCTCACTAACTTAACTGTCAGACTTTATCTTATCGGTCTGTCTCTCATACTTTATATTTAATAATGAGAATAATACTGTTGAGGCCGATAGCTAATTATAAGAATTATGTTATATGCGGAGGGAAAAAATCGGATTTTATTATCCGGCTCGAAGGACCAAAAAATCAGGCGTCCCAGTTAATTATTTGAGGCGCTAGGTAAGCGGGGAACTAATTATATATAGGTATATAAAGCGCAAAACCATATATGTACATAAGATAAAGTTAAACTAGAAATGTAAAAAAATAGATGGTAAATATTCGAGAAACTAACAGAGAAACGAAATTATAATTGAAAGAAATCGCTCCGTATGTCATGTGACAGATTATAAATGCGAGGCGTCGTCCTCTCTCTGACGTAACAGTTTTCTCCCAAACATCTCGGAATAGTTGTACAAAAATAGGTGGCCGTTGTTCGCCAACAATTCCATTAATTTAATGTGCCTACTCCTCTTCAACAGATTATTTCAACTATATTTGTACATTTTTTGCGAATATATAAAATGTATGAACAATTCGCACAAAGAAAAGCAATATAATAGCACTGACGACCCGCTCCCAGTTTCGCACACAAAAAAGGCTTTTGCAAAATTTTGACACATAATTATGTGTGATTGCGTGCGTGTGTCTTTCAGCGAACTTGAATACAAAAGATATATTAGTTCGATGGTGTGTGTATGTAGTGTTGTGTATGAGTTGAGTGTTTTTTGTGTATCCTCATCCTTACATATTATACCTATAATATATGTAAGGATAACACCCCTCTATTGCGTCACAGTCGTCGGAGGTTAAAAGCAGGTGAAGTAAACAAATTAACCAATAATGTCATAATAACACAGCTGTTTATTATGTGACAACATCATCGCTGGTTTCAGCCAGTATTTTTATCAATTAGTACTAACAACAATACTAGAGATAATAAGCACCTCCATCTTTAAAATTGGATTCGCGTAATATTATGACATTACGTTAAAGTATAGAAAACAAAACTTTCATAAAATGGTCAAAGTCAATTTTCCTGTTAACAAAGTAAAACAAAAACCTTCCCTTATGAGGCCGCCCACATTTTACAAACAATCTTTCGTTATATAATATTGCTAATTTATCTAACACTTTTAGAGGTTTTGTTATTATTCTGTCAATCAGTAAGTCATTTTTCTTTTTTAATCAATCAGTCACACTGTTTTATAAATATAATATTCACAAAATTTATTTTTACATGCCAATAAGGACATTTCTAGTTGATTTTTAGGCTAATATTGTAGTGATCTAATTCTGATATTTTTTATTTTATTTTAAGAGTTAGATATTTTATTTTATTTTTTTTAGATTTTTTTTTTCACTATTTTGAATTAAGAGATTGACTTCTGGCAGTAACCACCCCATTTACAAAAGACCATAATGAAAATGACCACATAAAATATGCTGTTGTGTTTCAGTGAGTTAGTAACCCCATTACCCCATCATTTTCTAATCCCTTATCCTTTTATTTTATTTTATTTTTATTTTTTATTGAAAGTCGCACAGCACTCAATACAACATTAATATAAGAATAAATACATAAATAGATAAGATATGTATACTTAAAACCTACTGCCAATAACGGACTTCATTTTTTACCATTAAATCGGCAGCTCACTTGCAACTCCTGGCGTTGCTTGTGTTATAGGCCACCTAACATCAAGACTTTAAAATAAGAAATACTAATAAGGCAAAATAAAAAAGCGGGTAATTATGTCAATAAATATATAGTCGTCGTGACATAAGTATTGCGGATCTGCTTTCACCACAACAACATAATGTTATCTTAGCGTGAAAATAACAAAATGAAATGTGCGATGCTTGGGTCGGGTCGGGCCATACGCGGTATCATTATTTTGCTCTAATAAGTTGAAAGTTAGCGATAGTGTGAACCTGTTATATAAATATTAGATAAGTAAGTAAACAAAAATTCCCGTACCAACATTTTATATTTATTATATGTATAACTTTATTAAATAACTTAACAGTGTGCGGCGATTTTGCAGCTACATAAAATCATGAAAGCCTGAGACATTTTAAAAAACATTTCTTTTAGTTTTAAATAAGCATAAAATGTGTATTTATGTAATTTTGGTTTGTACTACATTTTCTATTTATTTGCTACTTTTAGAGCATTACAAACAAATCCTACTATATGTACTTAATATTTTAAATGCGAAAATAATAATAGGATTTCTAAGGAAAATACATATACTTATGTAGGAATCGAAATCATAGAGAAATCATACATCGATATATAAATATATTATTTTAAGCAATTAAGGAAAAAAACTAGAAGTCATATGACATTTCTCTTTAGCAGAGTCATTTGCGTCGCAACTGGCAATAGATAAATTTTATCGCTCCCAATGTCTGAATGAAATACCTGAAGTATTTTTGTAACGACTAAAAATAATAATATACACAAATCTTTTGCTAGAGACTAAATTTTCATAAAGTGAGCGAAATGCTACCTAAACATCTTATCTTTCTTTCACCAACTATAAGTAAAGAGTTGATTAGCTAACTTAAGTTAAGTAAGTTTAGTTAACTTTACTACGTAATTAAATACGCATTTAACTATACTTGTAATTATACTTACAACCGAGACAGTAAACCGATATATCAAGTTCGGATAAGTGTTGTTCAAGTCATTCAATATTTTTATATTACCATTATCGCAAAATAAACTTAGATAATGTAGGAATGTGTCCTAAATCAATTACTAAAAGTTTTTAGTTATAAATATGTTATTATAAAAAAAGAAACGAGTTCGTCACCGAATATTCCATAGTAAATTGTTTGTGCTAACTCATAATAGCAATGCGTTTTAGTGTTTTTTATATAACTTCTATTCGTTATAAAAGATTCATTAAGATTGTTCTTCGTTGGCATATTATAAAAATGTGTCTTACTATTTTTAAACTACAATATAACAAAAAAATCAATAAGCAATTAAATACTTATGACAAATTATACATTCTCAAAATAAATTACAAAAATTAAGATATTCTTGTTAAATAATTTCGCCTGCATGTTTATTTAATTATAATCTTACCTGCATGTTATCCATTTCATGATCATAATGTTCAAATACACAAAACACATTCACAAAATGCTTGTTACACAAATTAAAAATATTTTTGCAAGATATTCGTTAGATATATAGATGCTCAGGTGCACGGACAATTTCTGCGCAGACGCGTTGCAAGTGCGTGTTGTATGTCTACACTGACAATACTCCGGCAAAGGACTAAGGATAAGGAGACTCATGATATGTCGTAGAACATATGAGTTAGTACCTACGTCATTATCTAGAAACGCCCTCCGCAGTGACCTCTATCGGAGCCGACCTCCAATATAAATATCTTTATTTATAAACTAGCTGGCGCCCGCGACTTCGTCCTCGTTGAAAAAGAAAAAAGAAAAAAATCATGTGACCTGTACGTCTAAATGTTTATCTACCAAGTTTCATGAAATTCGTTTAATAGTTATGGAGGAACATACAAACATACAATACACCTACACTTAGAGATTTGATTATTGATGAAGAAGTTTAGGTCCTACTAACGAAGATCTTTCTTTTCGCGCAAACGAACCTGCAATAATACATATTATTATCTAAGAACATTTTTGCAATAATGTAGATTTAATTAGTCCACGGCCACGGACCAATAGTCCACTGGACTATTTAACGATATGGCGCGGCTGTGTACCAGGAATAAAAAGAACTGGTTTATATTATACATTCTATCGCAGCCAAGAGATAAAATGGGCGATAACTATTATTTCCTTCTTTCTTTTCATTTAATCACAGTACCTTTAGATCAACTTGCTAATTTATCGGTTTTCTTATGTATAGATTGTACATAGATTCCTCTTGACGGTTAGAGTAAATGGGATTTTTTTATAATCTACACATGAATGTTATCACTGATTCAATAAGCAATAATAGAAAATAATGGGTATTAATTATCTAAAGTTTTGAATTTTTCTGTTATTACATCAAACACATCTCGATTTTTACATCAATTTTCGATTTTATTGCAAATTATACCATTTTTGTTTAACTTTAATTCTTCTACTCCGTTCAAATTCTACGGTTTCCTAAACAGAAAGAAGCGTGACAGTTTTCGGCTTTTGTCCGTAAAGGACTATAATGTCCGTTTTTTGAAGCAAAAGACGTCGTCTGATCTGCGGCGACCCTAATGCAGATAAAAGGCAACTAAACAAACAAAATAGTTAATAAAAATTATCTCCCCTATAATATTAAGTTATGAGATGAATAAAACTTTTCTAATGACGTACACAGTACAGTAGTGATAATGAAATCAATTTTAAAAGGAGTAGAAGCAGGCTGGCACTCTCTCGGCTTATCGTAGCGGGGTTAACGATTTTCGCATGGAAAAGTACTGGTACGACTACATTATGTAGCAAATAAAATAAATGTCACTTTATCTATAAATAGTGGGTCGGTCGATGCAGGGCAGGACAAACGCGGACGGGCGAGCGAGGCGGGGCTAAACTAAGAGAATCGCACGCGCAAAAATTTGGCACAAGCTTTTGGTATACGTGACCTATACGCATAAAACATAAATAAACCAAACAAACTTTTATGTTTATGTGCATTGATATATATATATATATATTAAAAAAACATAATATTCACATTTATACAAAAATAAGTGACTTAAAATTGCAAAACCTTTTTTATGATAACTGGCCGTTTTTATGAATATTTTGATCGGAAGTGAAAACTTCTTTAGGCGCCTTTGGCATTTTTGTAATGAAAAAAAAAAAAACATTGAACTCGCGACTGTAATCGACACCTCGAAACTTCTGTTGTTCTGTTATAAAAGAATTCCAAAAAGGTCGTCAATTTTTTTTCCGATATTGCGATTGCGCCATCTACACAACACCACTGAAACTAAAATATGTTAGGTACCAAAAATAAAATTTATCCTTGCGAAAACTAATTGAATTAAAATAAGTTTGAAAATAGAACAATTTTTGAGATGGGGAAAAAAACCATTTGACTCGCGACCTGTAATTGTGTAACCGAACTTCTCTATCTAAATACTTTTGTATGTACTTTCTTCTGTATGTACTTGTATGTGCTTTGGTATGTACTTTCCTGACGATTCAAAAAATAAACACGTAATTGTTCAAGTTTTCCCTTCTGTCGGCACTCCCAGAGTGCCACTGTGTTTTTTTTTTGAAAGCTTACATGATCGAGATGTTTCTTAGAAGTGTTCGTTGATTTCTAGCTATAGTTTATGAAAATCTGTTCAGTAGCACTACCATGAGTTTATGACGACCGAAATCGCTAGCGAGAGATGAGCGAGAACGTAAAATATTTGTATGAAAAATTGTATAGCGCCTCTAGCGGTCACTCAAAGAACTAAAACCGGTACCATGAGTTACAAATTTGACTGATGCTCTCGAGAAATACCGTAACGTTAGTAGTTAAATCATTCACGTGCACATTGAAAGGTCCGTTATCGACAGAAGTAAACTAACGTAAGATTTCGATAGCAACTCATGGTAGTGCTACTGGCGTTGAATTTCCCAGTCGACGAACGGATTTCACTAACTTCCTGTTCTTTTTATTTTATTTTTTTTTATACCTACGTTTACTTCGGTGGTATTTGACCTTGATCAGATGCTGCAGTATCAATTAGTCTGCGGAACACCCAACTCCTCAGCAGCTTACACCAGATATAGCGTGTTTGGGCTCAAAAGAAAAACGGGGGTTGGTTTATAATTTCAATTATAGCTTGTTTACTCTATCTTTACAATAAATATCGTGAAAATGAGTATTACAAACGCAGGCTAGACTTTCTGTCAATATGCCAAAAATACTAAATTTGTACTGCAAAAAAAATGCTTTTTAATACATTTTAAGCTGTGAAGCTTAAACCTCATGGGAGAATTAATAAATATAGGAAGTTTCAAAACAGGGTCGTGTGTTTACTTGAATATGTATTTTCTTTGAGCGTATTATCCAACGAATTTGAACATGCCATAATATACCAAAAAATGCTTTGATCCTTCAGCTATCGAGGGGTGTAAATAAATTTTGGATTGTGATATGTAGCTACAGCATCAAACCGTATATCCTCCGATTTTGTTATTTTCTGAATTGCCACCCACCAAGTAAGTGTGTCATTTTGGTATTTCTTCTCATATAACATTTTCAAATACAAGCTTCAATTCTCTATTTTGCCTGTTAGTTGAACGCCATAAACAAAGCCATTAAATCAGCCACAGTTGGCGGTCAATGTAGCGTGGGTAATATTAAATAATGCAAAAAAATGTTTGTGTCGTGTTGAGAAGAACCGCTTTAAGATAGTTGCTTAGCCCGCCTTATTTCTGTACAGCCCCAGCTCACACGGTAACAAGCAAATTAAACAATTTATGTTAAGTACATACATTTGCATTCCATTTCAACTGTGGGAAATGCACACAGCTGTATAAGTCTCGAAAGCTTCAAGTATTTTTTTACGCCCGACGCAAAAACGGAGTGTTGTAAGTTTGAAGAGCGTGTCTGCGTATCTGTCTGAGTAATCGTAGGCCAAACAAATGGATCGATTATTATCTTTTTTTGTTGTTTGAAAGCTGACATGATCGGGATAGTTCTTAGCATAATTTGTGAAGGTCTTTTTAACCCATTTCCTGGTTGACTTCCACATGTTGGATTGATGTGTTTACCTATACTTTTACTTCGGTTGTATTTAATCTAGATCAGATACTACAACATCAATTAGTCTGCGGAACACCCAACTCTTTCTTCAGCAGGTTAGGGAACGTACCCATTTTTTACAATTTGTTATCCACCTCGCCCTCTAGTATTCACGTAGTAATTTATAAACCATTTTTTGCAAACAAAAAGTTTAAAAGTAAATTAATTTTTCTCATATTTGCCTTTATTAATACGGCGCTATCAATACTAATAATAAATCTGTAATTGTAGGTATTGCATGTATGTATGTATGCTCCTTCATAACTTTTAAACGAATTAACTAGTTTTCATGAAACTTGGTAGATAAACATTTAGACGTACAGAACACAGGATTGGCTACGTTTTTCTTTTGTAACGCGCACGAAGTTGAGGGCACCAGCTATAGTCTATACTAATATTATAAAGAGGAAAGATTTGATTGTTTGTTTGTTTGTATAGAATAGGCTCCGAAACTACTGGACCGATTTGAAAAATTCTTTTACCATTAGAAGCCGACATTATCCGTGATGAACATAGGATACTTTTTACCGCGGGAAAATGCTTTATTCCTACGGGAAATCTAAAATAAAAGTAAATACTAGGCGGCTTGGCCCGAGAGATAGCGCCATCTATCCAAAATACGGTAGGTGGCGTTTTATACTTTTCTACGCGGACGAAGTCGCGAGCACCAGCTAGTATATAATAAAATTACAAGTGAAAAATATATTATCAAGAAAAACACCTTATGTAAAAACTTATGTATATTGTAACAGGAATTTGACTTGAACGGGTCACATAGTTTGGGTACGTTCCCTTACATCATATATAGCGTGTTTGTGCTCAATAGAAGTTAGTCTACAATTTTAATTATAGCTTCCTAGTAGGTAAGGTACACAGTACGCAAGTTCACACAGTGGCATCTTCAAATCGCTGCTAATGTTAACCGGCATGATTTATATGTTATATTGGCGGGTTAAAGTTTACTTAGAATATGTTACATAAATGTTAAATTGCACAAAATGAGAGAATAACAAACAAACATGACAGCAAATAAACATGAATATTAATAACAAAAACTAATTAAGTATTTGAAAAATGTGGACTTAGAAACCACAACCGCCCGTTTCTGTGTATCTGTGTGTCTGTCTGTCTATGGAATCGTAGCCCCCAAACTGATAGACCGACTTTGTACTTTTGAACCGACTTCTCTTTTTAAAAAAAATAAACCAACTTCAAACCGTCTCATGGTCTTTTCACAGTCACAGAGGGACCTGTGACTTTCCGTTTTCACAGGGAAAATGTACTGTATTTTTTTTTATGTTTCTTACCTCATAACTTTCGACTGGGTGAACCGATTTCGATGATTCTTTTCTTATTTTTTTTTATTTGAATTTGAAAGCTAATGCTTCCCGTGTGGTCCCATTTCAATTTGTTCAATTTCTGACAATGGCATCCATGAGAAAACGATTTGAAGTCGGTTTTTTTTTGTCTTAAAAAAGTTATTTGTAAAGACTGGCGCGATCGAGATTATTCCTAGCTATAGTTTATAAAGATCTGTTCGGACGTTTGAAGATCATGAGCCCATTTTCTAGTTACTTCGGTGAAATTTCCATGACATGGTAACATTGATCTTGGACCGTCACCCGGTATAATATAAATTCCAGATATAGCGTGCTTGGACTCAATAGAAAGTCGCTGTTATAATTTTAATTATAACTTGTTAAAGTAAATGTTTAACTAGTATTTTTATATGTTAGGTATACTATATTACGTAAGTATAAATCATTAACATAATTGGGATTACGGTAATTTAAATAAACAATTTTATTATTAATAATAATTTATTGGTATCTAATGTTTAATTAGATACTAATCGATATGTATACCAACCGTCTTGACGTCTGGCTCTTGACCAACCGTTGTGACCTTTAGCGACCAATGCTTGCTATTTGAAGTGTGTATATTATATGTAATTGCATGTATCAAGCGTAGGTAAACATCCTTATTGGTATAGTGAAGATAGACCTTTCTTTCTTATTGCAGCAATAATCTTGTAGTCAAGGACCTAGCTAGACTAAAGAGTCTAACTCTTTTAAAGGCCGGCGCACTTTAAAGGACAGCACGGCAAACTTCCTTGTAATATAAATAAAATTTTATTGTGTTATGCTACAGCAGCAATCGGCGTGGTACGACATTTCGCCGTAGCATAACACAATGAAATTTAGATAAGGCCTTCAATGTGCGCAGGCCTTTATAGTCAATCCCCTGGTGTGAATCCACCAGGATCCTCGGGGATTCAGTTAAGGGATCTTGGTGGTCTCAAACCACTAAAGATTTTTAATGGCGGCGGTAATAAGTGCACAGAGGATTGTTGTTAATATCCAATTGATATTATAGATGTGCATAAATGTCTACTCAGCATATAACAACTGTCAAAGTTTCGATTATATTTTCATAAACTTTCTGGCGATTTCTGATCATAATTGATTTTGACAAGCTCATTGGTCGCTCGCGGCATTGCTTGTTCTAATAGGCGACGTTATAGCCCCTATATCATCAAGTGGACCGACTGACTCCCTTTATTTAAAAAATGACAGCCGTGTGTTTTAAGTGAATACGTGCACGTTAAAATGTAATATTTTCTTTGAGCGTATTACCCAACGAATTGGAATATGCCGTAAAAAAAAATTGATCCTTTAGCTATCTTGTAGTATGTCATTAATTTTTGGATGTAAATCGCGATAGCCCGCGTCGCTCGTGAACACGGTAGACAAATGACAATTCGAGTCAACTTTTATTTGGGCCCCTTATTACAAATTGTCGCCCATCGTGACCCTATTACAAATTGGTGCTTCAACGTCGGAGCCCTATTACAAATTGGCTGCTCCTCGTGAGGCCTTTTACAATGGGCGCTACAACCTCGGAGCCCGCCCCCCATTACATGGTCTTTTTTCTGCGATAATATAGACGGTTTTTTTTTATTTATAATAATGAGTGAACGTATTCAAATATAGTGTCAATGTTGAATGTGCGTTCGAGCGTCTCTCTCGCTGTGGAACCAAACTCCGATCATGCGGTCAACCGCACTGTACTAACGCATTCGTCTAGACGGTATAACTTGATATGCAATGCGAAGCAATGCATCGCCTTTAATTCTATTGTGTCTTGCAAATTGCTATATTCAACCTATCTTGCGTCTGGACCAAAACTGTAAACTGAACTGCACTTTATGTGTGTAACAGTAGTGTTGTATTTACATTGTTGCGGACGCATAATGTATTCAGAACGTTACAGATTAAATTGCTTTTCGAAATAAATTAAGTTCAGATATTTCTACAAAGTAAGTGCCTACACCCGTTAATTACATTAAAATGTACTGATCCCTTAGTTTGCAAGTTTAGATAGGGTCAATTCTTGCTGCTATTTCGTGTTGGCTAATGGCGACAGTTTGAATGAATATATATATTATTGTATTTTTTTTAGATATAGACTTGGCTCAAGAGCTGACCGCCATGTGCAATGTCGATTCAACAATCATCATTCCGATAGTCATCTCGCCGAACGGTCTGATAGCGAAGAGCCTTGACCAACACCTCAAGAGGCTCTCATTTGATGGCTGGGTCAAGGGACAGATACAGAAGGCGGTACTTTCTTAACACGGCGCGTATTATCATATCAGCGTATGAGTGAGGAGGTTCATCACTCTCAAGCAAAGCTCACGAGTCCTAACTTGGGCAACCTGCGGAATACTAGAGCCGTAGACCGTAGCGAAAGTTACCGACATAACCCGGCGGATTTAATTAGAATCCGAAGTTAGGGAAACATTGGGCAGGACTTGTAGTATGGAGAGCCGAAGGCCGTTGGGAGTGGAAGGATTTCGAGTGGAGACCACAAGGTGGACTTATTAAGTCCACAATAAAAGCCACGAGTCGACGTTAAATACAAGTTACTTCTGACTTATTTGGAAAATTAATGGGGAGGATCTATGTCCAGCAGTTGACGTCATACGAATGATATGATGATGAGTACATACTACTTCCGTCCTTCAGATTTCTTTTCACTGAAAATTATCAAATACCTAATTATAATTTACCTTAGACATTTGTCGATAACTCAAACTGAACTCGAGACACCAAATGATGACCTATCCTGGCTTTATCGTTTAATACGTTGTATTGTTGGAGCCAAATAGAAATAAACGCTAAGGTCTCAGCCATGACCTACAATCTATTTTAATTAACTACATACTTATCTCGGTTGGAAAATTTTATAAACATCGTTTTACAATTTAAAAAAAATTAGTAAAATGCGTTCTGCAGTGAATCATCAGTGACTATCCTCTTAATAAGAGCATAGTGAAAAAACAGCATTATGTACCCACATCACTCTAAGGGCGCCATCTAGCGGCCGTAGGATTTAACTTTATTTTAGTTAATTTTATTAAGTAATTTTGGCTTCATTTCAATTCACTTTTTAAAAAAACGTTAGAATTTTCGCAAAACTGAAATAGTAGTACAAAATATACATTTGTTTACAAACATTTCTCCCTACGAGACTCTTGAATCTCAACGGGATTATGGTCACATTCCTGAGTATATTGATTAATTTTAGAAATATTCAATAATTATAAATAGCTTTTGATTTACAAATACCTAATTTTTTTTTACCGGCGAGCAATGATGACATAGAATTAGTAAATTGAAATCAAAATGTGCTCATATGTTTACGAAAACCATTTTAACAGATTAGTGTCAAATGGGATTCGCAGATAATTGGTTTATTGTCATTTTTATTGATAAGTGTGATGTTTGTCGATCTATGAAATCTGTCATAAATGCAAACAGTCGCCGGCAAAAATAGAATCATAGAAGGTAAATATTGGAACTGCAGTAAAAACGACCAAAAAATCTTTCTTCACGAGGCCATTAGTCGTGTTGTGTCTACCGGCTACAACATAAAAAATGTCATTTTAAATTTGAAATATCTTAACATCTTCATTAATGAAAAGCACTTTTTAGCACGCGCTAACAAAAAGGTGTCATCTTTGGAATGTCTAAGTAATTCACACCAAAAGATAGCAAATAGATATAAGTTTGTTAAAATATTCAAATAGCCTTGAGTGAGCTATGATCGTCTACATCTAGACATGACAATTATTATGAGCTACTAATATTATAAATGCGATAAGTATTGATATTTCATCCTCACGCAAGACAAAAAACGGTAATTGCTTTGTAAAAAATATATATTATGAAAGACAAATATAGTTATTCCACAAAAAAAAATTGAACACAACAATAATTTGACTTCTATTGAAAATTATTTCGAAAACGGCTTACTGCGCGCATATGAATATTGTGCACCGATTAATAAGTTACTATCAGTTTAAAAAGTGTATAGTTTTTTAAAGTTTTTTTTATATAATATACTGTTCTAATAGCCAAAACAAAAAAAAACCATAATTGCCAGGTATGGTATGAAACATTCAATATAAAAGTCGAAGGTCAATCAATGCCTTTGTAATTTGCCTCAGTGAATCCCTTAAGGGACTTTGATGAAACTTTCCAGTTATATTGTTTTATGCAGCAGAACAAACGATTTCTTACTCGTTATTACTTGAATATATATATACATTAAGATGTATTAAGATGATTCGCAAAGGGTCTTGTTTTTTCCTGTCCGTATTACTTAGCGAGGCCACCTTTACCTATAAAACTGCGAAACAAAGGAATTTTAAATTAAAGCGTGCAGATATAAACATACGACTTTAGCGCCAAATATATTTGTCTTGGCTTGCATCCAAAAAGAATTAAAAATGAGTCAAAATTTTGCATTCCCATTGGCGCATCAAATGTCAAGCACGCGTCAGCAGGCTCCTCTGACTGAATTAAAGATTCAAGTGGATAGGTAAGGTAGGTATACCTACATCAAATTTATCTTTTGTTGTGTACGTACGCATTAATACGACATCTACAGGTGTATATATTACCATAAGGAAATTGGGGAAGTGCGTCCTTTGGCAAGACTTGACGGTTTTCCCTGCCAAGTATGTCGCCTGACCTGAACGATTTCATTTGGTGGTTCCTATTGATCTCTATTTGCACATTTAATTATTGAACCAAAACAATTACGCACGCATCATCGACAGCCCATTTATAGTTTGGCTAAATATCTATATTATAAGAGTATAATAGTGTCTCCGAAGAAATTAGTAAGTAGTTCCTATGGTACATAGCTATTATGATGACAAACTATGTATAAAGAAGCGGTTGCCATACATTGTTAATAGTTTGCCCGAAGACATTGCAAAAAAGGAAAATAAGTGACTTAAAAAATAAATTGATGAAATTTTATTTAAATTCATTAATTTTATTAAATACTAGCTGGTGTCCGCGACTTCGTCCGCGTTCTCTATAGCCTAGCCTTCCTCGATAATCAAATCATTTTTCAATTCGAACCAGTAGTTAGTTACTGAGATTAGTGCGTACAACCAAACAAACAAACAAAGTCTTCAGCTTTATATAATAGTATATAGATTGAATATATAAATTTCTAAAAATTCAATTAAGTATTTTATATTCACTGAGCTTAAGTCATTTAGATTTGAATAATTTGATCCCGTAGACAAACTAATTTCCAGTTTTACGGGACAATGTAAATATTATTATTAAGATAACTTTCCATGTATAATAATACTAATAAATAAAATTATAAAAATAATAATACTAATCTATAGTATAAGTATAAGAGTCTATAGTTTGGCATGGGCCTATTCAAAACTTCGCATCTCGACTTTCACTTTATCTGGTGTTAGATTTTGCCCTAAGTATTATTCATATTGGACAATGAACAAGTTATTGTCCGAGGTCATGATACCGCAAGACGTTAAATAAATAAATTGAATCGGGTAAAATGGTGTCCACTATCGGTAAATAATTTACTTGTAGTTACGGTAGCAAATATGTATTGTAATTTACGTCCAGTTACATTTACTTACATTGTACAGCTAGAGCCAATTTACATTGGGCATTATAATTTTTTATGGTAATACAGATACTTATTGTAATTGAGCTTTCGTTTTTATTTCCTCTACCTATCTCAATATTACCTATTAATATAAATTAATATATACCTATTAATATTAAAATTGTACCTATTAATATAGGTATAATTTTTATACTCCAATATAATGTCGACACGGTAAGTATTTGCGTTAACACAAATTTTACGGCCCATGTTATTAAAATATTCACTAGTGAAAATGTCGAATTGCGTATAGTAAAAACTGGTCTTCAAAAAATTAACATTTCACAAGTAGAATTCCGATTCCGAATTACAAGAAAAATTCCGCTGCTTGGTGTTGGTACAGTTGGATAGTACAGTTGACCGGACCACTGTTAAAAAAAATAACGTTTTTTTTATTAACCGTAGTACAGTTAACCGGACCACTTTTACAAACTTGGAAAAAATATTTTCAATAAAAATTGAAGTTATGGCCTGAAACACAAAATCTCATATCAATACAGTAAACGCACACGTTCTGGTCAACTGTACCAACACCAAGACCGGCATCACTCCATTACTATGTTGACCGCAGAATTCTGTCTATAGGTACCTTATTTGGTCTGAGGCGTTATATAAGTGTCAAATGAAAACCCACCTTATTGTTGCGATTGGCATTCCTGCCACCCTCCACTGCGGACAACCTGCCGCAACAACATATCCTTTATAAATATTTAATTTACCTATAATACAAGTTAATATTTAGATGGTTAATTGAACTCGATTGGTTAAAAAATCTCTAAATTGGTTATACAAATAAATAACTACATGCAAACACGATTTCACACGAGTAAGAAGACGTTTATTTACCTACAATTAGTAAGCAATACAAATTTTATTAGTTCAATCGATTAATAATGTTAAAAAATAAATTCACTAAACTATTGAAACTATGGCGATTGCCTTCTTCGGCGTAAAATGCGATTTTCACTACTCAAAAAAAAGGTGTCCGTTGTTGAAAACGAGCATTATATCCATTAGTATTTTAAAACTAATATTACCCCCCGATAGCCGCCGTAAAAACGAGGTTTTATAAGATTGACATTGACTTTGTTCAGACGTTTGATGATCATCAACGCATTTCCTAGCTGACGAATAGATTTCACTAACTTCCACAGGTTCCACTGATGTGAGATTTGGTATAACTACTGTTACTTCGGTAGTACTTATATCCATGTCATAAGCGTAGCAACTTACAGCAGATATAGTGTGTTTGGGCTCAATAGATAGTCGGGGGTTAGTTTATAAATAACATTAAATCACTGTATAAATTTATTATGACTTGTGTCATAATAAAATTAGAATGTGAATAATATTGGAACAGCCAATGTCCCTAGGCAAAGACAAATTCAAGTGGAAGTGCAATTTATTGGTAATAATATAGAAAGTAAGTAGGGAGGTAGCCGAACGCCTACGCACGGACAAGGGCACATCGCACGCACAAATCAACTCCTTTGATTGTTATTTATGATTGGGGACGGACCAGCCTCTTCCTTAACAAGACAATTTTCAATTCTTCAACTTACAAGGCACATTGACCGCAAATATTGTTTATTTTACATTAATATTTAAATCTAAAATGTTCATAGTTTGTATCCTCTTTAGGTACCCTATCAGGTCTCCCTGACATTGGCGATCACCCTTGAAAAAGCATCCTTGGCGCGGGCCACCCGGAACAGCTCTCCCACTCCGGCAAATTCCGACTCCTCTTCGCCCCTCAATTTTGCCCCCTATGATAAGGTGGAGCACATGGTACTTTTCGCCCCTTAGGATATGACCCAGATATGCAACTTTACGAACCCTAATATTCGCTAGTAGCTCTCTCCTAGTATGAGCTCTTCTAAGAATTTCCATATTGGAGACCCTATCAGTCCACGAGACACGGAGCATTCTTCTGTGTATCCACATTTCAAACGCCTCCAATCGGTTCGTGGTTTTTACTCTTAAGGTCCTTAAGGTTAATAGTTTGTGTCCCAGTAAAGCATTAATTGCATTATATTTTATTGTCCTAAAATTGTTAAAATTATATCAATACTAATAGTAAGTCTGTAAGTGTGGGTGTATTGTGTGTATGTATGTTCCTCCATAACTCTTAAACGAATTAACTGAGTTTCATGAAACTTGGTATATAAACATTTAGACGTACAGGACACAAGATACTTAGACTACTTTTTTCTTTTTCAACGCGGACGAAGTCGCAGGCGCCAGCACCAGCTAGTAAATAAATATACCTAATGTAAGTATTTTACAGAATAGAATATAAGTACATCTCTAATCTGTAAACCATCGTCTAGTCACAACTCCTTGTGATAAACAAATAAGTCAAGAATGTCTGATAACGATAAAAAACGCAATGTAAGAAAGTTATTACACATACTTAGGTACGTAGAGAATGTACAGACGAAATGAAAAGTGAATTGGTGCTTGTGAACCGACTTGTACAAAATTTCATTGGCGTAGTGTTTATTACTACAAATTGATATACGAGACAGTCGTTTGATATTATTGGCCATGGACTATTATTGGTTTTAGTATCAAGTTATTTATTGCTAAAGCAAGAAAAAGACAAAACCAACCGAGTATTCGTTCTAAAACAACTAACAAGATAAAAGTGAAAGTACCTAACTCTTGTCTGTCTGTTACATTTTCACGCCTTAACTACTTAAAGTTAATCCAGAAAAGTACTGTTAGAAAACCCGAGGAATTAGAAAACTAACGCCTGGCAAAAGTGTTATAACAATAAAGATGTCAGGTGTTATTAGTATAAAAAAGGCGCTTCCCATCTGTCTGTCCCTATGTATGGTTAGATTTAAAAAATACGCAAGTATTTTGATGCGGTTTTTATAATAGATAGATTAATAGAAGAGGAGGGTTTTAGTATATAATTTTCACGCGGGCGAAGTTGCGGGCAGCAGCTATCTACTAAAAATAAAGAGATACAACCCCTGAAAATTTTATAACAGCAAAGATGTCAGGCGTTATATTGCTTTACAAATTTAGTCAGGCGCTACACATCCCTTACTTTTAACGCGGGCGAAGTCGCGGGCACCAGCCAGCTAGTTGCTTATAAATTCGAAAAATTCGCTGTGAAGCAGAAACACAGAAAACTATATTTTAATACCTACAACCCCAATGATTTTTTTATGTAGGTCTCTGCCAAGTGCCAATCGACCGGATCTTATTTTATTTAAGATCAATATGTAGATACTCGTAATATATTCGAAAACAAAAGTTTTACACTTTGTATTAATGTTAGAGGTCAAAAATTAGGTTTTAGAATTTTTGTCTGCTTGTCTGTGCGTTTGGGCACGCTAATCTCAGAAACAGCTTAACCGATTTGAATGCAGTTTTAACTTAGGTATGTATTGTAGCAAACGTCCCATAGCATTTAATACGATTTTTTAGTACACATTCGTCAGATTCCGCTTTCGTCATAAATCGAAATTTATAAAAATTTAGTTCGCTTTGGTTAGAAATGACGAATGGAAAACCATAACACGAAGTCACGGACACAGCTACACCTAAAAAAAAAATAATCAGCCTCGTGTTATCTTATCTTGATATTATGTCTTTATAATCAAAACAACTTTTTCTACTATTTTTATCTGAAAATGTCATCAAAATATATATTGCACGGTTAAGAAAAGAAGCAAATAGGTACTTAGAGGAAAAGAAACACCGACGTAGGTATACCTACCTATTTTTAGACTATTTTTAACTTTTTAAAAAAACAGCTCCTAGCTGTGTCTAATACCCAGTTTTCAATTATTTGTTATCACATTATATAGGTAATATTACTTAGAGATAAGCAAGTGATTAAAAATTATGCGTAACGAAATGTGATAATATATTATTTAATTAATATTAGCCATTTATGTGATGTTAAATGTTTAGATTTGATGTTAAAATGCGAATTTTCCGATAAGGACGTTGACCTCACGCACAAAGGTCAAGGTCATAACACCGGTACTACAAAAACATTCTAACGTGACCATAACGTGACCCATCTTTTGAACATGTAAACAGAAAAACACAACCACACATTATTAGATACCACAAAGTTTAGATAGCACAACATATTAGTTGAGTATTAAAAATAAAATTGTTAAAAACTCTTACACAACATTTATTATTTATTTATTTATACGTATTTATATTCAAACGCTACCTTTTTTCTGTTTCCTGGTACCCCAAATAGTGGACACTACACAATAGCGCACATCACCAGCACAATTCACCCTCAGTTTTGGACAGAAAATGGGGAGTGAGGAAAGCGAAAGTGGTGGGTACGAATATGTTTTGGACAGTACGATCTCGCGTACATGCAAGACAACGCAGCGTGTACTGTCGACTGGTAGCGATAGGGCGCGGGAAGGTCGTCCAAGTCAGACGATGCGCATGCGTAGAGAACCATACCACTGCCAACCCAATTCTGACCTTCTGGCAAAAGACGAAACTTTTCTGACAGACTGTGATAGTTTAATATTTTTTGTACGTCTTTAAATTTACTTCCATAGAGGAAGACAATTCAGAAAAGTGATGATAACATATTGGAATTTAAATTCCCATTCTGTTCTATAAATGTGACGAAGTAGGACAAATGGGAAAAAAATCCCATTTGTTCTACTGATAGAACAAAATAGTAGCACAAATGGGTATACTCCAACAAAATCGGTGTAAAAACAGTTTGATGCTGCAGCTGCAATTTACTTCTTTTATAGCTGTATACAGCTATAATACAGCTATAATACGGATTTTGATACGGTTTCCACTAATCGAAAGAGCGATCAACTAGGAAGGTTTGTTTGTTCATATAACTTGCAGAAAAAATGCATCCGTACGTAAATCAGGGTGGGCTGCTTGTTATATGTATATTTCTTGACTGAACTCGTTCTAGAAGGCTGGAAAGACCTTGATGAATTTTTAGGCTTGAATTTTGAATTGGATGAAATTGGCTTTCATAAAAGACCTATTTCAAAATGGGTTACGGTCAATATTTCAAAATATTTCGCAAAAGGACGCGACGCTAGATCCAGTCGAATACTTACCGGGTCCTACTGGAGAATTACTTAAGAGTGAGGCTTATGAAGGTCTTAAAAATGATTATAATATGTTATTAGATATTAGGTCATCTAGTCAATGACTATTAGGTACTTTCATTTTTCACTGTGACGGGACGGTAATGAAGTTACAACATAGCTCGGAATTCAGTTGATTCATTCAATTCAATATTGTGAGTTTGGGCCTCTTTCACCAACTACAAGTAAAGTGTCGATTAGTTACTTTTAGAAATAATTTTATGTTTTATTGAATTATGCACTCGGTTTACTATATCATTCGATAGGCGAATTTATCATTTTCTTTTTAATGTTTGGGACGTTTACCGTACAAAGGTATGTCAGCTCCATTATCCCCGGTTACCGGTAACTTTAAATGGCGGTTAGCCTACTTGACACTTTACTCGGAGATGGTGAAGAGAGCCTCTTAGTCTAATAATAAATTAAGTGTATTTGAGAAATGTAAAATTGTTCTAAACTTTAATGAAGAGTCAGTATATAAATTGGCCAACTGTACTGTACCGATATAAAACGCACTGAAAGAAAAGCATGAAAAATATATATTTTTTATAATTATGAATTGACTTTACTCACCTATATTCATTGTGGATAAAATACCTAGATACCTAATTGTCTTAATAAGCTTTCCTAACAGTAGGTTTACATAATAACAAAAGGTACCAAAATAAAAATTCCGTACATTACATTTTCATAAAGGTATGGTAAACGGTAAACAGCGACTGATCAAGAGTTCTGACCGCCCTAGGCTAATTATGAGGATGCGCCCCCATGTACTGGAACTTAGCATGGCATTGTGTTTTTTTTTTTTCGAAAAATTCGACATTGTGCTGACTTGTGCTAGGTTTGCGGATTGTCCCTTATAGGAAACCGCGAGTCCGGATCTCAAAAAACGGAGCGGTGATGACGAAAAATAGATTTTTGCTTCAGCATGGACACTTTGGTTTTTTTTATGTAACGAATGTGCTGCATTGTTCTAGGTTTGTGCTGGTGTGTGCTGCCAACCGTTTTCGGTTATCTCAAAAACAGAGCCTCTATAGGCAAAAAATGAACAGAAACGCATTTGTAGCAAACGCAGAATTAAACTGTCTGACTGGAGCGGACTCCGAAAATAAGTGATTGTCGAAAAAACAAAATGTCCATGCTAAGTTCCAGTATATCGCGCCCCCGTTAGGTGTAAAAATTTTCAGATCAATCGGCAAGCGATATTGCAACAAAATATTATTATATTATTTATTTAAAACTATTAAATATTTGATTGGCAATGGGCTATCAAATCATTTTGTTAGCGTATATAAAATTTAGTTGTCAGAAGAGTTTTTTTTTCTCAGTGTAGTTTAGATGCTGCAATGATGATTAAGTGCATGCGAAGACACGATTTCAGCGCGCCCCCCCCGATTCTCGCGCCCTAGGCTGCAGCCTAATTAGCCTAAGGGTTAATCAGGCCCTGGGTAAACCAATTTATATATTAACCCATTTTAAGTTCAATTGATTTCTAATAATTGTGGATTTACATTAATACTATTGGTCTGCAAAATAAAGGCACATTTTCGTATTGCATGCGTGTTGTATTATAACAAATTTAGTATAGGACAGCATACATAGTTTATGATTCAAAATGGCCGTCCATACCTAATAAATGAAATATATAAATAAAATACACAAATACGATTAATTTAATATCACAGCAATAATTGGAAATTATTTAAAATTATCACAATCTACTAAAGACTACTTACTCTACTAAAACAATTAACAGGTACGTGGCGACATCTGCTGTCGTGTTTGTGAGCTTTTGTAAAGCTTAGATATTTTATTATTCAATAGAAACAAAACAAACCGACAACCGATTGTTATTTATAAAAATTAAAAGAAAGCCCTAATGAAAAACTATTAAGAGTAAAGAAGCTAATAAAGCCATTTTTTTGACTAGATTTCATACAAACATTATTATCACTATACTATTACTCATTATTATTCATAATATTTCTTAAGACTAATCAGCAAGTCATAGAGCCTACCTCTCACTTCCTTCGAAGTGCGAGCGCGAGGCACTTCCACATCATTGTGAGGATTTGCACATAGCTCTAACAACTCTACCAACACCCTTGGAGTCCACGAGCTTAATAGAAGCCCTGGGACCATAACTCTACCGGCCATAGCCCACCCTAAAAACACCCTTTCACATATCAATTGCATATTATCATTGGCAACACCATATTGGCATTTCGAAGTAACCAAGTTACAAAATGATCTGCAATCTATGACGTCACAGTCGCTGTGTTTAGTACAATGCTTACCGCTTGCCGTCAACTTGTTTGCAACGCTTATGGGGTGGACCGAATCGAGATCTAAATATTTAATTCTTCCAGTGTACATAGATACACCAAAATGCATTATTTTTATATTGCAAAGTATAAGAGGTTCCGGTACGTCCCGTTCTATTTGATTTATGTAATTCATTATATTGATAGCGAGGCCAATCCTCTTTTTCCATTCTTCATGATTATCATACAGTGTCATTAGTTGCCAGAAACCTTGTAAGCTATTCAACTTTTGTACTCCATATAAAGAGCCACAAGTGCCCACTAATTTTGGAAATATATCAAATGTATTATACAAATTCAGCGCAAGATACTCATTGTCTTGTAATAAGGCGAAGTTTTTTTCTATAACCATTTTTTCATTAGGTCTATTATGATTGTTAATTGTGTACAACATTTTCCGAGCATCTATTTCATTGATTGACATATTAAATCTAGATTTTACAGCTGACTGGATCGCATCAATCAAGTTGTCCTCACGGAGATTAGTCTCGAAGTGAATATCCACAGAGTTGAAAAGGCCATTTGTAGTTTTCTTTGGCGATTTAAATAACACAGTATTATTCTGCCATTTTCCTGAGAAAATTGTTTCTTTATTGTGATAAAAGTTGTGACAGTTGAATGTTACTTCCCCTGGTTTACATAAAATATCACAAAGGTTCCCGGTAGCTTGAGCGTTTGCATATGTGGAACACTGAAATAAAAAACAATTGGTCTTTATTATGAATATTATGAAAATATTGTTTGTATCCTACTATTTAAATCTATAAATGCGGAAGAATGTATGGATGTTTGTTACTCTTTCATGCAAAAACAGCTGAACAGGTTTGGATTAAACTTGGCACACAGATAGTTCATTACCTGGATTAACTAACAGACAGGTTATTTTTTATCTTTGAAAATTCTTAGGTTCCCCGAGAGATCAATAGTGGCGGAGCCACTGTCGTCAAAGGAATAAAGTCAAAGGTTGAGTATTATATTTTTCATTTTTCAATGAGGACAAAGCCACGGGCATCAGCTAGTACTTTGTAATTTTGTATATGAATCTGAGAGTAGGTTTTTTTGATGGTAGGTGGCTACCGTCGCCTAAAACACAAGCAACGCCATAAGTGTTACAAGTGTGCTGCCGACCATAGAAGGATTTTAATGATAAGGGATAGGGAAAGGAAGGGGTGATGGGCTCTGGCATCCCTTACTCACTCACCGAAACACAACAGCACATATGCTGTTATTTCACAGTAAGGGAGTGGTTACTGCCGCCAGACGGGCTGCCCAAATGACTGCGAAACGCAGTGTGCCTTACCACTACTAAGTAGGCAAAACTTGAAATTTATTTTCTTTTATAATAAAAAATTTAAAATGACTATTCTTAACTCAACTTACCACATTTTCTATGTATTGCTGTAACTGATTATCGTTACACAGAAGTGCCCATCTTAACAAAAATATTATAATGGATATGGTAAATATTACAAGCAGCACAACATTTATTATACGTTTGAAATATTTAAATATATGCGCGAATATCCATAAACAAAGATTTTTCAGTCTATTGTGTAAAGATTTGTGCTTCATTTTTACAGCCCGTAATATTCTGAAAACATTTTGTTATATTTTAATAGCCAATAATTCAATTTCTTTTTCAAAATCCAGAGTAAATCACTTGTAAAATATTTTTCAAATTAAATCTTGTTTTCTCACTGAAAAATTATTTCGATTCGTATTCTGCTAACCTCATCCTCATTCATCACTGTAAAAAGATTTTTTTTTTTCCAATAGACCACTTTTAAGGTGAATACGGTGATACTTTCTACTTTCATTCAAGTAAAAAAATGATTTAATTATAAACCTACAGCATTAACGGATTATTATATAATTTGTTTTGGGCGCGCTGATAAGATTAACAACAAAATTATTTAAAATCACAAACTACAAGATACATAATATGCCATGCGATTTCTGAATGAAAATTTAAATTAATTTAAAAATTAAAAACAAAATCAATGCTGCAAATACTGCAATTAAGGAGCGTAGAGATCTCGTAGAAATAAGGAGGACAATCTTATAAATATATTATGGGTGTTAAACTAAAAAAGTGGCAACTAAAATCGACAAATTGAGATGGCGCTGGTGTGTCTAGGGCAGTGATCTAGAGTTTGAGAGTATGGATGGAGTAAGGAGCGTAGAGATAAGGAGGACAATCTTATATGGGTGTTAAACTAAAAAAGTGGCAACTAAAATCGTCAAATTGAGATGGCGCTGGTGTGTCTAGGGCAGTGATCTAGAGAGTTTGAGAGTATGAAATGAAACGGAGTGAAGTGCGCGCTGAGTTGAATTGTTTACTATCACTAGCTGCACCAGCGCCATCAGTTCGTCGTCTTTCAACGGACACTTTTAATACACGCCTACACGGAGCTTGCGCTCCTTTACCTCTATTCTCCTTGGTATGGAGAGTATGAAATGAAACGGAGTGAAGTGCGCGCTGAGTTGAATTGTTTACTATCACTAGCTGCACCAGCGCCATCAGTTCGGCGTCTTTCAACGGACACTTTTATTACACGGAGCTTGCGCTCCTTTACACAGATTATAAAGACTATACTCCTTTACCTCTATTCTCCTTGGCTGTAATGTTTTGTTATGGTTTTTTTTTTTTTCAAATTTTATGGCCTGGTGGTAAGTTGGTAATGGTTATGGTTCTGTTCATAAACATATATGTGTATTGCACACCAGCACAGATAACTATAAAAGCTTGTAAAGGTTATTTTAAGGCGTTGTTTTACTAAATAAGGCGTTGTTTTACAGTTGCATTCAGTTCAAAGAGTATAGTAATATATATTCAGTTGCAAGGCAATAAATATCACGGCTGGTAATCTTCAAGGAAAAATCACTAGACATAGCAATTTTATGGCCTGTGGTTATAGCAAGATAGAACAAGACATTTGACCTGATTTGACCTCCTTTCATATAAGAGAGAAGCCATTTTGTTTTGTAAGATAGTTGTTGTTTATATTGTTGCGTAGATTAATTTCCGCATTTTTATACTCATTTATAAATAAAAATCTTTGGATACATACATATTAAGTATGTATTACAAGTGCTGTGTACCAGGATATACAAGTTCGCGACAGGAAGACTCGAAAATGGTTCAAATCTATTCTTGATGATTCTTTACTGCCACAAACATATTGAGACTCGTTTTGTGACTCCAAAGAAACCTATAAAAGTCCATCGCTATTTCAACAATCGGAGAAAGTGGTAGTGTTTGTGTTCTTTTTCTATATGCCTATAAATGTTTATCATTAATACATATGTTTTATGGTGTATTTAAGTCGTATATTATATAGTAGATACTAACGTCCAGTCATGTTATGTTTGTGTATATTGTAAAAATAAATATGTACCCATTATTTACTGTGTTTTAATTGTGTGATGATATGCATAGTTAAAAATAAATTCAGCCCGTAAAAAAATAAAGGGGTGAGAGGGGCGGGGGAAGTCAAATGTCATGTTCTATCTTGCTATGACCAATCAGGTGAAGGTAAACTACTCTTGCCCATGTCTAGTGCAGTGTCCGTCTGATACGTTAGTATCTACTATATAGTTTGTGATAAATATCTCAGTATATAATAAGTTACTCTATGGTAAATAATTCACCGCTATCGTAAAAAACGTAACCCCGCTCCACACTACTCGCGAAGTTCCTCAACGAAGTATTCGGGAAAGTTGACCGAAGTATGAAGTATTTGTTCGCTATGAATAATTGTTTGTTCTTTAGTTTATTTAAAAAAATACTGTTTGGTTAGCCCCCTCAATCAAAAAATGATTTCAATTTGTTAATTAAAAAAAATTAACAAATTGAAATCATTTTGTGCCATTACGAGACTGTTTGTTTCAATGAGAGCAATCAAAAAGAAAAGATGGCGCATGCGCAATGCAACATTTTCGAAATGTATATTCACGTAATTAAAAATTATAATTTAAACAATAAAAAGGCAATTAAACGTCAATATGTTTTTATAGACTGATAATGAGAGAAAATATTAATAATTTTGATTGAGGGGGCTAACCAAACATTTTTTTTTAATTAACAACTAAAGAACAAACAATTATTTATAGACGGGGGCCATGTTTCGTGATCTCCACTTCCCATAGCCACTTCCAGTCATAGACACTAGTATACTACGTAATAGACCCACAGAGCGTGCAAGCGAGAAGGCAGTCTCTTATGACACGAATACGAGTGCGAAAGAGACAGGAAACAATGAGAAAATATGACTGGTTTTGAGAGGAATAATCCAAATAATGAGACATTTCACAGTAAAATATGATCCACATACTATCAATTTTAAACGCCTTATTTTCAATGAAAATTAGGTTTAAGGAATATGGTAAATTGTGTAATAAATGTAAGATATCACGTAGTTTTGTGTTTTATCTCTTAAAATTTTAATATATAAACGTAGCTCAGATGATTTACTATAATGTCGTTGATTAATGCTTGGTTTAGCTGTTTTATAGAGAAAAAAACTAATAGTGTTTTAGTTTATTTTGTTTTAGCTTTGACAAGTAGATTTAAATTGTTATACAATAATAATTTGATTATTACCAAAAAATAAAAATCACTAGAACCTTTGTACAAATAATCGTTCCAATTTTTTTTTTTTCTTAGAAACATAAAAATTAGAACAATCCAAACATGTAAATGTTTTTTACTTTAGACTTGCGTAATAAATATGTTGTGGGATATACTTGTCAAAAATCATCTTACGTGATAAATGAATGGCGCCTAATAACTTAAACGGTAAACCAGATCATTTACTATACCTATACTAATGTTGTGGCTTAGATAGTACTTATCAAAATTTCAATTTTTAAATCCCGTAGTAATATTTGTCTAATGTGATATTTCATTTTTGTTAATATAAATGTTATTGATTTTTAATAAAACAATTTATACCAACAACTTGTTTCATTTCAAAGCAATATATAGTTTCCACTTTAAGTTTTTATGTTCAACTGAACAGAATTACCTATTGTGAACGAGTTGTCTAGTGAAATAATAGATATGTATAAATAAAAAAAACATAACTCGCCCATTAGCTCTTTGTTACTTGTCGATAACGAAGGGACATCTCTAAAACTCACCCACACACTTATATAATCACACACTCGTAGACATTTCAGTTTTCGTCACGCGGAAAACGGGGAGTCTGTGCGTCTATTACGTTAGTATACTAGTGTCTATGCTTCCAGTGATCTCTGTGTGATCTCTGTCTAGTGATATTATTCTAGTGACGGCCGCGCTATCTGGCGGCACTCCAGGGTGGTTCTCACTAACGCCATCTGGATATGATATCATAGCTTAAACCTAGATGGCATACAATTACCAAATTAAAAAAAAAAACGAATTATAAAATTATGTATGTATAAGTAGTATTTTAGAACTTTGCAGCCATGGTTTATACACCCTGAATTACTACTTATAAATAAATAAAATAAAAAGAAATTCTTATAATAAAGTTAACATTTTAACAGTTTATTGGTTTTTCAATTTAGAAAGGACGATAAGGACGAAAGGAATAAATTCATAGATGCCTTACAATACGCCCTTAAATTAGTCGGTCGGCGTCTTAAATCGAATAGACACGTAATAATAATGCACGTATAGCTAATCAATCTAATAAATTACAAAAGTAGCTAGCTAACTACCTTACTATAGCCACCCTCGGCTATTTAAAATAAGCAGACACCTATAAGACGTAGATACCTATCCGCCTCTGCCATGTTTATAATTTTCCAACGCACGGATTATATTAATGGCTATATTACCTACCTGTCTAGGTTCGCAAAATTGGTATGTTTGCCATGGATGTCTCCAAATCCAAATTTTATTTTTTGATTATAAATAATTAGACGCGGTATATCAGTCCTTGGGAGTACTGCTAAGGACTCTATATACCTAATCGGTTTATGACTACAGTTCCACCTCTGACTCCGAAAGCGACATTTTGCTGATTGCTAAAGTTGACCCGCGTGAAGTTCCGCTACTGGAATCGCAACTGCCTAGTCTACCTATAGTTTAGTGAAAACCGCATGAAAATCCGTTTAGTAATTTTTGAGGTCACCGCGAACATACATACAGACGCAGTGGGGGACTTGATTATCATGGAAAAATGTTAGGATCCCGAGGAGTCTCAAAATATAAAAAATTGGGCGCCACTGTCGTCATAGAGATAAAGATGTCAGATATTTTCTCAGCTCGTGCGTTATAATTTTCAACGCGGACAAGTCGCGTGCACCAGCTAGTACTACATATCGACCTTAGCCACTTTACAATAAAGTTTCCTCTCTGTTCCACCTACACTGTATTTCACAATACGTACAATAGAATTAACAAACAGACTAGGGAGTGGAGTTTGTTACTCAGTATTGTATTTTTAAAAACCGTTCAAAACACAATCATGACTGCAGTAATCCCATTTGTACTACTTTGTCATATTGATAGCACCTTGTATATAACTGAATGCTTTGCGAGTTGTTAGGAAACTACAAAATAAAAAATCCACCATAACAAGCTCGTTTTGACGTTTTATTCATGTAAATTTGCAGTATAATAATTACAAATTATGTCATGTAAATTGGGAACTACAATAAATCATAACTAATAGCTGGGTAAAGAGCACTGTCATATGAAATAGCCTATCGATCCAGCCATTATAAAATTTAGACGACTCATGTAATATAAAAAGGCAGTCTCGGAGGTGTGACATACAAATACTGTCTTATCTCTAGGGTTTACATTATGAGATTTTTTTTCAATGTGATTGTGATAAAAACACAAACTTAAACTATACAAGGTGTATTTATGCTACCTGAATGGCTACTGTATAACATGCATGACTTCCATTACATAATAGGTTTCTCATTTCTAGGTGTTATAAGTGCACATCTATGTCAACTATTAAAGTCCTAGGTTTACGTGACAAAAACCTATATTGTCTACACGTCATACATCACAATTTTTCCTAAATCTATCTGTACAATTTTTGGGTAATTTACGATGCCCCATTAATTTAAAATGCCAATTGTATTGTATCCAACAATGATTAAACATTCATTTGAGCAGCATGTGTATTATATACATTGCTACAGGGGGACAAATATTGTATACCAGCAAATTTTTAAAGGTGGTACACAAATTTTTATATGTACTATGTTTTGTAAGTAGCTAGTAAAACATTCTACAAATTAAATTAATCACAAACAAATCCACATAAATAAACTTTGATTAAAATATAAAACATTGAAATACTTGTCACTACTGATTTTATTAATCTATGACCGTTTGTGTGAGAGGGAGAGAGCTGTATTACTCCTGAGACTCCTTATTATGTTCAGGTATGATTGGCGTCAACCATGGGTGCTGAAGGCATTCATATGCGGTAGCACGCCTATTGGGATCAAAATCTAACATAGGCTTTAAGAAGTCAGCAAATTCTTCAGCGTCGCCTTGACTCCACTCATATTTTTCAGTGAGAACAGATACTAAACCCCAAGGCTTGAGACCAGTTATGTTTCTCAACTCTCCTTTCTTATTGAAGAAAACTTTTGAATACTTCCCGGAAGCAGCTATGCGCTTAGGGATGTCTCCGAGTAACTCTATAATGTGGGCGAGATGATCCTCGTCTCTACTATATCCATCACCTGAATGAGGCTCAAACAAATAATCTCCGGTGGCTAATTCAAAGGCCATACACGCAGTACTCCATATGTCTGCGGATGTTCCATAACCTGCACTAAGAAGCACTTCTAAGGAGCGATATTGCCTCGTTTGGATGTCTTCAGTGAAATGCCTGTGCACCCAACAGGCGTTACCTAAGTCAGCAATTTTAACTTCCAAATCACACACATCAAATGCAGGATCAGGTTGTTTCTCCATTAACTTTCCTTTAGCCGATTGTGAATTAATTGAAGGGGAAGTGTCAGTCATTTCACCTTCAGACATAGGAGTTCCTGTGTCATCGCCGCAGCCATATTGTTTGTTCCGTACTTGTACTGCTTCAGCATCCGTGTCAAAAGCTTCATCATCGGGTCTCTGAATATCAACACATCCATTGACATTTGGATCGTTAACGTTTGGTGTGGTGTCGATGACACTCGCTTCTTCTGGAGTCTGTGGTGAGTCATCATTGTCCTGTGACATTGGTGCAGACTCACTATTGTTCTCGACTTTTTTCTGCTCCTCCATTTCCTCAATTTGTTCCATTTGTTTCTTCAGCAACATTGATTGACGTTTAGCCTTTTTCTTTAATTTCTTCTTTTTATTTCTACTCATTTTTGCAGTCACCACTTGTTCCTGAAACTCTTTTGGTGCCGTACTAATTAAGGAGTGAGGCAACCTTAGCCCCAAGGAATGCAATTCGGTGGCTTCGGCTGCCAATTTTCGTATATAAGGTTCGTCCACACAAACTAATACATTTTCAGGCTTTATATCTGTATGAATTATCTTACATTTAGTGTGAAGATAGTCTAATCCCTCTAACACTTGGCGTATAATCGTCTTCACATTCTCGCGCGGTATACCTCTATAATTTGACTTGAGTATCAACTTCAACAAATGATGTCCCAAAACTTCAAACACCATGCACACATGGGTCCCGTTCACTCCGGTAATTTTGAAATCGTTCAGAAGCTGTACAGTCTTGTTACGCTTCGGATCGGCGGGATCACTGTCGCGGACAGCTTTCAAGATTTTGATTTCGTCTAGAGCGGTCTCGGTGAAGTGGGGCGCGGATTTCACAACTTTTAAAGCCACATACCGCTTGTCGACGAGATCCCAACACAGCCACACCGTTGAAAAGTGGCCCCAGCCCAATTTTCTAGTGACGTGGTAACGGTTCAGGAATAAGTCACCAATTTTGACAGGATGGTATCCACCCTTACAATAGTCGGCGCTGTCTTCCTGTTCTTCGTCATCGCTCGCGTATTGCTCATCTTCGTCCTCCTCAATTGTTTCATTGGAAGAACTATGTGTTGGTTCTAATCGGTTTTGATTTTGGTTGCGCAGGCCATTCCCTTGTCCACCAGCGACGTGATCCTCCTCACGGTTTTTCTTTTTGCCCAATTTGTGACGTTTCTTTTTCGCCTGAATGGCGAGGACTCTTCTATTTACATCTGATTTAGAACTCATTTAGTAAATTAAATCGTTTTCGACAAGTTGATGGATAAATAGATTATCTTTTCATCTCAACCTTTTTGTTTGAGTATGGCGGCCGGTCGCAGAACAAAATGCATTCGTGCGAAGGATAGAAGCTTACAGCAAGTGTTGCTATTAAAAATAAAATAAAAATATTATATTTTAATAAGGTTAATTAATTAATGGTATTAAAGTTCTTTTCTTTTATTATTTTTAGCAATAAAACGTAGTTAATTTATACTGGCATATACCTAAGTTAAAATAATTACAAAAGGCGAATCTCTTATTTTTATATTCTGTGTTTAATATTGATTCTTATTTCTTTGACGCATTTCCGATTTCTCACCTATAGAAAATAGATTTTAATATGATTTTAATAGATTAAAGGAGTTAGTTAATAAAACTGGATGTCTAAATTTATAACAAAATTACACTTTAACAATCTAGAATTAAAGTATTTATTAATTTAATAAAATAAATTTAAAAATCATTTTCTTATAAGAACTTTACAGAACTTGTGGACGTCCACTCACAAGGTGTATAAGGGCCACGGATCGAGGTTTATACAAGCTGCTTCTGCTTCCTTTTGGAAAGTTATGGAGGAGGCCTATGTCCAGCAGTGGACGTGCTGCGGTTGAGATGATGTATAATTAAAAAAACAGGTTTCGTAAACTTAAACTCACAAGGGGAAAAACTTGTTCATACAAATGTATGAATAAGTTTTTCCCTACGTTTCTCTCGGAAAGGTACCTTGTTCTTTCTATATTTAGGTACACACATATGTCTTTTTCTGCATACCTATGACAACCTGGTATGCCAAATTTCATGATGATCGATTCAGTAGGTAGTTAAGGCGTGAAAGCCAACGAAGTAAAAATAAAAATAATTTTTTATCATAAGTGAAAACATGTAAGTATATTTTTATATTTATTTACTTGCATCTACCACAAGAGCTAAATGGCGAGTAAATACAAACAAATGGTAATAACCATTAAATATTATGTGTACCTATACGATATAAAGTTAACACTATCTAATAACCATCAGATATATTAATACATAGTCAGATTCCGCTTTCGTCAGATCATTTTATTTTTCCGTATATTATACATATACCTAATGCAAGCAAAATACTCTACTTATATTATTTGTTGTATAAAAACCATTCATACTTAATACACTACCAAAAAAACTACAAAAATAAAAGAAAACCATTTCTTAAAATATATAATGATTAAATAATTTTTAACAATGAACACCTTACATGTAGATACATACTTATTATTAATAAAATATATTTTTGAAAACTACTAATTTTATCAAAGATCTTAACGGAACGGTAGTAATACAAAATCTGTGAAATTTATAAATAACTTTAGGTATGTAGGTTTCAATAAAACGTATTTTTATTGTTTCTTTCCTTTTTCTAGATCATATAAGACCCATGACAGTTAATAAAACTTTTATAGAAAATTAATTACGTATTAATTAAAATTACCAATTTTTAAAAATTAGGTAGTACCTATCAATTATTTCAAGTTCATCTTTACGAGTACAGACTTTATTAATGGAAGCGCTACAATTTTCTTAGTCAGTATCAATTGTTCACAGACGGTTAATTTTGAGTTAGTTTGCATCTATCGAACATACTTCGACTATACTTTTTCTTCAGAAATAGAATATTTATTTGGTGCATTAGACTTTTTATTATTAACTTTACTTGTTTGAACATCTCTTTTCATTTCTTGCTTCTTTTCCCTATTAGAGAGCATTTTCATGGGCATTAACATAAAACTACTTAGTAACATAAACGTACCAGCTGCATAAAATGATGCAGAATAACCAAAGGTATCTTTTAATTGGGCAGCTAAAGGTGTGCTCATCAAGCTACCGATACCTTGGAACATTAACATCATTCCTGTAGCATTCGTTAAAGTATTTAATCCATAGAGATCAACAATAATCATACTTCGTAAGCAAGCCAGACCAGCAATCGAAAAGCCAAAAACAAAACAATAGGCATATTGATAATATACGGTGTACGATAAATCAGACAAGATTGTACTAATTCCGGCTATTGCACTAGTTACGATATAAAGTATTAAAGGATTTATTTTACAAGCTAATATTCCGAGAATAATTCTTCCAATTGCATTAGATAATCCAATAGCACTTATAAATAACGAGCAATGTTCCGGATCCACACCCTCTTTTCTATTCCGATCCTGTAAATACACATACGGCACCAACAGTCCCATGTAAATAAAGAAACCGTTGCCACAAAGACATAAAAATGATAGAAGTTTTAAAAGTTTTGGGTCCATCATTGAAGCCAGAACTCTCCTAACAGATGTTGTAAAAACGCCTCTTCTTTCTTGCAAATCGGAGGCAGCGGCTGCTCGCGAAACTGCTAACTGATAGTCAATATCCGTCTGTGGGTCGGAAATGCGGTTTGCATCCATTACACTTTTTTGATAAACTTGTAATTTTTTTACATTTCCATCGTAAAATGCATCATCTCTGTACATAGGGCGAGATTCTGGTACATGTGGCTCCCAACTGCACAGTTTTTCCCAACATTTTCGTTTTTTCGGTTGTTCTGTAGGGATCTTAACATCTATAATACTTTTTGTTTTTTCCGGAACCATTAACGATTTGACTTGTTTCAATTGTCGACGACTTATACTTCCGGTTGGGTTGTTAGCTGTTATTGTGAGTCTAGATGCAGCTGCTTTCGATGGTCCAGCTTGTGAACTTGTTGTTGCACCTTCCTCTACGACTGCAGCTGCAGTTGGAAAATTCATATTGGAAACTGCTTTAAACAATCGTTCCGTAGCTGTGGGCCTTAAACCATCAGTTTTTGTTCGTGACGGTGTAGTTTTAAGTAAAGCACCGGATAAATTTGGTAAATATGTAACTGTACGAGTAGGATCATCGGTGGTTTGTGTTACAGTCAATGAAAGCAGAGGTTTAAATGTCATACCTAGAAAATATATCAAACCAAACATTCCGGAATGAAGTAAAGTCGTATTACGCCACCCTCCTAAATTGACTAGATAAGTGTTGATAGGAAACATCGCCATTACACCAAAACTTGAACCTGTGGTTGTTATTGACAACGCTATTGCACGTAATTTTTCAAAATAAAAACCTACAACTAAAGCAGAAGACATGTTGATAAAAGAATATCCTAGCCCAGCAAAACCACCGTAAAAAACACAAATTGAAGCATAATTCTTTGCAAAATATGTTATGAAAAGTGACATTGAACATATTACTGAACCACTCATTATACATGCACGAAATCCAAAACGGTTGATAAAAGCAGAGACAAGAGGACCCGCGATAAAGTATAATGCAACAGCAATGGAATTTATCAGTGCAATAAGTGATTCTGATAAGTGAAGCTCTTCTGTAATGCTTTTTATTAGACTCCCGAACGTATAAACAACTCCATCCAATATAAAAATTGAAAAAAATGATGCAGTGACAACTATCCATCCCCAACCACTTTCGTGTGGTAATGATATTTGAGCTGCTATTTCAGTTTCTTCGCCGCCTTCAAGGTTATCTGGTCTGGTAACTATTCTACTTGGCATTGGCAATATAGGTTTCCTTTCAGTTTGTTTGGCGGAAGCTGGTTTTGGAGACATTTTATCTTCTAAGCAATTACTCACTTACTTTAATTCAAAGTAAAAATTATATTTACAATTCATATATAACGTAATTAGATAGGTAATCCTAATTGACATATTTAATGTTCAAAATCTAGGACAATTTGATATCAATAATCTGTGATTGAGATTATGGTACACCAAAAACTCATTAGCTACAATCTTTACAATCGTTTATTATGAAAAAAATCAAATGCTTAATCAAAAAATTCATGAGTTCACCGCTAAAATATATTGATATCCAATACATTACAAACTAAACTAAATAGTAGATACTATGTTCCAAATCCAAAGTTCATAATACAGAGTAGATATTGTGTTGACTCGCAGATCCACACATTTTTTATTTAGTTGTTCTGTGGCAAACGCGCGGCAAACGACAACGGTTTTGGCTTTTGTTTGGCAGCTGGCAGGCAGGCAAAAGTAGCAAAGCAAGCGGAACAAGTACTTTTGCTTGGTGGCAGTTTAGTAGTTTACTTAATTATATTGAGTTTGAATTGAAGGTTTTAAATTAATTGTTTCAACAGTTCATAATCTATTTTATGTTAATCAAACGTGATGTCTCAATCTCCTCAAAAACAACAACTGATAACTTCATACTTCACTTCAAGAAAAAGAGCCTGCAATGATAATGATGTTTATCATACTAAAAGTAAAAGACCTCGTGTTGTTAGTTATAATTCAAAAACTATTGCAAAGCCCATTGATGCTCCATCGGAGGAAAAAAAGATAAATAATAACATCGAGGTTACGACGTCCGCCCGTAAAGAATTGGGCCTGGGAGACTTGAGAAAAAGATTAGCCGCTAGCTCTAAATTACATGAGTTCAGGGCAACAGCTGACCGTTTGACCAAAAAAATTGAGGCCCTCAAACATGGCAGTGGCAGTAAACCTAATCTCAAAGACTTTAAATCTATAGAAGTGGAAGTACCTGTCAGGTAAAGACCTTAAGAATCAATATAATATGTTATAAGTTTAACCCATTTCCAGAAATTCGTAATGCTAAGTATCAATACTAATATTAAATCTGGAAGTGTAGGTACTGTATGTATGTATGTTCCTCCATAACTCTTAAACGAATTTACTGATTTTCATGAAACTTGGTAGATAACATTTAGTCATACAAGACACAGGATAGGCTACTTTTTTCTTTTTCAACGTGGACGAAGTCGCGGGCGCCAGCTAGTACGTAAATATAATCACTAATGGGTTCATGAATCAGTGGGTAGATTGTGGATTCCTGTAAGCCTGAATATTATGGTATGGTGTCTGCATTTTACAGTATGACATTTTGATATAGCTTTGTTACAGGTAGGCTTGCCAAGCTTATAGATAAAAACAATATTGTACTTTATTTTCTTTATTATACTACTGTACAATCCACAGGCCCTATCCCATCCTAACCCTAGTCCTACTATGTTCTGCAGTAAAGTAAATAGCTTGTCTTATAGCTTATAGGTGATGCCATCTAACATAAATAGACAGTCTGACAATCTTCACATGAAAAAATATAAATAATGTATCCAAAATATCTTTTTCAATGTGTTTTTATCATTACTGGAATACACACCTTGCCTCTACTATTGAATTTATTGAAATTTTAGTTATTAAGGTATCTATTCTAAAATGAGTGAGATCACACATTAAAGTGAGCAAAGACACAAGTACATAAACTAAGCAAAGGTGTTAAGAGAAATAATTGATTGGTTCTTTTATGTATGATTGATGATAGTTCTATTATATTTAGATGAAATGATAAATTGTATGTATTTAAAAAAAAAATGCAAACATGAGAAAAGTTCAAATCAAATAGACTGAAACATGTGATAAATAGATACAAAATGAGTTATTATGGTTTCTTTTGTCTAATAACTTACAGCTAATGTTTCATTACAGTCCCAGGAAAAAAGCTTTGATGGTCAATGAGTTTGTTTCGCCAAAGAAGGAAGACTCAGGACCTATTTCTAAACAACTACCTCTGATTTCACCAAGAAAAGTTTTTGTCAGCCCCGTAAAGAGTCCTGCTAAGGTCAGTATAATATGAAGATAGATCATAAGATTATGTATGTCAATAACATTACTTTTTTTTTGCATTTATGAAGACATAGCAATGTGTTTCTTTTTACGAAAAATTGTTAATATGCCATGCTACAGAGGATTTTTTAAATTAAAAATAGTATATAATATAGACAATTCAACTTTATCGAAGTAACTTAAGGCACCTTTTGGTATATTTGTTCTGTTAATAAGATGTTATATAATTATGGAGACACCAACCCTGAGAACCTGTAGTTAACTACTAACTTTTTGCAGACATAACAATGATAAGTTATTAGTTATTATATAAGTAATAAGTTTTAATTAGTTAAAAAGTAACAATAGAAATTTATATTTTCCAGATATCTGCATATACAAAGCAAGCTTACAGTTTTCGGGAAGGCTTGCCTCTACCGCACCGGTATAAATTCCTTGTAGAAGTCTTTCGCTCAATGGAAACTGTGGTTTCATTGTCATACAATAGAAATGAGAAAATAAGCTTCGCTAAATTAAAATCTTCACTCCAGGAAATGCTCAAACGAAACTTTACAGAGAAACACTTGGCTCAAATCAAGAATTTGGTGCCCGATTTCTATACGTACGAAGTACAGACCAAAAAGAATTCATTCAACAATGGCCAAACTAAGAGCTGCGATCTAGTTATCACACCAAACTTTCCCAACGGCATTACGGTTATGACACCGAATATAATTGTGGAGAGACAGCGTTATTTCATCGATGCATTGATGAAAGTTGTGAAAAAGCATCATGCTAAATTTTTATTATCCCTAGAGACACCTATGGTGATACCCGATGAGAAATTGAGCCGTTGGCATCCGGAATTCGATCTGGAAAACGTTCCGGAAGTGGAGTGCGCCAAATTACCGGATGTTTCTGGAGGAACAGATACTGTATCGACCGCTCAAGACGTACTCAGTAGGGCCAGACAGTTACTAAAGTGCAATTCAAGGATGACAAGGGCTCTGGAGAATATAGCTGCGGACAGAGCTAAACTTGCGACCAAAAGTGAGACTATAGCCACAAAAGATGCAGTCAAAGATAAAGACAATGTAGCAAAGACCACGCAAACGGAAACTCCTTCTACGAGTCAAGTGACTATATTGAATCCGGCCTTACGCAATTTGCCGGCTGCACTTTTGGAAAAAGTCAAAGCGAAACAAGCAGCGAAAGCCCTCGAATCGATGACCAGGTCCAGCGAACAAGACAAGAAGTATATGATATACAGCCGACTGCCAGACCTTGCGAGGACATTGAGGAATATCTTTGTGACAGAAAGAAAGAATGTTCTCGCATTGAACATAGTACTGTCCAAGTTGGGCAGTAGTTTTAAAGCGAACATATCAGCCAGTGATTTTCAAAGAGACATAGATGTACTCTCTAAGGAGATACCGAATTTCATATCGTACCACAAAAAGGATGACGATAATTATTTAAGATTAGATAGAACATACAATTTGAACGCAATAATAAATCGTTTGGAAACATTGGCCGATAAGTATAGAAGTGGTTGAGAAATGAGGACATGAAATTAAATAGAGGACATAGCAATGCATGATTTTACATTCAGTAATTATGAAATTTCAAGTACTTTTTATATTTAATAAGAATTTAAGGTCCTTTCGTTTGAAGAGATTTCGATGAGAGAAAATAACCGATGTTGAATATTATATTTTTTTTTAGTTTTAAAACTTATCCGCAGGTCTAGACAATGTTGACCTTATGACTTATCACAATTTCTACTTATTTGTAAAAAATTTTTTTTTTTAATATTATGTGTTCAACTTACTATCATAAAGGAATTTTGTCTAGACCCGCTGAGTCTGTTGTGACAATAAAATCCGTTATAGAATCATCCCGTAAATTATGTATTTTATTGTGGTAGCCATTAAATAAGACAAAATGGGTATAAATAGCTTTATAGGAAATTCCAATACATATGACGTGTATACTGTTTGTTTACATTTTACCCACAATGATGATTGTAAACTTGTGTGCGTTTAATAAAGAGTTAAAAATCACAATCACTTTATTATTTACTAGCTGTTGCACGCGACTTTGTCTGGGTAAATTATAGGTGAAAGGATTTTTTAAATCGGTTCAGTAGTTTTTGAGTAATAGAGTAAATAGTACTTAAGTACTAACACTTAACACAAAAAGAATTTTCCAATTCGAACCAGTTCCTTAGATCAATCAAACAAACTTCAGCTTCATATATTTTGGTATAGATTTGTGTAGAATACACTTTCCGCATTGAATTAGATGTGATACCTTATCAGGGGCTAAAATAGACTATATTTTTTACTAGCTAGTGCTCGAGACTTCGTCCGCGTTGAAAAGTATAAAACACCATCTACCGTGGAGCGGATCGCTAAACATATCACCAAGCAGTTGTCATGATAGTCACTTCACCTGAATTTGGATAGATGGCGCTATCTCCCGGGCGTTAGATTTCCCGTAGGAATGAAGCATTTTCCCGCGGTAAAAAGTAGCCTATGTTCATCACGGACTATGTCTGCTTCTAATGGTAAAAGTTTTTTCAAATCGGTCCAGTAGTTTCGGAGCCTATTCTATTCAAACAAACAAACAATCAAATCTTTCCTCTTTATTATATTAGTATAGATATTACGCGGACGAAATACTGCAAGTCGCCGAAACTATCCACGTTTGTCTGTTTCTCCGCTAACTACTTCTAAACAACCCAATTTGTGATATGGTTTTCACTAAAGGAAAAAGAGATGAACAAGGAAGGTTTCTATACATGAAAAGTTTCATCCCGGGCTAAGCCAGAATCAGGTCGCTGATCGAAATGACGATAAACTACTTATTTGGGGCGCACGCGGAACTAGATGCTGCTTTTTTTCTAAAATAAAGTGGCCTAAGTTATTCGTATCATCAGCTATCTGCCAGTGAAACTCCCGTCAAAATTAGTCCAGCCGTTTCGGAGATAAGCCACAATCTTGTTTTTTACATATTTTATTATCACTGGCCAAAATAGACAAAAATTTGTTTCTGTTCCTGTATCATCAATACTAATAATAAATCTGTAAGTTACAGGATAGGTTTTTCTTTTTCAACGCGGGCGCCAGCTAGTACTTTAATATACTTATCTAAATAAAAATTATATAAAAGCAGTATTACAAATAAATAAAAAGCCAGTTTGAAAATTGGTTAATTTATCTACAGATTTTTGCCTTTGCACCTCGTAACAGGTGAATAAACTTTTAAATTAAACACAATAATAGAATGTTAATAAATAGGCACCTGTACTAGGAACTAACATTTAGTACTAGGAAAGTAAAGGTTAAAGACAATTTTTTTTTTTGTAATTGTAAATGTAAAAAAATTGTAAGTAATTGTAACCGTATTTTTTTGTAATTTAAAATTGCATTTTTTTTTACTTACAATAAACGGCCTGTGCGGATGGCGTTTTTTTTTACAAGAGGAATCCATAATGGAATGGTATTGGGGAAGACCTACCGACTAAACCTCTGGGGGAACTTTGAAAAAAAGTTTTACTCATTAATTTTAAGACGAGCGAAGTCGCAGGCCGCAGCCAGTTGAAGTTAAACAATCCCCCACATAACAAGGTTGCTTTAATCCGTTTAAAACTAATACTTGCCAACGAAATGCAGCAGATTATCGCCACAAATCTGTGTCAGTTACGTTAGTGAAAACATTATCTATTAATCTTATAAAGGGCGTTCGAATGGATAATGCTCTGAATCCTGTTAGTGTTTATATGGTTGGTATAAAATAGAAAAGTGGACATATTTAGTCAGCAGTCAGTCAATGGGGTGGATCCGCTACCGAGGGCTGCTCATCGCTCGCACACTATGGACAATCAAACGACAAGTTACGGCGAATACAGCGCCTACTATGCCCCGCTCAGGTGATATACCTAATAGATTTTATATAGCGTTCTAATAGAAGTTATGTAAAGTTTTAACCAGCCCGTTGGATGAGTGGTCAGGGTGCTTGCCTTAACGGTTTGTTCCAGCGATCTCGGGTTCGATTCCCGGCAGTTAACTTTGAAAATGAACTTTTCAAAGTTCACCCTGGTTTGAATATCATGGAAAGTAGTGTTCGAACCAATAGTTCTTGAGATTTACGCGTAGGTACAACTTAACAAACTAACTCATCAGCTTGGATTTTGATACGGTTTTCTTTAATGAAAAGAGCTATAGTGACTAGTTTTAATATTTGAATAATTTATATACACACGGAGACACGGTTCCTTCCTTACAACGAATTTCTGTATCTAACCTCATAATTTCATACTTGACTCGTCTTACTGGACGTTATGATATTTTCCATACAGATCCAATCAACCGGGAGGTATTCCAATGTTAATTGATGGCCTAACAGAAGAAGACTTAGCAGCAGTGCCGGAGCATTGGTATTCATTTCCAGCCCCGCCTGCGGCTGCACACACGGCGCTTGCGTTGCTCTACATATTCTTTACGGCAGCAGCACTTATTGGCAATGGACTCGTCATATTTATTTTTTCTACGTAAGTTTTATTTATGTAATTTATGTGTGACCGACAGACAGACTGGCCATTAGATGAGACGTCGCCTTCGACCTCTGGGTATAGTATGAGTTTTTAATGACCGTACTCACTAAGCGAGAGCGTAATTTGACATTGACAATTGATAAGCTAAAAGAATAACGGCCATTATAAACTCATGCTTATATAGTCATAATTTAAAAGTTAAATTTAGAAGCTTTATTATGAAAGACTTGCTATTCATTCATTATTACATATCTTTCTCGCTTACACAACCACAGAATTTTTTGTATGATTCCTCTTGCCTTGTTGAAACTGAAACAGGTAAAAAATATTTCAACAAACATCAGGTTTGGTTGATTTTTCAGAACAAAAAGCTTACGTACATCGAGCAACTTTTTAATTTTACAATTAGCGGTTCTAGACTTTATAATGATGGCAAAAGCGCCGATATTCATCTATAACAGTGCAATGAAAGGCTTCGCGACAGGAGTCACTGGATGCCAAATATTTGCTTTGATGGGCTCTTACAGCGGCATAGGAGCCGGTATGACCAACGCTTGTATAGCTTACGACAGGTAAGTTCCAAATTCCAAATCATAACAAATGTTTTTCAAAATTATTCTTTGTTGATATGAAATTATATTAAATTAGTTTCTTTTACCCCCCGACCCGACGCTAAAACAGGTTGTTATAACTTTGACACCTGTGTCTGTGTACATAATATGTGTGTATGTGTATATAGCGTTCAAACGGATGGAGCGATTGTAATTTTTTTTTAAGTTGACTTGATCGAGATAGTTCTTAGCTATAGTTTGTGAAGATCTAGTCAGCCGTTTGAAGATCATCAGCACGAAGTTGACGAATGAATTTCACTAACTTCCGAAGGTTTCCAGGTTCTGGGAAAATGTAACACACCTACAGTAATGTTACCTCTTTCTATCCTCACAAACTTTTGAGTGTTCAACTTTTCGCAACTCTTATAATGTAATAGGATTCCTTTAATTACTTATTTAGACATTCAACAATAACGCGACCTCTCGACGGACGTCTATCGAAAGGGAAAGTGTTATTAATGATTGCGTTCGTGTGGATATACGCTACGCCTTGGTCCTTATTGCCACTCTTTCAAGTTTGGGGCAGATTTGTACCAGGTACGTAATTCTATATCTATACCAATATATGAAACTGAAGAGATTTTCGTTTGCTTGGTAGTACGCGTTAACTCAGGAACTACTGGTTCGAATTGAAAAATTCTTTTTGTGTTGGATAGTCCATAATTTATCGAAGGAAGGCTATATAGGCTATAGAGAACGTTGACGAGGTCGCGGGCACCAGCTATCATTCCATAAACTGCAATAAACCTTACCTACATGCTACCTTTAAAGAGAGCTTTTCCGCGTCGGACGAAACTGTAGGACCACGCGGTCTCAGGGTTTTCTACAAACACACTTTTCCAAATTTCCCAGAAAAAAAAAGTGTCTTCTATTTCAACACCAACATCTCTAACTGTGTAATTAATTTTATACTTTATGGTGCTCGCGACTTTGCTCGCGTAGAAAAGTATAAAACGCCATCTACCGTATTTTGGGTAGATGGCGCCATCTCCCAGGCCAAGCTGCTAGTATTTACTTTTATTTTAGATTTCCTGTAGGAATGAAGCATTTTCCGGCGGTAAAAAGTATCCTATGTTCATCACGGATAATGTAGGCTTCTAATGGTAAAAGAATTTTTCGAATCGGTCCAGTAGTTTTGGAACCTATTCTATACAAACAAACAAACAATCAAATCTTTCCTCTTTATAATATTAGTATAGATTCCTCGTCGCAATAAAGTAAATTTATAGCTAGGTATATAGGTAGGTATGTACGATACCTTGATAAATGCGATAACTTCAATTAATTTAATTGTTACAGAGGGCTACTTAACATCTTGCACTTTCGACTATCTGTCAAACACATTTGACACAAAGTTATTCGTGGGCTGCATATTTGTGTGCAGCTACGTGTTTCCGATGTCTATGATCGTATATTTCTACAGTGGCATTGTAAAACAGGTGTTTGCTCACGAGGCGGCATTAAGGTGAGACGAAGATATATTGAGAATGAGAAATACAATAATTTTTATTAGGTAAGGGCATCATAGACATGCTGACGGTCTACTTGATGGTAGATGGTTACACAAGCATCCATAGCACAAGCACAGCCATAGTACGATTAAGGCTAAGGGGTAGGGAATAGCTTATATAGTCTGTAGCATCCCTACCCTAGCACGCTGTTGTTATTTCACGGTGGTCTTCTGTAAGGGGGTTATCGTAGCCCCTGCAGCTTCTTTCCAGATCCAGCTTTGATAAGTTAATTTCCAAAGTTGACCCGGCCTGGAATCGAACCCGAGACACCTGTGACATAGAGTTAAGGCAAGCACCCCTAACCACTCATCCAACGGATTCATTAGTTCAAGAATATACCTGCCCGCGATTTCGCCCGCGTAACTTTGTAAATTATATTATACTGAAACCTCCTTCGAGAACCACTCTATCTAATGGTGAAAATCTGTGCAGTAGTTTTTGAGTTTATCGCGAACAGACAGACAGACAGACGCGGCGAAGGATTTTGGCATAATAAATAGTACTAATAATAAATCTGTAGGGGTCGGTCATGGAGTAATTTACTTTGTTTTTAGAAATATCGTGTATATAGAATTTGTTTCTGTATGTATGAATGTTCCTCCATCACTCTTAACTGATTTTCATGAAACTTGGTAGATAAACATTTAGAAGTACGGGACACGTGATAGGCTACTTTTTATCTGTTTTAACGCGGACGAAGTCACGGGCAACAGCTAAGTATGTAATAAGGATATGTCGTGCAGGGCGCAAGCGAAGAAAATGAATGTGGAATCGTTGCGTTCAAATCAAAATGCGAATGCTGAAACGGCAGAGATTCGCATAGCGAAAGCTGCTCTCACTGTGTGCTTCCTGTTCGTGGCGTCATGGACACCCTACGGAGTGATGTCTCTCATCGGTGCATTTGGAAATCAAGAGCTTCTCACCCCTGGAGTAAGGATGCATTTTACAATAACTTTTTTTTTAATGTTAACATTTAACATGACGTTCCATTTGATGTTAGGGTGCATTTATAAAGGATATACTTACAGGATATACGTAAATAAATAAAATAAACATGTTTCTAAACGCAATATCACAGGTGACGATGATACCCGCTGTGACATGCAAAGCTGTCGCCTGTATAGATCCTTGGGTATACGCAATAAGTCATCCGAAGTACAGGCAAGTATAATTATTTTTAAAATTTTACATACAAAACAGACAAATTAAAGAACAGCATCCATGTTTTCCACAGTAAATATAGGTACCTAAGGGCCTCTTACACCAACTACCTACAAGTAAAGTGTTGATTAATTAGTTACTTTTAGAAATAATTTTATGTTTTATTAAATTACTTTAGTGCATCCTTCGATAGGCGATTTTTTTTAAATTATTTTCTTTATAATTTTTGGGACTTTTACCGTACAAACAAAGGTAGGTATATCAGCTCCATTATCCCTGGTGACCGGTGACTCTAACTTAGGGCCTCTTTCACCATTTGTCAAGTAGGCTAACCGTCATTTAAAGTCACCAGTCACCTGGGACAATGAGGGTGATGATGATGGTGGTGATGGTGGTGATGATAATGATGGTGATGATGAGAATAATGAACCTTTGTTTGTATGGTAAAAGTCCCAAACATTAAAAAGAAATTAATTAAAAAAATTCGCCTATCGAATGCATACTAACCGAGTGCATAATTTAATAAAACATAAAATTATCGCTATTTCTAAAATTAACTAATCAACACTATAGGGGCCGTCCATTAATCACGTGATGTTTTTTAGCACTTTTAACCCCCCCTCCCTCCCCTTGGTGATACGTGGTAAGGTTTAAAACTAGCCCCCCCCCCCTTCCCCATCCAAAATCACGTGTATTTTTAGTACCTACAAAAAAATTTGAAATTTTTAGAATCTACCGATCGATCGTCGCGTGAGGATGCGTGAAGGACGAACATTGTGCATCTCTAGACTATATTGTTGCTCGGATTAGGTTGCTTGTTGACGAATAAATAAATACACGTGATATCTTACTACACCCCCCCCCGCCCCTCTTGTGATATTTCGTGATTTTTGCCGAACCCCTCCCCCCTTTCGGAGCTTCACGTGATTAATGGACGGCCCCTTACTTGTAGTTGGTGAAAGAGACCCAAAAGTAATACCTATAATTATAATACCTACTCTATCCCCGCACTCTTCATATTTAACTAACTCCCCTTTGATAAACTTTACAGGGTTGTTGTTAATTATTATTTATCATATATTTTTTAGGCAAGAGCTTCAACGTCGAATGCCATGGTTACAAATAAACGAACCTAGTGAAACAGCCTCCACTACAACTACAAATACGACTCAAGCTGCAGCATAATTGAAATTCTTAACATTTTCGAATTAAAAACATACTTACTTAGGGTTTTTTTGAGAATACCTAATATTCATTTAATTCATATAATAAGATTGTCTTGCAATAGAAACGTTTTGTAAGAGTTCACTAATCCGCCAAACAAATTAGTGAATCAAAACACTCATTAAATTAAAAAAAAATGAAATAAAAAAAATCTAAAACAATGTATAATTAAAAAACATATTTTTTTAAAATAATTCTTAAAAATGAAATTTTTAAATTGATGAATTGTTTTTAATTCCGCATCCGCAAAAGATTACAGTTGCGGATGTCTAATAAAATAAATCGATGCGAAAGTTCGCCATTAGGAATTAATACTTGTTATGATTTGTTTTAATGAAGAATTTCATTATTTATAATCAATGTGAACCTTTTTATATGAGACATATATCTAAAGAGTATAATTATTATAGTTAATAAATAATAGACCAAATTGATCTCTCTTATGAACGAATTTTAGGTACCTAACCTAGGTAGCTACTAAGTAGTTACCTATCCATCCTAATTAGAAGACAATTACTTGTAAAAAAAATTGTAATTAAAAGGAAAAACATTGTAGAAATAATCGTAAAGGGTCATAGATAGAGGGCGCAGAATATAATTTTATTTACATACATATTTATTTTATTATCCATTATTTTTTTAGTATTTAAGTCTTAGCTACAAAACGACGACGACAATGGCTTCTGACTATGGACAACGTGGACAGTAATTCAATAAATCTTTTATATTATATACTTAGGTAAGCTTCACCTACGTTTTTGAGTTGCAAGAAGTATGTAACTAAATAAAAGTGTATCGCATAATAAAAAATCTTACGTAAGACATTGTGTAAAAACAGTATTTTACGTAAAAAAAAAATTTGTAAAATGGGCAATGATTAAATGAAATACATAGTTATATTTTTTGTTTTATTACAACGTGGCTGTTGCACGCGGTTTCGCCTGCATAAATTTATAAAATATAGCCTATGTTAACTCGCTGATAATATAGCTTCCCAACAGTAAAAGAATTTTTCAAATCGGTCCAGTAGTTTTGGAGACTATTCGATGCAAATAAACAAATATACAAATCTTTCCTCTTTATAATATTAGTATATTGATTAATCATCATAATTAGCATCTCAGCAGTAACCGCATCCACCAACAAGTGGGATTGCAAGCCTCTGCCGATCTTCATTGACTGAAACCAGCGAACGTATCTTATCTTTACATACCTAGTAGGTAAAATAAAATAAAGTCGCTTCCCGGCGTCTGTTCCTGTGTATATAATATATGGTATATATTATATTCGCTTGCCAAATCTTTTAAACTACTCAACGGATTTTATTTTAAGCATACGACTTTTAGAACCACGGCTGGTAATCTTCAAGGAAAAATCACTAGACATATGAATTTATTGGCCTGTGGTAATAGCAAAATAGAACATGACATTTGACCTTGACTCTCAACCTTCTAATAAGAGAGAGAAGCCATTTTGTTTTGAAACATGATTGTTGTTTATTGTCGCGTAGATTAATTTCCGCATTTTTATAATCATTTATAAACAAAAATCTTTTGATACATACATACTAAGTATGTATTACAAGTGCTGTGTACCAGGATAATATACAATGTGCAAAAAAGGACTCGAAAAATGATTCTTTACGGAATAGAATAAGTGAATTCGCCCATCTGCCACAACTCGTTTTGTGACTCCAAAGAAATCTTAACAGTATATCCATCACTGTTTCAAGAATCGGAGAAGAGTGGCATCCCGTTGAACTCTTTTAAAAGTGGTAGTGTTTGTGTTCTTGTTCTACATGCCTATAAATGTTTATCATTAATACAATATATGTTTTATGGTGTATTTCAATTCTAGTTTGTATTGAAATCGTATATTAAGTTCATGTTATGTTTGTGGATATCCTAAAAATAAATATGTACCCATTATTTACTGTGTTTTAATTGTGTGATGATATCCATTTAAAAATAAATTAAGAATCCTTATTAAAGCCCGTAAAAAAACAAAGGGGTGAGAGGGGCGGGGTAAGTCAAATGTCATGTTCTATTTTGCTATGACCAATCAGGTGAGCTTGCCCATGTCCAGAGCATTTGTACTGCAGATGTCCGTCTGATACGTTAGTATCTACTATTTAGTTTGTGTTTAGAACTTGTACAAACGCTCTTTTTTACATCTGGCAGCCCTGGGCCCTGATTCTGTATGACAACTACGATTTCACACTCTTGTCTTACTTTTCCAAATCACGTCCTTGGTCTTGCCTTGTCGTGTCATGGAATTCTTTGGTATGCCTCAAGACAAATTATCTATGGCACGTTATGATTTCACAGAAACCACAGTATACTATTGTATGTATTTAACAATTCCACTGATGCACAGATAACATTATGTTACCTCGGCAATGTTTCACTTTTATTAATATTTTAAATAAAGTGAGTAAATAACGTTTTAATTATCAAATCCATATAATAATATGATATTAGTATTGTTTAGGTGTTTTATCATTTAAATATTATGTAAATAGCAGTTGCCAAATGGCGACGCTAGATGTCGGTGTGCTCAGTCAGTCAGTCAGCTTGTTTTGTTTGTTTACATTTTAATTCCAACCAAACTATTGTCTAACTAAAGTATGTTATCATTCATAATCAATTTGTAAGTATATCGGGTGAAGGATTGTGTGTATGTGCGGTATTTTATTTCTCATTTTTGGAGAGTAAAATCATTTATAAAAGTACCTAATTGTAAGTAGAGGTTGATAAAAAGAAACTTTGATGTTTTATATTACTTTTATAATTATCTAAAAACAGTTATTTCTTAATGTTGGTGTTTATTTTATTAAAATTTGCAGGATTATGTGAACCACGTCCTTAGTCTTGCCTTGTCGTGTCATGGAATTCTATGTCTCTATTCTGTATGCCTTAAGACAAATTATCTATGGCACGTTATGATTTCACAGAAACCACAGTATACTATTGTATGTATTTAACAATTCCACTGATGCACAGATAACATTATGTTACCTCGGCAATGTTTAACTTCTATTAATATTTTAAATAAAGTGAGTAAATAACGTTTTAATTATCAAATCCATATAATAATATGATATTATTATTGTTTAGGTGTTTTATCATTTAAATATTATGTAAATAGCAGTTGCCAAATGGCGACGCTAGATGTCGGTGTGCTCAGTCAGTCAGTCAGCTTGTTTTGTTTGTTTACATTTTAATTCCAACCAAACTGTAGCGACCTCCTTTAACGGACTTTTTGATTTTCGATTTCTTTATTTAAAAGAATCAAAACCAATGTCTTATTTTGTAAATACATGCACTCGCCTTTGTACATAATGTAAATTGTTAATATAACGTTATATGTATAAATGTACAATACTAAAATGTGATATATATTTCCTTTAATATCATCCCACAAAACTATTGTCTAACTAAAGTATGTTATCATTCATAATCAATTTGTAAGTATATCGGGTGAAGGATTGTGTGTATGTGCGGTATTTTATTTCTCATTTTTGGAGAGTAAAATCATTTATAAAAGTACCTAATTGTAAGTAGAGGGAGATAAAAAGAAACTTTGATGTTTTATATTACTTTTATAATTATCTATAAAAAGTTATTTCTTAGTGTTGGTGTTTATTTTATTAAAATTTGCAGACAAACGGAGTAAATAACTATGTAATGCACTTATTTCATACGATTCCACACGATTCCGCGCAGTTTAAAAGCGAGGAATTTTTGACAGTTCAAATCGTGCCCTTATCCGTTCATATCGTGCAGTATGTCATAGAGAATAAGATGTCGTAACAATTTAAGGAATAGACGTTGTTTTCACGTAAGGAATCGCGGAATGGCGCGGAATATCGTGCAATATGTCATAGAGAATAAGATGTCGTAACAATTTAAGGAATTGACGTTGTTTTCACGTAAGGAATCGCGGAATGGCGTTACAGAATTAGGGCCCTGCATAGCACTACAGAGTAGTGGATATTCATTCTATGCATCGTCCTAGATTCTATGTCACTGATCTCTATATATTGATCTGGATCGGCTGCTGTCAAATTATTAAAATGTCGCCATTTTGGCGCTGTAGGCTATGGAGTGCAACCGGAACTAAAACTAGTGATGTCCGCATGATATCACATTTACAAAATACACACATAAACTCAAGCGGACTCAAATAAACTTAAACAGTCCCTAAGACATCAACAAATAGAATAAAACAGACACTATTATATTTATCTACGGATTAAAAATAGCAAAATTCAAAATTAGTTCCAGTACTTACGTACGGCGGCGCTTCAAGATGGTACACGAAAGTATCTGTAATTTGTATGGGATAACCAATCCAGAGCTATATACAGATCAGTGTTCTATGTACTGAAGTTGTAAGTAATGTCAAATGTCAATCAATCTGTTGTAACTTGTAATAAATAAATAATATTTAACCAAATATTTAACTAACAAAACAATACAGCTATTGGCTAACAAATGTGTCTGTATATCTGATTGAATTACCGAATTATTAATTTTAAGTGAGTCCATGTTTATTAATTATTTGTCTCACAGTGATCTCAAATCTGATTAATCTATCTAAATAAAATAAATAATTGGTAATTACTGTTTACATAAGAGCTTCCATTTTCTGTCTTATTCGTGCTGTTTGTATTTTTTCAATAACGTTATAATTCCTTTTGTAGTTTATGTGTCGCTAGAGAGGAAAGTTGATAAAACTTCACAAATAATCGGAAGATTATTTCGTTACAATGGATAAACTAACAGTTATCTCAGGGACACTTTTTATGGCAGCAGACGTGTTCGCTATAGTCAGCCTTGCAATGCCCGACTGGATTATTACAGACGTTGGAGGTAACAATTTGCTAAATAACCTCAAAAAAAGATGTGGTAATGGATTTTTCAATATTTGTTTTTGTATTTTAACCAGGTGACACTCGTTTGGGCTTGATGTGGTCCTGTACAACGCTATACAATAGACCTCAAATATGCTTCACTCCGAACTTACAACCAGAATGGTTACTGGCACTTATATGCATTTTTATGGGTTGCATGTTTATTACTACAACAGTCATCTTATTGGCGTCAAGTCATTTTGACAGAAATGTCATACCCTATGCTCGTTGGGTGGGATTTGCAGCAAGTATGTACCTAATCTTATTTTATCACTACAATTACATCACTACATATAACAAAGTCCTCTGTTGCGTCTGTCTGTTCGTGATAAACTCAAAAACTACTGTACCGATTTTCATGCTGTTTTCACCAATGGATAGAATAGTTCTCGAGGAAAGTTTTAGTATATAATTTACAAATTTACACAGGCAGCAGCTAGTGTAACCTAATTTTTTTTCTTAAAATCAATTTCTATAGTTTATTCCTGCTTCTGAAAATCAATTGCATTTATTTCTGCACTTAAAAATAAATCTATTATATGTAACTGCAAAAGCAAAACACTTCATTGATTTAAACATCAACAGATCTGCAACAACCTTGATAGTTGGTAGTTACCATCACCTTTAACACCAGCAACGCCACAGGTGCTCCAAGTGCACTGATAAGGGATAGATAAATGGGCTCTGGCATCCCTTACTCACTCACTGATAGAAACACAACATCACACATTTTGTTCTGTAATGGAGTTAGTGATCTTATATCCAAGTCATCTGTCTATCTGAGACGAAGGCTTCCACTCTTCCATAATGAACAGCAAGCAATTAACTTATTAAACAAGGAATTCTTGTATGCCACGGCGATCTCGCAAACGGTTCTAACGATTTTGACGAAAATCTAGGATTCCCCTAATCCTGTTTTAGGTCTAGAAATTGATCTGTCAGGGTCTTATCTTTGAGAAAATTCATTTTAGGTACTTTTTTAATGGAACGGTTACAGAAGTAATACCACTTGCTCGTTTTTATAATAATTTGAATTGAATTATTAGAATTTTTCTGCTACAACCAATGTTTCAGAAGACTCTCTTTCTTACGTGTAAAAAAATTTAAACCCTTCATTGGCCTGAACGAAGCTCGGTCGCCCAGTCTAGTTAAAATATGTTATGTGAATCCTCTTAAATCCTTTTTTTTTTTTTCAGTGGTTGTCTTTTGTTTAGCTGCAGTAATATTTCCAATGGGATTCCATGTGAATGAAATTGGAGGCCAGCCCTATCAGCTACCAAACAGCCATCAAGTTGGAATATCTTATATACTGTTTGTTCTGTCATTGTGGATAACGGTTATATCTGAACTATTTGCTGGTAAAGTATGTTTACCACATTTTTAAAAATTATAATAATTCAAGGCCAAAAAAAGAAATGTGCAATTTGTGAATTTGTCAATAATTGTCCTATATTAATTATACATGTGTGGAAATTTGGCAAAATTCTCATTTTATTGTTATACCAGGGACGAAATCTCACTGCAGGCATGGCTATAAAAACGTGTAATTATATAGAGTGAAATATTTAAATTTAATATTTTTTTTATATAAATACAAATAGTCTAGAGACTGATTGTATGATAAATATACAACAAACAAATATATATATATAAATACAAATTAAAATTGGTGGCGACAGTAGCACCCATTTTTTACTATTTTTAGGTGAGCCCTCGGAAACCTAACATTTTTCCAGGATAAAAAGTATCCCATATATTAATCCAGGTAAACTATCTGTGATCAAAATTAGCCGTTTTTGCGTGAAAGAATAATAAACATCCATACCTATATTGAAAAACTTTCACATTTATAATATTAGTAGGATGACTGCCAGTACTGAGATTTCGGCCTTGGTTTATAATAGCTCTTGCTTTGGTTTCCTCGCTATTATCACCAACATTCCATTACTTCTAGATTACACCACATAATATATAATTGTGGATAATGTGATAGAATTGTAAATATATATAAGTACATATAGGTATTTTGTTTATTCTGATGTCACACTGATAGGGGCCCCCCAACAAAAAATAAGGGACAATATGTGCAATGTAAAAAGAATACGCATTGTTGAATGAAGCTGCTGCCTCGCATGCATTAAGGAACATTCCTGTTGTAGTCAAAATGAATCTCAATAAATATATATTTAATTTTATGTATTCTTCTCATTTCTTTGCAATACAAATGATCTGTAAAACGATATTAAGTAGATAGTTAATATTAGTAGATATTAGTCTTTCACATAACTAGAATACTCAAGAGATTCTTGAGTATTCCAGTTATGTGAAAGACTATTTATATCACTGCAGAAATTGTATCCTAAATTAATTTATAGCCCGTCACGGGGCCCATAGCAAAGTGAGATACTCCTTTGACTAAAAGAGTTTATCGTTATTGTTTAATTATTATATTTTAATTTTAGAATGTAAGTATACTAAATACAAATGTTTATGAAATTGAAAATTCTTTTCTTTAAATTTTTCCCTAATAATAATGAAAAATAATTAACTGCTACTGTCATACGACATTTTTAATAACTAAAGCTACACGAAGATGACACAAAATGCGACGTTCCGTCAATCGTTTATAAAATTATTAATAAACTAGCACGCGATTTCGTCCGCGCAACTTTATAAAATATATACTATGCGTTTCAAATGAGAATAGGATCGCGCTTGCTGCAAACTTCACATGATCCGACTCATCATAGTAATGTTGTCAAAGAAATCCGAATAACAAAAATATAAATATTTTTTATTTATATTTTATCTAATAAATAAATATATGTATAAATATATATATCCTTACTAATATTATAAATGTGAATGTGAGTTCGTTTGTTTGTTTATGTAATATGCTTTCATGGAAAAACTACTGAACCGATCACCATTAAATTTTACATACACGTTGTCTGGGACACCAGAAAGGACATAGGGCACCAGCTAGTATATAATAACTATTAAGTAATTAAACTATAAGTGTAAATTACAGTAAGATTTAATCGTATTTATACGATCTTTTCGGCTTTGGTTCTATGTAGCAGAGCCAGTTTGCTAACGCGTCTCCACGAGATAAGCAATTCTTTTATGGGTCAATGTATACGATTTTATAATAAACCAACTGAATAAATACAAAAATAATAATTAATTCTTGGGATTGTTTTTTCTTGCACTCCGTACACATCAGTAATGAAGTTCGTGAGAAATGCGGTGCCAAATGCGAATTTCCAGCCCTATTCTCATTTGATACGCATAGTACAGATCGCGCGGCGAGAGTTTGGCTTTGACCTTCGGGTGGAGGGGATTACTGCGCATGGGTACTGTCACGCACACAATACTTCCAATATTTTCCGTGCTTGCCTTTTTAAAACAATGTTTTTTTTACGCATTTTCAAATCACTTTTTAATATTTAACAAAAAAAAACTTAACTGACAAACTTAAACAAACAAACTCAACAAATAATAACAATCGACAACAATAAACAATTAACGAAAATAGCAATTCACTTGTGAACGTGATTGTACAACAGGAGTGCGCGGTACGTCGTATCGATGCGAGAGGCAGGGAACGACTGGAGCGCCAATCAGAGCACCGCGTGCGCCTACACACCCGCCCCGCACCCCGCTAATTGCCCGTTGATACCCAATTTCTGATTTTTGCGCAATAACGGTCAAAGCCAAACTCTCGCCGCGCGATCTGTACATTCGTGTCTGTGAAACCATGGAAATACACATACAAAATTTCAACCCAATCGGTCAAGCTGTTTAGCAGTTGACATACCGACAGCAGCGCCACCTACCGGGTCCAATTGTATTTTTAAATCGTGTAGGAAATCATCTTTTTGAGCTCTATATTGGTGTTATTTTCCAAAGGACAAATAGAAGCAGAATGGCAGAAAATTTCTGATGATTACCTCGCTAGATGTATGCAATGAACTTTTATATTTGTGCACCGATTCTTGTAAATATTCCAGCAAACTACTCGATGCTGCAGCATCCGGTCAAGGAAGTATTATACCACTGAATCTGTGGAAGTTGAAATCCTTTCCTTAGCTAGCAAATTGGCTGATGATCTTCAAACGCCTGAACAGATATTCATAAACTATAGCTAGAATAATCCCTCTGTCCATTTGGCTCCCACGTCTAAGATCCCATGGGATCCTATCTTGATCACAATCAGCTGTCAAACAAAAAAATCTGAACTGAACGTCAAAAATGAAAACTATTGAAGTTAAAGCTTGAACCAAGAAGTACGTACTAATTCGGGTATTCATACAATTAAATTTCGTGACGGCACCTTCAGTGGTTTTTTTCTCCACTGAAAGCCCAAGGCGCCAAAAGTTTTCCCGTTTGATTTAGTACACTTTCGTCAGATTGCATCTATTCCCACTAGTTCAATCTAGGAATTCGTCAAGATAACGCCACCATTAGGATATAATGCATAATTTAATATAACATAAAATTATTTGTAAAAGTAACTAATCAACATTTTACTTGTAGTTGGTGAAATAAAATATGAAAATATATAAAAAAACATTTATTCATTCAATTGTGTTTGTTAATCGCATGAACAACAATGACATTTATATCTTACTCAATTACAAATTAAACTCCGGAATAGAGTGCATCATTTACAATATTTACAAAAAATATTCAATTAAAAAAAAAATTAAACGACGCTAACACTTATTTTGAGTGTTCTGACAGTTCACCTTGCACTATGTGTAAATTGTTTGTATTTTCAGACACTAAAAAAACCCGTCCGCGACTCTTCATCCCTCCAGACTTCTGCTGCATTGATGGAAGCACTCTTCTAAATAAATTATTCTATACCAATATTGCGCATGCACGTACTCTTCTCCACTGCATAATTTAATTTGTAATGTGTGGTTTTATATTTTGCCGCCCGCACATCCTAGTAAAGCTGATCAAAAGTGTGAGACCTGTGACGTCACCGCCATCAGTGCTGTTGCTGTGACGTCATGGCGCCGGTAATTACATTACCACGCAATAACATGTTACTGAAACGTGACGGCTATCTAACAGAAAATGTTATATACTCGCTACAGCGGGAACGCTGGCTTTGCAATCTATTTGGGTCTGATCGCAGCCAGTGTACGAGAGAGGGAACTGATTTAAAAACTCAAGTGCCTTAGAATTCGACTCAAACGCCAGCTCCCGAACGATGAAATCCACAGGAACTGACTGCCTGTAGCTGCACATATTAAGTATACATTAATTATACATTGACCAGCACAATGCTGGCATTACAACACAATAATACAAGTTATAATAAAGTTCTAAATGAACCCCCAACTTTGTATTTAGCCCAAACTTAAATATGCTGAGGAGTTAGGTGACCTGGAGACTATCAGATCAAGGTTACCATGTCACGGAAATACCACTGAAGTAACAGCAAACCAATCAAACCTGATGAAGTTAGTGAGATCCCTTCGTCAACTAGGAAATGGGGTAATGAATTTCAAACACATCTGCATAAACTATAGCTAAAAACCATCTCTATCAAATCAGCTTTCAAACAAAAAAAAAAATCCATCCGTTAAATCCGCTTAGAAGCTACGATTCCATAGACAGACACACCCATACGCAGACACACATGTTAAACAGCACCCCGTTTTTGCGTCGGTGTTAAAAATAATAAAATGAAGGTTCTTTTTAACATTTTTAGCATTCATTACTAACAAAATTAGATTAGTAATATATCCCTGGCTTCACAAGGAAATTAAAGTAAGATAAACCTGTATACCAAAGTTCAGGTTTCTAGACTTGGTTTGCCTGACTTTTGGCTGTGTGTTAACTGGTTAACAGTCATTTAACAATTTTATAAATATAAATTATTAGCAGTGTGCCCTCGGCGACATCCGTTGTTTAATTTTAGCCTATTGGTTAAAAAATTCAAATATCACATCCAATGCTTTTTACTTTTTACACCACATTCACAAATCTTTCATACATCATGTGTACCTTAGTAAGGATCAAATAAATTTAAGTGTATTGAAATTCGCATATGCCAACACCAACTCACCACAATCTCAATAAAAGTAAATAATTTACAATTATTTTAGAGGCAAAATTTTCTGACTGTATCATTTAGGATGTGAAGTTATTGTGGAGTAATTTAATACCTTAGATAATGTAAACATGTAAAATATGGAAATAAATGAGAATTGTGTTGACTTCTCATTGATAACACCATAAATGACACAATTAATCCAAGCCATTATTAATAATCATGCACTCATTAGCAAAGCCTTTCATTAATAAATATTTACTTTATTAAGCAAATGTAAGCCATTCAAAAATTTTTAAAATGTTTATAATACAATTATAAAATAGCGTTGCCCTTATACACAATATGATGATAAAAAACATATAATGAGGATGTGCATTGACACATAATATGAATATTAATCACCACATGCTATATTGAAAATTGAAAGGGACTTCTATCTATTTGTTTTGTTTGATCAACCCTGTATTACTTGTAATAACATTTCTAAAAAACGAAATAAAAAAAACATAAGAGACATTCAACAGCTAATTTTTTTTTGTTTTTATTTAATGAGAGAAATTAAATATTCATAAACTTTTCTCTCATATATTATACTCACATAGTTATAATTTTTAATAATATATAATAGTCATATATTTGTTCCTTTCAAGCAATACTCATTCTTATATACAACACCTGTTATCCTATGAACTTCTGCTAATGAGAGTGTACATGCAATTTTATTGTATATATTGCAGATATATTGCACATTAATTGAAGCTTGTAATAAATAGAGTAAAAGAACATACGACTTAATGATGTATTTGAGGTACTGCTTCCTCTCTCTCTCCACAAACCAATCCATGAGGTAACCTGCCATTAGCGGAGCCGATTTGTACAAGAGGAAAAATTTATGTAAATTTCCTGTCGCCCAAGCGCATCTCGTTTGTAGGGCGTGCTTTATGCATTCATTTTCTCTGTCTTCTTTTGAAAGGAATTGAAAAATTGTAGTTAAATCTGTAAAAATAGAAAATGTTTTTCAGTACTTGACATCATCATGCAGAGCCCAGCCCAATTTGTTTTTATCAAAAATTACATTTCAAAAATAGTATTACCAACATTTCATAGTGGGTACTTAAAGGAAATTCATATTTTATGTCACAGTGCAGATAAGAAAAATTTTTAGAATATAATTCTGTATTTTTTTAAAACATCACATGAAAATATAAAAAAATGACCGGCATGAGAACTATGTGTGTGAGATTATTTAGGACTATGCAACTAGCAACCCGCTCCAATCTTTGCCTAGGTGCAATTTTTTTCCATATGTGAAAATCGTATATTAAAATCAGTCTATCCATTCGCAAGTTTTTGAAGCCTACTTAACATTTTTATACATAAAGATATATTTATAGAACCTAAAATGACTATAATTCAAGATGTATGATACATACCTAGTGTATTTTTTGTAAAAATATAATACAATATTCTATAGGCTGTAAACTCTGCGGCATTCGCTCTACTGTCTGGCAATTCAGAGTAAAGCATCTTCAACTGTGTTTGGCACTGGTTAAATTCCTCGTGATCACCTTTTTCCAGAGCTATACGAGCGTGTGTCTCATACACTTCCACTGTAAAACTATCTCGTACACCTTGAACCTAAAAGTAATTATTAATTGTAAAATGTGTTAACATAATTTATATTTACATAAAAAAAAAAAACAACTTACTGTCAAATCTTGCCTAATAGACTTTAACTGATCACAGGCATATCTATAATCTTGTTTCTCTATCCATTTTTCCTTTACATTTCTAATGGAGTTCCTTAAAACACTGACAGGTCGAATTTCACATTCCTCTGGTGCCTTTGTTAACCTCAAAAACGACTTTTCAATGTCTAAACATGTCCCAACAATATGCATATTATTGAGTTCATAATCTCCTTCCGTATCTTGTATGATTGGTCTTCGAGGGCTCGGTTCTGTTCTCTTGTTACTTACCTGGACAGAACTCGCAATGGATGGTACGTTACCAAACCTTTCCGCCCTCTTCTGAAGTTTCTCGGCATTCCCTTGAGTTTCCTCAATGATGAAGCTGTTATAAGCCTTCTTTTTAATATTCTTACCATTCTTATCCGTTTTCTTGTTGTCGAAGGACAATCTGTCTTTGACCTTCTGCCTGCCTTTATTCTTGAAACTTCTCTTCTCTTCAATATCATCACTCGAAGAGGATGATACACTGAAATATAAAAAACATGAATAATAATACTTATTGGTACAAGAGCTAAAAACTTAATAATGACTTCATTAGACTTCACTAATAATGTCTTAACCTTGCTTTCACTTCTCTTCTACATATTTTGATGTACTCAAAAGTGTTTTTGTGAGAAGGTTCATGTATGTATCCAGTTGTTTTGTACATCATCCATGGGAATATTTTTACTGTATTGACTGTAGGAATAAATTTAGGTTACCTTTGTCTCTTCCTTGAGGGACTTCTTGAATGACTCCTAGAACGCGGTCTCCGTCTCGTCTGAGGAGAATTTTTATAAGCAGCAAGACGTCCAGCTAAAGATTTCCCTCTTGCGTGGTCAGATTTATTATCCGATTTCTGGTACACAGCTAGAGTGCCTTGAACCGGTTTTACAGTTAGATTATTACGCTCCCTATAAACACTAGGAATGGGCTCTTCGTCCCAATTCCTAGTCCATATCTCTTCTTTATTAGCAGCAGCTGTAATACAACCCTTTAAGCATATATCTATTTGATCACGATCTAGTGCAGTTTTACATTTCTCATAACACCTTTTAATATATCTCTCGAGACTTTCGGGCCATGTTCCAGCAGATGACTGGCATATGGAGGAGGATTTTAGAAGATTTGAAGAGTCATTAACAACGAAACTTTGCTCTGTTGTCTTCTCGTTGCTATTTGAATTTGATTCTTCCGGTGGTTCAGGAATATCTTCTGTTCCCAAAGGAGGGGGCATGGGCACGTCGTATATCGGAGGTGGTGGAGGAGGTTTGGGAAGATCTGGTGGAGGGCATGGTGGCAATGGTGGAGGATGGTCAGGAAGCGGAGGCTGTATTGTGTTCGCTTTATTCGCCTTCTTGCGTTTATTTTTGCCACCTGTGTTGTTTGCCAAAAGAGGATTTTCATTTGGCGGGATTGGAGCAGATTTTCGATGACCATTCAGGTTAAATCTGATTGGAGATTGATTAAAAAATGGACGATTTGTATCAAGTGGAGACATACCGAGTAATGGCGTTGAAGGCTTATTAGAGAAATGTTGTACAAAATTACTTTTGGGCTCCTTATTTTGTTGAAATTGAGTATTATTATTGTTGATGTTGGAAAATCCTGTATTATTCCCCATTTGATTGAAATATTGGTTGTATTGCGGATGGTACGGAGGGAACATTCCACCGTAACCATTGTAATGATGGTAATACATCCAAGGATTATGATTAGGCGGCATGCCACTTAACGTTTGCAACGGAGGCTCTTTAGAATTATTTTCCGCCATCCTTCTAAATTACAAATAAATAAGTAAACTTCAACCCGTGAATCGTGACGAACTAAAAATACATTAGTACCTTAAACAAAATGGCGTCTTGAAAATTATATTGAACAATGTAGGTGATTGTCTTTATGATCATTTAGCATTAGCACATCTTTACATTATTATAACTAATGAACATAAGATACCAAAACAAAAAGAACGATCACTCAATTAAAATGTACACATATATATTATGATTAAGGTCGCTAAAATAGCACGTTCATTGATTTGATTAATACGAAAACTATTGTTACGTTACGAAGAACCGAGTACGAAACCAATACGAAACTACGAACTACGAACGAAACGAATAAACGAAATACGAAACAGTGTTGCCATCAATCAGGTTTTGGTAGAGTTGTCGTAATCGAGACTTCAGATTGCCGTATTTTTAAATAAAAATCATGAAATTGCCGTATTGCTTATTTTTATTGATTAAAACATTCAAATAGTATAATAATATTACAAAAGCAAACAAAAAATTATAAATTAATTAAAGAAGCTAGTCATCAATAAGTATTTGTATAAATGTATATATTTTAATATTATTTATATTATGTAAATAATAATGTACCTACATATTTTAATGATTATAAACTAAACATGGTGTGCGGTGAAACTCTAATGAGTTTATGTTTAAACCATTGTTAATTTAAATGTAAACATTACTGTATAACAAATAGATAAATAAATAAAAATAAAAATAATAACGTCATCATAAAGATTTCACTCAGTCACTATCACTCATATTTTATTGTACTTTTCACAATTAACTAAGCACAATTAACTGGGTAACGTTTAATTTTCACCACTATTAGGTAAGGTATAGGAACCATATACAAAACATTATTCATTAAACTGATGCAATTCATACACTATGTTTTCAGATGTTTTCATTGTCATAATAATGTTGAATAATCCTTCCCATTATGACTGTGTGTGTATAAGGGATGTGTCTAAACTACAATTTTATTCGAAGTTTTGTTGGAATGTATCGATATGTTGGATTGCCGTATTTTATTATACGGTAATGAAAAGCCTGTCGTATGCCGTATTATTGGAAATTATGTACCCTAATAACCGTATATTATGGCAATTGCCGTATCAATGGCAACACGGATACGAAACGAAACGAAATACGAATTGAATTGACTTGACTGACTGACTGGACAGGACAGTGGACTTGGTTGGACTCAGGTTGGACTCATGTTGGACTGGACTGGACCTCATGGCCCCACACTCTCGCGAAGTTGAACGAAGCGAGGCGAAGAAGAGAGTGTGGAAGGTCACCTCGCCATACTTCGTCCAACTTTACCTCGCCTCGTGGTACTTCCATTTGTCGTCGGTTTTTGCGACCGAGTCATAGGACTCGAAGCCGCGTGCATAGAATAACTTATAATGGTTAGCGAGCCCACGATGCTAAATTTGGACTTTGAAGATTGAATGGTAAGAAGAATCAGCACGATTAGGAATTTAGGCTGAACCGTCTGTATGAAAATCTGAAGCGCTCGAGTATTACAAAATGAGAATCGTCAAAAATATTTTTTGCATTTTCAAAAAGCTGCCACAAGCTTGCGTTACATCCGAATCGTCTGAATTTTAAATGGGAGCTTAGTTTAGATTCACTTAACATCCCCTCTGAAAATCTGACGTGCTCGAGTTGTATTTAACAGTTTACCCCCACCCCCGCCAACCCCACCAACCAAACCGTCAGATTAATACATAATATCCGTTATCGGAGACACGTGAGGAATATACATTGGCAATATCTGACGCGCTCGAGTGGAATCCAAAAATCCCCTCTTGGGCTCTCCTACCATAATATATGCAACGCGAATGAGCTCCTCGCGAAGTTGAACGAGTGTGTAGCGACGCACTTCGTGTTCGGTCAACTTTCTCGAATACTTCGTCGAGGAACTTCGCGAGAGTGTGGGGCCGCGAGTAACTTTTATTAAATGATTTCGAACAAAGCTGGAACAAGCAAACGAATGGAATACGGAATCACAGAACAAGTAATAATAAAATCGATGTAAAATTAATTTCTCCATTTAATTATGAATTTGCAAAAAATACTCCAGCTTATAAATAATGATATTCGCAAAAAACAAACTGGACCATTGCAATGCACATATAAATTAAGAAATACGTATTATTTCTTGTCTAGGTTACGCATAAAAACTGCTCCAGAGGTGGAAAAAATTGCTCCTTCATTATGATTCAAAAATGTCATAAAATTCATCATAAATCTTATAAAATTATTTATATAGATCTGTGGAATGTAAATCCGTCTGATGTGTGCTGTGAGAGTACTATATACTATACTATAACCGAATTTTTAATTAGATGGACTAAAATCAAGGAGAATAGAGGTAAAGGAGCGCAAGCTCCGTGTATTAAAAGTGTCCGTTGAAAGACGACGAACTGATGGCGCTGGTTGCAGCTAGTGATAGTAAACAATTCAACTCAGCGCACACTTCACTCCGTTTCATTTCATACTCTCAAACTCTCTAGATCACTGCCCTAGACACACCAGCGCCATCTCAATTCGACGATTTTAGTTGCCACTTTTTTAGTTTAACACCCATATAAGATTGTTCTCCTTATCTCTACGCTCCTTAACTAAAATGACAGCTGAAATCGGCCTTTTATTTTTTTTTATGTTGCAAGATGGTTGCAAGCATGAAGCATAGTGTTGTAGTATGACTCATTTATAACCGAGTTCGATCATTATGGTCAAGTTGTAAGTATCATTCACGTTATAGAAGAGAACAAAATAATGGAACTCAGCAGCCTTAAAATGAACTAAAATGACAGCTAGCAACAACTAAAAACTTATTAAAATAATAAGTTCAACTAATAAACTTATTATAAAATAAAAATGATTGAATCATGATTCTTACCTAATACTCGATTACTCAGGATACAACACTATTTTTACATTACAATAAAATGGTGACACCAAATGTCATTTTAGTTCATCTAATTAAAAATCCGACTATATATCTATATTCCTTATGTGCTGTAGTTTTTGTTATGTTTAGTTAGCAATTAGCATAGAGTAACTTAATTATTATCAATAATATCAATTTGTTATATTTCAAATTTATTGCTTCTATTTGTATTGTATTATATTGTATTGAGGATTGTATTGCAATAGTCATGAAATTATCAATTTCTCATTTCTTTATATACAAATTGTACAATTTTAGATTTTATAATATGAACATTTAATTGATAAAATAAGTGCTATAGTTATAAACCCATTAATATTATTTATTAAATAGTGATTATTAAACAATAACAAAATTACATGAACACCGTACTTGAGTTTTTTTTAATACAAACTTGTTTTGTTTATACACTCCAAAATTATTCATACCGTGTATATTGGTAAAAATCACAAATGTGAAATTAAAGAAAATTGTTACTTCATTATTATTTTTAATAATTATCGCTATATAAATAGTATAGTATAGTAAAATGGATTTACTAAAAACCCCCTCTGTACAGTCCTTATTGGACTCGGATTTAGAGTCTGTAGAAAGTCTACAATATTTGGATATAGAAGAGGTTAGTAAAAACTCAATTGTTACATTATTACATATTTTATTTACATCCTACATAATATTTTTTATTGAAAGGTGTGCCAACTGAACATAATGTAGTACAAGTTGATATAGGCCATCAATTAGGGGCGTATACAGTAATAAACACTATAAAACAGTAACAAATATTGAATAAGAATGATAAAGGAGAGGAAGTTGCAGTATTTAGCGGCACATGATAAGTGGCGAAAGAGCTTTTTTAGCTAGTGATTCAAAGGAAAATACAGGGAAATAGCAGAGGCAGGAGAAAGACATCCTGGTTGAAGAATTTAAGAGAGTGGTTTGGCTTAAGCACTTGCTCCTTTTTTGCAACAGCTTCCAAGGTTAATGTTAAGATATGCAACCTCATATCTTATGTCAGTGACCTAATCTGAGAGCTGCTCTACGGACCGTTGCTTGGGAACGGTTTCCTTATTATATTATTATGTCAAGTGTGAATCAATGTATCTTAAGTTTTTACTAGTTTGTGATACATATTAAACTCTCGTAATATTTATCTCTTTCCATCTGATCTTTCCTTGAAACATCCACGGACAATACGAACGGAATCACAAATGTTCACAGTTAAGATAGCCATGATGGTTGCCAACCTTCATAGAGAAGCGGCAAATTAAGAAGAAGAAGACAGCACACACTAACTAATATTTTTCATGATGTCCACTCTTGTAATATTAGATTTTCTATCCAAATGAATCGTACTTGGCAACTATTCCAAATGATATCTGCTGCTTCCTGCTTAATGAATGGTGTGACAGTAATGTTGATATCTGTTCCGTCTGTAACCTCTGTTAGTAAAATCAGTTTTTGATTGGGTTCCTATAAATATATAAATATTTTCACACACTCCACACAGCACTATCTAGTTCCACAGTAAGCAACTAATGCTTGTATTATGAATACCAGGCAGTTGATATACTATATAAATCACTTTTTTTTATTACATATAAATACAAAACAGCCCTGAGTCAGGTACAAAGGTAAAGTGTTAACACTAAACATAAGCCCCTAGCGGGATTCGAACACGCAACTGGTTGGTTACTAGCCCCATATATAAAGGTTTATAATATATTTGCTATATTATAAACCTTTATATATGGGGGGTGTATCCAGCAGAAGACATTATACCCCTGAAATGATGATGTCCTATAATTTTTTTCCTATAATCTTTATGGAGACAATTAATTAATTAACTTAATTGAATTAATTAAGCAACTCTCTAGAGCCCGCGTCTACGTCTGTGTTGAAAAATATAGTAGCACCAATTTTACTTAATATATTTTTAGATGATTCTTCGGAAATCCAACATTTTTTTGTATAAGAAGTATCCTATATATTAATCCAGATAATAAAGTATATGTGTGCCAAATTTCATCCAAATCTGTTCAGTAGTTTTTATGTGAAGGAGTAACAAGCATACATATGTCTGGCCATCTTCACAAAATTTTATGGATAGTAGTTGAGTGAGATGTAATCGACTATAATCTTTTTTTTTTTCAGTTAGATGAAGTGGAATATGCCTTACCTATTAGTGAAGCTCCAACTTTAGCGCAAGTTTTGTCCGCTGAAGATGAAAATGATGGCAAAAAGGAAATTCAAACTCAAATTGAAGATCCCTCTATGTGTTCTGCATTACAAGTTGAATTTCTACAGGCAGTGTCACAACAGCTTCTGCAGGCACAAGTAAGAGTGAAAGGCAGTGTGTGTAGTGGCAGAGCACTATTTTATTTGCTATCAGTCGCTAGACTATGTATAATCAAATGTGGTGAAGTAAATTTGATGTTTGCATAGAATAAGCCAGTGCATTATTCTATATAAAGTTAAGGCAATACATCTGCCCTTTTCAGTCTTCTGACTTTTCCAGTCTGCAACAGCACCTTGGCAAGTGGATTCGGGTGCCAGCAAAGACAATCTTTATAACTTTGTCTATAGTGTTCTATTTATTCTAAAATTGTTGGAATCTCAAGATTCATACATCATCACGAACTTTATTATCAATATTAATTTTCGAGTTCAAATGAACTCAAAAATTTGGAAATATCTTGTTTAGCTCCATCTTTTGCTGTTTTCATTAAAATGGTTGCAGTGTCTAAATTCAAGTTTCAATAGATTGTAAATGCTAATTGGTTTGCATCAATGATGTTTTTAATTAGCATATTATGTTGTAAACACTTGTCGATAAAATTTGGTGACATTGTATAAATAACATAATATAAAAATAATTGTTCACAGGACAGATCTTCTGCTGGTACTGCAACAGCTTTGAGTATAGGAACAAATGGAAAACTGTCGGTCGGAACTGCCCACGGCCACGTCCTATCATTCCAAGATCAAACTTTGCGGTGGGTGTGTGATGTAAACGCAGACTGTGGTGCAGTGTCTTGTCTATGTTACAATCACGATAGCACACGTCTCCTGTCGGGACACGCACGCGGCCTTATATTCCAATATGATAGTACACAGGGAATCGTTCTTAGAAAAGTGACATTGGGTGGTGAAATTTGGGGAATTTTGAGAGTGGTATGGGCGGGTACTTCTGGTCTCGCTCTGGACACGGGTGGTTCTGTATGGTTGATAAAGTTCTCGAGACCGTTGGGCGTGCGATCCGCTCGTACTTCGTGCTTGTTTTCGGGCGCTAGAGGAGAAGTGGTCGCAATGGCAGCAAGGGATGCCCGTATACTGGCGCTGGCAACATTGTCACGCGTCATAATCGTAGCCGGTGGACACGCAGCCGGTCTAAAACTGAGCGGTTCGCCCGACACTTTGCCGGTCGTGGCCTGGTGTGAAACCGAAGATCGTATGTTAGTTTGCGCTCGCGGTACAACCTTACAATGGCTTCTCGTTAACGTGACGGGATCGGCCATATCACTGCGTACGATCAAGAGCATCGAATTAAGAACCACCCCTCTGTGGCTCGGGTGGTTGAGTGGATACTTGGCGATATTCGATTCTGATGAAAATCTTCGTTTATGGGGCGATGATTATGATAAACCACTGGATTTGTCTCACATCGAACCTGTTTATGCATCAGCTTTTTTCAAGGTGAGTTTTACTTTTTTATGGTTTACCCTTAACTTGGTGATAGGTGAATACAATCATATAGAGTTGATAGGACCCCACTTTTAAAATATGTTATATATAATCGAAGGTTTGTTTGGAACTATAGCTCCCAAACGGATAGACCGATTTTGATCCGTTTTTCTTTGTTTGAAAGCTGGCGTGATAGGGATTGCTCTTAGCTATAATTTATGAAGATCTTTTTAGGCGTTTGAAGACCATCACCCATTTCCGAGTTGACGGAGGATTTCACTAACTTCCACATGCTCGGTTGATGTGAAATTTGATGGTGTTTCCATGACATGGTGACCTTGACCTGATGCATCAATTAGTCTGCCCACTCGGCTCCTTAATAACTTATAGCAGATATAGCGTGTTTGCGCTCAATAGGAAGTTGGGGTATTGATAGCCATGTCTTAACGTTACAGGGTGTATGGACGGATGGACGGGTGTCCGGCGCGATGCGGAGGGCAGGGGACAGCGCGGTGGGCGGGGCGAGCGTCGCCGAAGGGGCGTTGGCTTTGCTCGGACGTAAAGGCGTGTTGCGCGTGCGCGTACGGGACACCTTGGCGCGTGCGCGTGCATATATTGCCGCCGGTAGACATGCGCAAGCGCTACGATTGCTCTACAACACGCAGGGCGCCGAGGCCAAGACTCTGGCGGCTAATTTCGTCACGCTCCTCTCCGAACGCCCGCACGTGCTCAGCGAAAAGAACATAGCTAAATGTTCGATACAGCTGTGCTTGAAATACAACTTAAGGTATATTATGGCTGTAACATTCTTACTACTTGTCCGTACAACTGCGCCGTCCTTTTCTTAAACCCCCGTAAACCAATCAGTTCACGTTTGGTCGTACATGCGACCACGTCCGCTCATCGCGTGGTACGTACACGAGACACCATACATTATGGTCTGACCCTTCGGTCGCTAGTTCACATCCGACTCGAAGGACCATAATGCATGCGATGATTACGGGAAGTTGCTAATAAATTTTAGCAACTTCCCGTACAGAAAAATAATACAGAAGTTTTCCTCGTTGCTTATAAATGTTGTTTTAGTGAAGAACTGTGGCAGCTGTGGGATCAGTGTTCGAGCGAAGATGCGTTCGTGGAGGCGATTGGGGAGGCGGCCGCTCGCGGTGCACTAACAGACGTCGCGCCGTCGCCCGACTGCTCTCAAGCGCTCATCGAGCGTCTGGCCGACGTAGACCCCGCCTTAATAGAGAGGGTCATCGTCTCTCTGCCCCTCACTTCGCTCGACCCTCATCGAGCCAGCGTCTTCGCCAGGAGCAGACGATTGTGGAGCGCCGTCGGAGCCGTCGCCGCTCTTTTAGGTGCTTACTTCTCGAGTGGGACTACCACTGTTGTGCTTGGTTATGTTATGATTGGTAGTGACACGTAGTAAATGTACAGGCGGCGGTCGCGGTGCGATGCGCACTTTGGCGCAGTACGTGTGCGGGCAGTGCGCTAATGGTGCGTGTGGATGCGCGGGGCCCGCCCTCGTACTGGCCGCTGCCGACGCGCTCGCCGGACGCGCTGCTGGCGGCCGTCCGTTGCCGGATCACAAGCAGCCGTCCGCGAGACACGACGCGCTCCACGCACTACTCGCTGAACAGGTCTTCGCTTCTTTTCTCTTAAATAACTTTAATATGCGATAACTTACGAGAGCAAGAAAGTAAAATATGTCTATACCTAATGGATACAAATTGTGTAGGGTACTGTTCGTGAATTTATTTAGGTGTTATATATGACGACCGTATCATTTTCGATACCTACAATGTACCCACTTAGACTACTTTAAACACTAGTAGAATAGTCTGTAATCTATATGTGGAATTTTTTTATTAGGTGTAAGTTATTTATTCACTGTTATTATGTAATAGTAACCTGTAAATTTCCCTAAAATAAAATAAATAAATGATATTGTACTGGATGTATGTGGTCTTATGTGTTGTTATGGGCGACAGATAGACTGACGGGCAACTTGATGGCAGACGGCTACCGTCGACTATAACACAAGTAACGTCGCAATTGATGCAAGTGCGCTGCAAACTATAGTGGAATTGCAATTACACCGAAACAAATGAACATTTTGTCGACAGTGCGAGGACGGGAGAACAGTTGTGGGCGCGTTGGTTGCACACGACGCGCGCGCCACCGTGCGGATGTTGGAACAAAGCGCACGTGAACCCCCTTTCGCAGGTCCCTTGGCCAAGCAGAATCGGCTGAGAGTGGCTCGCGCCTTGCTCACCTACACCCCCTCAGTACAGGTATCATAAAATCTTTCCACTATCATAAAAAAATACTTGTAATGTATAAGTATTTATAGACTCAAATGCATAAGAAACGAGTAATGAATAATGATAACGCAGGGTGTTCCCTATAACTTTATATTCCTTTTGTATGAATATAACCAATAGGCGACGGTACTTTTTTTAAATCTAAGATGCAGAGCCTGGCACAGAGACGCAAAATTGCCAGTCTATGTGTCTTTTATAAGATGTACTTCAGTGAGTGTGCTCAGGGGCTCCATGAGCTCATACCGCCTTCCCCTTTCTTCCATCGGACATACAGACGTACCATCCTCATCTTGTCGAAATCCCCCCTTTTCGAACCAAGCGCTTTAAAACATCCTTTATAATGCGCATCGCCAAGGTTTGGAACTCCCTGCCTGCGTCTGTGTTTCCGAGTTCATATAACCCTAATCTTTTCAAAGTTCGAGTGAATAGGCATCTTCTGGGTGAGCTCGCTCCATCTTAGGCCTCTCCCTTGCTACCCAGCTGGTTGTTGGCCAAGAGCAAACCCATCTCTAATAAAAAAAAAAAATACGTAACACAGGAATGTTCAAAATACAAAACACTTTTTGAATATATTTTTGCTCATTGTTTTTATTTTAAATAAATTTCATACAAACAATGTGGCCGATTTCGACCTATTGTGTAGTAGAATAGTTTAATATTTCAGGATCCCGAAGGACGCGTCGAAATATTGGAGTTCATTGTGGGACAATTGAATAATGGATTTTTGCCACTTGATCGAGACTTGATCAGTAACGTGGAGGAACTCGCGGAAACGTCGAACGGAGAGCGAGCGGACCGCGCTTGGGCGGCGCTGGTTACACGAGCGCCTTCCGACCGCGTGGCCGCGAAACGCGACGCACTGAAAAACGTCGAAAACGCGCGTCGCGCCTGGTTGCTAGACGTGCATCTGCGGCGACACTACGACGTTGTGAAACACTTTTTTCTCATCGAAAACCCGTCGCACGCAGACATCGAAGAATTCTTCAAATATCTGCACGCAAATATAGAAGCCGAAGATTTCCCGGCGAACGCAATAGACGAGCACGTTCAGCGTTTGATAGAATTGTGCCCACGCGAAGCTATTTCTGTGATAGGCGATCGCTTCGCTGAATCAACGCCTTCAGTCCTGCGTTCGGCGAAACGCGAATGTGCGCTCGAGTTTGGCGAGCACCTTCTGGCGGCCGGAAGGTTGGCAGGGGACGCGGCCGCTGCGCATTTCGAAAATTTATGTCGCACCAGACCCGCGGAAGTTTCTGAATTTCTAGAGAAACATGGCGGATTAGTGCGACCGGAGGATGCGTTGAAGATAGTGAAAGATACGGGATTGCGAGAAGTGGAGCCGGCCTGTCTCGAGGCAGTCGGCGACGTGGAGGGAGCACTAGACGCTACACTTGCACTAATAACGCCCGCGGATAAAGAGCGCGAGTTGCGATTGATCGCAGATGCGGCGGCTTTATGCGCACGAGTCAGTCCCGGCGTACCGCCGGATACAGCGGCCGATCTGTGGGTACGCGTGCTGAGGCGTGCGAATGGTGTGTCGCCCGCTTTGCTGTTAGAAGCGACGGCGTATCTGTCCGTGGACGCGTTGATCGAGTGGACGTGCGGGTCTGCTAGAGTGGCGCTAGCGTTGTTGCAGTGCGCGGGCGGAGAGCGAAACATGTGGGAGTGTGCGTCACGCGTTAGCGCCACAGAGCGTCACGAGGCGTTGGCTCGTGCGTTGCGCGCGGCGCAACGGGGTGTAGCCGTGCGAGGTCGCTGCGTACGCTGTAACGGAAGGCTAGAAGCGCGAGCGGCTGTACGCACGACGCACTGCTCGCGCGCAGTGCACGTAGATTGCGAGATGGAACGCGTATGCGGTGCGTGCGGTCAGCGGCTAGCGGACGTATTGCTCCCTCTGCCCCCCGCTCCTGCTCCTGCTCCCGCTCCCGGCCCCACCTCCACTCATCCCCGCGACCACGCACTACTCATCGCCGCACCACCGAGGCCAGACCTGGAAGGGCTCGTATAGTACAACGTTCTAGTCACTACTAAGATAGTTTCACGACTGAAGACAACATATATTTCGTTCCCACTACGCCGGACCGGCAATTTTGCCCTAATACCGGCGCCCGGATACAGTTGTTCACATGCAACATCATCGAAGTTTGGTTCTCGTATTAAGTATTCTTGACGCCAAGTTGTTAATTTCAAAATGGCGGGTGAATGGGTATCAGGAATTCCGGTGCACGCTCGTTCTTATTAGTCCGGTCCGGGTGTACTGCCGGTGCTCCGCAATGACAAGGATTTTTGCCGGATCCGGTATCGGCATAGTGAGCTTCAAAATTGTACCGGCCCGGTAAATTCGCCAGGCCAGCGTAGTGGGAACCTAGACATAGGTGACAATTCTCTACTGTTGAATAAGTAGGATGACAGAGGGTTACGTCAAATTCGTAGTTTATTTTATGTCTGAATATAAACATTCACACAATACGCCTTGAACTAAGAAATTCTTACTTAGATATGGATAATTGACAAACTTGTGCCTAGCATGTAGTACAAAGTCTCATACTAAATTTTGTACCCCGTGTAAAGGTACACTTACATATTTAAATTATTTAATAATTATCGTCGTTTTAATTGCAGCTGCTACTTCGAGGTTATCTTTATATTTTAACAGGTGCTGTAGAAATAGATTTTTAAAAAAAAGTAAATAGAGTAAAAGTTCCTGTTATGTGGAAATGAAATGGTAAGTTCGTGATGACGCAATCACGTATCGCTTTCGGGAGAAAAGGTCTTGTTTTAAGACAGTTCTTGTATTTGATAGTGTAAATATTTAAAAATAGCTTTAAGTAGGAAATGTAAAACAAAGTAAATACCAATTACCATACCTACCGATTGTCTATTATTTTAATAAATAGTTCTTCCACATTGAAAAAGAAAATATAATTATGAGTAATTATAATACGAGATATCGCAAAAAGAAATTTAAAAATTTAGTTTCTATTTGCGCCATCTGATGGGATGAAAATAAGACTGTCACTGCAGTCTGCCAGTATTTTTCAATTCGAACCAGTACTTCCTGATATTAACGCGTTCAACCAAACAAACAAACTCTTTAGCTTTATCTAATAGTATAGATTATATTGAGAAGTATCAGGAAATCTTATTGTCGTCAAAATAAAATCTGCAAAAAGCATACTTTGTGACAAATCACAATTATCCTATATGTTAATCCACCTATGTATTACAATAAAATGTGCCAAATATAATCCAAATCTGTTCAGCTGTTTATGCGTTATTGAGGAACAAAATTTCACATGTATAATATTAATTATAGTTTTATTAATAAAAAAGATTTATCTTACTGCCTATTTCGCATTGTATATTTTCTTCTAGGTCGCATTTTGACTAAACTTAGTATTTCACCATATAATGAAGTTAAATTAGTAATAGTTTTCTTAAAAAGAAATAAAAGTACAGATGATAATTGTGGAATGAGATTATTATAGGCAAGTAAAAATAATTTTAAACTAAAAATTAAACAAACCATTACTTTTATTTATTATTTATTTTAAAATTTTTCACTTACATCTCATATTGCATATTCTTCACTGGTACATTTTCCCATACAAACCAATCATAAAGATTTACTACACATCCATAGACTTCACTCTTCCATATATAATTATTAGTGATGTGCCGGATATCCAAGGAAGAAGAAATATCTCTATCAGTCACTTTTTTACCTTATTAAATTTTTAATTCATAGCTGAAATTCTACATATAGGTGATCAGGTAGCAAAGAAAAACTATTAAATTCCATTCAGATTATTTTTCTTAAAATCAAACTTGACATCTTTATAATGCAAGCGTAAACGGATACGGATACGGATCTACATTTTTAACGATCCGGCACATCACTAATTTTTATGTAGTGACTGTTTTCTTTGTTTTTAGATATCGTTTGTATCGAAAATTGTACCTACTTTATAAAACTTTATAATGTATGTATGTATGTATATACTACACACTGAAGACAATTAGTATACAAGATACACTTAAGACACCCTATGTACTTAATACTTATACCATTTACATATTTACTAAGGAGATCCTCACTAAAGGCTAAAGGATCTGCACAAACCATACTTGTACATTTATCCTTAGATAAAATTTTAAAAAATTATTATAAATTTGCTGCGAATTTTCGTCAAGCAGTATATCTATAGTATCATTCATACCCAGTTTGGTAAGCAAGTCAAAAAACCTAAGAAAGTGTCTAAGCCTCATCAATTTTACTGTTATAATATTTATTACTAAGTTTTACTGTAAATCAGTAAATAAATAGTAAAAAGATTACTTATAAAGTAATCTTAAAGGATCCACCGAGGCAAATGAAATTGACGTTTGACCTTCTTTTTGTTTTTTACCTTTAGAGCAGTATAAAAAAAAATTAAACTGACATTAATAGGTGCAGAATTCATATCCAGTTAAATTACTGTAAAGACTGTAATAAAACATACATAATTACAATTTGCACCCTAACCATACATTATAATATTTAAATTCTTCCAAAAATTTATTCAGCATTATCATAGCGAACCCTGAAACAGAAACATCAGAAATAGAAAATAGATCATCAGGAATCAGAAGCAATTTATATGAATGTACATTTTGCTAGTGAAGGTCGGTTCCTACCAAAACGGAGATGAGAATTTACTCATGAGGTGATGTGTCATATTTGTATAGAAACTACGATTCAAAAGCCGCCGATGGCGCCGCGCAGCAAACATCTGAACGGTGACGTCCATGCGCATCTCGTCTCTAGTCGGTGCGCATCTAGTCTAATCCGTGCTCATCTCGTCTCTAGTCGGTGCGCATCTAATCTAATCCGTGCTCATCTCGTCTCTAGTCCATGCGCTTCTTGTCACTAGTTCGTACGCATCTCCGCTTCGGTGGAGTCACCCGAGCGATAGTAGTCACCTACCATCAGCGTGTCTGTCTGTCGACTTTCATAATATGGAAAAGAGGTGTGTGATTGTGCTTACCTCTGGCGCTGCCCTCGACGCTTGCTGAGGCGTCGTCCGCCGGTGGGGTCCTGCAGCGTGAAGCGGCTGGTGGCCTCGGGGTTCACGCGCAGGTCACGGGAGCCAGACGTGCGAGCCACAGACACCTGGCCCATGTTTCATTAATCATTTTTAAACCATAGCATAGTACAACATATCCCCTAATCAACTATGTTAAAGCCTGGCCTTTAGTGAAACTGATATGAATGCAATTCAAGCCTTCTTACACTCAAATCTTATCAGTAAAAGGCTGTGATCATGCGATAGCGCGACACGGGACACGGCCACTATCATCAAGCAACAATTTTGCATTGACGCCGCAAATATAGGTGTGTCGTCGTACATTTTGGTAGAACCAAATTTTGATCCTACTACCGTCGCGATAGAGCTATCGTGACATTAGTAGGATTATTGTCAAGCACACTGAAAAAGATATTAGGAACGCAGAAGTCAACCTAAACAATGTGTGCAGATACCGAAAAGTTGTAGCGTGAGGATGCATCACCTAATTAGTATCACCCATAGTATGATGGGCCCGAACAAGAAGACAATACAGAATGCAATGCTCCTCACCTTACTCATGAATTTTTCTATTAAATCGGAGCAATTGAGATTATCCTCAGGTTCCCACGAATCAAATTTGCTGGACCATCCCTTCCAGTGAATAAGAAAATCACGCTTCCCATTTTTTTTATGATGCACCTCCAAAATTCGTTCAACCTGAAATAATAACACAGATTTGCCAAGTTACCAACTTCTCGTCCAAAATACTAGTAACAACAAAATTATGCTACAATAAGTAACTTCTGGATTTAAAGCTTAATTGCAATTTTAAGTTTCTGTAGATTATTGAATTAAAAAAATTACCTCATACTCGGCATTCTCATCAGCATTTTCACTGTCCCATTCAGTTTTGGGTCTCTTGGATGGTTTTGAAGGTTTTGAGGCCTTTTTGGTTTTTCTATTATTTCCTTTTGTTGGTGTTTTACCATTCTTATCTTTTGAATTTTCCTTCAATAAGAATAGATTATATTGGTAATAATATGAAATGGGGTGTCTTGCTTAAATGAGTAGAATTTTGTGGTTTTGACACAAAAAAAATGACCTTTTTAGTTCACATAAATGAGGAACATTTCTACTGCACACAAATGGTTGATAAGTTATTTGATTCTGGGCCTCTTTCACCAACTACAAGTATTGATTAGTTACTTTTCAAGTAAAGCTTAGTGGCGTGGCGAGTAAATGTTACGAGTATCTTGTCAATTTCATTGAAATTATCCTGGAGTAATGCTACTCGAAGATGATGAAACTTATATGCTTTTTTACCTGTGACTTTAAATGGCGGTTAGCCTACTTGACACTTAACTCAGAGATGGTGGAAGATGCCCTCTATGTAACAGCTACTTTTAATTTCATAGATTGGATAAAACTATTTATTCATATAAATATCGAATTTGACATATAAACTTTTTTAAGAATTATCTATATTAATATTATAAAGAGGAAAGATTTGTATATTTGTTTGTTTGCATTGAATAGGCTCCAAAACTACTGGACCAATTTGAAAAATTCTTTCACTGTTGGGAAGCTATATTATGAGCGAGTAACATAGGCTATATTTTATAAAGTTACGTGGACGAAGTTGCACGCAACAGATAGTATATTATATTAAGAAATAAAAGATCTGAAACTTGACATTGCACTTGCCTCTTCAAGGAATTTGTTGATCAAATCTGGACAAGACAATGTGTTTGCTGGCTCCCAGGAGTCAGAGGCGGCAGAGTATCCCTTCCAACGAATTAAATAGAATAGTTTGCCCTTGGTCTTCTTAGAGTCCACTACTTTTTCAACCTGCAAATGATAACTCTCATTATCTGCATTCAATTTACCAGTTGGTGCCTCTTCTCATGAATCTTCAAAATTGTAAATTTACTCATATTGGCACACAATATTTTTTAAGAGAAATATCCTTACATATTATAAAACTAAATAAAAACTACTGCACCGATTTTCATGCTGTTTTCACCAATGGATACGGTGGTTCTCGAGGAAGTTTTTAGTATATAATTTACAGTTACGCAGGCAGACAAACACACGATTGGGTTGAAATGTTGGCCCTACCCAGAATCGAACTTGGGAGCCTTGAGTCAGAGCGCTGAGTCAAGTACCTTCAACCAATTTGCTTGACCAAAATATATACCCTACTAAAGATGTAAAAATGAGCTCTATGTAATATTTCAAAAATAAAATGTATACAAAAAAGAATAATCTTAGCTTTCAGATGTTTAAAAGAAACATTAAAAAATTGTCTAATACATGGACCATTTCATTCTTACTTTTGTTCACCTGAGATTTAATTTATTAAATTAGACTTTTAAATCACTTTTAATTAATTATTATACAACACTTCTGTCTGTTTCTCTAGGGTATTACAAATACTTTGTTAATTTTTAAATATGTGCAGTCAAAATCACTTACAAAAACAAATGTTGGTTGAAATAAAATTTGTTATGGATGTTGGGCAGGGATCTTGCCAAAGTGGAGCCAGTAAGCACCTCCTTACAGACCACTCAATCCTACCTGTGGCATTATTTCTAGGCGACGGTATTAGTATTTATAATATCAACATCGCATCGTTACCTCATATTCTTCCTCATCGTTTTTATCCGTTTTAGTCTTTTTATGACTCTTCTTTAGCGATTTCTTTTTCTTTGGAGTTTTCTTGTTATTGTATTCCGCGTCAGATTTGCCGCCATCACTTGCATTTGTTTCAGACGCCTTATCCTCTTCATCGTCGTCAGTAAAATCGGCGGGATCTTTATCTACACGCTCTTCCTGTTCATTATCATTTTCATTATCGTCAATGGCGTCGACTCTACTTTTAGACACTTTTCTCATGTTTCTTTACGAACTCTTTAATTTAAGTTTAAATTGGAGGGAAAAAGGAAACCACTGACTGACAACACAAGAAAGAAATAAACAATATGGCGGATCAGAGAAGAGCATAATAGCATAGATATAGCATAGCATTTATCATAGAGTAACTTGCTTATGTATACTCTAAGAGAGTAACTTTTTATATGGAAAAGGCATTTATTTGCAGGGTTGCCACTTGCCAGCACAGGGTGTCGGCACAGAGTTTTCTATTAAAAATCGATTCAATGAAATAAATAAATATATATTTGGCAACCATTGCACGAGAAAAAAGATTCGACATCCTCATTAGTAGAGTAATAAATAATTACTTACGTTACGTATCTCTGACTCAGAGCAATAATAGCAGGGAATACGGATTATCTGTTTGGTTTTAGACCACTTTCATTAACTTGACTAAAAACTAGTCCCCTGACTGTCCTCCGTCGAATTATAACATTTGCAAAAATTGCTCCAGCCGGCGAAAAATATTAGTCGAAACTATTAGTTTTCATTTTAACAAACAAATTTATAAAATATGGACCGATTCGGATGCTCCCGATGCCAATAGGCATCCCTAACGTATTTATGATCCGTGTATAATATATAATGTATTTATAAGCGGCAGAAATTACCCCAAGAGAACGACACAGATTCGTGACTTCTTCCATGCTTTTTCCGCTTCTCTTGTTTTGTTAAAACGTCCGGAAAGCTCCTAAACAGAATTTCTCTCATTCTAATAAGTTTCTTAGAACCATTAACTTTAGATCCATTTTAAAATACCTAAATTAAACAAACAATCCGCTTTTACCGCCAATGTGCAAACGTGAAAAAAAAAAACAAATACAAAAGTGGCGACAACTTTCCCCGCTTTTTCTAATAGGTGAGAAGGCATGAGTTGTATACGCCGGGAAGCGACTTTAACAAGGCGGTAATTTTTATGGCGACAAAACTACAAATAAAAAGAAAAGTAATTATTATATTTTTATTTTTAAATTTTTTATTGTATATATACATCTCTTCTTTTATTTAACACACTACAACTTATATTATTAACAACCTACAACTTTATTTCCCAGACATTAAAATGTTTGTTTCAACTATTATTACATAATGTGATGTGATATGTAAATTAACATAATTAACCACTTCGATAGGCTTTCATACTATTCTAGTTACTATGAAGTTTCTTTTCTTTAGATACAATTTAGATATTTAATTTGGTCGAAATGAGTATGTATCGGAAACGTTAAAACACTTTGAAGACAATGAAGAAGTTTCATTCAAAATTATTTCTTCATTGGCTTCATGTTGTTAACATGTTGAGTGTAGCACATTTTTGGATTATTAAAATCGAAAGATGCGCCATCGCTTAAAGAAAGAGAGCATCGCTATCGTCACAGTCACGTTTGAAGTAAGGAATGTGTTGTCTGTGTTTAAAAGTGTGGTAAGACAAAAGTATTTATGCATTTTATACTTTTGTCTTTAGTATAATGTAGGTATGTTGTATTTTGTAACACTGTTTCGCTAGTGAGGGCGCATCTCTCAATTTAAATCTTTGATTTCAATATACCCAATGTTGTCAAAGTTACAAGCAGTCAAAGTTTTAATATTTCATGCAGATGCAGCCGACATACTAATGCATGCATCACGAAACGCCCGTTAGTTGTTAACATCGCAAATCTTCTCGCTCATTTCCTGGTTCCCACATCCCCGCGTTGCAATCGCAATACTTCACAAGCAGTCCAAAATCGGTTAATGCGCATGTTTGATGCATATTGAGAGGGCTCACATTAACAGCTTGTAACTTTAATTTTTGATATTTAAAAAAAAATCAATGTTCCATAAAAAAAATACAAGAGTTTTCCTCATTAGTGTATCTTGACAATCAGAAACCCTAAAATAAAAATATAAAAAATATATAAATTACTTATATAAAAAATATAAGTAATTAATACCATTTATTTACTAAACAGATCCTCATCACTGAAGGATCTGCACTGCACACACCATACTTGTGCCTTTATCCTAAGATAAAATTTTAGACAATATATCTAAACAGTATAGCAAAAAATATGTTTTGTCGAAATTATCATATTCTTTTAGACAAGAAAACCATTTTGGTAAGTGTGTCGATAAATATAAATTAAGAAACTCGTCTTAAGTCTAAGCCACAATTTTTACTGTTATATTTATAAGCTTTACTGTTGAGCAGTAAACAAATGATTTTGTTACTGCTTATTTATTTACTATTTATTATTTACTCATAAATGTCGCTTCTATTAAAAAAGGAAAATATAATAAATCTCGCTTCTATTAAGACTTCCATCAATGACTAGTTTTCAAAAGAATATACGGGATACAAAGGTTATCATTTTTCAAATTTATTCCTTCATCAATTAGCACACTCTTAGTACCTTTTGAAACTAAAACACTAAGCAGATAACTGACAACCGTTTGAAATGAATTTTTTGCACGACTGATAATTACCCTGGTGTAAGCAAATGTTGACTTTAAGGTGACGAACGTTTTTTACACTCTACCAATCTAATGAAAACCTTAGAACCAGGTAAGGTTGCAAATAAAATGCTACTATTATTATCAAGAGATTGTAAAAAAAAATAGTAATAAATCTTATGCGTGTAGAGTCAGATTAATTCAATATTGGTGAGATTCCACCTTTTAAGACCGTATTATCTTAATAATAATAAGACATATCACACTGAAAAAAAAACTTTTGTACAAGAGCAAAATAAAAATTCTACCATTAGCTATGCTTTAAGTGGGTAAAACTTATCATTAAATCCATTTAAATTAAAGTATAGACTACACATATCAAAACATAATAACAATTTGCACCTTAACTAAACGTTACATTTAAATTCTTCAAAAAATTTATTCAGCGTTATCGTAGCGAACTCTGAAACAAAAAATAAACAGAAATACAATTTGTATGTAATGCACAATACTTTGCCTTCCACATAATATTAGTGATGTCACGTTATACTCTTATTTATATAATCAATAAGAAGCATTATATTGCAACTTTTTGCATTAGCAGGGCACACTGCGTTTCGCAGCAGGGCAGTTCGTCATACACAGAAACCACAAACATACAGAAGACCACAGTGAATTGTCGGTGGTTGAGTAAGGGATGCCAAAGCCCATTTCCCTATCCCTTATCGTGAATCCTACTGTAGTCGGCAGCACACTTGCAGCGCCTATGACGTTCCTTGTGTTATAGCCGATGGTAACCACCTAATATCAAAATATCAAGTGGTCCGGGACCGTCCGTCTGTCGTGTTATTCCACTACATTCGTACTATAAGTGCCACTCACTGAACATTCAGCTGTGCTAATAAATACAACCTCAACAAACACAGTCTCACATACTTAATTATGAATCATTAATGAAAAAAAAATAAAAAAAAAAGAGATTCTACTATTTTATTCAATGTCATCTGAACCAAATCCGACATGGTGCATAATTTTTGAAAATTTGCTATATAGACACAAGTTGCTAACTACAAAATTTACATTTTGCAAATATTACACCTTTTTGCAATATTATTGCAGTTGTCCTGTGTTTCTTAAGAATATGAAAATTCGAAACCAGAGATTCAAGACAATATTGTGTTGTGTCAGTTGAATAGTTTCAAAGTTGTCATACTGCACTTTTTGCCCAAAATGAGTTATTATTATGGAAAGACAGAAAAAAATCGAAACGTTTTTATTTATAATGTAGTAGACTTAATTTTATTTCTCAGGAGTTAAAATATGTATTCGAATTCTCAAAATGAAAAATTTCATGTCTTTTTTCTCATTTACCGATAATTTTAACAAGAAAAAAAGAAAACAATTAATTGAACATTAATTGAAGATACTAAGATACTAATTAATTAATGTAGTAAAGGTAGTACGAAAGAGAAAACGCCGTCTTAGCAAAGTTCAAATTTTCCATAAATAGTGTGAATGATTTGATGAAATGTAAGAAGGTTGTCTCTAGTCAGTACGCAACTCGTCTCTAGTCTTTACGCATCTCGTCTCTAGTCCGTGCGCATCTCGTCTCTACTTCGTACGCATCTCCGCTTCGGTGGAGTCGGCCTAGCGATAGTAGTCATCAACCATCAGCCTACCTGTATGAAAAATATGAAAAAGAAGAGGTGTGTGATTGTACTTACCTCTGGCGCTGCCCTCGACGCTTGCTGAGGCGCCGTCCGCCGGTGGGGTCCTGCAGCGTGAAGCGGCTGGTGGCCTCGGGGTTCACGCGCAGGTCGCGGGAGCCGGACGTGCGAGCCACAGACACCTGGCCCATGTTACACCGACTATCATTTTTAGAGTATAGCATACAACATATAATCCCCAAAGACAACTAAGGCTAGCTTTTTTTTACTACTCTTACACACAAATCTCATCATCATCATCTGTAAAAGCCTCCATTTAAAAAAAATGTAATATAAGCAAGTGCAAATGACGATGACAATGCCCCGTCAAATATATAGGCTGTGTGTTGATAGAACCGAACCTTAGCTATCGTTCAATCGCGACATTAGTGGGTTCATTGCCAAGTTGTAGCAAAAGTGGGTCTGAAAAAGAAGAGAATACAGATTACTATGCTCCTCACCTTACTCATGAATTTTTCTATTAAATCGGAGCAATTGAGGTTATCCTCAGGTTCCCACGAATCAAATTTGCTCGACCATCCCTTCCAGTGAATAAGAAATTCACGCTTCCCATTCTTTTTATGGTGCACCTCTAAAATTCGTTCAACCTGAAATGAATAAAACAGAATTGTCAACTTACCAACTCTCACCCAAAATACTAGTATAACCCGTCGGAAATATCTGCACACCTCTCTGATTCTAGCGCTTCCCCTAGCGCCATTTAGTCTGGTTCACAGATATTTCCGACGGGTTATAACAACAAAATTATGATACAATAAGTAACTTCTGGATTTAAAGCTTAATTGCAGTTTCTGTAGATTATAGAATAAAAGGAATTACCTCATACTCGGCATTCTCATCAGCATTTTCACTGTCCCATTCAGTTTTGGGTCTCTTGGATGGTTTTGTAGGTTTTGAGGCCTTTTTGGATTTTCTCTTGTTGCCTTTTGTTGGTGTTTTACCATTCTTATCTTTTGAATTTTCCTTCTATAGGAATAGATTAGATTAATCAATACTAATAATAAATATGTAAGTGTAGGTATTGTATGTATGTATGTTCCTCCATAACTGATTTTCATGAAACTTGGTAGATAAACATTTAGATGTATGGGACACAGGCTAGGCTATTTTTTTTCAACGCAGACGAAGTAGCAGGCACCAGCTAGTACTAGTAATAATATGAAATGTGGTGTCTAACTTGCTCAAATGAGTAGAATAAAAAAATATAATATTATGCTTTTAAATTCAGCAGGTGAATCAATGTTGATGTTACTGACTTACTGCTACAATTATTTAACATTGATGCTATTTGGTATGCACTTGCCTCTTCATGGAATTTGTTAATCAAATCTGGACAAGACAATGTGTTTGCTGGCTCCCAGGAGTCAGAGGCGGCAGAGTATCCCTTCCAACGAATTAAATAGAATAGTTTGCCCTTGGTCTTCTTAGAGTCAATTACCTTTTCAACCTGAAAATGATAAATCTTGCTTAACAGAACCTAATCTGCTGCTTAATTAGTTTAATCACAGTTATTTGTTGTGTATAATATGACGCCTTTTTGAAAATTTGTTCACGATCGGTTCACAATTCTAGCCGTAAAAAGTAATAGACTATAAATTCTTATACTTCGTTTCTGCTGAATTATTAACCCAAATTTTTATTATTTTATCCTATGTAAAGAAGCATTGGCTAAGAAAGGATTTTTGAAAATTTCAGCTCCCTGCCTGCGAGCGAAGCCAGGGGCGAGTCATTAGTATTTTTGAAAGAAGTATCTAAGTAAAATGCCTATCTATTCAAGTATTCATAATATCGACACCACAAAATTACCTCATATTCATCCTCAACTTTTTTGTTGGTTTTAGTTTTTTTATTACTCTTCTTTAACGACTTCTTCTTTTTTGGCGTACTTTTCTTGTTATTGTATTCCTCGTCGGATTTGCCGCCATCACTTTCATAGTTAGTTTCAGACTCAGATTTCAGATCCGCATCCTTTGCGTTTTCGTCAGAATCTACGTTATCAGCGGCATGGTTATCTGCACGACCTTCCTGCTCCGATTCATTTGTAGATGTTACATCATCGTCAACCCTACTTTTAGAAACTTTTCTCATTTTTCTGGAACTAGAATTGAAAAAATTGGAGGGAAGAAAACAGCTTAAGGTAATTTCTAATTTGTTGTTGACTTGACTCTGTCTGTCTCAAGAAATAAACAATATGGCGGAACTGGATTTTTTTGCAATTTTGTGGCCTGGTAACTGGACTTTAAGCCAAGGCCAATAGAGTTATCTTATTTCTACTTTTTTCAGGCGTATGTGCACGTGTTAACAAAATATTAAATAAATCAGGAGGTATTTTCTATTTCGACGTTCAGGAAGAGCCTGGAAAATTTGCTATTACGTTTTTACCCATAACATTTATGACTGCTGCTATTATTTTTGAAATATCAATATGTACTCATCTCTTTTAAACAATTGTAGTACTTACTTAATCCATGTAATATATTTAGGTATTTTTATTCTTTGTATGTGAATATTTTTACCTAAATTAATAGAGTTTTGTAAATATTGAATGCCTTATATTTACCCCACCTGAACCTGTTTTTAAAGTTATTTAATTTAATTTGGTAGGTATAGATAGATGATTGGTCTCGCTACGCTCGACTAGATACAGCCCTACCTAAAAGCAATAGCTCCGTGAATGCGGAAACTTTTTATTGTAGTGTGTGTAAAAGATGGTCACTATTTTATCACTTTTTACATAGTTAAATTATATTTTTACACAGTTTCACTATACAAATTGGCATTTTATCATGCCCAAAATTTAATAAAACATTCGGAACGTACATATCACAGACAGTTTGCAGTGCGACTAGCTCGGGTACGCCGGATGCGGCGTAATATTTGTTGCCGCATTTTTCAAGTACGGCGGCTGCATCTAGTCGAGCGCAACGAGACCAATCTTTGTTAGTAGGTAATGTTTCTTATTAAATAAAAACGATTTTAAAAGTAGTAGAGCAGGACATCTGATGCCGTATTTGTTTGACATTAATTCTTGGTGGCAATTCATAGTTGCATCTATAACATTAGTACAATAGGAGAAATACGATTTTTTTATTAGATAATTCCATTTATTATTAATGTCTCAAAATTAATACTAAACGTTACAAATTTATAATAAAACAATGTTAACAAACAACATATTAAATCTTCAATGTTATTAACATAATTCATTGAAATTGAAATTTTACCCTACAAATTGAGTAAAAGCATCTTGCACTGAGAAAATATGCGCTTTTATAGCCTTCTGCAAAATATCTCCCCCTATATATTTTGCAGATATTTCTGTCAATAGTTATATGGTTTACAAAAAAGAGGTCAACACAACCAAGTCAACAAAGCTCTCGTAAAATGCAAGGACTACAACATAAAAATGCTAGGCCAAGATAGCGTAGCATAACCATAAAACAAAACCTTGTATTTGGAAATATACAAGTTAGAATAAAAAACAATTTTATAAACTTTTATAACAAAACAAAAATTTTACAGTATGTTAATAATATGTGATGTATGTACTTTATTCAATAAAATGTTATAGGGTGGTCAACACCAGTTTATTTTTAGCTCTTTAAAATCACAAAGTGATTCTTAATTTATAAAACTAAACATTACATAACTATAAATTATGCTAAAAAAAATCCATTTTCAAAACTCATCAAGACTCGTTTCATTCAGCATTCAAATTCTGTAAAACAAAAAAAGAAAACAGAATTACAATAAATTTCTCTGACCCCCCTTTAATTAGAGTTAAGAGTTTTATATACGATCGAAAATTTTATTAATTTTTAAGATCTGTTATTAAGTTATTAAATTCGACATCTAAAAATTGAGATTCGTGATTGAAAAAGCTCGTCTTTTCTCATCTATACTAATACTTTAAACTTTAAAGTTAAAGTTTTCTCATATATACTAATACTTATACTACTAATATCTATACTAATAATAGAGTAGATTTTTATATGCGACAGACACCAATGAGAATGAGTGTACAATCTAAAGGTGTTCCACAAACAAATCATTAATGAAAAACGTGTACCTTTGCCGCTGTCCTTTGGCCTTCATGTGGCGACGACCATCGCTGGGGTCCTGCAGAGTGTTGAAAGAAATATTATATTGATTTACTCTGAAAAGAGAAACACTTTATATTAATATAACATTGTATTAAAAAGGTTTCCAGTTCGGACTGGTTGTGGGGGTCATAGTGTAGCATTTTTTATTGGTGGACAGCCCATTTGTAGTCACCTATGTAGAACGGACAAGGCTACAGCAACCAGCAACCCATTACACTTCTGCCATTAGATAAATAATGAAAAAATGTAATAGTGAAGCTGAAGAAGGTGCTCATGAATTGTTTTAGAATACTTGCTTAAATTTAGTGAAATTGAAAATGATCATCATCTTCATCTGTAAAAGGTGTGTAAAAGCGTCCATTTAAAAATAAAGGTTACATTTAAGCATGTGAAAATGAAAATGACAATGCTGCGTCAAGTATATAGGTCAGAGTACTATGCTGAATGCTCCTCACCTTACTCGTGAATTTTTCTATTAAATCAGAGCAATTGAGATTATCCTCAGGTTCCCACGAATCAAATTTGCTCGACCATCCCTTCCAGTGAATAAGAAATTCACGCTTCCCGTTTTTTTTATGATGCACCTCCAAAATTCGTTCAACCTGAAATAAAACAATATTTTAGAGTTGTATACTCCCGTGTGCATTGAATTAAATGAAAGGTTACAATTAATTTTCTGTAAATTTTAGAATAAGAGAGTTACCTCGTACTCTGCGTTCTCCTCATCATTTTCAGTTTTTCTTTTCTTGGCAAGTTTAAAAGGTTTTTTAGTCTCTTTCTTAGTTCTCTTTGTTGGTGTTTTACTATTCTTATTTTTGGAATTTTCTTTCTATAAAGAACAAAATTGAATAATAAGTGTAACAGGTTAGTCGTGGCAGGGCACAATGTGTTTCAGAGGGGCAACATTTTGGGCAACCCGTCTGGTGGCTGTAACCACCCTCTTACAGAAGACCACTGTGAAATAACAGCATGTGTGCTGTTGTGTTTTGGTGAGTGAATAGAATAAGGGATGCCCTTATCCCTTCAGCAACATTGTCCTTACATTATTATAAAATTATAAAACAAAGTCCTCCGCTGCATCTGTCTGTCTGTCTGTTTGTTTGCGATAAACTCAAAAACCACTGCACCGATTTTCATGCTGTTTCCACCATCGGATAGAGTGGTTCTCGAGGAAGGTTTTAGTATACAATTTACAAAGTTACGCAGGCGAAGTCGCGGGCAGCAGCTAATACAATTTAAAGATACCGATCTAGCTTAATTGTTACATTAATGTTATCTATTAAGTACTTAATACACTTACTTCTTTGTGGAAATTTTTGATCAAGTCTGGACAAGACAATTTGTATGCTGGCTCCCAGGAGTCACTGTCAGCAGAATATCCCTTCCAACGAATCAAATAGAAGAGTTTACCTTTGGTCTTTTTAGAGTTAATTACTTTTTCAACCTGCAAACAAAAATTTTGTTTGATTTATAAACTTACTCCTCATACAAAAAAATTCTTCAAATAGAATGACAATAAAACAAATAGCAGAAAGATGTAAGCAAAAATGAGAGACAACTTAACTAATTTTCTATTTTTTATTTTTTTTAGGAACTAACACAAGCAAGGAACATATACATATACTCTCTATATTCAGGTGTCAATAAAATAATTCATAACCTTTGGAAATATTATTATAGTTTTTTGACTTGGTCACTTTTATACTCAAATGATATAACACCACATACCTCATATTCTTGCTCATTTTTTTTGGCAATTTTAGTTTTTTTATTATTCTTTGCCAATTTTTTCTTCTTAGGAGTACTTTTCTTAAGACTCGAGTCTTGAGACTTTCCGCTGTTACTTTCCATCTTAGTGTCAAGCCTCCTGCTCTTTCTACCCCTTTCAATAGAATTTGTTTCATCAGTATTTTCTTGATCTTCATAAATCTTTCTTTTAGATGCTCTCCTCATCCTGTTGTCGTTTTCAATCTTAGTATTGGATCCCTTATTCTTTTTACCTTTTTCAAAAGAATCTGCTGCATCAATATTTTGTTGATCTGGACCCTCTTCCTGTTCAGACCCCTTTGAAGAAATTGAAGATGTTACATCTTCATCATCAATCTTTTTTTTGGATACTCTCCTCGTGCCGCCATTACTTTGCATCTTGGTTGCAAAAACTGTTTGTTTTGTTTGGTGTTTAATCGTAAATAAACGATTGAATTTGAAGTTGGAGGGAAAAAGCAAGAGATTAGAAAATTCGAAAAAAAAAGCCAGAAAAAGCCGATAGACAGCTGTCAATCAAAAAAAAAACATAATATAATATACTCTGAACCCCACTCTACTATCTATGGCCTATGCGAGTGTTGCATGGCCGTAACCATAAAGGTATAATTCCAACAAGTAGGTATAGAGCGCTAGCGTTCAAGAGGGAACAGGGGCCGCGGGTGGGAACATACAACTTGATCTCGTCTAGCCCTCGCCAGTCATAACCGAACGCTTATGACGAGCGTGTTCTCACTGAATAATCACTTAGTTTTTAAACAACGATGGTTAAATATGCCATAAAATCTTGTAAATATGATACTAGGAAACAAAATAAACAGAAATTTGGCATCACATTTCATCGGTAATCTGCTAATTATATTTTTGAGCCGATTTAAAACTACACTTCGCGGGGGTGAAGTAGGTGTAGGACGGACACGGATGGAAGTGACACCGCACTGCCCCGCACCTACGCTACGATACTAGTGATTGACACGTTTGACGCAGGAGTCGATATTTTTGGGTCATTATATATTCGATTTATATTTTCATGTGAAAATCATGTTTTAAATCAGTTGTTTTGGATTAATATTTTATGAAACCTGAATTAGAGCCATGCATTTGTCTTATTATTAGATTTTATATGGTAGTAGTTTATTGTAATTTTTATGTGCATGAATCAGTATCAAAATCAAAATATTTAATTTGTATAATAAAATATTTTGTATTTTTGTATATTGCTTTCGTTATACTAAAGTATTTAATCCTTACATATTATTAAAAAAATCCTCCGCCGCGTTTGTCTGTCTGTCTGTTCGCGATAAACTCAAAAGCAACTGTACCAATTTTCATGCTGTTTTCAACAATGGATAGTGTGATGGTCAGCTAGTTAGAAGGTTTTAGTCTATAATTTACAAAGTTACGCGGGCGAAGTCGCGGGCAGCAGCTTGTTAACTATAATTTGCAAAGTTATAGGAAACACGAATCGCTTAGTAATCAAATCTAATTTCACAAATTTAGCTGGGTGAATAAACATAATTTTATTATAATAATCTTACCTCATACATTCACTAATGGTCACATTATATAAGGAACATATTTTACAAGGAAATGCTAAATGTATCGCTATTCAGGGTATCGGAGTAACATCAGCATATCGATAACACACGGGTTGTGTCGAACGATTGATTCACATCCCTATTCCTCACACATTCTTCGATATAATTATCTATAGCTCACTTGTCTACGACGTTCACTAAGCGATCGGAGCGATAGTAGCGTTCTGTACCTACCATTATTATTCTATTATTCTAAACCCCCTCCCACACCATATTTATTACGCAAGTCTAAAGTAACAAACATTTACAAGTTTGGATTGTTTTAATTTTTATGTTTCTAAGAAAAAAAATTAGGAACGATTATTATTTGTACAAAGGTACTAGTGATTTTTATTTTTTGGTAATAATCAATTATTATTGTATAACAATTTAAATCAACTTGTCAAAGCTAAAAGAAAATAAACTGAAACACTATTAGTTTTTTTCTCTATAAAACAGCTAAACCAAGCATTAATCAACGACATTATAGTAAATCATCTGAGCTACGTTTATATATTAAAATTTTAAGAGATATAATTTTAGTGCGAATAATTTTATTACCTATTAATTTAATCGATATCGATGATTCAAATACTCAATCACTACATAAATTGTGGCAATTTTCACAGACACAATATCTTTTTTTTTTATTTATGGAAGTGAGAAATATATATATAACACAAAACTACGTGATATCTTACATTTATTACACAATTTACCATATTCCTTAAACCTAATTTTCATTGAAAATAAGGCGTTTAAAATTGATAGTATGTGGATCATATTTCACTGTGAATTGTCTCATTATTTGGATTATTCCTGTGATTCACTTCACAACCAGGCACTGAACAACACCCCATGTTGATTTTAACAATAATTTTAGGAAATTTAAAAGGATTTCTTGAGAAATTACACAAAAACTGAAGGACGCTATTCGCAGCGTTCTTATATGTTACTCTAGCTCTCTCAAAACCAGTCATATTTTCTCATAGTTTCCTGTCTCTTTCGCACTCGTATTCGTGTCATAAGAGACTGCCTTCTCGCTTGCACGCTCTGTGGGTCTATTACGTAGTATACTAGTGTCTATGATTTATTCAACAAATATTCACATCACATTTCTGTCAGTCAGTGGTTTGGTTTCCAAGCAGTGGTTACTTCCGTTGTTTCTAGAGGTGTAAAAGTAACGAAAAAAAGCGTACCCGTATGTATTCGGTACTATGACAATTAGTATTCGTTACTATCGTATCGTTACGTTACTCGGTACTTTTGGTCCCTCATCATAAGTCGTATTGGGTACGCGTACACCGTATGACATCGCGGCAACGCAACATTCGCGTAAGGTGCATTTTTTTACTTTTCCGTATTTTAAACCAGGCTAATCGCAATCTATTATGGCATCGATTATAATGAAGAAGCAACAAATAGGTGTCGAAAATAATTTATTGACATTAAATTGAAAGTAAACATAAACAATGAAATTAAACATATTTTAAACAAAATTAAAAAACATAAATCTTTTTTTCTTAGAATGAAATTAAACATAATAATAAAATAAGAACATATTTTAAACAATACTAAAACAACAAAGAAATACCTTAAATAAAAAATTAGACGACGAATTTCCAGAATATAGTTTACTTAATAAACAAACATCGTTCTTTGTAACGTACGTTTTTAAATTCACCGAATAAGCGCATGCGTAAAACATACATACGATCAGCCAGCAAGCGTTTCAATTCACGCATCAACGGTACTTGAGCTTGCGTGAATGAAACAGTGATACTAGTAACGAAAGATGCGAGTAACGAAATGCATTCGTGTGTAACGTTTCGTTACTCGGTACTAGATGGCGCACCCGTTACTCAGTACCGAATACATACGGTTTGCTACAGTTCTAGTTGTTTCACAATTTTAATATCAACCTGTCAACTGCTGTCAGCCAACCAACCACGGCGGCGCTAGTAGTGGTTGAGTTGGGCTTGAGACAGTCATTAGTCATTAGACATTATTGTAAATATATACGTGAATCTTGACAATGTCTAGCAGAAATAATTTTAAGGGATCTCGAACGAACTATAGAATGCAAAATGATTCTCAGGAAGCTAAAGGTAATAAACCAATCCGCGAAGCGTCAAGCATATTGGAAATTTTTGTGTTAATGATTATGCACATTTGTAAGAAGGTGCTATTCTTCGATACGAATTTAAAAATAGCTGTGTACTTAGGGGCTCTATTTTTGCTATCACTCATAGCTGATGTTCTAACGTTTCCGAAATCCTATTTCTCGAGAAGTGATAATATATTCAATCAATATTTCGTTAAAATAGGTTGGTTTTGGACATTATTTATGACAGTACCCTATGTTTTGTTAACATCGTATACTACTTGTTGCGGCAAAAGAAGGCTCATTTTGACAGCACACGTTCCCAGGCTATTGATCGCTACGTTCGCATGGTATTTATGGACTACAGTATTTAATATTATTGAAACTAAATATGGGCGGTGCAATACACGAGCGTACGACGACAAGATCTCTTGTCTGAAGAACGGTCACTTTTGGAATGGGTTTGATGTATCCGGTCACTGTTTCATTCTCATATATTCGAGCTTAGTTATGATAGAGGAAGCCAGAGCAATAAATGGATGGGAAAGGCTTAAAGATTACATTAGAGAGGAACAATACTCGCGCAGTATCGATGATAAATCTGCAAGTCGCAATCCTTTGAAAAACATAAACACAGATGAATTAAATGTTCTCAAAAAATCTTATGAAAACTACACACCATACATAAGAGCCTTTTTAATATTGATTGCATGTTTGCAATTATTGTGGGATGTTATGTTGGTCTCCACAATCATATACTACCATATTATGGTGGAAAAATTCATAAGTGGTGTGGTCGCCATCCTAACTTGGTTCGTAACTTACAGAGTTTGGTATACAATACCAAACATTCTACCTAACTTGCCGGGTGAGGGTTTGTTCAAATATAATAAGGAGAAATCGACGTTAGCACCACCCACACACAGAAAAAGAAAAAGCACAACAAATGGAAAACATTTTATGGGCATGCCCATTAGCACAAGTCAAGATAATACAGAAACGAATAATGATGAAGTAAAGCAATAATAATTAATTTATTGGTGTATCACAAATATTTAGTTAGTTTTTTTTTTATTTATTATCTACTGGGTAGGATTTGCTAATAAGTATGTTGTTACAATTTTTTTTACAAATCAATAAAAATGTGTTTTATATATTTTTTATTTTTATTTTTAAACTAAATATTATCTAAATTGACCTGTTGGCACTACTGAAATAAGCAATAGATAGCTTTATTTATAAAAATTAATGGCTATATTTTTGAATGCATATAAAAATATTTTCTTACTTTTCCAAGTCCTACAAGGCACAATAGACTTACTTACATGAATCTAGAAAAAACAGCTTCATGCCTACTCAATAAATGAAATAAAATTTATATTATTTTAGAGGGCATAAGTGTTGCAAATTTTTCATTTATATAATTATGTAGAGACATATTCCTTTTATTTTTTTTTAGATATTTCAATATATTATTTAAATTGTAGTCTTATTTTGGGATACCTACATAGTCCAACCTTTTAATTAAAGTATCCAAACAAAATAAACAAGTATTCTATACTATGTATGTTTTTAATAATAATAAAAAAAAAAAAAAATGTTATACAACTTCTCAACATATTATAATAGAGTTACACAAATACTTATAGGTAGACAGTTTAAGCATCTTACTTTTGTTTGACCAAAGTTAAAACTTACCTACAATCACAAAGGAGAAAGTTTTCCTCATACATTTCTCACCCAATGTTGACCTCAATACTCGATACATTAATACTTTTTTATCACAGCACCAGTATAGGACAGAGACTTTACATAAAATATACTTTTAAGATACTTCCATATTTCTATAATATAATATTCTGATGTCATTAAGCTAATTAGAATATATTGAGAATAATTATAATTTCAAACAATGCAAACAATAAGTGCATCAAAACATTTAAAAAATACATTTTTAATGGTTAATAATATTTAACATATCCCCCTTACTCACCTGATTTTTTTCTGATTATTAACAGGCTGAAACTCCGTTAGTAGCTTCGATTTGCCGAGACTTCCACCTTTTTCCTCTGCGAAAATTCTCTATAGAGGTAGCTAGAGGAGTTAGCAGGACTATTTATTATACAAATGTTTACTAAGCTCCAGACAAAAAAATCAGCTGGCTATTAATAGTTTTTATGACCTATTTATTGTGATAATATATTGGGAGTGGGTTTTTGGGAGGAATGGGATTACTAGAGAAAAAAGAGGAAAAAGGTGGACGTCTCGGCAAACCGAAGCTACTCACGGAGTTTCAGCCTGTAAGTAAGTAATCAGAAAAAAATCCATGCGAGGGATACTGGACTAATATTTTATTGGACAAATTAACATTTTAAAATGGAAGTACAATATGAGAGACAAATTTTAAAATATTAATTTTTTAAATACATATGCAACTAACAGTACTACACTTACTGAAGCCACGCCTGCGGCTCCCACATAAGCCGGTGGCTGAGATGTTATTATCATTTTCATGTGATATGTTAAATTTGGTATGGTTTTCCTGAAAGAACTGCGTTCCTTTACACGACCATAGTAGTTTTCTATTAATGGACGCTTCCCACCTTCCCAAAACCTACCCTCCAGGCCTAATTCCCAGAGTCGTTGCAGGAGAACTGCCAGATTGATGTCCGCTATGCTAAAATTGTCACAGCAGAGCCAGGTATCTGGAGCACGAACAAACATAAATTAGTAAGTTAATTACTAGCTGGTGCCCAAGACTTTGTCCGTGTTGAAAAATAAAAAGTATGTTAACGTAATAACGTTAAGCTTTGAATTGAACAAGTTAGATAAACTAACTAAAAAGACATTGAACAAACAAATAATAACAACCATTATTTAATGTGTGTGTATAATATGTGATTTTTATAGTTTGTTTAGTTTGTAGGGAATCATATAATTTTGTATTTTTTTTTTGTATAAATGTAAAATCCATAATTGGCTGTAGGGTGTGTTTTTGCTTTTGTCTGTAATTTCTTATGTGGAGAGCTGTGGATTTTGAAATAAATAAATCCCTGTTTTAGCTTTGCAATAAATAAAATATTCGATTAATTTTCATGTTCAAACAAATACCTTCGGATTGGTCCCTCAATTGATCTTCAACCTGAGTCAGAACTTGATCAACGACATTTAAAACCTTTAAGTACTCATCTTCATTTGTTAAAATTCCATGTTTCCTCTCTTGCAACTCCGCTTTGTAGAGCAATATGTCTCTAGCTTTGGGGTTTTCTTCTGCCAATTTTCTTAAGTTGTTAGAGTTGCTCAAATCCCCACCTATAATAATTATTAAACATTATGGACATGTATGTATCATATTCAAAGGATATTGTTTAAAACCATGTCCTATAAAAGCAGTTTTTAAAGGATATATTTTTTTAACTTTTACTGGAGAATGCGGTAATAAAAGTTTAATCTAATTTCAGTAAATTCTTGTGAATATTTCAGATCTTGTAAATGACAATAACATTTCAAAATAAAAAAAACTTTTATACTTTCAAATTTAGTTAATTAATATTTATAGGGCATTATAAATTTTTTTAATTTAATTTTTAAATTTTAATTAGGTTTTACAGATTTAACAAATATACTATACCTTTTCTAACTTTTCTACAAATATTCAAGATCATTCGAGACTATAATTATTTATTCAAAGATTCGTCATGTTTACAGATTGCACAAGGCTAAGATCAAGTCTTATCTCATGTGAATGAATCAGTCACAGATAAAAGTTTCTTATAATAACAAAGATAAAAGAAATGTTTAAACATTTTGTTTATTATCAGAGGGTGATCAATAAGACAATACAATTCACTTACATTTAAGAACCTCACGAACTGGTAAAATAAATGGCAACTTTGGCCTTCCACATAGATGCGGATGGAAAAATGACCCAACTGTTATAACTCCAGCTGGTATCGCTTCAATGAGTTCTCTGAACTTGTTAATATTGTTTAGAACCTTGCTATCGGTGGACACATTTATTAATGGTGTCAATTCTAAAAGAAAACAAGGGAAAATCATAAATCAATTTCAGTAAAAATTTATTCTTATAGCATTGTGTCACAATCTTACCAGGATTTAGATATAGCTCCAAATAATCTAGGATCCTAGTCGAATCTGGTATAATTTGATCGTTTAGTTTGAGAACGGGAATCTCACCGCGTGGATTAATTTCCAAAAACCAAGAAGAATATTGTTCGCCCTTAGTAATGTCTACTACTATCGGTTCAAACTCTATGTTTTTTTCATAAAGTGCTAATAATACCTGTAAACACATACAAAAATGGGAAAATTGGACAAAAGGACCGTATAAAATAGAAGAATTGATATTTATATAATAGAAATCTTACCTTTTGAGAGTAAAAACTATAATAGTTACAATAAAGATAGATGTTTGTTTTATTACATGAATTTGTATTGTTGTTTGCTTTATACATGGGAACTTTTTCTAGATACTTTTTAACGTGATGCATTATAAACAGCTTAATGATCGGAATGTAATAACACTGAACTAATCTTTTTTTTAATTAATTGATTCTATGCGTATATACTATAAATATTAGAATACGCGGTCTTTTTTCCAACCGCCCGAGATCCATTCAGTACTGCCAATATTACAACGTTAAAATCAGGTGACACCTGATGTGCCAGAATAATTAATAGTGATCCTGTAAAAATACAGCCTACTTTATAATCGTGACTAAATTAAAATAGATGTGAAGTATTACCTAAACATCTGTAATAATAGTGTACAATAGATAAATATTATCTGTTTTAAGTTTAAAATAAATGACTTAGAATATACGAAAGTGTATTTGTAACCAAGTTGTGTATACTGTAGTATTTCTCTTTGTAGGTTGGTAACATGGCCTTGTTCTCTAGCTTATTCTATTTTCAAAGCACAGATGAAGTCTGACAAAAAGATTTGCAAAAAGTGACAGGAGCGCATAAACATAGGGCAAGTAATGTAATTGTTCTGTGGTGTGGTTAGTTTTCTGTGTGTGATCGATTAATTACAGTTAATTAATAAATCGTTGATTGTTTTTAAATGATAATGATGGAGCCATTATTTCCAGCTCTGGAGCAATTTTTTCATGTAACCTAAATAAGGAAATAATACGTATTTCTTAAGATATGTGCGTTGCAATGGTTCAGTTTGGTTTTTTTGTGAATATGATTATTTATAAGCTAGAACAAATTTTCAAATTCATTATTGAATGGAGTCATTAATTAGACATCGATATGTGCTTTTGCTTTTGCATTATGTGCAACTTCATCCAGGGTTACGGAGGCGTGTCTCTAGCTCGCTCTGTATACTTTAATTGTCCTATCTATACCTCATCTACTCCTCTATTATACTTTGTCTGTGAACGGTCTGTGACTTGTCTTTTGTCTTGTCTTGTCTATATCTAAGTACCTAGTACCTACCCTACCTAGCGTTTTGCTTGCTTTGCATTGCGTTTTCTTTTAATTTTTTTTCTCGAAATTTTCTCGAAATATTCCTTTGTAGATTTTAAAATTTAGAGAATCACTATATTGTTGTTTTACAAAACTAGATTTTACCATACTGCACATAATTTAAGATATGTAATCGTTAACATTGGTTGAAAACAGTGTCTAGAAATGGAGGCATCCATTAATACTGATGCCGTCAACCTTGGCGTTGGCGAAGTAGAGGCAGAAATTGGCGAGGAGTTGAAGCAGTTGGAAGAAGGAAAAGATTATGATACCCGGAGTGAAGTGTCGAGTTCTTCTTCTAGCGAATCTAGCACACCGAGCATCAGTTCTGCCAGCACCAAATCCAAAGATAAGCGTAGCAATCGCAAACGAACAAAGTCTGGTAGCCATTCTCCAGTTCAAGCTAAAAGACGATGCGTCAACACCAAGACTAAAAACAAGACTTACGACTACATGACCAAATTGAATTATCTCTTCAGAGACACACGATTTTTCTTGATCAAATCAAACAATGCAGAAAACATAACTTTGTCCAAAGCCAAAGGCGTTTGGTCTACTTTGCCACAGAATGAAGCAAATTTGAATCAAGCTTATAGAGAATCGAGGAATGTTTTACTAATATTTTCAGTAAAGGAGAGTGGCAAATTCGCTGGTTTCGCTCGTCTGGGCAGTGAATGTCGTCGAGATGTCCCACCCATATCGTGGGTACTACCTTTGGGGCTCTCTGCAAAAGTTTTGGATGGAGTGTTCAAAGTTGACTGGATATGTCGGAAGGAGTTGCCCTTTAATGGTACACTTCATTTGTATAATCCTTGGAACGAAGGTAAACCTGTCAAAATTGGTAGGGATGGACAAGAAATTGAGCCTAAGGTTGGAGAGGAGCTATGCCGACTGTTTCCCGAGGATGAAGGCATTGAAATGACTCCAATTTTGAGGAAATCTAAAGAATCTTCCAAGAGAGGATACTTGAAGAGTAGCGGCAACTATAGAACTTATCGTGCACCACTGTCATCAAGAGGAACTAATTACAGGAATCGTATAAACACATCAAGGAGCAGGAAAAAATTCAGTGCTCCACCGAGAAGCAGGTTGGGTTCGAGTAATTATAAGAGAAGGTCTCCGTCCCCGTACATGCGTGATCGGCTACCTGCATGGTTTGGGCGTGCCCGTGATAGCTACAGTTCGAGCGGATCGGCTGCGGCAGAAGCATATGTTGCCGAGTATATGCGCTCTATGCACCATCAGCTACCCCCGTTACCCTATGTTCCACCGCCAGGGTTCAGCGGTGCTCTCTCTTCGTACGATGGATTGCCTCCACCACCACCACCGCCTCCTCGTTACTATGATTCACCATTGGCCGACTATGTGAATTCTCGATCTGTGCTTTTGTATGACAAGAGGACATACGAACGTACCGTCGATGAGTTCCTTTGGCGTACGTCTGACAGAGCGCGTGGCCGCAGTCGCGACCGTGAATCACACAGGTCTTACCGTGACCGACGATAAAACTAGTTTACCACCGATGTATTAGTGTATCTCATTATTTCCAATAAAAAAAATTGTGTTTTGAACTTTGAACTTTATTCGAATTGAGTCTTGAGTGTTGTGTTAAATGTATTGAACATTTTCATAAATGGGACATTCTATAAGTATTTCAGGGACTCGACTGTGATGATTTTTTTTAGAATTCCTACTAACAGGGTATAACTACCCTTTAAAGAGTATTCAAAGAGAATTAAGTTGTTCCAATACTGGACTGTTTTTGGAGCATGAAATTAAAATCTATGGTGTTACATCATGAACTCGGTTCTAGTGCTTTGCAAGACTGCTATAATTATCTGTGATATGATTCCACCTATGAAGTTTTATATTTTATGAAATTTTATTTACCAATGATTTTTTTTAATACTTTGAACACAAAGTAACCCTTTTTTATATCTATTTTATTCCTTTTTAGGGTAAAGAATAATAATTGTATCATTTCAACAACTGAACTAAACTAGATAAAGGTCTTGATTCACACTGGCTATTGTTACACTCTTTACAATTTTATGTTGTTGGGCTTTATTCACTTAACCCGTTCATTGCCAAGGACTCGCCTGGTGAGTTCACTAAAATCGCATAATGGGGGCTTAGAACTCTCGAAGTGAATCCAAACTAATTATCGGTTTTTCTTCTTAAATTACTGGGAATTAATGTAAGACACAACTTATTCATTCAAAAACCATCTTGATGCATGCAATTCATATGCATATGGAGATATGCAATTCAAAAGTCATGGACTCGCGAGTATTCTCATTCGTACGGCAGATTATTCATCATGTTCAACATATTATAGTGCTGCCTTTCATATGAGACTGAAATTTTTAGTGTGGCAATGAATGTTAATTAAAACATTATTTAAAACGGTGACTGTACCAATATTATTTTGTTTTGATTTTAAAACATCAAATCTATTTTCAGGTTGCACTATTTATAATCAGCATAAATTTTCTCTTGAATAATTTGAAACCATCATTGTCAATTTGTAGTTAAACAATCTAAAATGTTCGTTAGTTGTAGTAGTTTTTGTGCTTTGTGTGATTTATTAATGCAACAGGCAGCCAAACTGAAGGCTCACTTAATTGCAGCTTGAGTGATTTACTAGGGCCCATTTGACTGCAAGTCAATTGTAAATTCATGATGTTAACAATTATCATGTTAAACACTACAATTAGTGAACTTGATACTTTTTAATAATTCCCTATACTCCGGGAGACTGTAGACATTCCGGCTAGGTATTTGAGGCAAGCTAAAAACTTGTCCTATAACTTCTATAATGCCCTAACACAGAACTATAGACCTGGCTGGGGAGTAGTGGGGCTAAATCGGGACAACCGTTAATATTTTCAGTTGCGATTTTTTTTGCAAAAAATGTCTTGAGGTAATCTGAAATTTTAATATACATAGGGTGTTACTTCGAAATTGAATATTTAAAGAGTAAAATAAAAATAAGCCAGATTATTTAGTGGGGTCTTTAACTTTGCCAGGCGCTTGTAAAACTTTTTTTAAAAATATTCGAAAAAATGTATTTGGGGCATGTTGAAATTTTTTAATTAAAAATAAATATTCTAAAAAACAGTGATCAAGAAAATATAAGGGTTGATTTAGGCCCCACAACTCCCCCAGCTAGGTCTGTAGACTCTGTAGATATGTGTTAGGGCATGCTATAAGAGTTATAGGACAAGTTTTCAGCTTGCCTCAAATATCTACCCGGAAATTTCTACCATCTCCCGGAAATATGGAAATATTAAAAAGTATCAAAATCACTAATTGTAGTGTTTAACATGGTTACAATCATAATAAATTTATTCGTAATTGATTTGCATTCAAGTCTTATCGTTATTTCTAGACAAACAGGTTTTCATTTTTTTTAATTGAGGTAGGTATTGTCTTGATGTACAGGCACAGGCTTGATGGTAGATGGCTACCGTCACCTATACTATAACGCCAAGCGACGCCACAAGTGCTGCGAGTACGTTGCTGACGTAAGACGTAAGATTGGCCGCAGATAGTGCTATACGGCCAATCTTACAGGCTGACGGTCCACTTGATGGTAGGTGGCTACCGTCAGTACCGTCGCCTATAACACAAACAAGCACACGAGCTATAAGTGCGCGGCCGACCATAGAAGGATTAAGGATAAGTGAGGGGTGGGGTGGATTAAGGATAAAGGGGGTAATGGGCTCTGGCATCCCTTATTCACTCACCAAAACACAACAGCACATACTACTGTTATTTCACGATGGTATTCTGTAAGGTGGTTGTTACTGCCGCCAGACGGGCTGCCCAAATGACTGCGAAACGCAGTGTGCCCTACCACTACTAAATCCAATGCTTAAATGCCTCTGCTGAGCGACAGGCGAAAAATTTGTGCAATATCACACTAAATCGTGTCACGTAGCTCATAACGCTAGTGTGGTTTTCAGTGCTATGCATGCATACGGTTTGTCTACCGACGCGGTAGGAGCATGTACATTTGTACCGATAGGAGGACGGCAGCAGGAAGACTAGAGCACTGAAAGCTGCACGCACATGCCACTTGCGGTTATCCGTTGCGGTTTGAAAGGTTTGATTCCATAACGTCAGTTTAATTTGGTCAATGTACAATTAAACATACTTAATTAAAATTTTAGTAAAATTAATAAATAATAAATTAATTATAAAATAAAACTAATAACTACAATATTTCTCTTACAGAAACCTAGTCATGGCGATTAAAAAAATACTTTTCATCGGTTGGCCGCAATGATTTTATAATACAGTTGGCCGCATAGCAGTATCTCCATCCTAAAGATAAGTGAGTCGCGAAGGGATAGAAAAAGGGGCTTTGGCAAGTGGCATCCCTTACTCACCGAAACACATAGCACACATGCTTTTATTTTACAGTGATTTTCTGTAAGAGGGTGGTTACCAGACGGGCCGCCAAATGTCTGCGAAGCGCAGGGTGCCCTGCAAATACATTCCAAATCCAGACCACACCGAATTTGCCGGAAGTGCCCTGCTTGGAAATTGTATTAATAACTACAATTTCTAAAGTTGAACCTGCCGGGAATCGAACCCGGGACTTCCTGAGACAGGGTCCAGCCGTACGTACCCACTATGACAAATAAGTGAAACATTATTATGAAATAGGTTTCAGGTAAGTAACTTAGGTACTAAGCTGATGAATCATCATCTTCCGTGATGACGATCCCAAGAAAAAAGGGAAAATTAGGACTATGGTAATCTTTCAAGTAAGATAAATTAATATCTACTGTTATATTACCTACTTACGTAGTATTATAAAAATTGCTCCCCGGTCGAAGCCGGGAGCGGTCACTAATAAAGGACAATTTTATTATACCGTGTTATTGGCCTTCAAGAAGTGCCCTGATAGCCGGAGAGGGGAGCCCCCTTTTCAGGATAATGCCAGAATAACCCCCACCCTGGGCGGTGTATAAGATGTGGGGTATGTAAAAAATATATATTAATGATCAGATAGATATTTTGTCACAAGGTACGATACATATTTATCAGATTTTATATATTATTATTATACTTAGGTGCGTTATTGTTTGTTCATGTCAAAAGAAATTTTTGCTCCCTGGGTATTGTATTATATCGCTTATTATTATTAATTTTGTCACCGTCTAAAAGGAGATGTCAGTGGTGTAAAGAAGCGAGTGAAAGCGCCACCTGAAATGGCTACAATAATTAAAATCTCCGCGAACAGACGAGGGTGGTGTTTTCGGTGATTTCAAACGGTATTATGTAACAGAAGTTGTGGAAGCCCTTGGAATGGAGTCGGGTGCACGCAGGCGCGTTGTGTGGAAGCAGGGAAGGGACGGGCGCGTCCGTCAGTCGGCGCTAGGCGACGGGAGGTGGTTTGCGCCGCGCCCCATGCCCCATACAGCCGGAGCGTGGCTCGGGGCGTGGCGCTTACGTAAACACGCGTGTACCAAGGATCGCAACGCAGCGGGCGGCGCGGTGCCGCGCTACCGTCCGTCCCGGAAACCCATGTCAACATCGGACCGCGCCGCCACCTGAGTTTATGTGGATATCGGCACCAAAGCCGCCGCGACGCCGTCGCAGCTGCACCCATTGCCCAACTGCGCGCTTATAGGTACCTACCTATCAATATACTTATTACAAAGTACAATATAGATTCAAACCCCAAAGCGTTTATCGTCCAGATATTTTTGCCAATATTTTGTTGCGTCTAAAACTTGAATGCGATCAATTTATCTTCATTCCAAAATAAAGTCAATCACTGAATATAGGTATTATTATGGCAACCTTCAAAAACATAGATATAGGTATATGTACTTACATAAATACTATATACCTACTCACATAGGTAAAATCCATAAAATAAACATTGATGTCCAGAGATTATAAGAAAGATAATACATAACTCTTTTTAACAAAAAAAAAATCGACTTCAAACCGTTTTCTCATGGATGCCATTGTCAGAACTGGGACCACACAGGAAGTACCAGCTTTCAAATAAAAAAAGAATCCTCAAAATCGGTTAACCCAGACGAAAGTTATGAGGAACAAACATAAAAATATCTTTAAATTAAACTTTTATGTTTGTGTTTATCTGGTGTCCAGCGATTATGAGAAAGACGTTACTATTAGCTCATTGGACTAAAACACATCCACGCAAGATGTGCTAATATTTTAAAATAAGTTATAAATGATAAGGGAAAATTTACATCCGTGTAAAGCCGAGGCTTGGTCTCTAGTAAGTACAAAATAAAATCGAGCCTCGCCTCTGTCTGTTTTTATAAAGTTTTCATTAATGGAAACATCGATATACTACCTTCCTGTTTATTTCTCTTTCCATAAGTGAAAACCGAATTAAAATCGGTGTAGCCTTTCCTGAGTTTTTGCGAGACTAACGCACATTTAAAAAGTTACTCTCTATGAACGCACGGCGTTTGATTTGTATGCATAATATAAAATATAAACAAGATTTCCAATATGGCAATCTTCTGAAACTTCTTTGGCGAACAAATATTTAGCAACCGCAGTACCTAGTAAAGGAAGCGCCACGAAAAACGTTAACTACACAAAATTCGACCATGAAATTTTAATCTCATTGGGTGCAAAAAATTTCATTTCGAAAATTGTTCACCATAACGGTGACTCTTCGATGCTCTTCGACTCTGAGCAAGTATGTAGGTACCTACACTTTTTTGCGAAAATCTCCTAACCAGATCCCCACCGACCATGGGTATGTGGAACTTTTACCCACTAAAATACCATGGGTTTTTCACACGCGCCGTCTATGGGCGGCCAAGTGATTATATTCTCTTTGTGGGCGGCCAGACAAGCAAGTCGTGGCTCCAAGGACAATCATCTCATGGCCTCTAAGCGTATTGTAAATTCCTCAAATATATATACTATACAAACACCACAAAACAAATTTGTGCAATATTATTTGCAAAAATTCTGTTTTTACTACACTACAAAGGTGAAACCATCTAAAAAAATTAAATCAATGAAAGTAATATTTTTTATTCCATGCTTTTGAAGTGCTCTTTTTGTGCTTCCTTCTAATTTGCGTTCCGAAATGTAGGTACTGAAACACGACGAAGGTCGACGATACAATAACATTGTAGGTAATTAAGTGTTTGTTAGTAAGTACCTACCTACAAATCATTTTAATTTAATATTTAATGAAATGGTTTAGTTATGTTTTATAGTTTTTTTCTTTTGCGAGGCCCCTTGCCGATGCGGGCTAATGGGTAATCTGGCCCTGGTTGTGAATGTGATGACGACGTACGAGTATGCGTCGACCCTAAGATTTTAAAGTTGGGTTTTGTTTTGATGCAGCATCGAGAGCAGAGATGCAGGCACGCACAGCGCTAATGGCGCTGGTGACGCTGGGTGTGCTAGCGGCGGCCGCGGTGGACCGTGGCGGTGGTATCAAAGTGGGTGGAGGCGCTCTTGGCAGCGGTAGCCGCGAGGGCCGCGAAGGTGGTCGCGGTGGCGGCGTACGGATCGGCGGCGATGGCTTAAGGCGCCCGCGCACCTCTCCCGCACCGCCTCCACCCCGATTGCCTTCCGTCATTACCGCAGCTCTAGTCGTGCCGCACAAGTCATTTGGAGCACGCGACTACACCAAAGCCGAGAAGGCAGCTCTCTCCAAGTTACCGAGGAAACTTAAACTTTTCTCACAAGTTCGCCTAAATATTACGCTGTCTATGCAAGGCCTCACTCCGAGTCCAATGTGTGAGTATCACTTATTTTAGTAGGTTATTTTATTTTAATTTTAGTAGTGGCAGGGCTCACTGCGATTCACAGTCACTTGAGTAGCTCGCCTGGCAACAGTAGGTAACCAGTAACCACCCCCTTAAAGAAGACCGCCCATTGTTTATACTGTACGAGTGGTTAGGGTGCTTAAATAAATAAATAAACAAATAAATCATTTATTAGACGTAAGTTTTTACAAAACATTTAACTTCGTCAACATTCTTTACAAACTACCACCGGTTCGGAAAGCTGTTTCTAGGGGGAAGATAACTCGGCAAGAAACCCCTAGTTGCTCTTTTCATAAATAAATTACAAAGTAATACGTAACAATACATAGTAATCTACATAACACAATAATCAACTATATTTGACTCCAAGGACAGTCATCATTTATATAATCTAATATCCTATAATAACCCTTTTTGCACAGGGTTTTCTTAATATAAACTTTAAATTTATTTATAGATAATTGTTGTATATTAGCTGGAAGCCTGTTGTAGAAGCGCACACATTGTCCCATAAAGGAGTTGCTAACCCTGTGGAGACGAGTTTTATTCGGTTGAAGCCTATGCTTGTTTCTAGTATACAAACTATGAACATCACTATTTCTACTAAAAGTGCCTAATATTCTTGTGAGCAAACAAAAGATTTTCAAAAATGTATTGTGATGCTACAGTAAGTACATTTATTTCCTTAAACTTATCTTTTAGCGAGACTCTCTGTCTTTAGAGGCCTTGTGTTCGATTCCCGGCAGATTCAACTTTGGAAATAAACAATTTAAAGTTGGTTCTGGCCTGGATCTGGAAAGTAGTGCCAAGGCACACTACATTTCGCAGTCACATGGGCGGCTCATCTGGTCTTCAATTTTTGTCTTACAGCGTTATCTTTTATAAATGTCTTCTTTTTCTTTGCAGCTATCTTGGACTCCCTTTGTAAAGAGTTTCTGGCAGTAAATGTATCTGCTATACTTTATCTTATGAATCATGAACAATACGGACGCTCTACGGCATCCGCTCAGTATTTTTTACAACTAGCTGGCTACTTAGGCATACCGGTAAATAAAACATATATCAGAACTGTACCTATTATAAGTAATCACAAATTTAGGAACATAAAACCAAATTGATAATTTATTTCAAGGTAATCTCGTGGAATGCAGACAATAGTGGTCTGGAAAAGAGAGCGTCACATGCTTCATTGAGGCTCCAATTGGCGCCTTCCATTGAGCATCAAACTGCTGCTATGTTGTCTATATTAGAACGATATAAGTGGCATCAATTTAGCGTCGTCACCTCAGCTATTGCTGGGCACGATGATTTTATACAGGCTGTGAGAGAGAGAGTCACTGCTTTGCAGGTACTTTGAACATTTTTCATTTTGGTACGCACCTAAAATGCCTATATGACGACTCATTACACTAAAAGATTCAACTTAATTTCACAGGACCGTTTCAAATTTACAATATTGAATGCAGTTGTTGTTAAAAAAGCGGCCGATTTAAACGAATTGGTCACGAGTGAAGCTCGCGTAATGCTTTTGTATGCAACTCGCGAGGAAGCCGCCGATATCTTGTCCACGGCGGGCGAGTTGCATCTGACCGGAGAAAACTTCGTGTGGATAGTTACGCAGAGTGTTCTCGGGTCGATGCAGCAGCCGAATAAATTTCCCGTCGGCATGTTAGGTAAATTATTTATACTTACCTACTAACTGATGAAAAAACCATTTACTTATTATTTTCTTTATGTTTAGGGACTTTTATCGTACAAAGGCATGTCAGCGACATCATCCCCTTAGATACTTAAGTAATTTGTTAGTAATAAATAAATTCTACTGGACAGATTTAAAAATTTCTTTCACCTAAGTATAGAAAGCTACGTTATCAGCGAGTGCTGTAACATTGGCTAGATTTTATTAAGTTTCCTTTTCGTACCTGGAGCAATCCATGAGCAAATGATGGACGTCTTTTATTCCACAGCAATCTTCACAATCTGGGTCAACATTTCTCATTAAATGTCCAAACTTTGTACACGCTTAGTTCCCTGATTGTAGTATAAAAGCTAAATTACACTTAGTCCTGTTAAGATTTTCGTTTACAGAACACTTTTTTTTCAGGAGTACATTTTGATACCTCAAGTTCCTCACTAATTGGTGAGATAGCAACTGCGGTGAAAGTTTTCGCGTACGGTGTGGAGTCATACATGTCGGAGGCAGAGAACGTTCGACATCCTCTAGGCACACGACTCTCTTGTAGTGGCGCAGCCGGTGGAGAAGCGAGGTGGTCTACCGGTGAACGGTTCTATCGACACCTGCGCAATGTCAGCGTCGAAGGTGAAAGCGGCAGACAAAACATTGAGTTCACGCCGGACGGAGAACTTCGTGCTGCTGAACTTAAAATTATGAACCTGAGACCTTCTATCGGAGAACAGGTAGAAGGACATTTCTTAATACCGTTTCTGGTGTCACTATAATTCTAATATACCTACGCTATATTTTCTTGTATGTATCTCTAGTTGGTGTGGGAAGAAATTGGAACGTGGAATTCTTTCCCTAAAGAACGCTTGGATATCAAAGATATAGTGTGGCCCGGTGGTTTGCATACCCCGCCTCAAGGTGTCCCAGAGAAGTTTCACATGAGAATCGCCTTCTTGGAAGAACCTCCTTACATTAATCTTGCACCTCCCGATCCTGTCACCGGACGGTGTTCGTTGGATCGTGGTGTCATTTGTCGTGTCGCACCAGAGGTAGATGTAGCCGGGTAAGTTAGCCGATAACTGATTTTTTATTTTATTTTTTACTAGCTGTTGCCCGCGACTTCGTCCGCTTTAAAAAAGATAAAAAGTAGCCTATCACGTGTCCCGTACTTCTATATGTTTATCTACCAAGTTTCATGAAAATCAGTTAATTCGTTTAAGAGTTATGGAGGAACATACATACATACATACATACATACATACAGAAAAAAAATCTAAAAATCGTCAATTTAGTTTCAGTATCATGTATAGAGCCTATATACACGATATTTCTGAAAACAAAGTAAATTACTCCGTGACCGACCCCTACAGATTTATTATTAGTATTGATGTTAAGGTCGACAGACAGGCTGACGGTCCACTTGATGGTAGGTGGCCACCGTCGCCTATAACACAAGCAACGCCATAAGTGCTACAAGTGCGCTACCGACCGTAGAAGGATTAAGGATAAGGGACAAGGGAGGGATGGGGTGAGGGACTCTGGCATCCCTTACTCACTCACCGAAACACAACAACACATAATGCTGTTATTTCACGGTGGTATTCTGTAAGGTGGTGGTTACTGTCGCCAGACGGGCCGCCCAAATGACTGCCCACCACCAGAGCCACTTGCTCAGTTTTCCATTTATGAAACAATTTAATATTTGACGACACATTGCATGGTCGAGTGGTGAAAGTCCTTGCCTTAACGCTTTGATTCAGGGGCTGATTAGTTTACAAATTACTATTTTCATACCAAACACTAATGCTACAGAAGCGTCATTCTGGTCAATGTTTGGACTGCTTCTTAATGGTTGTAGCTTTCCAGTTTTTTTTCAGTTTAAAACCTATAAAAGACGGTCCTTCTTACATCTACCCTCCATGGTTGTAATGTAACACAAGCCTATAAATGCTTATAGACTTATTTATCCATCATAATTTATTATTCACACTTAAAAATATCAGTTTCTAAGATTTCTTCTTAAGATTTTTATTTGATTTCTTCAATGTGCAGGTTAGAAGCAGGCATGGCACACAGAAACAGTTCATTGTACCAATGCTGTAGCGGATTCTGCATCGACCTGCTTCAACAGTTGGCTGAACAACTTGGGTTCACATACGAACTGTCGAGGGTCGAAGATGGCCGCTGGGGGACACTCCATAACGGAAAATGGAATGGTCTTATTGCCGACCTGGTCAACAAAAAAACCGACATGGTTTGTAGAGAAATTTTAATGGGCAATTTTAACTGTACAGCGTACAGTTTCGGATTTCATACTCTTGACTTACTTCCACTGCATCCATACTTACATACTAGTAACTCTGTCTGTCTGTTACCTTTTCTGGTGTCTTATACAGGGCCCATCTACTGCGACATATTTGCATAATATTTTATTTTTTGAAAAAAAAAGTCTGAAATCTCGAATATCTTTGAAAACATTAAATGTATTTATACTTATATTATGTAATGTAGATTACTTTTTTTTCAGGTTTTGACATCGCTAATAATAAATTCGGATCGCGAAGCAGTAGTTGACTTCAGCGTGCCTTTCATGGAGACCGGAGTGGCGATTGTGGTGGCCAAGAGAACTGGAATAATCTCTCCCACTGCTTTCCTGGAACCCTTCGATACGGCCTCTTGGATGCTTGTGGGGGCGGTCGCCATACAAGCGGCGACATTTACAATCTTCTTCTTCGAATGGATGTCGCCGAGCGGATTCAATTGTGCTCGTGGAAAAAAATTGAAGCAAATGCCAAATCAGAATCGATTTTCTCTTTGTAGGACTTATTGGATCGTCTGGGCAGTTCTATTTCAGGTGGGTAACATCTTTTCTGACTGCTTACTTAATATTATTAAGTATTTTTTTTATTAATTAACTGGTAATGAGAGTGACCTGCTCCTGGCGTCACTTGGGATGTATTTTTTATATATATAAGTATAAAACATATTTGTGGACAACATAGTAAAGCTGGTTTTATAACATGTGAGTGGCATGGTTTCCAACTTTACTTACTAACTTTAAATCTTGCTTTTTATGTTTTGAAGGCTGGTTTCTACCCCATTTCACTAGGCAATACGCCGTAGTTTTTCCCCGTACTAAAAGTGTCCAACGTGCCTAAAGAAATTTTCACTTCAACGATATATTCCAGGCGTCTGTTCACGTGGACTCGCCTCGCGGGTTCACCGCCCGCTTCATGACGAACATGTGGGCGATGTTCGCGGTGGTGTTTCTCGCCATATACACCGCTAACCTGGCGGCCTTCATGATCACCCGCGAGGAGTTCCACGAGCTGAGCGGTCTGGACGACGCGCGCATCGCGAGGCCCCTCGCTCAGCGGCCCCCGCTCAAGTTCGGGACCGTTCCCTGGTCGCACACAGACGCCACGCTCGCCAAGCATTTCCAAGAACCACACGCTTATATGACCAAGTAAGTGTCATTGAAACTAAACTCTCGAAACGCTATTTTAAAATCACTGATTATTATTTAAGTGACAAAGAAGCCTGGATTTAAGCGATTCGGAGCTCGTAAATTTAATTTTGTTAAAATTAAGTAAATTGCGCTATTTTATATTTTAATGATGACAAAAAGAATAGTAAGTATCCTGAGTTCCTTGCAGGGTTTCTTCTCAGGATTGTCATCTACACCTTTTTCCGAAACCCTGGTAAATTTAAATTTATAATGAAGATTATAAGAGTTTCTTGTGGAAACCTAATTGATAAATAAATATTTTGATTTTGATTTGTACCATTTTATAAATATATTTTGTATAATACCATTTTATAACCAAAAAAAAATCAAAATAAATATTTTTTGATTTTGAAGTAATGCGAAAAATATCCACGTTTACTCCATCCATACAGATAAAACAACTTTCTACACACAATAAAAACTGTTCCAATATTACTTATAATTGTAAAAGTAACTCTGACTGTTACTTTGTCACGCCCTAACTGCTCAACTAATCATCGTAAAATGACATCCTCCCTTTACGATGATCAGTTGAGCAGTTAGGATGTATGAACTCTTGAAGTAACATCGCAAAACTTGAAAGGCTCTGGCGATGTCACGTGCCAAATATGTGCAGTAACCGATTTTGGGACTGTTTGTGAGGTAATGCGACTCGGGGATGGGAGAGCCACGAAATGATCGAGACACAATGATAAAATTTTGTCGCCATATTGTTTGCAATTCTACTTGCGCAAACGAAAGATACCCGCTCAAGGTCAGAGCCCATCAAGTTTTCCCATGTTTATAAATTAGTAAGCATGTGATAAGTTAATGATGAAAATCTATTTCAGATTTAACCGTAGTACCGTAAGTGCTGGCGTCACCAGCATTTTAACGGGCGAGCTCGACGCCTTCATCTATGACGGAACAGTTCTCGATTACTTAGTATCTCAAGTGAGTTCTTTATATTGTTTTATATGCTAGATAGGATAGATAGGTGAAATAGTTTCTTTGATAAAAGTGGATACGAGAAAAATATCACCAGAAATAGTCTCTAAAAGGAGTCATTCTTTTTTGGTCCACTTGATGGTAGGTGGCTACAGTAATCAACAACATGAAAAACGTCTAATTTAGGTATAACACCCCGTTTTGGCACAGAAGAAGTTGTGGGCAATAGCAAAATCGGGTGTTTGTGGTCACCTTTTGGTGAAATCGTATGTGATTTGTTTCAGGATGAAGACTGTCGCCTTTTAACAGTGGGTTCGTGGTATGCCATGTCTGGATACGGTTTAGCGTTTACGCGCAACTCCAAATACCTGAGTATGTTCAACAAAAGGTTGTTAGATTTGCGCTCGAACGGTGACTTGGAAAGATTGCGAAGGTATGTTGTATGTCTACTTAAATTGCGGCCTAATTTGTAGGTACCAAGCCTGGCCATGACCTCGTCGGGAAACACCCGAAAAATTCGATTATGCACCCATTGATTCGAGCAAATTTTATCTTGTCGATTAAACAGGTTTTATCTTATAAAATTTTAACAATGCTATTTTACAGTCACATTTTACTAAGTTAGCTGAACCCAGCCATGCTTCGTTGAGGCTTGTTTTGTTTCTTCCGTTTCTGTAGGAACTTTGGAATAAAAAAGAAGCACTCTTCTGTTAAAATTCAAAAATGTGTTAATTTCGACACAATTCATCATTATTTTAGTTTCCGTCCTTTATGGACATTAACATACGGAAGATGTTAAGATACATATAAGGATTTATTTGATTAAGATCGCTGAACTTTAGTAAAGTAATATAAAATCATAGATGTAGAATTACTACCGTTCCGTTAGTATAAAATAGACCTTAGAATTCGATGATAATATTTATTTCTTTTTTTACATCATCATCATTTCATCCGCAGGACGTCCACTACTGAACATAGGCCTATCCCAATTTTTTTCCAATTGGAAAACTTTTTTACATACTAGGTATATATTTGATGGTTCGTTTAAAATTTGATCAGGTACTGGATGACGGGCACCTGTAAACCGAACAAACAGGAGCACAAGTCGTCAGACCCGCTCGCCCTGGAGCAGTTCCTTTCGGCATTCCTACTGCTAATGGCAGGCATCCTGCTGGCTGCACTGCTCCTGCTCATGGAGCACGTCTACTTCCGCTACCTGCGAGGCCACCTCGCCGAGACCAACACTGTGGGCCCATGCTGCTCACTCGTCTCAGTGTCCATGGGTAAGCTTAGAAACGAATTAAGTGTTGAAAATTTTACTCTTAGACTCTAAGGTTAGATAAGGTAAATTAGGCGTCGAAGAGAACGCTTACCTGCTTTCCTTAATATAAATAAAAGAAAAAAAAATCCGAAAATTATCATATGCCTCCTAAGTAAGTTACATATTATTTATTCAGTGACAAGGTTGAAAGTGATAAATTTTTAAAAAGGATCCTCGGCTGATGCTTGTCTAAACTAATATTATAAAGAGGAAAGATTTGATTGTTTGTTTGTTTTTATAGAATAGGCTCCGAAACTACTAGACCGATTTGAAAAATTCTTTTACCATTAGAAGCCGACATTATTTGTGATGAACATAGGATACTTTTTACCGCGGGAAAATGCTTCATCCCTACGGGAAATCTAAAATAAAAGTACATTTGACAGCGCCATCTATCCAGAATTGGTGAAGCGACTAACATGACAACTGCTTGGTGATATTCCACGGTAGATGGCGTTTTATACTTTTCAACGCGGACGAAGTCGCGAGCACGAGGTAGTACGTGATAAAGCTATATGTTCCAAATTTCAGCTGTCTAGAGATATGTAGTAGTTGCTCTGATAGTCAGTCAGGACAATAGGATAAGTAGGTATACATTATAGACAAATTACTTGTTTATAGGGCAATCATTATCCTTCCATGGTGCCGTTGTTGAAGCGGCGGCGCAAGGGCTCCGAGTTGGCCGAGGGCGCTGCAGATCGGCCGTTTGTGCGGCACAGGTATTTTTCAGTTCAACACTAGTTCAATTAATACCATCTGTGCCATAGACGTCATACCGTTTGTACTTAGATCTTAGATTAATACAATTGGTCTCACTGCGCTCGACTATATACCGCCGGCTTACTTGTCAAATGCGGCAACAAAAGTCGGCATGCCCTCGCCAGTCACACTGCAAGCTGGTGTTTTTAGATAGCGAGGTATCTAGCCGAGCGCAGACCAATCATTAATCAGGTAAACCAAAAAGTTCTTACAATTTGATTTTTTAGTTTATTTTTTGACATTGGAAATGTCTTTTCGTTCGCTTCAATATATAGGCCCCATAGATGTAGAATTACTACCGTTCCGTTATAGGCCCCGATTTCACGAAAAAGTGCGATCCCCATATTATATCTCTGAGAGTTGTGAAGGTATGATATTCAAAAAGGCTCAAAATACGCGTATTCATGAGAGCTGTAAGGTGCAAAAAGAATTTTTCAAAAAAGTCAAAAACGAAAAAAGTTATGGCCGAAATACCTAGTGAAAAAGAAATCAATATTTTTCCGAATTTTTGATTTTGGCGCTCCATATTTTGGAAACAAAGAATGATATCAAAAATTTGAGTAAAACTCCTCTGGACAATTTAGTCGGTTACAATTTGAGCCTAAAATAAAGACGACTGGGTCAAGGGTTTGCCCTGTCAACATATTTTTTCGAATTCTGTAGATTAATGTCCAATGTGCTCGATAGTAAATGGTTGTGTAGGTGTGGCGGGCGCGACACGAGCGCGACGCGGCCCTGGCGCGCGCTCGCCAATTAGCGGCGGCCCTGGCGGCGCACGGGCTGGCGCCGCCGCCGCGTCGGCTGGCGTCCGCGGCGGCGCTGCTGGCCGGCGGACCCCACGACGCGACGCATACGCGGACGCTCGCCGCGCCCGCTGACTTATTGCCCGATCTCGACCGTCCGCTCTCTTGCGGCGACTTACGTTCAAAGTAAGGGACTTAAACACATACCTAAATATCTACAGTATTTAGTATGTTCTATGTATTTCATTGTTTTAATTTACTTATTAAGTTATTAAAAATATCGAACTTTCCTTCCGATATTTTTAATAATTTTTATTGATGTAATAAATAAATAAATGAATGTGATTTTATCATATAAAATTCTTTAAAATCATAATTCTATTAATGTAATGTTATGTATGTAAATGTATGTAAATTTGAGATCTAGCAATTCGTTTATATCATTGAGCAATGTACAGTCGGCCGCAAAAGTCGATTAACACATTGAAAAGTTCAATACAAATGAAAACTCAACGCGCTTCACGTACAAACGAAAACAAAATAAACTTCACGTACAAACGATCGTAAAAAGCTTCAGCAAGTAAGTAATTAATCGACTTACGCGGCCGACTGTACCTGTACCCATTGACGCAATTTAATTTATTCCATTGTATTTAATTTTTCTTTGAGTATTTCTCAATGATTAGCCCATTATATGTAGGCAGTGGGCACTGTACTGATAAATATCGTATTAATTGTTACAGGGAGCGTACCCGAGTAGAAATGGAAACAGTGCTGTGAGGCGTGTATTACGCCACCTTAATTCAATTCCTGAAGGCTGTTCTTACACCAAGTTATACAAGACGAAATTAGTTATTTCTAATGTTAAAATATGGACAGATAAAAGAAACGTTGTAATTATTAAATAAATTATTCCAATTATTAAAAAGGAGAGCTGGGACGTAGATAGCGAAGCGTTGTTGTGGGACGCGCGCGCGGGGCGGGCTGGGCGCCGGGCGCGTGCCCCCATGTTGTCTACTACAATAAAATATATTTTTTGGACAATATTATGCTATTTTATTTCTAACCAGCTGGCGCCCGCGACTTCGTACGCGTTGAAAAAGAAAAAAAGTAGCCTATCTTGTGTCATATCACATCTACCAAGTTCATGAAAATCAGTCAATTCGTTTAAGAGTTGTGGAGGAACATACAATACCTACACTTACCTACAGATTTGATTGATTAAAAATCCCGATTATTTTTGAAATGAAAACTTCTTTAGGCGAGCTTGGGTCTTGGGCAGTTTGTATGTAGAATTGGTAGGGCTAAAACAACGGACCGATTGCCATGCGGCATGCTCGGTAAGCATTCCGCTCAAAGTGTAGTTCACGTTGAGGAACGAAACGATAGCGCATCATAACCTATCGGCGTAGCAACATCTGTCGACTGGTACTAATTCAAAAGTTTTGTCTTTTATATGATTTTATGCAACGGTATGGGTATGTTATGGCATAGCCACAAACGGCATAACCTAATTAGCGCCTCCTATTACTGCTTATCGAATCCTATTTTAAGTGCTAACGGATTAGTAACTAAGCTCTAAAAATGTGCTTAAAAATACAATTACATTTAATTTTCTGTATTCATTCATTGTCAGATGTCATTTGTCAATGTCAATGTATCATGTCATGAATTTGGCAATTTTGGCAGTAATTTCGGCTTTACTTTTTGAGTTCTCATCGTTTGGTGAACGAATAATTTAAAGTTAAAATAAATTAATATATTTGCCGGCAAAATGTCTAAGGATATTACAGTTTTAACTCCACACGGTAGGAGACAAAAAGTCCATTGCACACCAGACACCAGTATGCTTCAGGTAATTAATGTTATGTTGCAAGATTTTAAATATTTACGAAAACAGCTTAGTAACTCCTTGTATGTATTTAAAGTTTAATGGTAATTTTTAGGTACTAGAAGAAGTTTGCAATAAACATGGATTTCAACCTTCCCATTATGATCTTAAACATCACAATCACGTCCTTGATTTGACTACGACCATGAGGTTCTCGAATCTTCCCAATAAAGCTACACTTGAAATGGTAGAAGCAGAAAGAAAGCGGGAAGAGACGATGGTCACTGTTGGACTCTTATTAGAAGATGGTAACTATTTTTTAATGAAATATTTCCTTCTGTTCTTCTATCCCTTTATTAATATACTAGCAGCTGCCCGCGACTTCGCCCACGTAACTTTGTAAATTATATACTAAAACCTTCCTCGAGAAGTACTCTATCCATTGGTAAAAACAGCATGAAAGCGGTGCAGTAGTTTTCTAGTCTCAACATAATTTTATTTTTATAGGTGAACGAAGAACTGGCGATTTTTCTCCAAACACTTCGCTGTTTGAATTAGTCACTTCACTGGCTGCCACTGAAATGAATGCCTTACAACAGCCAACCATTCTTTATATGCGTCAAGAAGTTGCAGGTATAACGGCGTTACAAAGCAAAACTTTGAGACAGCTCGGCCTAATAGGAGGCCGGGCCATATTGAGACTTTTAAATAAAACAGAGGAGCCAACGTAAGTGTTACCCATATTCTGGGGTAGTATCCAAGCTGAGTTTCCTAACAAACGTACAGGTGAATTTGTAATCACCTTTCTATCTTCTACATTTTAATCTTTGATAGATACAAAAAATATGTGTATGATAAGTCATATAAATATATAACTATATAAAAATCTTAATAATAAAATAAACATACATTCTTGAAAATATCAATTTTCATATTGCATGCTAATGCACGTTTTTTTTGGTATGATAATTCTTACGTTAAAAATTTTAATTGTGATATTATAGTGACCTAAATTTCTTTTCTTTGATTATGCTTAGTTTTATTTTGTATGAAATTCGTGTCTTTGTCTGCATTGAAAAATGAAAAATACTATAACACCCAAGAAAATGTCTGACATCCTTATCACTATGTCTATTTATATATTATTATAGTTCTCGAGAACGTAACATTTTTCCAGGATAAAAAGTCAAGATAATGAACTATCTGTGTGCCGAATTTCATCCAAATCTTTTCACCCGTTTTTGCATGAAAGAGTAACAAACATCCATACATCGACACAAGCTTTAGTATTTATAATATTAGTATGATTTATATCATGTATGTTTCAGACAAGCCAATGTGTCAACAGTATATCGCAGGCCAATATCAAAAGTGGAGAAAACAACACAAATGAACATAGATGGAAATCAGCCGTGCACTTCTAATGTTGAAACGGAAACATTTGATCCGGTTAATTTCATTAAAAAACAAAAACAAACAACCACAGAAACAAAACCTGTGGATGAACCAAAGAAAGAAGGCGAGGATTTAGAAGAAAAAATGTCTGTAGACGAAGACAGTGCTGAATCAAATGTACAAATAAAGGATGAGGTATTTAAAAAGCCACAGGACCAATTAATACACAAAAATGAGACCACAAATAATTTAGAATCTGAACAAATCTTTGAAAGAAGACTAAGAATTGAAGAGGAAGTAACATTTGTAAGTTATTGTGTGCTACTTTCTTAAGATTAACAAAATTTAAAAGTAACAAAAGCACACGAGACACTTCAAATATAACAATGCAAGTCAATGAAAAATGTAAACAATTATAATAATCATACGATCTAATATCTATCTAATGTTGGCACTACAAATTACATTGATATTTTTTAATATTTTTCTAGATTTTACACATCAAAAACACTTTTATCTTTAGAATAAGTAGATATCTGAATAAAATTCATTATCCCCTTACATAATTGATTATGATTTGATTTTGAGGTTCATTTGACTTGAAAGTCAAATATTTAATTTATTCAAAGTAATTTTAACTCGGTAAACCAAATATTCTGTTATTTTATAAAGTATCAAAATCTCTAAAAGAAATTCAAATAAATTTAAAAATTTTGCAAACTGTAACAATCAGTTTTAATATAGGTATGTATTATATTCTACACCTACATGATCATAAAAATACCTTTTTTGTTTTGAAAATAAAAAATTGTTTTCTTTTTGTACAGTTTTGTATACAGCTAATTAACAATTTTTTTTTAAGTTGGACAAACCTTAAGAAAATGCCTCTGTTGGGATAGATATATATTTTTAATTTGTTTAATTTTTATTCTACTGTTTTTTTTATAGATTGGCAGCCAAAAAGCTATAGCCTTTATGCAACCAGATGGCAGTGAAAGTGAATTGGAAGACTTACCCGATGACTTTTATGATCTTTCAATAGACGAAGTGCGCAAACTGTACACCGATCTAAGGAATGATCGGTTACAATTGGAAAACACTCCTTTAATGACATCTACAAAGAAAATGGAAATTGACAAGCAGGTGAGTAATATTATTTTCAGAAATTGATACCTTTTTTTATGTGTAATAGATCCAAATCTTAATTCGTTTAATTCTATTGTGGATGTTAAAAGTCAAGTTATTTTAATTTTTTAATTATGTATAGCCTGTTTGTTTATCTGTTATAGATGTGACAAAATATTGTTCCCTATTGCAGATGTCACAGCGTCAATTGGATACATATAAGAATGTAGTGGTCCGCATTCAGTTTCCGGATCACCTAATACTTCAAGGAGTGTTCACTCCGTCAAACACCATTGAAGACGTGACAAACTTTGTCAAGGAACACCTTCACAATCCTGATTTACCCTTTCACATCTGTGAGTATGACCATTGAGGGTGTTTTTTTGTTGAAGAGTCCTTTATTGTAGACAACTGACAGACGTTTGAAATGAGATTTTGGCATGACTGACATTTGCCCTGGTGCAAGCAAATTTCGCATTTGAAAAAAAAAAAATTTTTAGTTAAATTATATAATGTACATGATATTTTTTTTCTGTATTAGGATTCCTCGCAAATAAAGGCTATCTTTATCTTAAGCAAATTTCGACTTTAAGGTGACAAACCTTTTCTTACCCCGACTGTATTTGTACATGGACAGGACAGCAATAAAGATGTGGTCTTATTTCAGTCACGACTCCTTTGAAGGAAAGTCTCGATCCGAAAACAACATTACTTGAAGCGAGGTTCGTTCCGTGCGTTCATATGCATTTCAAGTGGTTAACAGATGCCCAACAATCCTATCTCAAACAAGAAATCTATGGAAAGCAGACATCGAGCGATGCAGCCATGATCTTAGCCTCAAAATATAGGTAAATTGTAGTCTTTAAATTATTGTAAAAATCATTCAGGTGCTGTTACGTCAATTTACTACCTACTAGTAACTAGTACCCGCGACTTCGCCTGAAAAATATAGTACTTAAACAACGCTTGATATGTTTATCGCTGTGACGGTTCTTGCTTTTGTCAGGATAAAAAGTATCCTATATGTATCCAGGTAATAAACTATCTGTGTGCCAAATTTCATCCAAATAATTATGTTCAGTGAAAGAGTAACTTTATTAATTTTTAAGTATCTCTTTTATTTTTCTAGTCTAGATGATATTTTCCTTTTCAGAGCGCCAAGTAGAAGGAAAACTCAGGAAGTGTCCAACAATTCACCAAAAGCATCGACCTCAAACAATAGTAAGGTTCCTAAATGGTTCAGAAACTCGTAGAATGCAATTGAAATTGTTTTATTTTGAACAGTGTAATTAAATGTTTTATTATAAATTAATATATCCTTTAAATATTCAAAGCAAAATTATTTTTACCCTTATTAGTTAGATTTTTTATCATGTTTATTGTTTATATTCAGTTGCCACAAATTTTATTTGCTATTGTGTGTCGTTTACAGCAGACTTACATTTTTATAAACTATCTTTGATTTCACATTTGAAAAAAGTTAAAATAAAAGATATAAATTTTGTATATTTTTTTACTATATAAAATATCTGGTAAAAAAATCCCACAGCAATCCAACATTTTTTCCAGAATAAAAAACATAAAGCTTTTTTACATGTAATGTAAGAAAGTCTATGAAACATTATAGAAAAAAAGTTCAAGAATACTTCAATTAATAATAATTCAAAATATTATTGAAGGAGAGCACCTTGGGTATTACTTTTGCAACTTCCATTAAAACGAATTCCCTTATGCAAAATGTCACGATGATCGGTTGATACGACGTGAAAGGTAACAGGCAGAGTTACTTACACTATGGATATTATGTAGAAACTCGATTAACCGGACTAATTGTCCTTAGACATTCGGATAATCGAATGTATTAAGAAAAGCGTGTTTTGTGCATAATGCATAATTTTGTGTTTATTAAAAACTAGCTGGTGCTCGCGACTTCGTCCGGTTTGAAAAGTCTACCGTGGAATGGATATCGCTAAAGCGCCATCTACCGTGGAATGGATATCGCTAAAGCGAATAATCGAAAAATATCACCAAGCAGTTGTCATGTTAGTCGCTTCACCTGATTCTGGATAGATGGCGCTGTCATGTGTATCCCGGGCCAAGCCGCTAGTATTTACTTTTATTTTAAATTTCCCGTAGGAATGAAGCATTTTCCCGCGGTAAAAAGTAGCCTATGTTCATCACGGATAATGTCTGCTTTTAATGGTAAAAGAATTTTTCAAATCGGTCCACTAGTTTTGGAGCCTATTCAATACAAACGAACAATCAAATCTTTCCTCTTTATAATATTAGTAAAGTATAGATTACTTTTCTTTTTCAGTTGTCAATTTTTATATTTTTCATTCTCGTTTTGTTCATTAACTTGTAAGTCTTAGCACTGTAAATACATTCGGTTTCACTTGAATTATTTTTTCCTTCTTCCGCCCCTGTTTAGCTTTTAAATTTAATTTTAAATGTATGTTGTAAATAAATAAACATTTGATCGTGCCAGTTCCGACGCGTTCATGTCATGCTTGCAGAAATTCCACTTGTAGGTCCACTTGTGAGGGCCAGGTAATAGAGTTTCTATTGTATATTTTTCTATAATATGTTAGAGATGTAAGATATAAGAGCGTGTAGATTGATTTATAAATAAAAAAATACACAATTTTATTTATGGATATTTTATTTATTTACACTTTTCTACTTTTAAGTAGGTATCAATTGCTAAAGTCAAGCGCCAGAGGCGTGGCAATTGCAACAAAGTCAAATAGTAAAAGTGTTAGTTATGTCGTGATTTAAAAATCTTATAACATCTTTGCGTGACCTAAAAAAATTCGTTCTCGTTCAATCAACATAATTATCAAAAAATATCTATAATCTATTAAAATTAAGTGTTCCTGAGCTAAATATAAAAATAATCTATTTAAACGTTCCCCTGTTCAGTGTATCCATATGTGTTACCCTGTATCCAAAAGGAAATCTAGAAACCGGTAAAAATTATCTACGAGTAAATATATACTGCAAGATCATCACTCAGGAGCTATCAAAGGCTTGGATCAAGTTTAGATATTTAGGGTCGGCGCATACTGGCTCAAGAGTTCAGAGTCGAAGAGTCAATCTACAAGTTTACATAGCATATTAATTAACTTATCTCCACCATTTACGGTACACATTTTCATGGTGTTAAAAATATGTGCACTAAATTGTGGATATAATAAGAGTTTAATTAATTTATTTTTAGATTAACGCTTCGATTACACTTAATTTTGGTCCGACCCTAATATCATGTCTGTTGATAAAGGTAGATGTATCCAAATGGATTCACACGTATTCATAGAATAATTCACATTGTAAAGAAACAAAATACAATTATTATTGAAAAACGGGAGACAGGGAATGTGTAATTTTCTTATTTAACAGCTTTCATTTTACAATCTCAAAAAACAAAACTTGTTTCTATGGTAAAGTTTAAATGTATGTGATACAAGATTGTTTAATAAGTTAAGGTAGAGTTCGGACAAAAGTGACAAAGAGACCCAGGAACGCCCCGTGATAGAGCTAACAAGGCTCTTTTAAAATAAGTATTCTATTTCTGTTTTGTTTGCTATTGGCCAGCATCTCGCTCGAGTAGCTTTGATGAGTCCTATGACGGAGCGAGCTCACTCCAGAAGATGCCTATTCACTTTGCTCCAAACTCTACCTTTACAGTTTGGCAGTTATTAGCGCTGGTAAAAAACCACATAGCCACAAGTCAAGTTATGAGTGACTGTACAAAATGAAATTGTAAAACGCCACTCGCTACAACTTAATAAACGATGGTAGAGTACCCAGTTTACACCTAGACGGTTTTATCATATGACATTTATCATCCGAGTCTTCCACACTCAAAACTTCCTTGTTATAATATCTGGAATCGGTACCATCTTCCTTGGGTTTTTGTTTTTGTTCCGGTCGATTTGATTCGCAAGATATTAACTTCTTCACGTTAACTTTTGACGGTGTCTCAGTCCGCTGAGTTGACGCTTGATATTTAGTTCCAAACTTGAATTTGTTCGTTTTATTTTTTAATTGCAACTCGCGTTTTCTTCTCTTTAAAACTTCCGAGGCATCGACGTGCCTCTTCAGACACTTGTCGCCATTTTCGCAATACCCCTTGCTAAAGTCTGAACATATTTGCGTTTTCTCATTCAATTTCACATGTAAATATGGACAGGCATCTTTAGTGCACATTCCCTTTAAATAGAAATAACATGTGGGCATTTTATTGCTTGTGGAGTCGTGTGCGAGTAGGCAATCGCTGTCGTGGCAATTTCCATTCAGAAACTTCCTGCACACGGCTACATGTTTTCTATCGTGTACGTATTGGCATTTTCCTTTAACTTTCCTCAAACACTTGCCATACTTTCTAAACAGTGGACATGGAATATTATTTTTCCTATAATTACTTGGCGTAAGTTTTATATGTATTTTTCTTGACTCTAAAGATTTCTGCTTGGTAGGCGTCTGTTTAGTGCAGTTCACAGTGTCAGTAACTTGTTTATTTAATTTGATCAGTTTATATTTGTTTTTACAACAACTTTGATGTGTATATTTTTTATATTTCTGCACTAACAATTCATTTTTAACGGACAACCTCTTCACAAGTGATTTATTGAGATTCAGTGTGTTGCTCCTCTTTATATCACTGATAGATACGGATTTGTATTTATTTATTTGTATTGTATTTTTATTATTATTATTATTATGTCTAACTTCCGTAACTTTAACAGTACTCTGATTAGCTCTCACTAAAGAATATTTAGATTTAGATATTGGACAGGGCAACTTCTCTTTTTGGGTAACCATTTGACTATTAGTAGAAGTATACTGCGAATTAATATTAGCGTATTTATCTTCAAGTTTGTAACTCGATTCAGTTTGTTCTTTCGCATTCAATACTGTGTTTCTCTTTAAGAAATAAGGATTAATATAAACTTTCGAGTTTGTGTTAACATTTTGACTTATTGGTGCTTGATGTTTAAATTTTGGATTTATATGGACTGCAGACTTGTGTATCGGTATATTACTCAATACGGCTTGTCTATTAAAATTTGGGTTAATGTACACTTTACTGACATTATACTGTTCGGCAGTAACATTATTCGCCTCTAGCTTCCGATTGTTTTGTATGTTACTATAATACATCTTATTTTAGACAGTACTGGAAGTATTTATTGCCACTTTTTAAATTAATCTTCTCTATGATAACAGGTTCGAGTTCTTCAAACTCTTGTGCGACTATTGCGCTCAATTTTTCTTTAACACTTTCAAATATGTCTCTTTTATCACCGTTCACCCACAATACGCTCAAATGGAAGGATGGATCCTGAAATTGAAACATGTTCTATATAATAACAATTAGCTAACTAGCTGGTGCTCGCGACTTCGTCTGTGTAGAAAAGTATAAAACGCCATCTACCATATTTTGTATAGATGGCGCTATCTCCTAGGCCAAGCCACTAGTATTTACTTTTATTTGAGATTTCCCGTAGGAATGAAGCATTTTCTCGCGGTAAAAAGTATCCTATGTTCATCACGGATAATGTCGGCTTCTAATGGTAAAAGAATTTTACCTCTTGAAGCCTCTTCTATACAAAGAAACAAACAATCAAATCTTTCCTCTTTGTATTATTAGTATAGATGAAGCTGTATGTTCAGTCTTTATCAATCAATCAATATTACGGGCATAGTTGATGATTATTTCCACTGTATTAAAAAAAAATTAACACTGTCAAATTACTTAAGGTGGTATTTACTGTAAGAAGTCATCATCTAGGCTGAAGCGTCAATGTCTCAAAACTTATTAGTATTTTTATTTAAATACTAGGCTGGGGCCTGCGACCGCGAATTATTAAATTAAAAATATAAAAACAATTGTAATGCTTGACGCCTTTTTGCTATAACACATTGGCCATGTGTTAGTTACAGTTTTATATTTTAGATAATCCCTCGGGAACAGTACTTTTTTCCTGGGTGAAAGGTCCCCTATGTCCTTTCTGGTGTCGCAGACATGTATGCAAAATTTCATGGTGATCGGTTCAGTAGTTTTTGCGTGAAAGCGTAACAAACAAACAATTTCGAAAAGAAAAAAATGGCAGCTTGAATTTTCAAAAAATTTATTTGTGATAATTTTTTTTTAATGCAACTGTAGTTAGTTAACATCTTTTTAATTAAATATTTTAGGAAAAGAAAACAATAATGATTTTCTATAAATAAATTTTACTCACTTCATAAAACTTTGGCAATCCAAATTCCTGTAAAGCCTTATCCACATTGCTTGTAATGTTCACCAAATGTGACTCACTTGCTCTATCGGCTTTTAATGCAATAAATGTTCTTGTGCATTCATCGTTGCAATATATACTGATGGAATCAAATCTTAGCTGAAATCTGTAAAGTGTTTGCACTTTATTAAATCTGTCTTTGGTAATGAGGAAAAATTCTTTTTATCAAGTGAGAAATTTAGGATTATCTGTTAAAGGAAGTGAGTTAGTTTGCTGCCAGGCCGTGGGACTGTAGGCCTGAATAAGAAATTATAGATTTTACTGGGAAAATATTGTGTTATTTGGTATAGGATTTCATAGATATTTAAGTTTGAAAGTATAAAAAAGTCTTTAATTTTCGAATGTTATCTCCATTTATGAAATATGGAAATTACTGAAATTAAGAAAAACTTTTATTACCAAATTCTTCAAAGTGCAAGTTAAAAAAGCAATGGTTTGGTTTTTAACATTTACTAAGCATTAACAAAATATTTAATTATTACATATAAAATAATAAAGTTAACTTTAAAAACTTTATAATAGTACAACACTCACCTTTTCAGATCTTCCAGAGCCTGTTGCAAAGATGTACCAAAAGGACTTACACAATGATACTTTAAAACAAAAGTCCTTGACAGACTCACATGTAAATCTTCACTTCTTTTGCACGATTGATCGAGTGTATTTATAACAGACTCTAATTTATCAATCAGATTGTTGAAAATAACAGAACTAGGAACTGTAAAATAAAAAAAAAATATTACATTTATTACTCAAACATATTATTTATTCAATTTTATTTCAATAAAATTTTGGCAGGTAGCCGTTTAGGAACGGCTAGTGAAATAAGCTTTTGACATTCCTTACCAACTCATTGAAAAACAACACATACTGTTATTTCACAGTCAGTCACGGATTTTTTCAGGGTGCTGCCCAATTTACGACTGTAGAACGCAGTGTGGCCTGCCTCTACTACTAAAAGAATTACTTATTAGACAATATGTTGAATTTTTCTAATTATACTTACATAAAACATATACAAAACTCGCCCAATTTCCTCTCACATGAGGAAACGCGCGTTTCCGTCCGTCGTGTAGTTGAGGATCGTCTACTACGTGCTCACTTGTAGTAATAGTTCTGACTTTACTCAAATCAGGCGCAGGCAACTTGGGTCTAAAAAAACCGTTTATGTCATACGAATATAAAAGAACAGTAGAAAAGTACGATTGAAATCGAGCCTTTCAAAATAGTAATGGAATAAGACTAAGTTAAATTTACCTTTTTACGACGTATTCTTCATCATCATCAGAATTCGAACCATATCCATAACCGCAAAGATAAGAGAGACCTGACATCTATTCTAAATGAAAAGTAAAGAAATAAGTGATTTTTTTGTTAGTACAAAATAGAACACACAACACAGTAATTAAAGTATAAAAATTACATTAATTTTTTTCGATAACATTGATGATCCTTTTTCTTTCCACTGATGAAGTTGAAGTGGTGACCACAGATTATGTTTGGTGGCATAGACACTAATATACTAACGTAATAGACTCACAGACTCCCCGTTTCCCGCGTGACGAAAACTGAAATGTCTACGAGTGCGTGATTATAAAAGTGTGTGAGTGAGTTTTAGAGATGTCCCTTCGTCGTTATCGACAAGTAACAAAGAGTTAATGGGCGAGTTATAATTTTTTATTTATGTTATTATTATTTCACTAAGCAACTCGCTCACAATAGTTAATTCTATACAGTTGAACATAAAAACTGAATAAAATGTTAAAGTGGAAACTAGATATTGCTTTGAAATTAAACTAGTTGTTATATTAAAAATTAATTAATCTTATAAATTGCTTTATTAAAAATCAATAACATTTACATTAACAAAAATGAAATATCACATTAGAAAAATATTACTAAAATATTAATAAATGGGATTTCAAAATCGAAATATTGATACTATCTAAGCCACAGTATCACTATAGGTGCACAGATGTTTTGGTTTGCGTTATTAGACGCGATTTATTTATTACGTAAAATGTTTTTTTATAATATAAGAACACCCCTTTCACCTATGTAAGAAAAAAGAAAGGAAAAGGCAGACACTCTCCCCCCTATTTAATATTTATTACGTAAAAGTCCAAAGGAAAAAATTAATAAACGTGTAGTTTTTTTTTATTTTAATTTTTCTAAAAAACAATTTTAGGTACGTTTATTTTACAAAGGTACTAGTGATTTTTATTTTTTGGTAATAATCAAATTATCATTGAATAAGAAGTTAAATGTACTTGTCAAAGTTAAAAGAAAATAAACTAAAACACTATTAGTTAGTTTCTCTATAAAACAGCTAAGCCTAGCCTAGACACTACGTAATAGACCAATAGAGCGTGCAAGCGAGAAGGCAGTCTCTTATGACACGAATACGAGTGCGAAAGAGACAGGAAATAATGAGAAAATATGACTGGTTTTGAGAGAACTAGTGTAACATATAAGAACACTGCGAATAGCGTCTTTTTTTGTAATTTCTTCAAGGAATCCTTTTAAATTTAATAAATTTATTGTTAAAATCAACATGGGGTGTTGTTCAGTGCCTGGTTGTGAAGTGAATCACAGGAATAATCCAAATAATAAGACATTTCACAGGTAAATATGATCAACATACTGACAATTTTAAACGCCTTATTTTCAAGAAAAATTAGGTTTAATTAATATGGCAAATTGTGTAATAAATGTAAGATATCACGTAGTTTTGTGTTTTAAATATATTTGTCAATTTCATAAATAAATGAAAAAGATTATGTGTCTGTGAAAATTTCAATAATTTACGTAGTGATTGAGTATTTGAATCATCGATATCGATTAAATTAATAGGTAATAAAATTATTCGCACTTAAATTATATCTCTTAAAATTAATATATAAACGTAGCTCAGATGTTTTACTATGTATAATGTCGTTGATTAATGCTAGGTTTAGCTGTATTATAGAGAAACTAACTAATAGTGTTTTAGTTTATTTTCTTTTAACTTCTTATTCAATGATAATTTGATTATTACCAAAAAATAAAAATCACTAGTACCACTAGTACACTAAAATTGTTTTTTAGAAAAATTAAAATAAAAAAAAAACCACTCGTGTATTCATTTTTTCCTTTGGATTTTTACGTAAGAAATATTAAATAGGGGGGAGAGTATCTGCCTTTTCCTTTCTTTTTTCTTACATAGGTGGGAGGGGGAAGGGGGGGTCTTATACTATCAAAAATCAATTTACGTAATAAATAAATCGCGTCTAATAACGCAAACCAAAACATTTGTGCATCTATAGTGATATTGTGGCTTAGATAGTATCAATATTTCCATTTTTAAATCTCATTTATTTATTTTTTAGTAATATTTTTCTAATGTGATATTCCATTTTTGTTAATGTAAATGTTATTGATTTTTAATATAGCAATTTATAACATTAATTAATTTTTAATATAACAACTGGTTTTATTTCAAAGCAATATCTAGTTTCCACTTTAACATTTTATTCAGTTTTTATGTTCAACTGTATAGAATTAACTATTGTGAGCGAGTTGTCTAGTGAAATAATAATAACATAAATAAAAAATTATAACTCGCCCATTAACTCCTTGTTACTTGTCGATAACGACGAAGGGACATCTCTAAAACTCACTCACACACTTATATAATCACGCACTCGTAGACATTTCAGTTTTCGTCACGCGGAAAACGGGGAGTCTGTGCGTCTATTACGTTAGTATACTAGTGTCTATGAATACTAGCATACAATCACTGATCTCTAATATACCTCTGGATGGATTATCCCATACAAATTACAGAAACTTTTGTATACCATTTTGAAGCGCGGCCATACGTAATGGAAACTAATTTTGACGTTTGCGTTTTTTTAATCCATACGTTTTATTCTATTTGTTGATATTTTAGAAACTGTTTAAATTTATTTGTGTCCGTTTAACAAAAGAAATGTGTATTCTGTAAATGTCCTTATCTTAAAGTTTTACATGAAACTAAAACTAACTAGTTTTAGTTTCATGTAATTACAATCCATAGCGCCAAAATGGCGATTTTCAAATAAAATGAAAATAATTTGGGTATATTATATAAAGATCTTGCAGACAATAGACAAATTTACTTTGACAACAGACAATTGAATTGACAATTTTGACATTTTATTTATTTGGTTCTGTGCTGTTGTGCTGTGGCTCTGCCTGCTACTTATAAAAAAATAATAATTTGATTTTGTTTGATTCTGATAAAACTTGAAGAAATGTTTGAAATTGAATTATAAAATATTTTATTTCAGTTTGAAATAAAATGATATCATTAATATGGCTATTAAATGTCACAGGATATTTTTCAGATATTTCAAATGTTTAGTTATAACGGCTATAATAGCATTTTTTCTCCAAATATTAATTGCTATTATCTTCTTCCCATCCGAAAACGATAGTTTTTTTCAGAAAAATGGGCACAAATCATTTAGTCAACAGAGAATGGGTGACGTTTCAGCACGAAAGATCATTACCGGATATGATGATGACGAGGATATACAAAATAAGGAAGTAAAAAAGCCTGTCTCTCAGCTAAGGTTGGAAGAGCTTGACTTTAAACCGGCCTGTGAAATCACAAATCGGGAAGCTATATCGGCAATTCACCGTGCTAAAACACAAATGTGTAAACACCAAATTGTGAATAAAACTTGTCTCATACAAAATGGGGATTTTTACCCCAAAGTTTTACCAAACAAATGTCTTGGCAAAGCAGTTACTTATGGGAGGCATATAGGTTGTTATCAAGATGAAAAAAAGTTAAGACTGCTATCTAGTTTTTATGGGAATTACGCAAATACAAATACACCCTTTACCTGTCTTGACATATGTGTACAAGCCGGTTTTCCTTATGCTGGAGTTCAATATGCGTATGTATTATTAACTTAAGTAGATCAAAATATTTTCAAAATTTTCTTTGTAAATTTTTTTGCAATAAATGTTTTAGATCTGAATGTTTCTGCGGTGAAAATGCTCCTCCAAAGTCTGCCAAAATTCCAGATCAATCATGTAATATGAAATGTCCTGGTGATCCAACTAGGACATGCGGTGGATATTTTACCATAAATGTGTATGAAACAGGACTTTCAAGTAAATATTAGTTTTCTTTAAATTATTAAATGAAATATTGCTAAAAAAATTGGAATGTACTTTCCGATTTAAACTTAATGGAGGCTCTGAAGTTAGCTGTGAGGACGTTGTGCGGACTGAATGTAATTTAGACACCATTAGTAGGCTGATGGACCACATAATGATAGTTGGCAACCATTGCCTCAATTGCCTGACACAAGCAACATCAGAAAGCATGCAACTGTGCCACTAACCTTGATAAAGGGAAGAGAGTCAGTTCTATGACAAGTTGATAATAGGGGAACATGCTATCAAAATTTTTCACCTCACCTCAAAATTTTTTAATAAAGAATAATCGGATATCTAGCTCTCTTCTCTTTGGGTAATGGTTGTTCTCGTTAGTCTCGGATAAAAGTACCATTCCATATTTTTAGTCTCTCGTGTGTAATATAATAAAGATTTTATTTTTATTTTCAATGCACCTAGTACATATAATTCCTGTTTTAATAATTTAAATTTGATTTGATTTTAGTTTTGAACCCTTCTGGGTATAAGCCTCTTTCCATCTTCATCCACTGATCCCTGTTATTTTCCTCTTGTGTATTACACAGTTGTAAGTAATCTATTTTTTTCCATTGAGAATTGTGTTTGTATATAGCTGTTAAACATTGGCCATGTTAAATTTTCCAGAATTCACACCTGTAACACCAAAGACGTCAAACAGCAAACAAACAGATGTCAAAATTATATTTTTATTAACACTCAACGGACGAGCGCTACGACAAGTTTACAGGTTAATCAATGTATTGTACAGAAGACACCATTACATTTATATTCATGTTGATGCTGTGAGTATTAATTTGTATCTACACATTCAAAAGTAGTAAACACATTTTTCATTAATTGTGATAATTAATAAAACATTTTTTATAATTTGATTTTACTTAAGTTTCAGCAGAATCAGACAAAACACGGATTATTTAAAGCTAAGAGTAAAATGCGTTCTTTATTAACACCAATTGTATTGCTCCCAAAGTAAACACAATTATAGGATGGTTATATATTATACTATCATATACTATTATACAACAGGAAGGGGAACGAAACCCTGCAAACACAGACCAGAGACAATTTTAAAAGTTTATTTTTTTTTTAAGTTTATTTCGGTCTTGTCGGGAATCGGGACCCCTAAATCGAGAGTACTAACAAATATCTTGACCACTCAAATAACGGGCTAATCAAAAAGAAAAACATACCTACAGTTTTGGTATTTTTTCAAAAGATTCCCCTCAAAATGTGTACTTTATCAAATTGTTATGATCAGTTTCTTGTTTAATAATTTAATAAAATAAAACTGAAATATTTTCTTTTCAGAGACAGGACTATCTGCATAGAAAGTTAAAGCTTCTCGAGAAACAATTTCCCAACATAAAATTGGCAACAAGTAGATACTCCACAATATGGGGTGGAGCATCACTTCTCAAAATGTTATTATCATCGATGAAAGACTTTTTCACCTTGGGTTGGCAATGGGACTTTGTGATTAATCTAAGCGAGAGCGATTTCCCCATTAAATCTTTGGACAAACTCGAAAGTTTTCTTTCGGTAAACAAGGGACACAATTTTGTCAAGTCGCACGGTCGAGAAGTACAAAGATTTATAAAGAAACAGGGATTGGATAAAACTTTTATAGAGTGCGAAACTCACATGTGGAGGGTGGGCGAAAGAAAATTGCCCAAAGGAATCGTCATAGACGGGGGTAGTGATTGGATAGCCCTATCACCGGATTTCGTTGCGTACATAGTCGGAAAGAATGACGAGCTTTTGGATGGACTCAATACTATATTTGAGCATACTCTACTGCCAGCCGAATCGTTTTTCCACACGGTTCTAAGAAATTCGCAATTCTGCAACACATACGTCGACAATAATCTGCATGTGACAAATTGGAAGCGAAAATTGGGGTGTAAGTGTCAATACAAACACGTGGTCGACTGGTGTGGTTGCTCCCCGAACGATTTTAGAACTGAAGACTGGCCCAGAATACAAAACACTCTGGACCGCCAGTTGTTTTTTGCCAGAAAATTCGAACCGGTTATAAATCAGGAGATTGTTAACAAAGTTGAACAGTTCATAGGTCTTAATGATCAACATCTCGTTAAGAATATAGAAGCTTACTGGCAAAGCGTATACGATGCTGAGGATTTGCCAGCGACCACAGACGATACATTATTGACCCATGCGGCTAGTGTTACACGTTTGAATGCCAAGATTTTACTAGACAGTGATTGCCTCTTAAAACCCGGTGATGTGAATGAAATTAACACTTACAATTATGCAGATATTTACAAGGGGAATTTAATATTGCACAAAGCTTACAAAGGTACAAAAGAGGTGTTGCTAGAGACTTGGTATAAGCCAATGAAACAGTTTGACTTGAATTTTGAACATCCGTACGTGGATAATGTTAAGGTGTTTCAAGTTAGCTCGGATTATGATCAGAAAGAGGTGATGTTTAGAAACACAGCTAATATATTGGGACCACTGTCAGAGCCGATATTGTTGTATCAATTTTTGCCACCGATAGAGAAACAGATGGAAAATTTAACAGCAATTTGGCTGGATCCGGCTGGTGTTGTTGCTGATCTGAGCGACATAAGAGTGGATGAAAATAACCTCACCAATCACATAAAACCGAACATAAAACAACCTCTTATGCCCGGAGTTTGGAAAGTTGGTTTATTTGAACGGTCAAATTTGATAGCGTTTACAAAATTCCTCATAACGCCGCTAGAATATTTTTCCGGTAAAGAGTTGTCGCATCGGGAGACTAGTATTTTGCATAGTGGCTCGCAAAACTCTTATAAAAACTTTTCAAACGTCCAAACAATAGGTTTTATTCCGAATCTTGAAGAGACTTTGTTGCTACAAAAGTTAGCGACGTCAAATATTAAAAGGGTGAACGAAGATTTGAGAGAGTGGATTGATAGTTTAAACATAGGTTTTTATAAAATATTAGGTTCTTGCGTCGCTCTGCCGAGTGTTGAAGCGAAAAGCAAATTTAAATGCGGTAAAAATACATTTGAATATTGTGATTTAGTCGATTGGAGTTCTCTATCTCCAGATCCGAAAGGTAGAATAGGTAAATTGAACAAAATCACGGGTAACTTAGATAGGGTATGACAAAGATTACATAAACTGTTTTACATAAAATGACGGCACATTGAATGAAAAGGTAGTTAAAAGGAGCAAATGCATGTTGCCATATTATATTGCTAGTCCGTCATGACGATGGTTGGCGGTGGCGAAGTTCATTGTTAATTTAAGTTAATATTAAGTTTGTTAATATAATAAATAAGTTAAATGAAATTTTGTAAATGGTGCATAAAATAATGGTCTAAGAGAGGTCGTCCTTCAAAAATTATCATAAACATCAATTGATAAAATACTTGCACGCGACTTCGCCCGCGTAACTTTATAAAATATAGTCTATGTTACTCGCCAACTAATATAACTTCCCAACAGTGAAAGAATTTTTCAAATCGGTCCAGCAGCTTCGGAGCCTATTCAATGCAATCAAACAATAAAATCTTTCCTCTTTATAATAGTGTTCGCGCGGCGGATAGACTTCTTGGCAAAAGTAGAGGGGGTATGCGCAGTATACAATTTTTAGGGCGGGCGGAGGGGCGAGGGGGCGGGAGCGCGTCGGCGCCGACACGTTATTGGTGGACCAGTCGCTCTTCCCCTCCCGCACTGCGTTCGCGCGTCTCGTGTCTCGTGGGTACTGTTGCGTACAGATTGTTTTATTGTATTAGTAATAAAAAAATGCATAGAAAATCCTTCTTCTTTAACATCACATGATGATTTAATGGAAGGAATATCAACACTGCCTGTAACGTTAAGTTAGTGTGGGGCAAAAAAATACAAAATAAGAAAAAAAAATCATTTCCCATAGCAATATTGTGCGCAATTGTACACATGCGCCGATTGCCCCCACTAGTTTCGCTTTCTGACCGCTTTTCGAATGGAGGAAATCCTCTCTTCGGATCTAGTACTTAGGATTTTATAGTCATTCTATTTTCGCGTATGTACAGTCGGCCGCATAAGTCGATTAACACTCAACATACTTACTGAAGCTTTTTACGATCGTTTGTACGTGAAGTTTATTTAGTTCTCTAGTCGTGACGACTTATGGTGCGTTGATGGTTCAGTTGTTTTCCACTTTTGAATGTGGTAATCGACTTTTGCGGCCGACTGTACCTACAATAGTTGTTAAGGATTAAATTATTGATTTGTAATGGTTGTTAGATATGAATTAAAAAAGCAATTCCAGTTGATTTAATATAGAAGGTATTAATTAATTTGTAATTAATTAAGGTTAATTAATTGTGAAGATCGAACAAATATTTAATACATTTTGGGGTGAATCAATAATTTCCCTGGCCTGAGTCTTTATGGTTGTATGTGTAATACCTATAACTTTTGTTTGTTAACCATTTGGAATGTAACAAAACACTAATAAATAAATAATATTTTAAAATATGTAGAAATTGATTTTTTTAAATATTTAATGTATCGTTTTATGTATCTTTATAGATTTCAAATAATGATTCATCTTTTGATGTATTTTTTGAAATATTATTTTATGCTGTAACTAAATTCTATTCTACTTTGTCGGATTTTTGTCTTGAATTTATTTTTGATTTTTAAAAATATATGTACAATATTCTTAAATCGCTGTAATATTTTTACTAGTCTTTGTACTGAAAGTTCAGTATGTTGTATTAGTCGAACAAACAGTTTTAATTTAACAATAAAACAAAGGAATGTTTAAAACAATACCTGTATTTATAAACTTTGTACAGAAAAGAAAATATATATTATATTTAATAAAATATTATCCTGTTGTTTTTATTTATTTATCTTTACTAAATTGCAATAAATTGCGGAAATGTGGTTATCTACTACTTATGAATTCTTTAATAAGTACATATATTGAAGAAAATAAAACTATCCATTACCTAATATATAGATATGTAATATCTATATATGATAATATGTAGATAGTTTTACCTATGCACAATTTTAAAGGTATCAAATAAATAAAAAGAATAAGATGGTTAAAATAATTTATTAAAAGCGAAAAAAAAATAACTCATTTCATTTCAACAATTATTTGAGCAGCTATCTTCACTATGCCATAAAAGTCCTCATGAATATGTGTTCTCCAAAATTTACATTTACCCCAAACCAAGGCTGGATAATTTGGGGATGAAATCCCTTGAAATATTCTGGCAATACTACGTCCAGAGAAACTACAGTCTTTGTAGGTACAAATCAGTGCACGGACATCATTTGTAACACGTTCTACATCTAAAGGTCTCGGTTCAAAAGCAATGTTTTGAGGTATACTGTCTTCTCTCTGAAAGTAAGTGTTTATAGTACTCTTTAATTCATCCGATCTTTCCTTAAGAACTTCGTCCGAGATGGTAATCTTTTCTATTGAATAATTAGCAATGTTGGCGAATACTTTGTTAATCTCTTCTAGCTGATACAATCTAGCTTTCTCTTGCGTCTTAACAGATCCGTATAAGTCATCTAACATGTTATCAAGCTCATTTGGATCTAAGTCTCCGGGAGCTTTAATTTTGAAGCCGAGTGTATTGAATTCAACTTTTAACTGTGACCTTTTAACATTTCCTTCCTTGTTTGTCCATTCCAAATTTTTTAAATGATATTTCGAAACACCACTCTCCCACCCAATAGCAGCCGCAATCTCGATAACGTTAAATTCAAAAATATTTTTTTTCATATTATTAGCATCTTTTTTGCCTTCTATTAAATATGCCATAGCTAATGGAGGGCAAGATTTTGCTGCTTCCAATATTTTTTGAAATCCACCATAAGAAAGAATTTTGCAATTTATGTAAGCATTGCTCAAAACTTTTATATAACATTTGTGGTGGAGTTCTAAATAGCACAATAGAGTTGCAATATTTTCTTCTGGTACATCTAACTCCTCTATTGTATGGTCGATAGGTATTGCAACTTCATGACCACTACATCTTTTTTTGTTGCCATTACTCTCTTCAGTCTTTCCACATTCACATGGAATAAATATTTTTTGGAGTAATTTTCTCAGTACTGGTCTGTCTATAGTGTTGGCGTGGATGTGTTTTAGTAGTTCATCTTTATCATTGCTGCTACTACTCATAAATGTATGGCAATAAGCCATTTGTCCGTCTCTCCCTGCTCTTCCAACTTCTTGGACATATGATTCAAAACTACTGGGCATGTTGTAATGGATAATACTCCTTATATCTGACTTATTAATACCCATTCCAAAAGCAACAGTCGCCACAATAATTCTTAGGGTACCATCCATGAAATTTTTTTGAATCCTTTTCCTTTGAGCTGCAGACATACCAGCGTGGTAAGCCTCAGCAATGTACGACATTCTTTTTCGTTTATTATTCTTTTCTAAATTAAATTTTGTAGATGCTTGAAGGCACGATCTTATAAGTGTAGCTACTCTTTCACATTCATCTCTTCTTATACAGTACACGATAATAGAATTAAATTTGCTTATTCTTTCCGAGGTAAGGTATGTTAATAGGGCTCTATCTTTATCTTTTTCAAAAGAAACAGACAGACAAAGATTGTTTGGTAATCTTGGATTTGTTATAACACCAGACAACCCATCTGACACATTTATATGCTTAATAACACTCTCTATCGTGCTTTGACTGGCGGTAGCCGTTAAACCTAGTATACACTTCACATTGAGTTTTTCTCTTAAAACCTTACACAACATTAAGTAGCTGGGTCTGAAGTTATGACTCCATTGTGAAACACAATGAGCTTCATCAATACATGCAAATGCTATAGGAGGCAATGATTTAAATAAGCCTGCAAATCCACTTGATGTATCCCCTGATATTAAAGCTTCCGGTGATAACAGTAAGATGTTGAGCTCTCCATCTTTTATCATTTGCATAATCTTTTGCCGTTGTGTAGGCGGTTGGTTGGTGTGCAAGCAGCCAGCTTTTAAATATTCAGGCATGCTAATTACTTGATCTTCCATCAGTGAAACTAGGGGAGAAATAACCAATGTGATACATTTGTAATGTTTGCTGTATATGTAGGCCGGCATTTGATAGCATAGAGATTTTCCACCACCAGTGGGTAAGATTAACAATGTTGACAAGCCACATAAGACTCGCATAATTGCCTTCTCCTGTCCCGGCCTGAATGAATTATATCCAAACATTTGTAAGGTGTCATTTATTTCTGTTGGAATATCTCCTTCACTGTTTGAATACAAAGGCTTTATTTCGGCATTCACATTTGTATTTGCAGGAGTTGAGCCTAATAATTTTAAAAAGGAATCTGGAACTTGACTAGGTGAATATATATTTTCACTTAACTCTTCCGTAATAGTTCTTGTTACATTGGGAACAATTGATACCACATTTTTCATGTCTTCTAATGTTGGTATGCTATCTTCACTGTAGCCTTCTAATGGTAAAAGTGTATCTCCTTTATGTGCCGTACAGTATCTAGCAAAATGTCCTGCTCCATTACATTTAAAACAAGTAATTTTACCCGCTTCAGGAAATTCCATGCCTGCATTCAACGCTTTTCTGTCTTTCCATTGTTGTTTTTTGTATTTGGTAAAATTTTTGCTTTTTTTGCCTCTGGCAAAAACTTTTTTTTCAATGTTGATTCTTACGAAATTATCATTTACAGTGCCATTTTGAAATTTACTCTCCAATTTCGAAACTTTTTGACTAGATTCTCCTGACTTATTGGCCGTTGAACTTTTTGATGTTGTAGATACTGGTACTGTTTTAAGAACATTTGTAATGTTGGTGTGCCTTGGAATAACCAATTCATTTCCACTTAAAGGTAAATAATCAGAAATATCTGGCTGTAATTCAATTGTGTCATTCTCTATAGTCTCCTTTGTTTTCCTTTTAGTTCTTTGATGTTTCTTTAAATTTGTACTTTTTGAGTCATTGTGAGTTGATTCCAAATTACTATTTACAGCCTGTGTCTTACTTAAGCTTACATTTTCATTTAGTTTCCTCCTTTTCAAAGCTGGTTTCAACTTATCAAGTGTTATAGTGTCTTCTTCAGACTCACTGTTGTCTACAAAATCGTGATTATTATCTAAAGTGGCTAAATTTATATTTCCAAGACCAAATTTTTCAATTGATTCGCTAGTTGTATCATCAGTTTTCTTTATTTCAAAATCTTCTCCAGTGGCTCTTTCAAGCCATGCGGGGTCGATTTGTCTAAGGTTTCGGGTCTTGCTTGTGTTGAAAGTATCTTTTTTATTATCTGTGTAAGAAAAAGACTTATCTACACAACTTTCTTTGCTACTATTTGTTTGTATTTTTGCTGTAAAAGAAAAATTTACAATATCACTTCTATCATCAGCAATAGGACTATTTTGATCATTCTCCTTATTGTTAATACATGTTTCTTTTTCATTACTATTTTGTGACTTTATTGATAGTTTTCTTGGATTCCTTATAGAGAATTTTCTATTTTGAAATAGTTTTTTAGACAAATTGTCAGTAAATGGAGTGTTTCCATTTTTTTTTGGTTGTTTTGGAGATTGGACTTCAGATAACAATTTTTCAATTTCTTGAGCACTAGGTAATGTTGATATGAATTGTTCCTTTTGGGGACTAAGAATTTCTTCCTCTAGCAGCTGAATGGGCTCAGGCGAATCTTCCAATGTGTCCTCAATATCACAAGTGGACAAAGAAGTCTCGAGTATTTCAGTTTTTAAATGGTAATATTTCTTGTAAGCAAGTTTTATGCTCTGCGGGGCTTCTTTTATATCGTGTCTCGTGGGTGTCCGGGAATGAGTTGCTTTGAAATTATTTTCCCACTTCTTAACAATGAATTTGTATTTAAAGTAAGATTTATCCTTAAATGATTCTACGGTATCCATTATGTTTGCCTGTATATTCCGCGCCTTTGCCAGAATTAGATATGTATCTGGTTGCCTCCAGTTAACAATTATTCCAATGAAGCGGAAGATGAGCGAGCACCCACAGCACCATACTTAGAATTTAGTTCTGTAGTTGTCATGCATAGTCACGCATAAAACAAGAATAACAAAGTTGAGTATAAAAGTATTTCAATACTTCTGAACTACAATTAATTAATAAAACTGACCTAAATTATTTTCGCGCTAAATGTTTACTACAGTTAACAGTACAGAAAATACAAGGAGAATAGAGGTAAAGGAGCGCAAGCTCCGTGTATTAAAAGTGTCCGTTGAAAGACGACGAACTGATGGCGCTGGTTGCATCTAGTGATAGTAAACAATTCAACTCAGCGCGCACTTCACTCCGTTTCATTTCATACTCTCAAACTCTCTAGATCACTGCCCTAGACACACCAGCGCCATCTCAATTCGACGATTTTAGTTGCCACTTTTTTAGTTTAACACCCATATAAGATTGTTCTCCTTATCTCTACGCTCCTTACACACTCCATAAAATAACTTTGACATTTTGTTTGCAGTTGTCAATCAAAGTTTACACAGAGTAATCATATTTATGGCGTTATTTGAGTAATAGTATTCTTTGATGAAGCTCAGACGCATTGAACACCTCCGTAACCCTCATCGAATGAAGTTACAAATATTGCAAAAGTAAAAGCATAAATCGTAGAAATAATTGCTTGTAAAAATTGCTCCAGCTTATATTCGCAAAAAAAAAAATTGGACCGTGTTATACGTGTTATTTCCTTGTCTAGGTTGTGCATAAAAACTGCTCCACGGATATTATATTAGTTCGTATAAGGTGGGCAACACTGGCTGATGCTAATGTAAATCGATTAATTTCATTTAATTATGAATTATTGATTGTTTTTAAATGACATGATATATATATACTTAAGATTTTGTTTTACTCAAGGTATTATCAATCACATACACATACAACTTAGAACTTGCCTAAGCAACACTGTGCCAACAATTTTGAAACAATTATTTAACGCACTTTATACTAAAGGGTAAATAAAACAATAAAGGTGTTTTTTATTAAATTAACTCTATTTGAAAGAGATTTTATTGAACATTTCCGTAATATACTTCTTTATATCCACCGATTTTATTTTTACAACACTTAGGGCCTCTTTCACCAACTACAAGTGATTATTAGTTACTTTTAGAAATAATTTTATGTTTTATTGAATTATGCACTCGGATTACTGCATCATTCGCTTGGCGATTTTTTTATTTTCTTTATATCAGTTCCATTATAATGACGGTTAGCCTACTTGACAGACGGTGAAAGAGGCCCTAAGGGCTTAAGGGGCCTCTTTTAACTACAAGTACAAGTAAAGTATTGAAATTGATTAGTTACTTTTCAAGTAAAGTTTATTGGAGAGTAAATGTTACGAGTATTTTGTGTCAATTTTATTGAAATTACCCTTTGAGTAATGCTTTGGTGAAACTTCTTACCGGTTACTTTAAATGGCGGTTAGCCTACTTGACACTTTACTGACGGACGGTAAAAGAGGCCCATAATATAACAGATGTTAGTAAATGTTAGATTAACTTAAAAATTAACACATTTAGTTTTATTACATTAATAAAAATAAAATTAATATTTTCAAATAAATAAATAACTAATCGAATAAGAATGGCGAGTTTGGACCTGCCAATTATATTAATATATTATTCTACACCAAAAAATGTTCCATTTAAATAAGTAATTTTATTCACAAACACATAATATTATAAATTTTATATATATTTATTGTTATAAAATTTTGGAAGAAATTGCAATGTTTTTGAACATAATAATATATGCATTTGATTACTCTAGTTTTTTTTTAAATTCCATACATAGTTCTTTCAAATAAAATTGTATTATTACACACCAACGAATATTTACCTTTTTATTATTTGAGCCACAATTTATATTATTTAGTTTCAACAAAACATTAATCACGAACTATCATAAATAGAGTAGGTATCATGAAAGAAAGATTATTAAGTATATAAAATGTACAGCCTCATTACGGTTCTCATAGAATGAGGAAGTTTTAGAGCGACATCTAATGGCTCTGACTGAGGAATTCTTTCTAGAATTAAAATTAACTATACACATCGCTGCTTAAATTCAAAAGTAGCACAAATCAAGAAATACCAAAAAAAAATTTTATTGCAAAAATACAATCACAATCCTTCATGTTGCCAAAAGACTTATGGTTGTTTTATTCCTTACTAGCTGTTGCCCGCGACTTCATACGAGATGATAAATTAAAAATATAAATAGCAATCGTAACGCAACGCCTTGTTGGTTGTTGGCCATGCGTTAGTTACAGTTTTATATTTTAGATAATCCCTCGGGAACAGTAGTTTTATAGGACTACTGTTCTATAAATCTATCCATACCATACAACAGTAGGGCAATATATTATGGCTGTAAACCTACAATTGGTTTAAATTTAGTTATAAAAATTTCTTAATAGGTACTGGCATGGAATTAGGTATTACATATTTTATTGACGTGTTCAATCAACAAACACTTAATTATACGTGATGCATTGTTTAGATTATCTTCGTGAAATAACTCTATTTTGGTTAAAAGTAAAAAAAATAATACCTACCATTAGATAATCATTTAACATTATTATTAGCACACTAACCAGTTTTTTTTATTATTTTAGAGCTTAGTTAAATATTTCGCTTGTCAAGTGTCCTGTCTTCGAAAAGGTTTGAGAACCGCTGCTTTAGTTTGTACAGAACCGACTGTAGTTTTATGATACAAAAATACAAAAAAAAGACAGTTACTAGAAACTTTCTGCATTAAATTTTTCATCAAAGACATGTGAAGTCATACAAATCGACTTTCTATTATAGAAGAGCTCTATGGGACAAATATAATTGTTTACGAGTCATTCCGTCCAATAATCTAAACATTGCATGAGATATTGATTACCATTAACATCCATATTGGCTAGGTCGATGGTAAAACTAAGCGGACTAGCTTGGCCCTAAAATTGACAATAAAGTGTGGGCTCATACCGATAGAGACACGAAACTGTTGTACTGTGCAATATTGCGCTTCAGTATGTCCGCACACAGGCCCAATACACGCTCGAATCTGTACACAAATGGAATTTTTGCTTATAAAGATTTTTTTGCTTGATAGACTTGAAAATTATTCAACAGCTTTACGATTTCATATTTAACAAATAAGTGTTTTGTACGTTACCTGGCGCGATCGAGCTTGACGCACTTGAGGGGTCCAGCGGCGCGCACTGTCGCGGCCCTCGGACGGTCCAGCAACAGTGCGATCTCCCCGAAGTAGTCCGAGGGGCCCAGGCGGCCCACTTCCACCCCCAGGCCCTCGTCCTCGCCCCCTCCCGACCCCTCCGCCCCCAACGCGCCCCGCTGCTGCAGCACCACCGCGGTCCCTGATACAACCATCCCACATAATATGTACTGCAAGTGCAGGGAAACAGCCTTTCCACAGCATATTGAGATTTGCTTGGCTTATCTCGGTAACTTTCGTACGAGTACGAGATCTCCTAACTTCTAATTTGATCTCGTAGTGTAACAACGAGCATAGCTCAAGATAGCTCATGAAGACATGAGCGAGACGTTGAGCTTTTTTATGAGGTCCATAGTTAGAAGCCAGCATCGCCAGTACAAATGGAGAATTAAATTCGTTTCCCGATAAATTAATATTCACGTAAATAGATAGTCTATATTTTGGTGAGAGTACATGCTGGCCGAAAGTGATTGAAAATATATTTTATACCTTCAACAATAATATAGAAATCGTTGCCGGGCTCTCCCTGGCGCACGATTGTCTCTCCGTCAGTAAACGAGACCGGCTCCAGAGCGTCAGCCACCGTCAGTCGCTCCCACTTTTCCAGACTCTCTGTAAAAATGCACCTCAATTACATATAGGATTCAGATTATTCGAAAACCTCGACCTGTCCATAAACTGATTTGGAAACCAGTTACCTAACTGATTTCAGTACGTTATTGAACTGATTTGGCAACCAGTTACCAAACTGAACTTGAATATGTTAGATTGTTATTAAACTTATTTGGTTACCAGTCACCAAACTGATTTGAGTGCCAGTTATTAAAGTGATATGACAACCAGTTACCATACCATTTACCCAATTTGACAACCAGTTATCAATGTGGTTCAGTAGGAAAGGGGTGAACAGTTGAATACGTACCGAGAATGGAGACGCGCGAGAGAAATTCGTCGTACATGCAGCGCTTGCGTATTGTGGATCGCATGAGGATGCGGCGATACGAGTCGCGGTCCAAACCCCACAGCTTGAGCGCGACGCGGGCCCGCACAGTCGCCGCGCGAGGCGTTCCGTAGATCAGCGCCAGCTCGCCGAAGCTACCTCCTTCGCCTATCGTCGTCACCAGCTCTCCGTTCACTAACACCTGCGGTACATCCGTTCATTAACATTATTAACAAACACTCCCTGCCCGAGTCTGTGTTTCCGAGCTCATATAACCCTAATCTTTTCAAAGTTCGAGTGAATAGGCATCTTTTGGGTGAGCTCGCTTCATCTTAGGCCTCTCCCTTGCTACCCAGCTGGTTGTTGGCCAAGAGCAAACCCATCTCTAATAAAAAAAAAAAAAAAAAAAACATTGGGCTTCACAGTCGTATGGGCAGCCCGCCTGGCTGCAGTAACCACACCTTTAGAATCCTCATTCTTAATCTTACTGTAATCGGCAGCGCACTTACAGCACCTGTGACGTTGCTTGTGTTATACGTGACAATAGCCACCTACCATCAAGTGAACCATCAGCCTGTGTTCCGATCTTAACATTAAAAAAGCCCAACTTTCTATTGAAACAAACACTCAGTTGATCCTGCAGCATGAAGTCAAGGTTACTATGTGATGAAAATACCAGCGAAATAAATAAATATTAAATAATTAGTCACAAACATCATCATTCTTATAAAACCCCGTTTTTGCGTTGAGTGTTGTTAATAAATTAATTTATTGGAGTTAATAGTAAAAGTGGTAAAAGTTAGTTATTCTATAATATGTACATGTGTTCAATTTTCCATACTATACATTTGTCAAAGTTCAGGGATTTTCTATTTAAATTGCTTACAGGTCAAACGTATAATGTCAAGTGTCACAGGGGGTTAAAAAGAAATAAATACCTCAACTTCTCCAGAGTCCACAATGTAAAAATTATCCCCCTCATCTCCTTGACGGATGACTGTTTCCCCTGGCAGACACTGGACAGGAAACATTGCATCAAACATGTCCCCTCGTTCGGACTCGTCTAGATGTGTGAACAGTACATTAGAAGCTATAGCACGTGATAGAGCACCCATTGTTTTGTAGTCTTTTGGCACCACCTGTAAATTGGGATGTATCAAGTCATACATACAAGGGAGCACATTATTCATACTAACATTATGAATTATTATTTCTTTTTTAATTTAAGTCGGTCACCATACCTGGCGCTCAGAGACAAGGGCAACCTTAGGGTCGGATTTCACACCTATTAAAATGCAACAATTATTGAATGTAAATTGTTTTACCTTTTTAACATAACTAGTAGCATCTTCTTCCGTGACGGGCTCTGCACTGATACCACCGCGGCGGCGAGGAGGTTGGCCTCCCGGAACTGGTAAAGGGGATAATTCTCCATCAGCTTCGCACTCAGTTGCTGCTGCAGCCGCTGCTTCTGCTTTCACCTGCTCCTAAAATATATAATATACTTCTGTAACTTCTGTTCCTAAAATATATAATGTGTTTGCCAAGCTCAGAAACATCTTCTCATCCCAAATGCCTTAGTCTTAAAATAAAAGTTTTTACCAATTTTTGTTGCCAGTGATAACAAGTGGCGCTGAAATGTGGTCAACAATTCTCAAGAGCTATGAGTCCATATCAGGCATGAGGACTATTTGGTATCAAATAGTACATAGGATAGGAGAAGAGAAAAAAGAAAGAGCAAATAAAAAGTAATCATTTTATAAAAGGAATGAATTGATTATGTATCACAAATTAAGATAAATTAAAATGGTCTCAGATTTGTAATATTTTTGTTGATTGATTGATTATTGCTGTTAACTATTAACTTTGGAATTTAGTTTTATTGAAAAAATTAATTAATATGTGAGACTATGTTTATACTTTAAATTTTACAGGGCATACTCACTCGTTCTAATTTTTGGAGGTACTGTCGAAGAAATGTTATAGGGTTTTCAGGCCTGTTTACACAAAGTTGTACAATGCAATCTTTTAACAATAATTGAATGTTGTGACTTTGTATGTAGTTTTCACAGTCGTGTAAACACTGTTCTTCCTCCATTGCAAATAAATTTAAAATTATTTGATCCGTTTTTTATTATAACTATACTACATATTACATTAATTTTTAGGTTCACACAACGAAGCACAGGCACAATAATATTTTTTATAATTTTTTTTATCAATTAATTCATACATTATATACATTCCACATAAATAGATAGATAGTCATCTGTCAATTCTGTCATACCAGTATCTTCTATGTAGTTTGTGTGTCATACATACAAAATAATTTTTAATACAAAGATTAAATTAATATGATATATCTTGGTCTTCACCAACAAATCATAGAAAATTACTCTATGTTTGTCGTCATTTGTCTATGGAAGCCATGCAGAAGGTTCACTGCACAAACTAAATAGTTCACTGGAAAAGTCGTGACAAGCAAAAAATATTGTTTGTTTATATAAGTATTATCAAAAGTATTAATAAAAGTGCCAAGCGAGACGGCATAAAACCTTCGGGTGTCCCTTTTTTGAGTAATTTAATGCTAAATAACCCTGGAACTTTTTAAAAAGAAAATTTATTTGAAGTAGTTTAAATTGAGAAGAATGTAGAATAGAATTTCAATGTCAGAGAAAAAAAACGAAAATTAAAAAATTAATTAACATTTAAGAAAATTTAAGTCACTGTTTGACACTACCTTTAAAATTTGTGAGGTTTACATTTTTTTCATTTTCGTTTTTCCATTTATTTTTTGTCTAATCTGACTTATAAATTTTCTCTGTCATTAAAATTCAATTTACTCATCATCTTACAACTACCAAATTAAAATTTAAAAAATTGTTTCTACTTAGTTGCTCAAGTTTACTGTTTTTTTTTTAATTTGATAAATATAGTTATTATTAATATATAAAATAATTATATATGTAGTATATATGAATATACATGAATATTAGCTAAAAGCGTGTTTCGTTGTTACATTGTAAATATAATATTAATATATTAAGCGCCTCTTTCACCAACTTTAAGTAGGATAAACCTTTGTTGGTACGCTAAACGTCCCAAATATTAAATAGAAAGTAATAAAATAAATTCGCCTATCGAATGATGCAGTAAAACGAGTGCATAATTCAATAAAACAGAAAATTATTAGTAAAAGTAACTAATCAACACTTTACATGACGTTGGTGAAAGAGGCGCTAATATTAATTAATACATAATGGAAATCGCAATTATAGGTCTCTTCTGTGGTGAATTTTAGTTGTTAATAGTATAAATAGTATTAATATTAGTTTAGTAGTAGTCTATATTCAATAAGTTTTCTTTTCTGTGTGTTATTTTATCTATGGATCGGATCGGAAGGCAGGTTCCATTCGGCTGCTGCCATATTTTTGCGTATATCAAATTATTCTTTTATATTTTCATATCTATTTCTTTAAATAAGTTCTATCTGATTGCTCCTGAAGTTTATCACCTTCTTAGTTGATCGTGAAATTGATGCTTTTGCGTGAATGATAACCAAAAAACAGTAATGGAGGTTGATACCGCGGACGCCGCCGGTGATAACAATCATTTAAAAAATGTATTATCCGACGAAGAACTGTCTAACCTGCCTCAACCTATTACAACTAAAATCAACAACTACATTGACAAGAAGTTTGAAGAGTATTTATCGTCCAAAGCATTATGCGATACGAGTAAAGCAGAAATCGGTGAGTTACTTACTCTGCCGTTACATTTTAATACCAAACGTGTACTTGTGTTTTCTGTAAAATTCGCAAAATGACCGGCTTTTATTTGAGTATGATTTTATATATCGTACTTTTGCAACTCTAACTTTATAAAAAATATTTAAGAGCTCTATACTTCTTTGGAATACCCTCTATTTTCTACTTGTTCAGTTGCTTCCACTTGTTGTATTTTATGTAAAACTGTTTTTTACCAAAATGAGAACATTTTAAAGAAGAATAGGCGTTTTGGTACCCGACCCAATAGCAAACTTTAATGTCGTTGAATAGGTATTGCAAACAACTAAGGGCTTGTTTTACAATGCTGGTAAAGTCCCGAATAGGTAGTTCAGCGAATATATAAAGTTAAATCCTTCCATTAACTTGCATTGAGTCTCACACAATTATCCAACTCTATAACTAAATCTGTTAGTCGACAGTCCGAGTCTTATTCTTCCGTTTCGTTTCAAGCATTAATAAATGTTATGTAAAAATTATGATGCCATAATTTTGCTACAAATTAAATAACTGTATTTTTTCTGTTAAAATGATTATTAATATTACTGGTTTCATTGCTTCAATTGATATACTCTATTATAAACACTAAAAGTATGAAGTATATTTTGCAGGTCTATAACTCATTCAGCAGTTCAATAGCTAAATAGTGCTGATTTATGATTGTGAAACACATACAATGCATTTACTGGACTGTTAATCAACAATTAGCTAAATAGTAACTTCATTGTGAAAGACAGACTATTAAATGCTTACTTTTTTTTCTCTCTTTAAATTGCAATCTATCATTAAAAGACATTAAGCAATTGGTGCAAAAGTACATGTGGTTTTTACTGAGTTCGTCTACACACTAATTTGTGTGAAAGTAATAAGTCTTGAGGATTTTTTCTTTCCAGCCAGATTTTTGAGGAAAATGGCAGATTTTATAGAAAACAAAACATTATTTATTATTATATATATACTAAAAAGCCTATAATGTTATTATTTTATTAGTGCATGTGTAGTGTTATTTTATAAACAGTGACAATCATTCATTGATTTTGTAGACATAATAATGTTTTTATCATGAAATAGCTCCAATCAAACAATAAATCAAGACAAGCATATTCTCTGATGTTCATAAGAATACCTTTCAAATGATATAATATCTATCAAATCTATTGCAGCAGGTACCAACCAGGCTTCGTATATTTTTGCTCATCCTCTTTGAACATCTGTGTCAAATGTTCAGATAATGTACTTTAAAGTGTTTTCTATACTGCCATTATTTACATACGGGCAGATTTATTCAGTTCTTTCTTTAGTAAAGTACCTGCTTTAGATAGTGTGTCCTCAGACCAAATAAGACAAAGACTGAATTTTATGGTCAACATTGTGAAGCCGGTTTTATAAACATGAGTGTGTAGGATGTTTATTGTATTGAAATTTTGTGTTCATATAACCTAAATTTTTCATGCTGCTTTTTATTTTTTGAAGACTGGTTTTTACACCCTTTCACTATACAATACTAGTGTCACTAGAGATTCATTAGTAATAGTAATAGCACCTTGTATTTACACGGCGAAGGTGTAGTTTTACCAGGCTTCACTCAACTGTCCACAGAGCTCTATCTTTATTTCTTATTTTATCTGAGGTGTTGACTACCAAATTTTCTAGTACATTTATGACAAAGCCTCCCACAGTACGGTTTCAAATTATTTAACGAGTCATTCAGTGGCATATATTTTAGAAAACGAATTAATTCAGACATTTCCTGCCACAAAGAGAACAAACTTAGTAGTGTAATGAAAATGCCTTAAATTTTTACGAAACAACTGCCTGTAATGTAATGGTGTGGTATATTTTTGGATTCAGCTCATGGAGCCCTTGAAATTGATTCCCTAATTAATAGCCTCGCCATTCAATTGCTTAATATTGCAATAAGAACTGATAGGTTTAAAAGTAAGCAAGTTCTGTGATGGAGAATATTGACACAAAATCATACAACGAATCTGCTTATAGTACAGCAGAGTGATTGCACATAATGTAAAAAAATAAAATACAAAATTTTTTCAAGTTGCAGTAATGGCTTATCTAAGTCTGCAAATAAATATTGATTTTAAAGGAAACATAATTCTGATTAGATATTAGGTAGTTATAAAGTGTTACACTAAACTAACCATTCATATTATTTTCATCCTGTCATTGTTGACGCTGTTCATTTGTGTTGATGACAAACAATGAATAAGTACAAAATTATATGGGTAGGTCATAGGTAGGTGCATAATATCACAGAACACTATATAATATACTCACATAATTTTTAAACAATCCTTACTTGATACTAATGTTACGGTTTGTATTTGTAGTTAAAATTGAGACACCACATGGTAGGCATTACATATACATTGTGATATGTTTTAATATGTATCTGTGTAACTTCTGATTAATATATAAAATACTGCTTATTAATAATTTACAGATGATAAGACAGCAACATTAGAAGCGTCCATTCGGGAAATAACTGCAAAATATGAAGAGACATCCAAACAATTGTTGGCTTCTAATGAGACGGTTAATGAGTTGGAAAAGCAAATAATAACTATAAATGCTGAACTCGAGAAAGCCAATACAAAAATTTCTTCCCTGGAAAATGAAGCTCTATCACTGAAAAATGCAAGAGATTCGGCAGTGGATGAGAGAAATGATTTAACACGAATTTTGCAACGCCGTGATACTGAATTGGAAAGGTTACATGCCAATGAAATGTCACTTTCTCAGCAGCTTAAAGCAGCTATCGATGCAAAATGTGAAGCTCTGGCACTTAATGATGAAGTTCAAAGTAATAAACTTTCTCTGCAATATCGCGAAAAAAGAATTGAACAAGAAAGAGTATTACTCAATTCTCAAATATCTGGATTATATGAAGAAGTTAACAGGTTGAATTCTGAATTACAAACATCGAAACTGAATAATACTAGTAAATTGTTAAGCCTAGAGACGCAAATTTCTAAAAAAAATGAAGAACTGAAAGCTGCTAATGACACAATTGAACAGTTAAATGAAGTGAAAAATAATTTAACTGCCAGAGTGGATAATCTTACACAGCGTTTAGCGGAACAACGAGAGGTTGAGCATAAAATGACAGAAAATTATATAAAAGAATTAGATGCAAAATCAAAATTGGCTGATATATTCAAAACCATGCATGACGATACAGAAGCAAAAACAGTAGAACTGACGAATGCTATTGCAGAATTACAAAGGCTTTTAAACGAAGCTACCGAGAAATATGGAGAATTGGAAACTAAATATAAACAAGCAGAAGTTGAGCACGAAGAATTTGTGGACAAAAATAATGAGATAATAGCGTCATTAAAACTTGAGTTGGAAAATGCCAATGACTTGTTGAAAGCTGCAAATGAGCAAAATCTTAACATGGCTCTAAGCGAATTAGCACCATCAGCCGCAATAGCAAGTAAATTGATTAAATCTGGCATGTCCCTTACTCAAATATATACAGAATTGGTTAAAGTAACAGAGGAGTTAACACAAACAAAAAAAGAGAACAGGGAGCTCCAAATAACTGTGAATACCATTGTGCAGGAGTTGGAGGAAAAGGCACCTTTCATACAGAAACAGAAGGCGGAATTTGAAGAAGCATTAGAATCTAATGCAGCTTTGACCCAACAAGTAGAGGGTCTGGTTATAGAATGTAACAGACTGAGAGATGATTATACTGATGCCGTTAAGATGAGTAATCATTACAATAAAGAAAATTTGAAGTTAAAAGGAGAATTAGGTGATTTAGGTAGGCAAGTATGCTTTTTACTCAAGGAAATTGAACTTTCCAGAGGCAATCTCATACTGAATGGAGACCATGATGGTTCTCAGTTAGCTTCAAATGCAACAAATTCGTCTGGAGCGGGATCTTCCGATAGGTTAAACAAAGCTATGGTCACATTTAGTGACATCCAGGAGTTACAGGCGAATAACCAAAAACTCTTGGGATTAGTTCGTGAACTAAGTGAAAAAAAAGATGAGTTAGAAAAAGTCAAGGCTCAGTTTGAGAGCACCGATCAAGGTAACAAACTTAAAGAGTTACAAAGTAGATTAGACGAATTTAAAGAGGCACAATTATCTCAAACAAAAATGTTAAATGGTCTTCTTAGACAACGTGATATGTTTAAAAAATTATACCATGATCTAATGAGTGGCAAATCTCATGACATATCTGGTATAGAAATCGCAGATTTGGAAAAATCGCACTCATCGCAATCAATGGATACATCAAATAAGTCTGCTTTGAACGTCACTGAATCATCAACGTTTGAAATCAAATTGAAGGAAACTGAGAAGCAGCTAGAGCTGATTAAAAATGAATATAAAGGGTACAGAGAGGAAAAAGTAACAAATGAGAGATTGTTATTTGAACAAATTGATAGTATGAGACAGGAAATTACAAAGCTTACTGCAGCAAATAGTAAGTGTGCTTCTACTTCCGAATATAATAATGAACGAATAAAAACGTTGCAAGTAAATATTGCAACTTATAAGAAACAAATAACTGCCCTGGAAGATAAGAACAAAGCCTATAACATTACCATCGCTAAACAAGAAGATTCTTTGCAGCGTTTGAGAGACGAAGTTTTAAACGCTCAAAATAATATAGCGAACGCAGAAATTAAAATCCAAAATTTGACAATGGCTAACAAATTAATGAAGGAGACTGAAAATCGATTGCAGTCGGAAAATGAAGTATTGAACCGGGAAAGACAAGGACAAGCGCAGCTTCTGAAAAATTTGGAGTTAATAAAAGTTAGTCTAGAGAGAGTGGAAGTAGAGAATCGCAACAGGTTGGAAACAAATTTAGACGAAGCAACCAGAGAATGTTCAGCTTTAAGAAGACGATTACAAGAAGAACAAGATCGGTTTAGGGAATTAGCTGATCACCTGCAACGCCAAACTGCAACAGCAAATTCAAGAATGCAGGAAGAAAAAGATGCTGCAGATCAACTGAGAAAAGAAATTGCACAACTGAGACTTGATATTATTGAAAAAAATAAATCACATGAAGATTTGACGAAAAAGATTAAAACTGCCCTTTCGCCTAATTCGGATGATTCCTTTGATAGTATGAAACAAATTAAAGAGCTCGAAAACAGTCTTAAAAATAAGGAAGAACAAGTTAAAACTCTTGAAGAAGAACTTGCTAATGCAAAAGAACATATTACGCAATACTGTAGCATTGCTGAAGAAGCAGAAAAGGAGATTAAAACTCTTAATAGTCAATATGAAGCATATAAATCTGAAACGGAAGCTAAGCTTTCGGAATATAAACAAAAAATAGAACAGTTGGAAGGCAAGTGTTCAGAATTAGAAGCTGAAATATCACTTCAACGTGATGGAGAATATAATAACACTAATATTGCTTTGAAAGAGGCGTTAAATAAAGTTAAAGAAGAATTAGAAGTAGCCCTGACTAATAATAAATCTTACGAAACTGAGTTACAAGCAACACGTGAAGAAGTATCGAAATTGTCTGAATCTCTTCAGAAAGCCGAGGATAAATACACTCATGAAATGTTGTTACATTCCACTGACGTACAAACATTATCGAAAGTTAAGGCGGAACTATCCAAAGCACAAAATGAAATTAATGAGCTAGTTTCATTGAGAAATAATGCTGTGAATGAATTAGAAAGTCAAAAGGCAGCATGGCTTGAAAGACAAGAAATCCTCACTAAAGAACACGAGCAGTTATCCCAACGGTTTGCCGATGTTTGTAGTCAAAATTCGTTACTTCATGACCAAATTGAAGCTTTAGGTACTCAATTGTCGATTGCTCACACTTGTAGGTTGTCAGACAGTGTAAATGAGTCTGGAGAAGATTCCACTGTTAATGTTTCAATTAATGAAGATGAACGAAAATCGTCTGAACAGTTGCTTAAAATTGTTAAACTCCTTAGACAGGAGAAGGATATTGTGTTGGCTAAATTTGACATTTTACAAGCTGAAACGATGAGACTTCGTTCGCAACTGGAAATTGCAGAGAAGCAACTTGATGAAGCAAAATTAGCTCTGGCGGCAGAAAGAGATAAAGCCGATATCAACATAATAACTATTAATAAACAATCTGATATTTTAAGAAAAGTGGAAACTTTAAATGCTTTGACAGATAGTAATAGAATTTTGAGAAATGAACGTGATAATTTAGCTGCACGCGTAGAAGAGTTAACAGCATCTACAAAGGCATTAGAAGAACAGATGACTCCATTCCAAGAAAAGATTTCTGATTTGACTTCCAAATGTGATACTTTGAAATCTGAAAACGCCGACCTCAGAGCGGAGTCGGCTAGATGGAGGACTAGAATGAATGCTTTAGTTGAGCGTGCAAATAAAACTAGTCCAGAGGATTGGAAGCGCTTGCAAGGTGAAAGAGAAGCTTTGGCCAAAATGTTAACAACTGAAAAGGAAAATGCTAAGAAATTAATTGAAGAACTGGAAAACATTAAAATCGAGAAAGGTAAACTGGAGGAACAATATACATCGCTTTCGCGACAACAGGCTGCAGTAATGGAAGAAAATAAAAAGTTGAATGAAGAGTTGCGGTCACTTAAGAATGATTTCGAACGTTTAACCGAAAATTCGACTAAGTCCAAGACTGAGTTGTCCGAAGCCAGTGCTAATAATACCAAATTAATGAAAGACTTATCTAGTTCGGAAGCAGCTCTCACCGAAATGCGCAACAAAGAAGCTCAAATAAGGAAAATAGCTAAGAAATATAAATGTCTATACGAAGATCTGGTTAAGAGTGTGGAGGATGATAAGAAAAAGTCAGAAGAAGTATCGGCCGCCTCGAGCGCTACGTCCGCCGAGACCAACAAGAGAAACGAAGAGAAAATTAATGAACTACAATCACAATTAGAGGACGAAAGAAATTCTCTAGAGAAATTGAAACAGGAAGTTGAGACTCTCCGTAGTGCCAACCAAGATAACGATGAGAAAGCTAAACATGTACTTAAACAGGCTAAGACAAAGATAGTACAACTGACGGAATTAAGGAATTCATTGACGAAGGATTTGGATGAGTCGCGTAACAAAATAGATACAATAGAAAAGAGCATACGCGACGAACATGATGTCCGTTTGGCATTGATTAAATCGCAATACGAAGGCAAAATTGCTCGATTGGAGAAGGAACGCGGCGAAGCTGTGGCCGAACGTACACGTGAGATGGAATCTCTCCAGCAGAAAGTGACCATGCTTCAACGTCAACTTGCCAATCAAGCGTCTGCGGCTAAACAACAGGCTTCTACTGAGAAAACAACAACGGAACCACCAACGGCCAACATTAAACCTATGGCTGGTGAGTATCAATCAAATATCTACAGTATGACTAAAGAAATATCATTTATAGCATAGCTTTGGTAATAATTGATTGAAACCTTTGAAGGCATTAATTGCAGTTTATTTTCCACCAACGGATTTTGAAAGAATGTTTTGTCTTTTTGTCTTTTTTTGGTGACAATCCACAATTTTTTTTTAAATTTAGCCATTTCTAAATGCTCAGACTTCCCCAAAAATGTATGTATTAGTTTTTTTTACACACATTATTTACTACCTCAGAGGTACCTCGAGTCAGATTAATTTTTAAACCAACAACAAAGTCGTTTTTCGTTGGTTCTGAATTGAATGATCAATGTTAGTCGGATGGACGGTCTGTTCGGTAGGAGTGGCGCAACAGAGCGTTTCGGGCAGCAGACGAGGTGGTGAACCGCCGCTAGCGTCGATTCGACCTATGGCGCAGGTGGGCCCCACTGGACCCACCGTGACCCCACCCCACGACGCCCACACCACCGAGTACATGCCCGCCTCCTCTTCTCGCCCAATTCCTCGTGCTGCTCTCGCCGCTTCCACTGCACCTCCGGAGTCAACCCAGGTACATTTCCAATTGCACCCAAATAGTATAATAGTGTATGGACAGTTATTTATGTTATTTTATTTGTGGCCAGGACATGGAAACTAGCGAAGCTGGTATGGGCAGCTCCGGATCCGGTGATGGTACTGTGCAACCATCTACGCATTCTCAAACACCGCAGCAGGTACAGTCATAATTCTTCTGGATTACACATTAGCTTTTTTTTTCCTAGTATATAGGTAGATTCTTTTAGCTGCACAATTAAGCAGTTAAGGGATCTTATGTTTAAATTTAAACCTATAAAGTTGATGAACTCATTCAAATCTTGTCCGGATCAATTATGATCGACTGGTGAGCAAAATTAGCCTTGGCCGAAGAAGTGCAGGAACAGCCCTGAGTGGCAACCAGCAAGACGGGTGGTACTTAAATGGTGTTATGTAATGTATCGCAGGCGGTTGCGCTTGTGATGCCTCGCATCGAGCAGCCCAGCGGCGCTTCCACTGTGTCCGCCGCAGCCAGTGCGCTCCCTGCGCCCGCACAGCCCACGCAGCCGTTACCAGGTATAGTTATACTAAATTGCAATAGATAAATATCTTTGAAGGCTATAACCTAACCTAAGCTAAGGCTCTCCTAAACGAGTAGTTCAAATCTAAAAAATAAATATGTTATGTGTTAATAGTCAAGAAAAAAAATTTTTTTTTATTGTTTTCACTTTAATCAGACAAAAAAATCCAATGTAAGTAACCTATATTTTTCCAATCAAAAACGTACACTAAAATAGTGGTGTTTTCTTCTCATAAGGACCAGATATTGACGTAATTAGTTTATAACTCTTCTGTTCTCCTCGCAACGTAAAAATAAACTGCCGAAGAAACTCTTTTTCTATTCGTAGTTATGGTCCGAGGTAAAGGTCCGACATATTAGCTTGGAGGAACCGTTTCCTACAGAAACTACAAGAAAATTGAGCAGGTTGTGTTGTGCACTCGCCAGACGAAAGGCGACTGTAGTCCGCCTGGTCACAAGGTGGCGGTCGCTAATATCCGAAGTGCATCTTTGATTTGATGGTAGGTCAAGCGAGTGGCGGACCCGGCGCCGGCGTGAGCACGTCGCACCACGCGCCACCCGACGTGCGCCCCGCCAAGCGCCGCCTGCAGCCCAGGCCCCTCGCCGCAGCCAAGAGGACTCGCGTGCAGGTACATACACTCTCAAACATTAGCATATTCTAATGCACATTGTATGCACGCACAGTGCATGACCGATGCCTCGCTCGGTTTATGCAGTTTAGTAAAAACCGTTTTATGCTGCTAACTGATTAATCTCAACAAAGTTAGGCATGTTGATGAGATAGTATTGTCTGAATGTGTTTGTTAGTTTTTACTGTAATGTCATGGCGTGAAATAAAATGTCTACACAAACCTAATAAAGGTTTACAGACATTGTTATCTTATTTTGTAGAATTTATGTGTTGGATAGTAAATAAATAAATAAATAAATGCGCGCGCTAATTTCGCTGCTAAATGATAGGTGTTTTGCACGTCATTTTTACTGAACATCAACGTCAATGGCAATAGGCAACAGAATCCCATTTTTTTCCGTTACTGTATTAAATTATAAAATATGGGACTTCCACATTTTGAAGGAGAGTGCGTTTGGTTGTAGGGATTTGAGCGGTCAGTGGAGGTGGAATATCAAGTGCCGACGTCGTCTCGCTGCGATCAGGACGACGAAGGCGTCATCGTCGTCGACTCTGAAGAGGACGACGAGCGTTGTTCAGGAACTATGTATAGGGTGAGTCCAATATCTTGCCACAGACTGATATGGAACAGTCGTACATTTGTTTCGTCACCGGCTTTTGGCTCAGCCCTTGCAAACAATGTCACTGGCAACGCTCAATAAGTGATTGCCAGGTGGAACGATGTAATAAAATCACACAAATCAGACATCATGTCGACCAGGTATTTACCTGGTACCTATCTATATAATTATGATTATACTAGTTGATGCCCGCGACTTCGTTTGCATCCTTACCGCTCCCTGCTACGACGGCGGAGGCGACAGCGGTGCCCAATTTTTGATATTTTTAGACGATCCCTTGGAATGCTAACATAATATTTTTCCCCAATATATAAAGTATCAATTAATCTTGGAAATATACTATCTGTGTGCCAAATTAAATCCAAATTCGTTGAGCCGTTTTAGCGTGAAAGTGTATAATAACAAACATCCGTACATCCTTACCAACTTTTGCAATCATAATATTAGTAGGTTAGTTGAACGAGAATAGGTATTACCTGCTGTATAGCACGGCTGATTGAAGTGGGTAAAAATTGCAACCAGTGTCTTGTTGTACATCCAGGAGGGCGAAGAGGATGACGAGGAAATGGAGGAGGAGCAGGAGGAGGCAGAGGAGGAGGAGGAGGACGAGGGAGGAGACGACGACAGTGCCGCCAGACAGGTGTGTGAGATTTACACCTTTTTTAATAACTATTTGGAATCAGTCTAAAGCTCTAAGAGAGATAAGTTGTAAATGTTTCTTGTTCACAAGAGAGAATTCAATTTGCTTTTTTTTCTGTTTTAATAAATCTAGTTTTCAATATTATTTGTCTGTCAAATATTTTTCTATTGCAGTTTGTTATAGTAAAAGATCGTTGATTTTAAACATTCGGTATCAGGCCGAATGCTGGATCTCTGTTGTAAATTGAGTAAGTGGCGTTTGTTGGTCAGGATTCCCCGGCGCAGTCCCCGGAGGCGGGCGGTCAGGGTGTGGAGGAGGCGGAGGAGGGTGAGGCGGGGGCGGAGGGCGAGGGCGAGGCGGAGACGGGTGCCCAGGAGCCGGACAGCGAGCCACCGCCGGTGCAGCAGATTGAGGCCATCAGCAGCGGCACGGAGCGTGAGTACTCTTTCTTCTTCACCTTATTTTATACCTCCACTTCACTTGGTCTATCTCAGGACCATGGCTTCCATTTCCGGTAGGGTCAATTTTGGAAATGAACTTTTCATAGTGGCTCTAGAAGACTAAAAGTCTTCCGGGTCTTAGGTGAAGAAAGCGGAGGAGGTTTGGATAGATTATTTGTGACTTAGTGGCCAATATTAAAAAGGCAAATCATAAAATTAGGTTATCTAATAACTTTGGGAACTATAACTTTTGGGAGTGATTATAACTTCCAAATATATACTATATTGGAATATCTGGAAAATGAGTGAGTCTGGAACAAATCTAAAGAAGTTAAGTGAGAGGAACGGGATGTTAATGTGATAATAATAATATACAATAATACTTAAGTACAACAATAGGTAAATTACTGAAAGTCAGTTTCAAACAATATCTCTAGTAGATTAATGATTTTGGGGCTAGGTGTAGCAAACTAATTGAAAAAAATACTAACAAAATGGCTTATTTTTTATACAGCCAGCGGCACGCTCTCTTTGGGCGGTAACGGGGGAGATGACGACAGTATAGTGCCGTCCACACCGACTCTATACGTCCCACGACGTAATGACGGGTAAGTAAAGATTTGTTAATGTCAAGAGCTTAGAAGATTATTACCATTAGGTTATGATAAGTAGGTAACAGGAAAGAGGTCGCTATTGGTTATGGAGGGTAGAGGTAAAGGAGGACGAACTTAAATGGGTGTTAGTGGCAAACTAAAAGCATTAAAATAGTTGTTCATAAATTGACCGGAATGGCGCTAATGTAGTATTGGTATTTGATATGATTGGTTGGTTCTCTAGTTCATGAAATGAAAAGCTACTAGTGTGGTCACAATCACAACGCAATGCTACTACAACGCCTCTTAATTGAGCGTATTCGACGGACACTTTCTCATGTATATAGTTGTGCTTCCTAAAGGGCCTTATAGACGTCACAATTTGTTGGCCAACCGACAGCCAACGCCGACAAATTGTGTCGTCTATAGTCATGTTGGCCAACATAATTATTATTAATCTCAAACATTTCGGTTGGTTCGGACAAACATCCAACTACACCCGACAGACAACTAATTGTAGTGTCTATAGCGTAGTTGGACAACCGAACCGAACCATAGTGTGGTTTTCTATAGTTCATTCGTGACTTTAGTCTGTGGTTTAAGATTTTAATTGAAAAATAATATCACGCAAATTTTTAGTATTTATTATGTCTTTGTATTTTTATAAAGCCAGAAAATAAGTATTTTTATATTTTATACTTTCGTCCGTCTGTTCGCTGTAGGTAGAAACTGGCAGTTGGAGAATTTTGTTGGTGCGTCTATAGGCTAACGCCGATCGGTTGTACCAACTTGTTGTCCCGACAGATTGTGTCGTCTATAAAGGGTTTTACCTCTACTCTACATGGTGTTGGCCGCACGATCGCTTTCTCCTTGTAGAGAGTGGTCTATGTAAAATGTGTGTGTGTCTACGGTTAGGTTCGGCGAAGCAGTGGTTTCGCCGGTTGGGGGGAGTGGGGGGGAGACGGGCGCCGGGGGTTCCGGTGCGCGGTTCACGTTCGCCGAGGCGGCCGCTTCGCACCAAGACACGCACGCCGACCTAGCCGCCTCCCTGCCACCGCACGCCTCCGACACAAGTACGACACATTTCCATATCAATTTTTTTTTATTAATTTATTTAATATAGTACACAAACAGATTGCAATTTGCAATTAAATCCAACCTAATTGCTAAATTGCACTTCTTACTTAGCAGTATACATAGCAAATTACTTAACATTAATGTTAAAATACTAATACTCAGTGGCGGACTGACACCTGCAATTCCATACCCTACAACACAATCATAATAATATGAAAAAAAATAACTAATGTAATTTAGTCACGTATCGGCTCCCGAGTATAGTCACTTGTATAATATATAGTTTTTTCTGTAAGACAAAAGTAATTTATTGTCCATATTTGCCGCTCCCTAAAATCTGCCGTCCTAGGCTGGAGCTCTCAGCTTCTCAGCTTTCTGGTAATACTAGTTTTACGATACTTTAATAACTTTATACGAGTCATCTACCTGTCCATTACCATTAATTGTTTTTCGATTTTAATTGTCTCGCACAGACTGTAATTGAAGCTCGTTTAATGTTTAACACGAGAGTGCAGAAATATTAGTACTTAATTTAAACGTGTGGAAGGTTTGTTATTGTGTTTTGTGTGCAAAGGGGCAGAAGGCGAGCAACGGGACTGGGAAGAGTCCCGCGCCGAGGACGAGGCGGCGGCCGTCAGCTCACAGGGCAGCGAGCCCTCTTCGCCGCACCAGGTGATGTTCAGTGTTGAGATGCAAACAAAACACTCGTATTGTATTGTAACTGAGATGTGGATAATGAATGAATGAATGAATGATGTGTGTTCAGGTGGCGGAGGAGGGTCGCGAGGCGGAAGCAAGCGCGCCGCCCGCCGCACCGCCCCCGCGCCGCGACCTACGCGCGCACCCAACGCCCTCCAACAACCGATGGATGCGGGCTGCAGGTAAGCAGTGTTAAGCTTCCTTAGGCCCGTTCGTCACTGTTCTGTTTGTATGGGAGAAAAGTGCTGATATGTAAATGTATAAATGTGTGTTTAGACTTTAGGCAAGATTATACCAGCTCTATAAAAAATCTAGGCAACTTGGTTAAGTTAAGAGACGATAGAGTAAAGTGAAAACCATGTGAAGCTAAGTTTTTATTTTCACTGTCGGTCCACTTGGTGTTAGGTGGCTATTGTGGCCTATAACACAAGCAACCCCACAGGTGCTGCAAATGCTCTGCAGACCATAGTATTATAAAGACCTCTTTCACCATGTGTCAAGTAGGCTAACCGCCATTTAAAACCACCAGCCACCGGGGATGATGGTGTTTATATAACTTTGTTTGTACGGTAAAAGTCTCAAACATTAAAAAGAAAATAATAATGAAAATTCCCCTATCGAAGGATGCAGTAATCAGAGTGCATAATTTAATCATATCAATACTAATAATAAATCTGTAGGGGTCGGTTAAGGAGTAATTTACTTTGTTTTCAGAAATATCGTGTATATGGGCTCTATACATGATACTGAAACTAAATTGACCATTTTTAGAATTTTTTCTGATGTATGTATGTTCCTCCATCACTCTTAAACGAATTGACTGATTCTCATGAAACTTGATAGATAAACATTTAGAAGTACGGGACACGTGATAGGCTGCTTTTTATCTTTTTTAACGCGGACGAAGTCGCAGGCAACAGCTAGTAAAACATAAAATTATTTTACTTGTAGTTGGTGAAAGAGGCCCTAAGATAAGATATTGTGTTTTCAGACAGCGGTCGCGGGTTCAGAGCCAGAGGGCGCGGCGGGCGTCGCTCGCATTTGGCGCGCTACTAAACAGCGCCACTCCTAATACTATCTCTATTATTACTATTCAAGTACTTTCATTCGCTTATTCGCTAGCATTGCTCGAAGCGAAACATCTATAGTAAAGTAAGTTATTCGTATATATCATATAATTTTACATCCATATACGGTCATTCGTTTCTACACCCAAAAGGTGTTGTAAGATGTCCGCGTCAATTTGTAATTGCGACGAGGAGAACATTTCCATGTATGATTTACTTAGATATTATAGAAATAAATATTAATTACAATAATGTAATGTAAAAGGTTGTTTTATTTTTACCTGACTATAGCTAAGCAAAAAGAGAGGGACGGGTAAGAAAAGCAGTTATTACACTTTTCGTTATTTGTTGTTTAATCCAGTTTAGGAATTTAATTATTAATTTAACTAACGCTACGCCAAAGAGTAAACATATTTGAGTTTGCAGTAGGTCACACGACGGAAATTACACTTTTAGAGAATCATCCGTTATTAGTGAGCCTTGAAATACAAAAAAAAATAACTGATTACTGTTGTAGTTTTACCTGTAACTATTATTCGTATTTGACGATATTGTAATTGGCCAAAATTGCAACTCATTCCTAGCTAGAGTGTTTTACGATACTTAATTCATTTGCTCCAAGCTAGTTAGGTACCTACTTATTTAAATGTGCACTCAAAAGTACTCACATAATTAGGTATGTATTTACATACCCAATTAACTTTAAAGTAGATAAATACGTCCGTTATCATTGCACAGCCAATTTATTCCATTTTTTGTATTGCAAAGTAAGTATTATAGGGGTATTCGAAAAATAAATAATTATTTCCAGATATTTTTCATTAATTTCAGCAGTACCTACATAGGATATTTTTTTAATGTAAGGTTGTGAGAACCTTACATTACAGAACTTGTGGCCACCTACTGGTAGCTGGCAAATGGGTTCTGGCATAAGTAACCATGGTCTCCTTCATGCAGTAATCGCCACTGCCATTTATTATGACAGCAAAAAGCTGTTTGGGTAGTAGGAATAGATAATAATAATAATTCAGTTCAAAAAATGGAGATATCGAAATATGTTCTTTTATCTTGGACTTATCTTGTAAAATATATTCATCTCGTTTATTACTAATATAGTAAAAAGGTAAATTTTGTTTGTATATAGGTAGGTATATGTTATTATGTAGGTAGTAATTTTCGAAACTCATCAGATTTAAAAAATTCTCACCAAAATAATCCAATAGGGCATCAGCACCACCTATTATGTATATCTTATCTTTTTCAATACGGACTAAGGCGCGGGCACTAGCTAGTGCATAATATAACAGGTAAGTATTATCTCTAATGCTTACAATTTATAATATAAGTACAATTATATAAAAATCAAAATCAAAATATTTATTTATCAATTAGGTTTCTACAAGAAACTCTTTTGATCGTCATTATAAATTTAAATTTACCAGGGTTTCGGAAAAAAAAACCAAGATGACGATCATCAGTTATCAGTAACGCGTGCCTTAATGAGTAATCATGAGAAATCTATATGTAAACTGTTTACCTAATTACTGCATTATTTATTGGTATTTAAATATAATAAAATTCAAACATATTTTTTATACTTAATCAACTGTATGACCATGGCATTGTATTACTTCATAATTATAATTTTAATAGATACCTTTGAATAATATAGGTAACAGACAGATTAGTTAACTTTTGCAGTAGATACTCTAGTAATACTTTCATTCATTTTAAATTCCAAATGTATGTGAATAGGTATGTTATAAATTTGACTTATTTACAATTTCTCTTAATACCAACTAGGCAGGTAAACATAAGCTAGAAAAAACATTGATGAGAAAAAATCATTGCTTCATTCTAAAGCTGGATGCATACTGAAAGCTAAACTAGCTTAGCTTGCATTAGCTGTGCGAGCTAAGCTAAACTAAGTTATTTAAGCTTAGCTCTCATGGCTGATGAATTGTGCAGACTGAAACTTGTGTGCACATGAAAAACTGCATCGCATGGTTGATGCAGTTTTTCTTACTTGTGTATTACCACTTACCTAGCTAAGTCAGATTATTTAATAATCAGCATTCAGACATATATGTGACTAGCTGTTACTCGCTGATAACGTAGCTTTCTATAGATAAAAGAACTATCAAAATCGGTTCAGTAGTTTTTGAGTTTATCCATTACAAACAGACAAATTTTATCTCTTTATAATATTAGTATAGATTTCTGGTAGAGGCCAACTAGTTTGATGTAGTTAAGATCATGTTGTGCTTTGCATGAACTTATGCGGACATACATAATATATATTTTCTATATTGCAATACTTCTGATAAATTGCTTTATTCTGATACATTGTTTTTTGAAACGACTTCAAAAAAGGAAGAGGTTATCAATTCAATTGCATTTTTTTTATGTTTGTTACCTCATAACTTTCGACTGGGTGAAACGATTTTGAGGATTCTTTTTTATTTGAAATCTGGTGCTTCCCGTGTGGTCCCATTTAAATTTGGTCCAATTCTGATAATGGCATCCATAAGAAAATTAGAAAACGGTTTGAAGTTTTTTTTTGTTAAAAAAGAGATTTGTATTCAGAATACACAATGAAATACTACAAATAAAGTATATATTACGTTTAGCTTTAAGTTTGATTAAATAAAATGTAGCATTGTGTGTAATAAATTGACAATAAATATTTATGCATGCATAAATCTAGTAAACTACTCCGAAGTTTGCTGTATGATTATGGTATATTTCAATAAAACAAATATTAAGTTTATTATGTATTTATTTGTATTTAGATATAAAGAAAAAGTTACATGGTCCTAGCTCAAACAAAGAGAAAACAATAATACCCATATTATTATCCATTAGTCTAGATAGGTTCTTTTTTTGACAAATTATACTTGGAATTTGAAAATAAGAGTTATTTATCACCATTTAAAACGTAAAATATCGATATATTTATGCTAAAGCCTTAAAAATAAAGTTTAACCATATGGTCAGTAACACTACACACAGTAACATGTAAAATAATTATGAAATAGTGAATTTTGAAAGGATCATTAATAACCGTACACATTCTCATCGGAAAATGCTATGTAGAGAAAGAAATCTTCATCGTGATGTTCTTGGTACAGCGAGCCCATGGTGGCGGACGTAGGCGGAATTACGTTGTTAACAAAGAAAAACAACGCGTCCTCGGGGCGCAAATGAATCCGTTTTCTGATCAGAAAATAAAACTGTCCAACCGTTAAGTCGGACGGCACCAAGTACTTCTTTTTGTCGAGATCCCCCAACCTTGCTTTGGGGGCTTTCTCGACAATCACGGGTACGCGGTCGGGATACTTCCTGCGTATTTTTTCACCTTCGGTTTTCCTCTTTTCGAAAGAGTGCTCTTCTTTGTATTGGAATTTCATTTTAAATGTTTACACTAACACTGTAATTTCAAAATTTATCCAAGGGCAATAATTTCGGTAATGCGAGTTGCGACTTGTTTTTTGTTTTTGCGTTATTGTATTTTCAATTTCAATGACGCAATCAGCTGATATGACACGACGCTTTGGCTTTGATTTTGATGCTATTCTATTCTATTGTTTGTTGTTTGTATCTTTGATATTTTTTTTTTTCAGAGCATGGGGAATAACTTCAGAGTATTTCATTTCATGAGAGAGGCCATAGAGAGGCTATGCGCGAAGCCACCACAGTTCATACAGAGCAAAAAATATGAACTAATAAAAATAACGCCAAAAAGCTCCAAAAATTTTACTGCTATTATACAGGATACTGGATAAAAAGAATTTTTATTATTTTCTTTTAATACAATTAGGTACTAAGCAGATTAGTGACATCGTGATATTTAATTTTGGGTTATAGCTTGACCACACTAAAGTATTGCCATTTTTTAATATTTTGCCAAGCTGGCTAATTTCAGAATAAATGTGTTTTCATGATCTATAAAGATTCTATTGATACCATTGTTGCCATCAGTGCCATAAGTACCATCAGTGCCAGAATGATGTAAAATGGTTTACAGAGTGTACATAGTGTGTAGCCGAGTAACGGGATCCGCGCAGAGTATGGTAATATATATAGGATCAGCGTCACCGACCGAGCGTCTCTCTTTGGTCTGAGAATAGCTTGGATTTTGTCCAAAGTTTCAATTCTGAGTTGGCAACACTGGAAACGACACCGGCCGCCGCGCGCGGACATATCTCGCAGTTTGGAGCTGTGGCCAAAGGATATTTGAATTGATTTGAAGGCGTGGGTCGGCTTCATATTGTTTTCTTTATACACAATAACAACCTATAATAATGCGTAAGCGAAACTTAAAGAAGAACGAAGATGATACCGATGGTTCAGAACCGGGAGCTGAGCCAGACGATTTTCAAGACTCCGGAGAAGATTGGACGCCGGATGCCGATTCGGTAACCAGTGACTTTATACCCATTCTTTTTATATCCTATCCTTTTCGAAGCCTTTTCCTAAAATGCTAGTATACATTGTACTTTTTTGCTTTACATTCAACATTTGAAACATATTTATAACGAGGTTGTAGGTCATAGTATTCGCTTCATGTTACGACGCCATAGAACAGTTTGGGATAACTAGGTTATATTTTAAAGATAGACGCTTCGATGACCTAAATCGTGCATTTATTATTGTTTTAACGTTTAAAATATAACTAATAAGTCTGAAATTGTCAGCAAAATGATCAGCGTGGTCCCCGAAAGCGCGCGTCCAGGGGTTCAGTAAACAGTACGAAGAAAAAGCGTAAAAACTCAACATCCGAAGAAGAAGAAGAAGTTGAGGGCGAAGAAGAAGAAGAGGAAGAGGAGGATCTGGATGACGAGGACGATGACGACGGAAACAAGTCTGAGGATTCTAAAGATGTACCAAAGCATTTCCACGTATGTATTGCACTCTTTTTCTGAATTTATAGTTTATTACACAATAGAATCCGGATATAACGACCCTTAAGGGACCGTCGACGCTATGTCGTATAAAACCACGTATTTATGTTCTGTGCTCACAATGTACACAAGTAGCAAGACCTTAACCTAGTCACAAAAACACTTGCCTGTGATTTGAGCACTAATCAAAATACATAGGAGAGGGGAGAAAGCAGAGCATATGTGTTAGATATTGTAAACAAAACAATAAAAGTCACTCTTAACTGGACAAAATCGCTTAAACCAGAATCATACTAACAGATATTACTTCATAATATATCCGCTTTTTACTGTATTTAAGATTACATAAAACACTGAATTGTTAAAAATTTGGTGATATTTTTTTTTAGAAATCTACTCTGAAATCTATGTTATGAAATTCTATCAACATAACATAAACAATATCTGAATGTGTCAAGTAATAAGTTTAAATTTGTACTTCCAGTCTGGAAACTTTGTTTTGCTGAAATCTGATGTTAAATGGGACGGAGACACAGTCATTTCCAAACTGGATGAAGTAAATCTATGGAAAATTGATGGAAAAGCTTTGTTACAAAAATTCATTCCCATGGAATCAAACGATAAGATATTGCACAAATGTACTTGTGTGGTAAGTCATTTTATTAATATCTTTATGTAATTTATTTTATCTATACTAATATTATAAAGAGAAGATTTGTATTTTTATTTGTAATGAATAAACTCAAAAACTACTTCACCAATTTTAAAAGTTCTTTCACCTATAGAAGGCTACATTATCAGGGAGTAACGTAGGCTATTTATTTTATAAAGTTACTCAGAAGAAGTCGCATGCAACAGCTATTTATTGATTTATACAGTGGTGACCTCATAATTGAGAACACCTGCAAAATCATCTTTTTTTTATATTTACAATGAGAAACTACCCATTAGTTGACATAAATGGCAGGCATGCCAACAAGTTAAACAAAAGTGCGGGAACGCTCGGTGTATAAGTCTCAAAGCACTAGTTGGTACTTATTGGCTTAAATGCATGCTACGTAGGTACTTTAGATGAATGGTGCTTCAATGAATAAATATGATTTTTTTTTAGTTTAATTAATAGATTAAACCAAAAAGGGCTAAACTAGCAATTTAATCATTTTGATATTAATCACCAAAATGACTTAATTAATAAATTAGTTGCTTCCGGTGTCTGTCTGTCTGTCTTATTAAAGTTTGAGTGAATAGGCATTTTCTGGGTTAGCTCACTACATCATCGACCTCATCTTTCCTGCACAGTTAGATGTTGGCCAAAAGCAGACCTATTTATTAATGAAAATTATTAATAATACCTAGGACCCACCAGTATACTCGGAGGCCCAATCAACCATGCACACTTACAAATTCAAATAAGTTTCTTTATAGTCAGAGTTACAATAACATAATACATGTTAATTTCACATTTTCAAGTATCACTCTATTCCTGATGCTGTTTAATAAAATAATAATAAATAAATAAAAAAGCCATTTACATTGGTGTATCAACTTCCCGTTGGTTAGGCTGTCTGTGGACATGGACCTCCCGGAACATGCCATAAATTGCGATAGCGAGCAATTCTGCGCCTTTTGACTGGTACTCGTAGATGGTCCTTCCATTTCTTGAGTTGTCTTCCTCATTGACTCTTCCCATCTCTGGGAATACCACTCCGCTATGTCTCTCGTCCACTTTTCCATGTGTGGTACATGGAAAAGTTTTTTTTTTTTTTTCATATTATAAAGGGTAGCAGATGGCAGAGACAGGCTAATGATCCTTTTGATGATAGGTTTTTTTTGCGTGAAGGAATAACAAACGTCCATACCATCCTCCTCACAAAATTTCGAATTTATAATATGAGTAGGATTTAAAGTTTTATTACTCCTTTCTCGTCATAATCACAGACATTCAGCGATGTTAGTGTTGAGTAGACCACATGGGTCTACTCAGTTGGCATGCCAGGATGTACTCAATTATACTTCCCTCTTAGTGCCGTTTCACACACACACGGTTTCCATATAAACGGCAACCGTTGAGATAGCTGTGGATCTTTCACATGTACACAGTTTCTGCTACTTGTGCCATGTGCGATCAGATCAGATCACGACAATGCCGTGTACGTGTGACCAGTTTTCATTCTAGGCCAGTTCATACCAGTTTCATAGAAAATGTTTAAACAATATTTTTTTTGTTTCAGTATTCTGGCTGGAATGTGGATAATCGTGATAACTATTACCCGATCACAGAAATATTGGACAGAAACCCAAAAACTGATTCAAAGGAAATTTGTGTAGCATTAGATCTAAACGATCTGATTAAAGTGAGAGACAAGTAAAATTATGATTGTATTTTTTTACTTAATTCAATTAATTAGTTAAGCGATTAAATTTACATGATTATCAAGATTTCTTTACCAGTTCATTCCAGACTTGTGTAATACATTTGATATAAAAATAAATGTTTCAAATAAATCATTAACTGTATTATTGCAAATATTCATTATTAGAGATTCTGAATATATATATGCAATATTTTAGATACTAATTCAAGATAAAATAGGCAACAAAGCGAGTAAGTTATCATATGAGTATTATACATATAAAGTATTCACAAAAAATTTAGAGTCTATTAGAGTGAGATGGTCAAATAAATCATACAATGTACATATATTTCAAGAAATTAGAGGGTGTTGACCACAATTCTTTATAAATCCATGTTATTTGGGGGTTAAGTAAGTTGTGTTGCGAATATTCATATTATGTTCTCTTATATTCTAGCAAAAATTCTCTTGTAATTTGATTGTCATTGTTATCAAACTGAAATCTGCTATGTGCAAAAGGTGTACTTTTGATAAAAATAGTTTTCCTGATTTTGGTTTGACAACAACAATAATAATTCTTATCCTCAGATTTATAAACTTACAAACTTCCCTTTGAGAGTTATTAAAAACATGATTATAATAGGTAATGGCGTAAAAAATACTATTATTAATTTCCATTCCTTAATATTTAGCCCATTAACATGTGATATGTCTGGTAAAATTTTATAATAATACAGCTTTTAAAGCAATCAATTGGATTTTTCTTTATATGGATGAAGAACATTTAGTAAATAACAAGTCGTTTTTGTTTTACAAAGTAATTTAATTTGTCTTCAAGATCAGTAATATGAAAACCAATACAGTTGCATATTGATTGAAGATATTTCTTTTTTCGAAGTATAAACATTGAAAAAGTGTAGTTTTAGGGTTATTTTTGATTTTTTTTAAGGTTTGCTTTTTTTGTTTTAATTTTTTTTTGCATTTTTTTAATGTCATTTTCATATGCTGTAGACTCTGATCAGCATTAAATTTAAATTGCTCATAACTTAACCAAACACTGTGTTTTAATTAATTATTTTATATGTACAGTCAGCCGCATAAGTCGATTAACACATTCAAAAGTGCAAAAAAACTAAACACTCAACGCAACGCGCCATAAGTCGTGTTACGACTAGAGAACAAAATAAACTTCACATACAAACAATCGTAAAAAGCTTCAGTAAGTAAGTAAATTGAGTGTTCAGTTGTGCACTTTTGAATGTGTTAATTGACTTATGCGGTCGACTGTACTTAACTACTGTTAACCCAATGGATGCAATTTTTTCCTAAAAGTTATACACAGTAAAAAATGGTAAACGGTACCTAACCTTTTACTGAAGACAACCGTGAAATAACAATGTGGTATGTGTTTTGGTGAGTGAGTAAGGGATACCAGAGCACTTTTGGCAGTCCCTTATCCCTAATCCTACCGTCCTATGTGTTATAGGCTAACATCGCCTATAACATAAGCAACACCATAGGTTCTGCAAGTGCGCAGCCAACCGTAGATGGGATGGTCTCTGGCAACCCTTTTACTCACCGAAACCCAATAGCACATGAATGCTGTTAGTTCAAGGTGGCGGTTTCTGCTGCTAGACGGGCCACTCAAATGACTGCCAAACACAACACAGTGTGTCCTGTCACTATTGTCCAAATCCAGATCAGAACCAACTTTGAAAGTTAACCATTCTGGGAATCGAACCCAGGGCCCCTGAGATGTTAGGCAAGCACGTTTCCCACTCATCCAACGGGCTCTTAAACAATATTATGGCATAATCAATATCAGAAGGGTTTGTATAGCAGGGAATTAATTAAGCGGTATATAAATTTGTGACCACTGACCACTGCATATAAAGCAGTGAACATTTAAAATTCCACTTTATCGCACTTACGGGCGGAGCGGAATTCTGCCGTTACCATTGTATAGTATGAAAACAACGTTTCCTATCACATTTGCGGGCGGCGGGACGGATTCCGCCTGTCGCCTACTGTCACCCGCTGAACTAGCGGAGCGGGAATGATAAGGCTCTTGGCTATTTCTTTCATATCCAAATTTCTTTTGGTAGGTATTTACCAGTATTTACAAAAAAAGTTGTTTTTTTAAGAGATAGGTAAGTATGACCTTGTTAGTTTTGCAAAACAAAACAAAAAGCCGAATCGAAAAATAAATAGCGATCTTTTTAACAATAGGTACACAAATCTTTTTTTATTAGGTGTATCATGATCTGCTCCTGACGCTCCTGTCTCCTGCACTATACTAGCCGAAGTTACTTAAGTGAAAAGTTATCTGCAATCGGCATCTTAATATTGTTTGACTTTAAAATCAGTTATATAATTATGTCAATAAATTGAAACAAAATAAACTATATAATTTGTTTATAACCCTTTTGTTGATAGTCTGTGGGTTGTGTTCTGTGTTATTGCTCTATATACTTCCTTTTCCTTGCTCTATATACTAAAAACCAACACAGACTCCATACATATATTGTATAAAATAATATTTATCATTTATTTATGTATTTTATCGTATCGTATTGCCTTGTTCGATTTCGACTCGTTTTCACTTTTCTCAAACTCAACTCAACACAACAAATTACAAATAAAATTATGGATTAATAACAACAATAAGTATAAATTATATTAGCATATTTGTTAATATTTATGATCCTATATGGTGTTTTTGTGTTGGTTGTTAAGAAAAAGGAGAAGAATTCTAAGAAACAGAAGTCCTATGCTTATAAATAAATATTTTGAAATAAATTTATTTGTCGAATAAGTAACGCGAGAGAGATTCTAAAATGAGTACATCAAAAGATTCACAAGGTAAGCAATTATGTTTTAATTCTTGATAAGATATTTTAGTTCATTCACTAATTTAAGTTTAGAATGGTAGGTACTTTTAAAATTTATAGACCCATACTAATTAGTTAAGTAAAGATCTTGTTAATCTTATGATAACCATCTTCTTATAGAAGACCACTGCTGTTGTGGCTCGGTGAGTAAGGGATGCTAGAGCCCATTACCCTATCCTTTATCCTATTATAGTCAGCAGCGCTCATTGCTTTGTTTGTGTTATAAGTGACGGTAACTATCTACTATCAAGTGGACCGTCAGCCTGACCAATAGAGGAATTCAGGCTTCAAAATTCACATATTTGCATGATGTAATTTTCAATTAGAACATTTCAGTGTTATTTAGCTACATTGAAATAATATGAGAGGTCATTATACAGTTTTCTGTTATTAATTATTTAAGGGCTGCCAATAATTTTTGGCATCATTATTTGACAATATTGCCATTGAAAGTAATATTTTTTTTACAGAACAAGATTGTGCTGTCTGCTTGCAGAAATGCTATTATCCTACAAAACTGCCATGTGGCCATATTTTTTGCTTTCTCTGCGTTAAGGTATGTTGCCACTGCTTAATTAACCTTTAGGGTCAATGTGCGTCTGATGTAGGATGCACGTAGTATAAAACATAACACATCGAAAGACACACTAAAAGAAAAATTGAAGATTATTAGATGTGCATACCCTAAAGTTACTTGAAAGCTTAATGATGAATGAGTAATTGTAAAAGTGATTAAATTGCAGGGTGTCGCACTGCAAAGTAAAAAGTGTGCAATGTGCCGTGCACAAATACCTCCAGACTATCTGAACAATCCTGTACTTTTAAACAATTCATATACAGAAGACGACAGCAAAGAATATCAATGGTACTATGAAGGGAAAAATGGTATGTTATACACTGTAAATAAAATGTTATATAGACTAACCCATTGTAAACAATAAACATTGTAAGGTCTGAAAATCAAAGTTATCAAAATTTCACTTAATCAGACATTCTAGGAACAAAAGTTGGTTATTAATTAAGATATGACCTTAACAATAATTCAAGATTCTTATCATCTTGTACTCTGAATGACAATGAAGACACCTGTATTTACTAGATACTAGCTGACCGGAAAGTCCTTGCCATATAAATTTAAAATAATGAACCTTTTTTGATTCTGTAGAAAAGACATGTGTTTGTCCATATAAAGATTTATTTGATTCAACAATTTAGCTTAATATTTTATATTGTGTGGAACTAATAAATGTATTATAATTATTTAAACTAATATTCACAGTATATTTTGTTGATTTTTTTTTAAAACCATATGTTGTAACTGTAATTTCAGGTTGGTGGAAATATGATGAGTATAGCAACACTGAATTGGAAAATATGTATAGCGAGGGTACTTCAGAATGCACACTTCTCGTAGCCGGAGCTTTGTATTGTGTAGATTTTATAGATATGATTCAGATTCGTTGCAATGATCCTGTTCGCAGACGACGGGTACGTAGAGATTCACCATCTCTACCCGCTAAAGGTATAATTATTTTCGCAATTTAATATTTTACTAGTGTAGTGACCTGTGATGAAGACTTTATAACTGTGACAACAGTCCACCCAATTTTTTATATTTTTAGACAATCCCTCAGGAACAGAAAAAAAATTTTAGGATAAAAAGTACCTTATTATACTATGTTAATTCTATATAATAAACATACTCATAAACTTTCACATTTATAATATTAGTATTAGTAGAATACTGTGTAAAATAACCTTGCTCATAATTTTAAAATGTTTGCAGGCATTGCAGGAATAAAAACCGCAAAGAGAGATTCAGTGCAAACAACGAGCGAAAGTCAAGAGGATAGTATTGACTTAAACGTGGCAAGTTTATACCAGCATGTTGATGACATTCATCATAGTACATTGGATGACGACAACATTATATACTCTGAAGAAATTGCCGACGTCTTAGCGGAAATAAGGTATGTTGTGTCCAAAACAATAGTCAATGTAATTTTTTAGTTATATCATTCATTAAAACATTGATAATGTTTTTATTGTTACATGGCATCATAATTGTTAAGCCTTTCTTAAATTTTACCGTCGCCAATAACACAAGCAATGCCACAGGTGCTGCAAGTGTGCTGCGAACAGTAGTACTGATTATAAGTATCGACGTGCCGGATATTCGACAGTAATGAAAGATCTGTATCCATCACTTTTTTGTGGATCTTTTACCTTATTAATTTTTAATTCATACCTGAAATTCTACATATACTATATAGGTGATTAGGTAGCAATGAAAAACTATTAAATTCTATTCAGATTATTTTTTATTTCTTAAATTCAAACATTTTGCATTTTTATAATGCAAGCATCAACTATCGTTTCAAGGTCACGCGCACCGACACCGATTGCCTAAGAAAGTTAAGATCTGTATCTGCGGATCTACATTTTTAACGATCCGGCACATCACTAATTATAAGGAATGTCAATACTAACGTGGTTCGCAGCGCAAACCAAAGGCAAAGGACTCTGGCATACATTACTTACTCACAGATATAAAACAGCACACATGCTGTTATTTCACGGCGGACTGACGATAATAAACGTTATTCATAGTAAGAAGGTCTTACTGAGATTTTTTTTCTGCTCTTAATCTGGATAACAGACACCTTGCCATTACAAAGCCCTCCAATTTAATTTGAGGTAATCAATGTATATGTAATTCTTTTTTAGTGCAATCAATATTCACGACAACGACTCTGCAAACCCTCTTCCGGAAGACACATGATATCGCAATTTGAAATTATTCTTTGTTGAAGTTTATAAATGTATATTTTGCTCAGTGTTTGTATAGTGATGTTGTAAATATATAAATTTGAAATATGAAGTATATTCACTGGGAGGTAAGTCTCCAGGCATTCTGTCTGAGAATCTCGCGTCACAGATGACTTGTCCTAGTGAATATTTTGTCTTAATTTATTATAATGAGAATGTAGAAATTTATTGTTAATGTAATATTAAAAATTAATTAAAATGTTGTTGAATTTTATGGTTTTTTTTTAATGTGATATCACATCCCACTTATATTATAAACTAGCTGGTGCCCGCGACTTCGACCGCGTTCTCTATGGCCTTCCTCGATAAATAGACTATCCAACACAAAGAATATTTCAATTCGAACCAGTAGTTCCTGAGATTAGCGCACATAACCAAACAAATGCTTCAGCTGTTAGTAGTATAGATGCAAAAATTTGAGAGGAGTAGGGTAGGTATGGAGTATGGGACTATGGATGTTTGTTACACTTTCACGCAAAAACGGCTCAAATAGATTTGGCACAAATAGTTTATTACTTGGATACTTTTTATTTTACCCTTGAAAAATTATGGTGTTAATCAAAAAATATAAAAATTTAGTGTCACCATTGTCACAGCAATGAAGATGTTAAGGCTTTATATTACTTATACATATATTTTCTTTTTCAACATGGACGAAGTCACAGGCACTTATAATAATAGAATAGGTCATGTCTTAAAAGTGACTATATAATCTGTCACTTTACATGTATTAAAATATCACAACAAAACTTGATTGAAATTATTTATTTCTAGAACTAAACATGACAAACTTATTTTCATATCAGAAAAAACAGCTGAGTTGCTAATTTGATTGAATTATATAATTTGAGTAATCACATAACATACCAGAAATCACTTTAAATATGGAGAAAGCTTGCTTATTTCTTCATTTGTTACTTAAAAGTGAATCATCCTAAAATTAGAGTTAGCAACTCAGCTCTTTAGACTGTCTATATGAAATATTCTATTCCAAACTCATTCACCAAGGTCTGATGCGGCTTTGACTAGCGTGTGTAAGTATCCAGGTGTTATGCGGTTTCTTCACCATAGACATTTGTTTGTGGCGTCCAAATTTGTGGCACATAATGTACCATCTCTGGTCTCTTACAACAAAGTAGCAATCTTTACAACGTCTTCTCACTATCCTCTTGACCTTCATTGTGCAAACTTGTGTTATGCTCGGAATATAAGGAGATAAGAGCTTAGGTGTTGAAGCAACATTTTGTATTGTACTGAAGCATTTTGAAATGATACCAGCCGCCCCTAAAAATTGGGTTGTACCTATTTTCGTTGCAGTTTTTGCTAATGCTAAAACTCTTTGCATTGTGAGCAAGTATCTGCAAAGAGACATATAAGTCAGTATTTTGGTCAAACTATATTTATCATGTTGACTGTACTGTGTTTCAGTCATATTAGCAGCCCTTCTAGCAGTAACTTAGTTGGCTCTGGTGTGAATTTGGAAAGAAGCAGTAGTGCACATTTTGTTTTGCCGTAATTTCTGGCAGCAGTACCCTTAAAAATCACTGAAAAACAGCATGTATGCTTTTTGTTTTGGTAAGCAAAGGGATGCCAGACCAGAGCCAATTTATAATCCCTAATACTATTATGGTCGGCAGCGCACTTGCAGCCAAAGATTTAAATGTGCCCTTACTAGTGAAACTGTGTTACAAAATAAATATACTAAAGACAATAGTATAAAATACATATACTTTTGTCTAATGAGATAACACATTCCTTACTTCAAACGTGACTGTGACGATAGCGACGATCTCTTCAAGCGACCCCTTGTTAACAAATTTCGGTGTGTTTTTAGTATGGCGCGAGGATATTAGGGGGCATCTTCGATTTTAATCTTTGCTTGCAGCACATGTGACGTTGCTTGTGTTATAGGCGATTGCAGCCACCTACCTTCAAATGGGCCATTAGCTTGTCTCGACCTTAACATAAAAAAAACCACATATATATATATATAATTATAAATCACTATCCAATGCGATATATATATGTGATTTTGCTGGCCTCTTAGCATGAAAATGTTTTAGTATCTAATGTTCGTAAAACTACACTGGCATTTAAATTTAAAGAAAGTCGATCCTACTTTATTTTTAATTCCTTTATTTAAAGTGTACTTAGACTTTAATTCCTTTAAAGTATTAAATAATTCGCAAGAATTTAATAGTAACTTAACATAGATTTGGCTGTAATAGTATAGTAAATAATATGCAAACGTACCTATTGATTTTTATTTCAATTTTAGTAGAATTTAATTATATTGAAATTAGTTCACCAACAAACAAATTCATGGAGGTTTGGAGGTTATTAAATCTATATATATATATAACTTAAGTAACAACATAGTCTTTATAATCTGTGACTTAAGTTCTGACTTCTGACTTTGAGTTTGACATATTATGACAAATGTTAATTAGAGATATAACCATGATATAACTGCCATGATGCTGCCATGTGACATATGAATTGTGGTTACAGAACACTATTAAGAGTTAAGGTTAAGGAGGACAATCTTATATGGGCGATAAACTAAAAAAGTGGCAACTAAAATCGACAAATAGAGATGGCGCTGGTATGTCTAAGGCAGTGATCTAGAGAGTTTGAGAGTATGGAGAGTATGAAATGAATGTAGCAGTTGTTGACGGAGTGAAGTGCGCGCTGAGTTGAATTGTTTACTACTAGCTGCACCAGCGCCATCAGTCTGTCGTTTTTCAACGGACACTTTTTATACACAGAGCTTGCGCTCCATTACCTCTATTCTCCTTGGTTAAGGTAAGGTACACACAAACTAGCGGCGGACGCGTTAAACGGCAATCACACCATACAATTTGAACGTTTCCTATTTAGGAATCTAAGTAGAGATCTCGTGATCACACTACGCTAAATTGATTTCTAAGTCGAAGACATAGAGTTGAAAATGGATAAACTCTCAATTGAATCCAATCTGTTCTAACTGCGATCACACCTTTCGATTTCCTAAATTGGATACGTTCAAATTGTAAGGTGTGATAGCCCTTTTAATCTGCAATTGTGCACGGTTGTTCACGTCCCAGTACTCCAGATTTCTATCGGACCATCGGACGTCCTAACGCTCAAAGGTCCGCGAATTAAATCTGGAGTACTGGGACGTGAACAACCGTGCACATTAGCAGCCGTGTCCGACTGCCGACTGCCGCGGCAGCTGAACACGTCTGCTTGTTTGTTTGCACCTTTATCAATCAATTTATGCCGTATGCCCTTATATATGTCACTGCTCAGATTACTCAATATATTTAAATTTAAAAATATATTTGTCTTATATTATATAACTAAACAATTATGTATTTTTCGTAAAAATTGGTCTTAGACATTTAATAAAACACAAAATGTAACATTTTATTTGGATAAGGAATATATTTGTCCAGTGTGAGGATCGACGGCGAGTGAGGGCGGTAACTCTGCGGCGATATCGGCCAAAGCTTCCCAACGAGTCGCGCGGCTGCTCTCCGATTGGCTGGGGCTGATTGTTCCTTCGGAGGATTCATCTCTGAAACATAACATATATTTCATGAAGGAATAATTAAATTAAGAGAAAGTTTGCGAAGATGTAGATAAATAGATGTTTGTTAATCTTTTAAAAACGGCTTAACGAATTTGGATGAAATTTGACACACAGATAGTTTAAAATATCGCACCTTTATTCCTATATATCATTCATCATAAATAACATTTACACATATTTATTAAAAATAAGCAAATTATGCAAGAAAGCTATTTTAGTGTCGTAGGAATGAAGTCAATGAAGGGAGTGGAATTTTATTTTAGTGTCGATAGACTAGATAGGTTAACAGCGCCCTCTAGATCAACGACTAAATGACTAGAAATTATAACTTAGAAATGAATGATTTTAATTAGTGCTCAGGAAATTAATGGCGTTAAAAACAAATTTTTGAAGGATTTCAAACCAGTAACTACCTACGGTATGTAGATAGTACAGTATATTTTGATAGTTACACAAACTCACTTATTTTTCGTTGAAAAACTTTCAGTCTTATTTGGATGGTCATCCATTTTCACAACATCGTCAATTTTTTCAACGTCACACGTTTCCGTATCCTTCAAACTGTCTTTGTTCTCTGAATTGTCTGCGACATACAATTCAACTACCCTCTCAACCACCTCTTCTAAGGTTGCCAATCTGTCTTCTAATTGTGGATTGTCAGCATTATCGGCCTTATTGTTGATTTCCGGGGCGTCTTCAGTTGAATTGAAATCTTAAACACACAAAAAAGAATAAAATATATTATAAAATAGCAGGTGTTTGCGACTTCGACGGTCTTGGAAAATGAAAAATACAACCCAACATTTTTATCGCTGCGACAACGGTGGCGCCCAATTATTTACATTGATACACGATCCCTCGGTATCCTAATATTTTTCCAGGGTAAAGAGTATCTCTTTTTCATGTATTAAACTATCTCTGTGTCACATTTCAACCAAATCCGTCCAGTAGATTTTACGTGAAAGTGTAATCAACATACATCCAACGATCTTCACAAACTATCGCATTCTAATACGACAAAGTTCTTACCTTTTTCGTTACTTAAAACCTCTACATTTGTTTTTGAACTGTTTCTAGCTATTAATGGTAATGGCTCAACTAAATTACTATCACATGTCGGAAGCACCTTAATCTCACTATGATTATTCTCACTGCCCTTTTTAATTTCCTTTACATCTTCATTTCTCACGTTATCTCTGGCTCCAGTTACATCATCATCAGAAAAACTAATCCTTTTCTCTGAAAACACAAAAAGTACCGACCATTTTACACTGCGCTCGACAAATTTCACATAATTAGGGCAACGTCTTTGTGTAGAATTAATTAGTCCTTTACTATTTAGTAGTTATAAAGTAACGCTTGGCCTTTACACTGAACTGACCTCCAAAAATATTCAGCACGCTAAATTACTATATTATACGTCACAAAACCATAAATAGCAGACTACAAAGCACTTAATTAAATATGCAAAAACGCGGGGCAACTAGCGGCAAACTTTAAAAAGAAAAAAAGAAAATTAATGTTTCAGTAGGCTTCAGTACTGAAATAAAGCATATTTTTACTCCATAATAATACCTAATGACTTAATTTAAGCTACCCTAATCAGTTTTATCTTATAAGTAAGTGTGAATACCTTAATAATTGCTTTTTATCAAAAACACCTCGGAATCTACCTGTAGAATTTGTTTGCGGTACGACCATGCCTGGAGTACTGCTCGTGCAACCCATGATGCATCTAGACGGATTTAGGCTTCAGCCATCGGTGCTTAAGTGTAGCCAGTAGTATCCGAATTGGTGGGAATGACAATTTGATACACGAGATTAGTTATTTATCTAAAGTAGCTGAAAGTCCAGTGTACACCGGTAACGTTGCGCGACTGACTGAGCTGAGCGAGCGCTCTGGAGATCGTATCGCACTTATTATGGGAGGAGGGAGCCCACACGACTGACCTCGCACCCCCATCGCGTTTTTCCAATTAAACGGACGTTGTAGTAGGTACATTCTTTTACATTGACGCGAGTAATGTTCAAGACCTTTCTTCCCTCAAGCAGTACAATGTGAAGGATGTATGAAGTGGGTAGGTGCCCAATTTATAACCACATGAAATGAAATATTTCACTTATGTTCGTATTGTTTACTTTTCAGCGAAAATTTCTATTTAATATCTATTAATTTATACTGCTAGATATAGAAATCAGTCCACTCTAGCTCTGAAGATTGGTAGAGGACTTCACTGGTTTTAGTAGTTTGCCATTCTTAATAAACGGGCAGATCAAGATTATTCTTAACGACAAAAGACGGGCTGACCGCCCACTTGATGGTAAGTGGCTAACTGGCTACCGTCGTCTATAAGGACAAGTTATTAGGAAGGTAAAGGGAAATGGGCTCTAAAATCGCAGTGTCCTGAACTCTGTCTGCCTCGACGGCAGCTGATCCTTCTTTCCAATATTTTACATATTAATAAATATTTTAATCTAATTAAGCTGCAGTGGAGAAAACTTACGGCATAATTGAAATGGCTTTGCTTTCCGGTATCGTGCAACTAAGTAGCTTGCCTAGATAGAGCCAGAAACTAACTTTTCCTAAACAAAAGTTTAAGGTTGTCTTTTTTTCTTTTAACATTATAACATTTTTAGAAATAAAAAAAATGAGGATGGAGTTAGAGGGGGATTGAATTCTCGTCCTCCGACATAATCGGATAATTTTATGCTGTTGCATTGATGCGACGTAGTTAGTTATCTACGTATAGTTTTCATTGCTTAGGATATCTCGTCGTAAATTGTTTAATAGGTACGTTGGTAGAATAAACCTGGTAGGTACCGACGATATATCTAATAGTTGTATTTTGTATATATCCGATAAGTAAATATTGATTAGACCAAATTAGTGCAAATTGAAAAATATTTTTATGTGAATATTATTTTTCAAACTTAAACATGTAACGAATAATCACAAAATACCACTGAGTTCTTGACCTTAAAAAAGTCCTCATATTTTTATTAATAGGGAGAAGGGGCCATTTAAGGCTAAAGAGCTCTTTCCGTTGGTAGGCTATATGGAATAAAGTCGTTAAAGAATTTTTCTCTCAATTACCTTGGAATTGTAATCCAACTAGCTTCTGTTGGCGACTTCGTGCGCGCCCTTTTCCTTAGGTGTTAAATCTTCAACTGATAACATAAATATTATTGATTACAATGTGGTTTAATATCAACACGAAGCACGTGTGCTGTTAGTCCATTTTACCAGTTAGGTATTCCTAGATTTCTTTAGTTTTACCTTGTCCTATAAACCTAATAGCCTAAGAAAGTTATCGATATGTCTTCCTGGAATGCTATTAACATAAATGGGAACTTTCGTGAAAAATGTTAGATTTCCGAGGGATCGTCTATAAATATAAAAAATCGGGAGCCACCTTCGTCACAGTGACAACGATATCAATCAGGGGTTATATTACTCATATACTTACCTATTTTTGTTTTTCAATGCGGACAAAGTACGAGCACCAGCTAGTGTAAAATAAAAGTAGGTACCTATATTTTTAACCAAAGAAAATAATGTGATCGTTTATTATGCTCACGTGCTTAGCAGTTAAAACAGTTGTAAGCATTTGTAGCAGCAACTACTTTGAAAGTGTTCCGGCATGCGAGAGCTCTTTGTTTCACTAAATAAATTTGCCCCCGCCCCCACACCAGAAGGTATTTTATACGACTATTCCCACGCTGTTCAGTGTTCACGGCCACCCACGGTAGGTCAGACTTAAAAATAATTCCTGTCTATACTCGCTTCTCTGCTACTTAGTTAAGTAATTTTACCTACACTGTACGTGAGCAGTTAATGTTATCGCTGTGAAATCTAATTTAGATAGGTATTCTACATTTATAAGGATTGAGGAATTCAAAGCTGGTCTCTTTTAATAATAAATGCCCACTTATTATTATTATTTTTAATATTGAAATCAACAGATAATATAATACATATACCTACTTTTGTATACAAAAAAATGTGGGCGAAAACTTTTAAAAATAAAATTAAAAACACGAATGTAAATTATTAAGAAGTCTAATTATTTTTTGTTATTAAAATTGTTTCTCTATTTTTTTTGTTTTGGTCGCCTGACAGGTTGATAGTCCACTTGATGGTAGGTGACTACCGTCGCCTATGACTATGACTATGACACATCAAGCCAGCGCCCCAGATGCTGCAAGTGCGCTGCCAACCATAGTAGGATTAAGGATAAGGGACAGTGTAATAGGCTCTGCCATCCCTTCTATATAAAAGCTTTAATTGTTCTTTTGTTCACCAAGGTTTTTTGTTAGGAGCCAACTTTGATTTCATTTCCAAACTTGACTTTACCAGGAATCGAACCTAACCACCCAACCAACGGGCTTGTCAAAATCATCGTTGCTCGTTGTTATATATTTTTATTTTATAAAAGGAAGACAGGCTAAGTGCCTTTTCACACACACACGGTTTCCGTCTAAACGGCAACCGTTGAGACGGCTGTGGATCTTTCACACGTAAGTATCTACACGGTTGCTGCTACCTGTGCCGCGTGCGATCAGTTGAATATCAGTGCGAAATCACGACCGTGCCGTGCCCGTGTACGTGTGAACGGTTTTCATACTAGGCCATAGAAGCGTTACAGTTCCACCTTCCTTGTCCGAACTGCTAGGGAGTGGAACTCATTGCCTGCGTCCGTGTTTCTTCAAAATTACAACCTCGGGGTCTTCAAATCCAGGGTAAATGGGCATTTACTAGGTAAGCGTGTTCCACCTTCGGCCGCATCTGCACCTTACATCAAGTGAGATCGCGGCCAAGCGCTGCCTTGATTTAATATAAATAAATAGATCACTACCACACGGTCGACGTGACGTGGATTTGAACGGCTACATCACGGTCACGGCATAGTGTGAAATCTTGTATAATGTCATTACTGAACCGCCATGGTACCGTATATACGGAAACCGTGTGTGTGAAACGGCACTTACGGTCCACAATACCACGGGAAAAAAATATTAGGTACTTACCCGTAGTATAGCTAAGTTTCCCACTCTTAGAGGGTAATTGTTTTGTTCCAATGTTCATTTATGATGCTATAAGCATTCCTTCCTTTCAAAACAGTTTCAAAACAATTATGGTTTATGATCAAAACGAATAAAACTGACAATAAGTAGTAATTGTTATTCAAGTATAATTATCAGTCAAAAGTAAGAAATGACAGAAATACATGCACCCAAGTGTAGCATGAATAAATTACATCGATATAATCGCTGTTAAGGTACACACAATGGACCGTTGAACTTTTGAGAGTGAGGCGGTGCGTTAGGTACGTTATTGTTCTGAATGCGAGCAAGGGCAAGGGCCCGCCTCGGCCACCACAACGTCGCCACTAAGTGCTATCGCTTCTATTTCCACGGCGGCGCCCAAAGGCAATTTGGCTACCTGATACGTCGCGCGAGCAGGATAATCTTTAGTAAAATCTGAAATTAAATAATGACCACCAAATAAAAATATCTCCAAAACGGCTCACTCTATTAATTCTCTTGTAAGGGTTTGGTTGCATTTATAGCGGACTAGATCAATTTGTCTATTTATCTTAAGTGTGTGATGCACATGCGAACTAAATTACTAAGAAGGCTGCAATTAAATAACAGAAAGTACCTAGATACATATTATAATGTCAGTGATATTATAATTTATATCACCTATCTATAGTATCTATATCTGTCTATTTGATCATAGCGTTTCATAGATAATTGGAACCAGTTAGTCAGTTGGTGCAGCAACGTTGGCCGCTGTAATATGAACCGTCTCTGCTTTGCTATCGCTTTTCAATTTTACAGTTGCAGTTCGTTGCCAGTTCCAAGTTTATGTAGTTCCAAGAATTATGCAATTATAAAACCCAGTTGGAAATTACTTAAATGTGAATTTTTATTCAAAAAATTAATTTAGTCAAAAGAAAGAAATTTTCATGATAATTTTAGCGTACTTAAAAGTTATAAAAAAATAATTAAAAAAATAGATAATTTACCTACAATAATATAGTTAAAATATATTTTGCAAATCTGTTTCCAAAATAACACTCGTTTTTTTTTCGTCCTTTTTAACTCTAAGCTAACCCTAAAAGGCCTTCGACCTTTAAAAAAATATTTAATAATACTAGTTAGTCTAATATTTAATTTCCTTTAATTTAATTTATTAATAGAATAAATTTGAAGAATCAAGGTAAATGAACTCACTAAAACAAAGTGCTAGGTACTATCTAGCGATTAAGGGAACCCAAAATAGCGATAGGCAGCACGTTTTCATATTAGATCGCGTGATATTTATATTCTATCATTTATTTCATAAATTACAAGGTCAAGATTTTGGGCTGACGATAGTGGGTACGTAAATTATTTTTATTGTTAGAACCTAAGTTAAGTAGGTAACACAAAGAAGATTTTTCCTACTGTATTGTCTGATGAAAAATTAGCATTCTGTAATATTCTTTTTTTTTGCAAATTATATATAAAAACCTTCTCGCTTAACGCTCTTTCCATTGGTGGAACGCTTAACGCTCTTCCGTATCCGTCACGTAGTTTAAAAGATCTAAGCGTATTTCTAAGAGGGACAGGCGGTAAGCTACTTTGTATGGGTTCTGAGTTAGGTAGTGGAAAATATATTTAGTACATTATAATTTACATACATTCCGCGTAGACAGCATTGACCGCTTGAAAAGTGTCCATGTCACCAAGAAGAATAGTAGTCTTAACAACGGACTGTAAGGAGGAGCCTCCAGCCTCTAAAACGTGTTTCAGGTTGTCCAAAGCTTGCCGCGTTTGAGCTTCTGCACCTCCACACACAAGTTGTGCCTGTTGATCCAATCCTAACACTCCCGACACGTATAAGGTTTTATCTGCTAGGATAGCTTGGCTGAAATAATGTTTTTAATGTGAATTAATGCTTCGTATACGTATATAACCTTTCTTAGTGGATGCTTATCTATATCTATACCTACTAATATTATAAATGTGAAAGTAACTGTCTGTCTGTTAACCAACAATCATACCTTCCATTAAAAAATGTTCCCGAGGGATCATTTAAAATAATATAAAAAACTAACGCCTGGCCAAAGTGTTACAATTCAATTGGATTACATTACCTAATTAAAGAATTGTGCTTTTATGAGTCAGACCAGACATATTTTGTTCACTACTATTTTTGGGTTGGGTTTTGATCCTGGGACTACACGCGCCCGGGATAGATTCATTTAGATTACACAAAAGACATGTGCTTATTACAAAAAAAATATACTTACAAGACTTATTTGTTACTTAGTTTACGGTTAGGTTATGGAATCTTTATAAATTCAATGGGAGCAAGCGAAGCGCAGTGGACCCCTATCTCTTATTAGAAATGGCCTATTTTATAAACTGCATGGCGAAGAAAAAGATATTTTGCAATTGGTTACCTGTAGGGGCCAACGGGCTTGTAGATATTCGGAGAAGTAACAATTGTTTTAGTGATTACAGTCTTCAGTGACATTGTGATTAGCGCTATTGCGCTTTTTAGTATTTTTTTTATAATTTTTAGGACGCTACTAAACACGTCTTATTCTCCACTAATCAATTTACAATGTGTATGTTAATGCTAATGAGTACTAGTAAGAGATAGGTACGAGTATATTACGCAACAAAAGGTCAATAGTTCAGTGCGGCAACGAACAATATTTATTTAACTGATAATATTAATTTCGTATATAACAATTTTGACGACACTTATTTTCTTATTACTTCAAGTGACATCAGTCAGTCAAATTAGTCTTGCCTACGCGGTTGTCCAAAGGTTAAAAATAAAAGAAATGTGGCACTCATTGCCTTCTTTAAACTACACCTCCTTATAGCTTACTAATAGCTGTTGCACGCGACTTTGTCCGCGTAACTTTATAAAATATAGCCTATGGTACTCGCTGATAATATAGCTTTCTATAGGTGAAAGAATTTTTTAAATCGGCCCAATATTTTTGACTTTATTCATTACAAATATACAAAAACTCACTCTCTTTAAATTAGTATAGAAGTAGGTATAATATCTAATTGTTGAGAAAAACAATAAAATCCTCGAAAATGTTGAATTTCCCGCCAAACTTCGAAACATCGCTAAAACCGTGTCATTGATAATGACTAGATGGCGCTAAATATTGTATTGCTGTTCCTTTTAAATTTGCAAAGAAAATTAGCTTTAGCTTAGCTAAAGTTACTAGCTGGTGCCCGCGTTAAAAATAAAATACAACTCCTGACAAAATATGTATTCAATATAACGCCTGACGTTATATTTTTGTCAAGCGTTAGAGCTTTATTTTTAAAAAGCTAGTGCCTGCGTGGAAACTATTGCAGAGATTTTATTCAATCGATTGAGTAGTTTCAAAGAATACCTCTTACTCTTACATACAAACGGTAACTCTTTATAAAATCTTAGACTAGTCACCCGCTCCCAGTTTCGCTCGGGATTTTTTTCTTACCCTCTTTACAGAAGTGAAAACTAAATTAAAATCCGTCGAGCGTTTTTAAAGTCCATATTTTTTATTTATATAGATACTAACTTCTGCCCACGACTTCGACCACGTTTAAAAATTAAAAACATCTTTATCGCTGACGACAGTGGCGCCACCATGGCGACAGTGACGCCCAATTTTTTTATATCAATCAATACTTATACTATTAATAAATCTGTAAGTGTAGGTATTGTATGTATGTTCCTTCCTCCATAACATTAGTGATTTTCATGAAATTTGGTAGATAAACATTTAGACGTACAGGACATGATAGGCTACTTTTTTCTTTTTCAACGCGGACGAAGTCGCGGGCGCCAGCTAGTTTTTAAATAATCGTCGGCAACTTAACAAATTTCCAGGATAAATAGTCCCACCCTATTTATGTTAATCCAAACATCCCATCTATCCTCACAAACAATATTAGTAAGATGGATTCTTAAAAGAAATGTTTGAAAATTTGTTAAATACTCTATAGTTATAGTTACAGATACATTTTTAAGTCTTAGTTTTCAGCTGACAGGTTGAACCTTGTTTTACCAAGAACGGAAATAAAATCACAGGAATTTAACAAGAAAATTAAAATCAAAACGACAGTTTGTACAAAACATAGTCATTTATTTTGACTTACTATGTACATCATTTTTTACAGTTGCCATTGCTACTCCATTTTCATCACGAGTACCACCTAACACGACCACAAAAAGAGCTGATAACTGCAAACTGTTCCAAATTGTTTCAACCCATTTATCTATTTCCAGCACTATTTCCTGTTCATCGTCACAATTCACTTCAAGTTTCAAATGTCCCATTGCAAAGTTGTATTCATTAACTGCCGTTGAAAGCGTCGTTATCACATCTTTCGTCTCTTCAACTGTATTAAGTTTTACTTTTTTCGATTTATTCTTTTTCAATAATGCTGATATACTTTCTTTGGCTTGAGTTAAATATGTATGATAATCTCCAGTGATATCATCTCGTCCGACAACTAAGGATGTCTTCTTTTGCTCAAGCATATGATTAAATATTGACATAGCGTATTCAGATTTTTGAATAATTGTCCTAGCGTTCTCCTTATATTTTTCCCTGCTCGTGTGAACTGCGTCCCCATACTCAACACTTCTTTTGAGCTTTAATTGTACAAGCTTGAGAGCTGCTAAAGCGTCTTCAGCTGGATTATGACCTTCCGCACCGTTCTGTATATCTTGCTGAAGAAATTCTTTAGCTAAAACTTTCAATTTCGGCTTACGACATCTTTCACTAGTAAAATTATATATCGTACTCGTATCTATTACATAGGGATGCATCATTTTTAAAGCATTTAGATCAGTATTCAACGAGTGTCCAACTAAAATAGCATCGGCTGGTAACAATTGTCTTATATCTTCCTGTACATGTTCCAATCTTTTCTCTACATCATCCAACAAAGTTTTTGTAATACCAGAGTACTGTGTTAAGTAATCTGTAATTTTGTTGTAAGGTTTCACTAGACTCTCATAGACAACTTCGTGAGCCTCGTTCACAACTGAAACTCGTGTTAGTTCAGAGCCAAAGTTTGTCATACACATCTCACAGTCCAGTCCAAACATCGGAGACTTGGCAGTTACAGGTTTGTATTCACTTTTCGTCATAACATAATCAGAATAAGCATTCTGAAGTTTGCCTTTCAGTGGAAGCGGGTAGTTCTGATCGATCAATTGCCACGCAGACAATATTAGCTGTGTTCTTGGAAATTTATCCTCAGATTTCAAATCGATTTCTTGCTTATCTTGATCTTGTATGGGAAAAACAGCTTTCATCATAACCATTAAGTCCTTTCTTGTTTCTAACGCTAAATCCATACTTCCATATTTCTGTATGATGGCATCCTTTTCAACCTCAGTGAGAGGAACTAGGGCTAATTCTTGTATCAGAGAACCGTTATATACAGATGGAGTGAGAATTTCAAAATAATCACTAAACATTTTCTTTAAATTGTGAAGTTTATCCTTATATTTCTGCCAATGTTGTAGAGATACACCCTCTAGTACAAGACAAGTTGTCTGTTTGATTCTAACACATTTCTCTAATACGTACCAGCGTGGTGATATGGCAACATTAAGGCTGCCCATAAGAGAGTGTAGTAGCAAATGTTGTATATCTGTTAACATCAAAGGCACTCTTTTGTTACACTCAATAGACAAAGAAGCTGCTTCTCCTGCAGACTTTAAACGAAATTTAGCCGTTTGCTTAATTTGCTTATGCCTATGCTTTGGCATTTCCCCTTTCTCTGTTGACTGCTGTACAACTGTAAACAAAAGTTTTATTTTTACACACATGTATGTAGGAATGGTAGATTATACAATGAACTAACTTCTAGACTTGGATCCAAGTAATTTTTTTCTGCAAATTACATAACCTTATAGTTCTTCACTAGTGAAAACCATATCAAAATAAGATGGGTGGTTTAGAAGTAGTTGGCAGTGACCAGTAACTTTATTTGTTGTTACCATAGACATGTTACCTGTGAAATACGCACATTAAATTGAACACTCACTAGAAAGTGAGAAAGTTATCATGTGGCCAATACATTTTTCTTCACAATCCATTTACTTTCTTCATTGCTTCATCTCATTTTAAAATTTACATCATCAATTTTTATTTTATATTTAAATAAATAAAATAAAAATATCTCGAAATACTTTTACTTATATTTTCTTGACAGGTGGATAGCAATATCTCTAGCAATTTTCTAATATGTGCGTAAGGTAGTCACAAATTTGATGAAAATTATTTGTCTTTTTTTTATAGTGTGTCTTTATTTAAATAAATTTTCTTAAATATTTATTTATTTATTTATATTTGGGAAACATACAATATCTCGTAACACATATTATACACATACTTTACAAGTAAAACATAAATCAAAAAAGTTTCCACTAAATTACTAAAACATATTAACTATAAGACTTAGTGCCTGTTTCAAAAACGTCAAGTATGGCCTACTTAACGTAACTGTCATTTAAAGTCACCGGTAACCGGGGATAATGGATCTGATATACCTTTGTTTGTACGGTAAACGTCCCAAACATTGAATAGAAAATAATAATAAAAAATCGACTATCGATGGATGCACTAAATCGAGTGCATAATTCAATAAAACAGAAAAATATTTCTAAAAGTAAATAATCAACACTTTACTTGACGTTGGTGAAACAGGCGCTAAATAGTACATAATATTGAAAGCCGAGAGAAAACATACACAAAGGCAGACAAAAAAAGAAAGAGAAAAAGAAACAAAATACACCAGATAACAAATAACATACCAAATAAATAGATAAACTGTATAACTGTATATGATATAAGAGGTTTGTATTTTCAATGGCTAAGTAGGCAGCATAAAGAACAACTATTTCCTTTAATTAACTTGTAAACAATTTTACCAGTTATAAGGTATAGAAACATCATTCTCTTAAATTGATATAACTAGTATATTTTTTCGTATGTATGTATACGAACATTTTTTTGTGTAAAAGTTATAACCAAATTATTTTTACTTAATGTATTGTACCTGTCAGTTTCTAGTTTCTACCAAGTCATGATGTCTCAAAAGTTATTTTAGGACTAAAACCATCATTAGTGTACTTTATTGTGTAATTTAATAAGTTCATTCAGTCTTTATAAAGAATTATATTTAAAATAGAATCATTACTTACTGTTATTTGTTTCTGATGAAACATGTAAGCGGCGTTTCTTAGAAGGGCTTGTATTCATGGTTTAAACACTGTTTCAATTAGGTATTTTAAAGTTAGTTACATCTGCTGTTCTGAATACCAAAAAATTTAGATCCAATAATCAGCTCCAATAAGACCATGTCATTAAATTCGTCCTCTTAATTAAACACAACATGAGCTTTATTATCATCGTGGGTTTTATTATATTTAACAAATTAGGGTTTCAGTTTAGAATGATAGGCAAAAATATTATTAAAATAGGCAACAATTACGAAACATAAATAAAAAGAAAATTAACAAATCACAAACGGCATTGATTAGTGGTTACTCGTAGATAAAAAGTCGTAAAGCAACGCGTGCATAATTTATATTTTATTTTTCTATGGCTCAGCTCAGTGAGTCTGAGTATACTGAGAGATTGACCGATGGACGCTCAGACGATGGACGCGATGGACGTGGACGTATTTACGATACTTGCTTCAAAGTACCGTCGGAGCGCTTGGTTGGTATGGTACCAAAACTCAAAAGTACCAATTCCAATTACAATTTTGTAACTCAAAAGTATTTGCTTGCAAATTATTTTTATGTCTATTTGAATTTTGAATTGAAAATCGCCATTTTGGCGCTGTAGGCTATGGAGTGTAAGTACATGGAACTAAAACTAGTGATGTCCGCATGATAGGGACATTTATAGAATACACAGTTCTTCATGTTTCAAAACTCAAGCGGACACAAATAAACTTAAACAGTCCCTGACATCAACAAATAGAATAAAACAGATACTATTATACTTAAACGGCAATCACACCATACAATTTGAACGTATCCTATTTAGGAATCTAAGTAGAGAGCTCGTGATCACGCTAAATTGATTTCTAAATCGAAGATATAGAGTTGAAAATGGATAAACTCTCAATTGAATATCTATTCGTTAGAACAGATTGGATACGTTCAAATTGTATGGTGTGGTAGCCCTTTTATCTATGGATTAAAAATACGCAAACGTTAAAATTAGTTCCAGTACTTACGTACGGCGGCGCTTCAAAATGGTACAGATCGCGCGGCGAGAGTTTGGCTTTGACCTTCGGGTGGAGGGGATTACTGCGCATGGGTACTGTCACGCACACAATACTTTTCCTTTTTTATGTACCAGGTTGGATATTTGAGTGGGTCAAAATTCATGTACAGTGGTAATAATGCTAGAAAATAATACGAAATAGATAAACTTCTTCATTTATTAAAACTATTGATAGTTATTTTACTTATATAAAATGTTTATTTCCTTTTAAAGTTTACAGAGACAGCGATGAAAATTCTAAATAATTGTTTTTTAATAAAATTATTTATTCCAAGATACATGTAAAATTGGTACATACAAACAAAAGAAAACTTAAAATAATTATTAAATACAGTGTGTCCCTGGATAATCTGCAACCCCAAAAGGGGGTGAAACTACACCAAAATTTAATTTAAAAAAAGTTAACATTAAAAAAAGGTCTTAGCAGGTGTTTTTTTTTACGCATTTTCAAATCACTTTTTAATATTTAACAAAAAAAACTTAACTGACAAACTTAAACAAACAAACTCAACAAATAATAACAATCGACAACAATATACAATTAACGAAAATAGCAATTCACTTGTGAACGTGATTGTACAACAGGAGTGCGCGGTACGTCGTATCGATGCGAGAGGCAGGGAACGACTGGAGCGCCAATCAGAGCACCGCGTGCGCCTACACACCCGCCCCGCACCCCGCTAATTGCCCGTTGATACCCAATTTCTGATTTCTGCGCAATAACGGTCAAAGCCAAACTCTCGCCGCGCGATCTGTACACGAAAGTATCTGTAATTTGTATGGGATAACCAATCCAGAGGTATATAGAGATCAGTGATTTCCTATGTTATCGGGCGCAAGCAGAGTTGGATAATACATGCATGGAAATCGATCTATGTGGTTATATAAATAAGGAACACAATCGTATTTGCAAATAAAAATACTTTGGACCAAAGTATTTTTTCTTGATATGATTATGATCTTAATTGGTAAAGCAATACGAATCAATTTCCTTTGCAAGTATTTTGCAAAATTACAAGATAGTTGATAGTTCAAAGTTTTTTATTCTGCTTCTTATTTTTATAATGACACGGACCGATTTCTTTAATTAAAAAAAAAAAAAACAATAACTAAATCACATACATAAAAAAATGAATTAAAATCTTTTAACTACCCCTGCTAACTTTTCTTAGCAGACAGTCCTAAGCCTGCGATTCTGTCTCTAGGACCGAATGCCACCAAATACTTTCAAGCGAAAGTGTTTTTATACCTGGTTTTAGAAACCTGATTCATAATGAACTCTTTTAATCAATTCTTTCTTGAAACCTAATTGATAAATAAATGTTTTTTTTTTGGTACTTTTTGATACTCTTATTTGCATTTTGCAAGTATATCCCATCCCTAGTATGTAGATAGTTCGTATATATTCTGTGTACAGATCAGTACAGATACCAAGTTTTCCTTGAACTGTGGGTGGGTCTAGTATGAGTTTGAGTTTATAATAGTTTTATAATTTTATTATAATACTAATACAGCCAGAGCATTTTAACATCTAAACCAAGGAGAATAGAGGTAAAGGAGCGCAAGCTCCGTGTATTAAAAGTGTCCGTTGAAAGACGACGAACTGATGGCGCTGGTTGCAGCTAGTGATAGTAAACAATTCAACTCAGCCCGCACTTCACTCCGTTTCATTTCATACTCTCAAACTCTCTAGATCACTGCCCTAGACACACCAGCGCCATCTCAATTCGACGATTTTAGTTGCCACTTTTTTAGTTTAACACCCATATAAGATTGTTAAGCTCCTTAATCTAAACACAAACAATGTCTGCCTCAAGTAGGAAACATAGATACACCAAATTGTGCCTTGTGTATTAATATGATGTAGTCTCTGTGCCGAAAGTCTATTTTATTATCTATCATTATATTATAAGTTACTCTATGTTTTCTACCAACGTTTGACAATGACAGCACCGACGAGAGGATAGGATAAAAAAAAGAGCCACTACACAACACTGATCTGATAGTCGCTTGCTTTAATGTTTTATTGATTTTTTCCGAAATCTCGCAAATAAATCTAATAAGATATGGAACCCAATCCGGTAATGATCGCTGCTACAACAAAACAAACAGCATCGGTAAGTTACAAAAAATATTTCAAGCTTAACACTAAATATTTTTCTCTTGTAATTATTTCGATTTTTGTGTTTCAGCTTATATTTTTACACGGTTTAGGGGATACGGGGTGAGTTAAAATAATTCTACTCGATTCTAGAATCATGAACTCTAAACGGTTTTGTGTTTAATAAAATATTCACATACTTATATTTACTTTGTAGTCATGGGTGGGCAAGCACCATAGCCGCTATACGAGGACCTCACGTAAAAGTGATTTGTCCAACTGCCGCTACAATTCCGGTGACCCTAAATGCTGGATTTCGAATGCCTTCCTGGTTTGATCTGAGGACTTTGGATGCGACCGCTGCTGAGGATGAAGAAGGAATTTTAAGAGCTACAAGTCTTATTCATGGATTGATTAGTGACGAAATTAAAGTAAGTTGCTTATTGTATTTTAAATTTTAATGTACAGTTACATTTTTTATGATAAAAAAGTACCTAGTATTAAGTTTAAATTATGTAAGTTCTGTAATATGAGGCAGTAATAAAAGTTTTCAGTTAACTGTTATAGTTAAAATCCAAAGTTTTGGAACACTATATATAAAGTTTAACATATTGTTAAAAGTTTAACGCTTAGATTTGTATACTCCAAAGTTATTGTAAATTAAAGATTTAATTTTTGTAATGGTCAAATTCCTTTGCATCAGAAAAATTTAAAAATAGTACTTTGCAAATTTGCCAAATAAATTAAAAACCAATAACTTATATTATTCAGTATTCACAATAACTTTTTGTGACCAAACAGCCTGTCTGATCCCAGAGTATGTCATTCTTTATCCTTTATCTTATCTGTCAACTGAGACTATCACCTTTACATAAAATATAATGGTAAAAAAAAAACAATTTTCAAGTTTAAAAATCTCTTGATAACTCCAATTCCAATATGTTCATGTTGGAATGACGGAGGATTGCATAATTTAAATAAAACTAACTTTATTTAACTATATAACACATTATAATATATCAACTTCCTAGTAAAAGAAAACTACTCTAATTTAGACTAAACAGTTTTGCTACGTCAAGTTTCTTCTCAATGTAAATGTGTAAAAATATTTGGTTGTGTTCATTTTTCTTTTGTTATTGTGCATAACAAAGTTTCGCAGTTTTTTGAGCAATGAAATATTTATGGTTCATTGATTGATGATCTATTAATCTTGCTAATAATATAAAAAAATAAATTTGTGAGAACACAATAAAAAATTGCTTTAATTTAAAATAAAATATTTGTTTTCCGTGGGGAATATCATTATTATTTCAGTAGGTAGTTTTAAGATGAATGAAACTTCTAGAATTGAACATACACGAAAATAAAAAAGATAAATTTAACTATAATTTAGTTGCAAAGTAAATTCAAAGTAACTTTTGTTGTGTTTTTAGGCGGGCATTCCTTCTAACAGAGTAATGGTGGGAGGATTCTCTCAAGGAGGTGCGTTGGCTCTGCATGCTGGATTGACGTATCCTCAACCTTTGGCAGGAATAGTGTCGCTCTCCTGTTGGCTCCCTAGACACGCTCATTTCCCCGACGGTGTCAAAGCACCGCTGGATTTGCCGGTAAGCTTTACCATTAAAAAAAATATAAATGCAGTGGACTTTTATTATTATACTTTTTCTACATTTCGTTTTTTCTTTACCAAAACATTAGATTTGGGTTTTATGCATACAAAAGTGATATTTATTTTAAAATTCTATACCGAAGGCATACTATCCTAAGTCCATTAAAAAAAAATCAAAGCGATAATGCCATTAGAATAAACATTTTACGCTCTATTTGCCTGTATGCTTTTTTAATTCTTAAGTCAAAGAAAACAAAAAAGTTTAGTTTTTGATTATAATGTTACAAGTCCAACTCATTACTGAATAATTTGCTAAATGAGACTTAGGATAGTTTGCCTCCTCGGATAAGTGTACAGAATGTATTTGCAGCTTAACAGCAATAATCAACCCATTACAGAAGACCACTGTGAAATAACAGCATGTGTGCTGTTGTGTTTTGTTGAGTGAGTAGGTTATGCCAAAGCCCATTTCCCCATCCCTTCCTGACCCCTTATCCTTAATCCTACTATGGTCAGCACTTCAGCACATGTGGCGTTGCTTGTGTTATAGACGACGATAGCCAACTAACATAAAGTGGACCGTCAGCTTGTCTGACAACCTTAACATTAAGAAAATTGCTCGTGACAACAGAATGTTTCCAAAATTCATGTATTCTCACAAAATGTTACAAAGTTATCCTCGCTTTGTATCCAATATTAATTTAATTTAAAGCATTTACATCTTAATTTCTATTTTAATCACTAAACATTTGCATGACAGTAACAGGAAGGGGCAGGTTAATAAGTGTTACTCACTGTTGAATAACTAATACAATGAAAGTTATGTTTCCATTTGAATCCTATATATTGCAAGCTTCAAATTCAAATTGTTTTTGAACTGGTATAAATTGCATGCCTACATAATCATCTAAAATGCTTTTAAATTTTTTTTTTTTAAAAGCCTCTGTTATTTTAATTTCTCTTATAAAGATTTTTTAAAAATATCAGTACAATCCTGGATAAAAGAATCCTAAGACAATTATTTTGTAATATATTGTCTATTATATTACTATAAATATGTTTATATGTATAGTAATAAGTTGTTGCAATATTTATATAAAGAGAGAAATACATTAATGAAAGAAATACAGACTTTTAAACTATAAAAAGTCATCTGTTGACATTCATTGTTTTTCCCGCGGAGTCTTCAAAAGTTTTCCAATAGTTTCTAAATTCATGTCTATTTTATAAATAATTATATATTTTAATCTAATATATAAAATTCTCGTGTCACAGTGTTAGTTGCCATACTCCTCCGAAACGGCTTAACCGATTTTGATGAAAATTTATATGTACATTTGGTAGGTCTGAGAGAATAGGTTTTTATCTAAGTCGCGGGCAGCAGCTAGTAAATAATATAAAGTCTTAAATGGTTTACACCTATGGTTATCGCAATCTGTGAATTTTACAAGCATGAAAATTGTTTGTTTCAGATATTCCAAGCTCACGGCGATTGCGACCCGGTAGTACCTTTTAAATGGGGTCAAATGACAGCATCTTTTCTGAAAACATTCATGAAGAACATTGAGTTCACTACTTACCAAGGATTAACGCACAGCTCTTCAGAGGCTGAATTGAAAGATATGAAAGCATTTATAGAGAAGACTTTGCCAGCAATAAAATAAAGACACTGTAATATTGAGTAAATACAAAGTACCTATAATATGCGATAATCGTACACAATGTACCTATGCATAATAGCGTATCTATTTTCATCTTCATTTAATAGCTATCTTAATACGTATGAGTTTTAAATGCTCCTATGATCACAAAATTTAGATCTAACTCTCATAAGTAAGCGATTGTTATTCTGGCAATTATGTCCTCAAAGTTGAATAATACCAAATATTAATATGTATTTGTAAATTATTACCATTTATTTTATGTAAGGATAGAAGTGAAATAAACAAAATTCGCTAATCATCAAAAATGTCTTTTTGTCTGTTGGATCATTTGTGTACTAAGTTATTTCTATTATATGATAGCCCTAGGAATTTAATAAAATTGGTAATAATGTCATAAGTATAATATAAAATCATTTGTAGTTACTACTTAAAAAAAAAAACATATGGACTAATAGTCTGAAATAAAGTTTATTATTATTATAAGTCCATGTAACAGAGGTTATCTTTTTTCTCATTGGCATATAGCGCTGAAACGTGGTCTCTATGGGCCTCTTTAGAAAGCTCAACGAGCAATGGAGAGGGCTATGCTTGTGGTAACACTGCAAGATTGAATCAGAAATGAGGAGATAATATAATTGTACAATGTACATAGACGAACGAAAGTTACAGACAGCCTGGCGAATTAGTAAGTGACAGTGGGCAGTACACATAGTACGGAAAGCCTACGGCAACTGGCAGTGTTTCCACTATCACGTTCTGGTTTTGCCTTACATTTTTTCGAAAATTTCCCTAAATACTTTAAAATGGTCTCCGAAAATCCTTGATTTAAGACGAAAAATTGAAGGAATTAGAAATAATCTTTTTTTTATTTGTTTTAATAGAATAATACTTAAACTTAAGGTCTCTGATGCTGAAGATGAAGCACTGGATTTTAATTTTTAGTTGAATCTATCAGACATGCAGACAAACGTTGAAATCTATGTTAAAATAGTAATGCCACCTTTATATATTTTGATTTTACCCCAAATTACCCTAAATTCCTAAAAAATATAAAACAGCCCTAAGTAATACTTAAAATGTGTGATTCCCTAAAAGTGGAAACAACCGCAGGGACCGGAAGCTTCTTGAACCCACAACAATGTGGATAGACGACCTAATGAGGGCCGCGGGTCGACGGTGGATCCAGGCTGCTTCTGACTGGTTGCCGAGATGATGATGGTAACTATATATATGTTGATAAAAGGAACAAATTGTATGATAAAAATATTAACATATCGGGGAAGTTACTGGTACATATGTTGGTATGGTATACTTTATAGTAGGTTAAGATGTATGTAGGTATGCCTACCTACTCACTACACTAATTTAATAAAAATACTTATATTTTATTTTTTCTATATTTTATACGTATGTTCGTAACGTAATGGTTAAACTCAAAAACTGCTTAACTGATTTTACAATTTTCACCTGTAGAAATCTACATTATTATTAACATTTTATTTTCAAAAATGTCAGGCCTGAATGGGTTAGACCTAATGTTAACCCTAGGTTAGGTCTAATGTAGTTAGACCTAATGGGAGGCGCCTCTGGCTAAGGAGCCGTTCGGTAGGAGGCTGAAGGAGAGTGGGTTGTATTTTCCAAACAAGGTTTGTACTAATACCTACAACTATGGGTGGGAGAGAATTACGATATTGATTATTGCAATACCTACTGTTTAATTTAATTGTAAATCAGTCCGTAATCCATATTATTGATTACTTTCATTTTTCATTAGATATATTTATTCCAAATAATGTACTTTAATTTCAACAAAGGACCCAATTCTTCGGTAGTATAGTGGTCAGTATCCCCGCCTGTCACGCGGGAGACCGGGGTTCGATTCCCCGCCGGAGAGTAGCTTTTTTCGTTTGAATTCTTTTTTATAATATTTTTTTTTCTGACCATAGTGTTAAAATTATAAAAGAATCAGATAGCTTTAAAATAATAAATTATGTTTAAAACATTCATGTCTAAACTTACTTATATGTCTTATCATAGAGTTAGTACTACAAAAAGTAAGTAATTACTTTCAACACATATTATTACTAATAATATTACAGTATTACTATAATATTACTTTTTTATTTTCTTTGGCCAGCAACTTTTCTCTTATGCTTTGTCAAGTTTTGCTGCGCCACCATGGCGCCACCGCCGCCACCACACTACTCGCGAGGTTCCTCGACGAAGTTTCGGGTAAGGCAATAAGGCGAGGTGGGCGAGGTGCCCGTCCACGTCTACACCCTCGTCTCGTATTCACCTCGCCTCGGCGAACTTCGCGAGTATAGTGTAAAGACGCGATTAGAGTTATTCAAAAATTAATGTTTTGTTCTTTTGTAGAAGCTATTTTGGCTTAAAAGTCTTGATACCAGGCCATAAAATGCTAAAAAAATATCTATACTATACTACTAGTACAGACTAGTACACTACCCCTTGCTTTGCTTTGCTTTGCTTTGCTTGTCATAATTGATGATCTTTCGTTTTCTTCGTTGTAAACTTGGTTTTTGTAGCATATTTTGGTTATTTTTCTATTTTGGTGGATTGTTGTGGCAGATTATATTTTCACACAACGTTGACTACATCAAAACAAAAAGATTTCATGGTAAATATTGTCATATAATTTAGTGTAATGTTTGTTGTTGAAAGTTTGATTTCTAGAACAAATCGAAGGAGGGTGTTATTGTTATTTTAATTTGAATATATCGTGTATGTTAATGTTATTAAACATTCAATGTGATAACGTATCGAGATTTGTTTAAAAATTCCCAATAATTTTATTTGCTTCCGCAGAATGGCGCAAACTGTACCTAAATTTGTTTACATCCTTACTAGCGACAGAACGTAATCGTTTTTTATCGGAGCACAACAATAAAATATGGCAATTATAGATATGATATTCGGATTTCATTACCCTACAATAATTTTTAAAGACGACTTTGTATTGCCTATTTATTTTAGACAAGACTTTCAATAATGAGGTTTTGGGGCAGTGTACAGAAATTCCGAAATAGAGGTGTTTCGCAGCCAATGTAGCGGTTAAACCCTTTACAGAGTTACTGTAATGAAATAACAGCATGTATGTATGCTGTTGTGTTTTGGTGCCTGAGCCCATTAACCTAAACATATGCGTCTTTGCCTTACTTCAGGTGACCGAAAATATGTCATCATTGGGAAGAGTGAGCTCACTCTTCCCGCCTTAGTCGCATGTAGACGTTGCATGCAGACATATTATGTGGACAGTTTTCAGAAGCACAGGGCACATCTTTTCGTCGACTTTAATATAAAATATTGTAATTATAAGCAATACAATATGAAAAATGTTTTGCTTTTCCATGAATAGACTTGTTAAAATTTATTTTAAAACTAATATTTATAATTTTGCACATTAACAAGTTTAATATTTTTTAATTTCACAGTATAATCAAGATGACAAAGGATGACCTACTGTTGCCCATGGAGATGGGAAAATTAAAAATTGAGAGTGTCCAACCGCCGAAAAGTGTGGCCGATGAAAATCCTTTCAACAATGTACTGAACAAGAGAAAGTTTGATACAAAAGTGGTTGTGCAAAATTTTAAATGTTCATGCTCTAGGATTAAAAATAGAAATGCTATCTGTAAAAGGAAACAAAATAAATTGTTAAAGGAGCCAGTTTTGAAGTTTCTACAGGATAGAAAGAACATAAATGGTACAACAGATTGTTACGAAACTAGAAGTTTGATTAGAAATAATGTACAGTGCCTGTCTTCTAATGTGTGTACAGATAGTTTATGTGCGCTTGTTGATAATTGCAATCAATTGAGAATATCAACGGACTCCAACGATAACATAGTGACTGAAATACAACAAAACAATGACACGAAATGGTGGAAAAAGGATGTTTCAGTGGCAAAACATAGTAAAGATACGTCGCAGGATACGAACAGAGCTGGACCGTCTTGTTCACAACAAGCACTGAATCCTCCTTGCGATGTGACAATAGATGAATTAGCGAGCTACTTTGAAACCCTAGTCCATATTCCTAAAAAAATGTCGTCTATGGCCGAAATGATGTACATATAAACATATTTCTCAAGTTTAATGGATACAAGGACAGTACATATATTATGTAGGTAGTTCAAATGTTGTGATTTATGTGAAAAATTAAGAGCCATTACCTATCATGATACAGTGCAAGGAACACTGTCCATGTTTGGAATATAATTTTTTGTGAATTTTTAAAAAAGCAAATTTAAATATATGTGAAAACTCAGTTTGGTTGAATTATTGTGTGCTGGATTTCTAAGCACAAAATTAGCAGTAAACTTTTAGCCAAATTGGAAATTGCTGGAAGGAGAACAATAAATATTTAATTAAGAATCTTCCAAATGTAAATATTTGGTCACAATTTTAAAAAGAGTACACTAGCTGTGAGGGTTGACATCTATAATTATTGTGAAGGTATTATATTTATTTTATATATACTTCATATTTACACAATGAGTATTTCTCATATTCATTGTGCATAATGAAAATGGAATAATTATACAGTGGACCCCTGGTAATCCGACAAATGTTGTCAGATTATAGAGTACTGCCTAAGACCCCCTTTTTTAATGTCAGCCTACGCCCTATTCACTTGCTAAACTACTGAAAGATTAATTACAATTTAAGCGGTCCAAAATATAACATTTTTCTTTTATTGTCAGTGTTTTGTGCTTTCGCTTCTGAGCTTTTAACATCCTTCTTCTCTTTTAATGTCGTGGCTCCATCAGATCTTATCCGATGATTTTATCAGTGTCATTAGTAAAAATAGAAATTTGTAATAGCCTTTTTTTAAATAAAAAAGGCAAAATTGAAATTAAAAATCAAAAGTAGCAGGTCCCAAGACTAGTCAGTCAAGTCAAGCAAGTCTATAATTTTTCTTAGTTTTCCAAAACAGGTCCGTCAAGTCCAAAGCAGTCAGGTCCCTTGTAACATTACCATTTACTAGTTAACATTAGCGAATATTGCCAAAAGATATTCAATGATAATATACATGACCGGATTACACAGGAGCTGGATTACCGGAGGTCCACTGTATAAGGCAATGTTCACACTGTTAGCATTTTAGTTGTAATAATAAATTAAAATAAAGTCATTGAATAATAAATTGAAATTCAGACACTTGCTCGTCAACTAAAATGTTATCTTCTTTTGTTCTTAACTTCTTATGATAAGAAGTATTTCATGTTTTAAAGAAATTCCATATTTACTTCATTATGTGTACATTCATAAAATCGACGAATGACTAAATATATGATCTAAAATGAAATATTTATTGTACTAAAACTGTGGAAAATTAGGACTAAATTTTCGAATTTCTCAAAATATCCCTGGGGATAGTATAGTTTTTAAGGTTGAATACCTTAGAGATCAAACTATCATCATTTTTGTCACAAGTAATGAGTAATTTTATGTTTTGTATGTGTATTTTATTTATTAATTTATTAAAAATTCATAAATAAAAGGAATGGGTCTGTAGATTTCAGGAGGACGGTTCTTAGCAGACTTTAATGGCTTTGTATTTCCATGTATGCCAATTTTATTTTCCTTCTAACAAACCAATCTATAGTTTCGTTAAATTCTGCATTTTACGAATCCTGTAGTTTTTTTCACGGAGTACAGTGGTGTCCAAAGTAATAAGCCTTATAGATGTGAAAATATGTTTTATTAAAGCACAAATTATCCATGTGACTTTTTTTAACTTTTCGAAAACTTACAAGTAATTTATTGAACATCAAAATATATTTTTGTTTTTTTGTTTATGGAATGCAAGACCGAACTATCATAATTTTTGTCACAAGTAATGAGTAATTTTAAAAATAAGAAGTGTGCTTCTGTGTTATTAGAACTAAAGTTTGTACCTAGATGTCAACCCTGAATGAAGATAATGTTTATTTAACATTGTCACTTTTTACCTAATTTTGTGTAATAATTGTGTAAATTGTAGAATAATGTTACGTAAGTACCTGCGATACTGTAATATTATAAGGTATTTACATACAATAAAATTTCTAATAAATTGAATGTATTGTATCAAGGTGGTTTCTTTTTTCAAGCTGTATTTCAAATGGATGTCCTCAGAAAAATGTACTACTAAAGCCCAGTTAGTACTAAACTAAGTAAGCCCATAAGACAAGCTATTTTGGTTTCTCCTTGGAATGCGAATCTCCACAAAACCCCCCGCCTCGGTGTGGCCTATATAATGACATTTTTGTTGTCTAGGCCTCGGAACACTAGACAAGAAAAATGTCTTGTCTGGATTTGCACACACATTTATGCAAGACGTCTTAATCTTAATCCTCATTTGTAGTGACGAGATTTTCTATTAATACATTCTTTTCGGGAACAGTAAAACGCGGGAGACGAGTTTACTTGCTGTTGCGTGAACACTCGCGCTACGCCGCGATTTGGCGGGAAAATGCCCGACTACATAGTGTTATTATTTTAAATATATTCTATACACTAACTGGTGCTTGCGACTTCGTCCGCGTAGAAAAGTATAAACACCATCTACCGTATTTTGGATAGATGGCGCTATCTCCCGCGCTAAGCCGCTAGTATTTACTTTTATTTTAGATTTCCCGTAGGAATGAAGCATTTTCAGGAAAAGTAGCCTATGTTCACGGATAATGTCGGCTTCTAATGGTAAAAGAATCTTTCAAATTGGTCCAGTAGTTTCGGAACCTATACAAACAAACAAACAATCAAATCTTTCCTCTTTATAATATTTGTAAAGATTATTAATATTAAAGTTTTCTCTTATTATGGAACATATTTCATCCCAGATGGCGGTTTTCAAATTCCTAAATTTATAATCCTTACAAGGTTAGAAAGAAAGAAAGAATGTCTATTTGGTACCTACGTTATTAGCTTTGTCCCAAACTGCAGGTTTTTCTTCTACTAAAGCTAATAAAGGTTCATATTAATTTTTATTCTTATGATTTATGGAACTCATTATTGGTAATAAGACTTTTTTAAATGAAAGTAACATAGTTGAGTAGATGTCGTGTCTAATCAAGACGTCTTGTGAAGGCGCGACATTGAATTGAACATGAAGCAGATAATAATCCGAGTATAAACGTGTCTTATCTGACAAGAAAAACTGAACTGTAGGTATATGGTATGGTCTAGACATTTCTATTAAGACAATTTGGTCTACAGCAATCTTAGCTAAAAATCTTTAGCAATTTTTGTGAACCCGACAGTGAAATACAGCCAATAAGCTTTTGAAAACGAAAAAGATTTTACTCGCATTAGAAATTTAGAATAGAGTTCGTTTCATGAAACCAGTGCAAACAACGGAATCCTTACATATTATAAAACAAAAGTCCTCCGCCGCGTCTGTCTGTTCGCGATAAACTCAAAACTACTGCACCGATTTTCATGCTGTTTTCACCAATGGATAAGAGTGGTTCCCGAGGAAGGTTTTAGTATATAATTTACAAAGTTACACGGGCGAAATCGCAGACAGCGGCTAGTTAAGTAATAAACAAGACACCAGAGTAGTCTATTAGTAGGTGGGTTACCTGAGTAAGTATTTATTAGGGATTTTATTTGAACTTTTTTGTCACGTAACTGTCATTTTGATTTTGAGGACAGCGAAAGCCATGTTAAATATTTCAATTTTCTGTTGGGGTGGTTGGTTTTTTGAGGCATACAAATACTGTTCTAATTACCTAATTCTTACGCTGACGATTATTATTGGTTCAATTTTATTTGTGTGGATTTATGAAAATCCCGGACTTTATCAGGTGAATAATATGAACATTAATAAATTATTTAAGTTCATTTAGTGCAGAGCAGTTTTCACATAAAAATATTCATTAAGTAGTTAGGATTAACCCTCCTAAATAGTAATTTCTTTGATAAAATAGAGGAATAGGAAATACGTTCGTTACGTACATCTGTATCGCTCAATTATTTATATTTTTAGACGACCCCTCGGGAACTGAAAATATGAAATTCATTTTTCATAATGAAAAGTTTACTATAGTTAGTAAACTATCTGTGTAGCAAATTTCATCCAAATCTATTAAGCTCTTTTTGCCTGAAGGTAACAAACGTCCATCCTCATAAATTCTCTCATTTGTAAGGTACCTAATATTAGTAGGATACCTATTATCTAAATGTAGATTGATGGTAATGTACTTTGTTACTTCGAAATCTAATTAATTCAAGCATATAATTATACACTATTCAGTTGATATTCAAGAAAAGCAAGCATTCGAGTTTACACGGATCCCAAAGCGAAGTTGTCGTGGATAAAAGAATAATTAATACACTTGATCACAAGGATTTTACAGAGACAGAAGTTAGTCAAAAGTGTTATGATGTAAGTAGTATATATGTATTTGTTTTTCTTAGTAGATTTTGTTAAACAATTTGATACTAGATTTTATTTGCGATTTTACAATATAAATTATTTTAAATTTTGCTCGCGACCTCGTGCGCGTTTTTTTTAGTGTTATATATAAAACTTTTTAACAAAAAATAAAACCGCCGAAAAAACTGAAAAGCATAAAATAATCTTATTATCATTTTACTTAAGTAATTTTGAGTCACTCTACGTAATTTTTGCTTGTTTGGCGCAGACTCAAAATTACTTGGTAAAATTATAAGATTATTTTATGCTTTTCAGTTTTTTCGGTTTTATTTTTTGTTAAAAAGTTTCATTTTATATTTTTTGTGGCTATAATCTAATATTTCCTACATGCTTAATTTTTAATTTTCCCACCGCCCACCCTTAGGGTAAGATTTTTTTTCCAAATTTATACAAGACCAACTTCGAGGTATACCCCCTATCCATTAAAGAAAGAATTATCAAAAT